>CM020620.1:20575162-20733451 GCA_009829735.1 Pyropia yezoensis
TTTGTTGTTCTACCTTGGCCGGCGGTGGATTCGCCACCGGCCCCCTCGTTATAAACCCTCGGGAGACACTACTAACTACCCTCCACCCCAAGATGCAAGTCCCTCTGGTCATACGTAACTTATAGATACCGTGACCAGCTCGGACTCTCAAATTGAAGTTAAGGATTAGAAGTAGCCCCCCTGATATTAGGGTCACAATACGGACAACCATATTGCTACATATCCCCCCCTTAGATTCGGCCCGTCCTCGGGTCGAGTTGCATTCGGGTTACCGAATGTAAGTGGGTCGCGTGACTGTTTACCCGTCGGGTGGGGCTTTGCGCCCCGTCGCGACAGACACCCCTTTTCGAGGTTGTCCGAGGGGGGTGCCCCACTTTGTGTGGTACACACACGATCCGTTTTCCGGACCGTTAATTTCCCGATGCGGGTTTTTGTTCACGGACCCCCCTTTCCGAGGGGTGGTGCAAGCGGATCCGCCACCAGGTGCCTGGTGGTAGGGGGTCCCTCTCGTGTGGACGATTGAGTGGGGGGCGAGGGCTGCCCGCGTTGCGTGGGGGCGGTTGGGGGTGACCCCCCTTGCTTACCCCATGTGTGGGGGTGGCCCCGTCCCGCCCAGGTGCCTGGGTGGGGCGCGTTCGTAGCCCCGTGCGGCGTGGGTCGACCCGCGTGTTTGCGGCGCTGCTCGTGGCCGTTTGTGGTCATAAGCGCGGGTGCCTGCGCTTCCCTGGCTCGTCCCGGTTATCCCACCGTACCGGGTCGTAGCCGTCGACGGCTTGTGGGCGCGGGGGACTCTGCACCCGTTATCATGTCCTATCCCCAGGTGCTTGGAGAGGAGGAAGACCTCCTGATCGGGGAGGAGATGGAGGACGACGCGCCTGTCGGTCCCGACGCCGCACGTTACGGGGTGAGCTCGTCTGACGACGACGGGCCTGCGGTGTCCGTCCGTCTGTCGGCCGGAGGACTGTCGTCCGTGTGCAGCGGCACGACGGTGCCGTCGGCCGGCGGGTCAACCCGGCGGTCAACCGCGCGTGGCGGCTTCTACCCCCTCTCTGCCGGCTGCCCGGATGGAGCCTGGTGCCGGTGCCGGCTCACCGCAGCTACCTCAAGATGGTCCGCCCTGCGGCGGAGGTGGCGACCCGCAGCCGACTCCGGCTGGTCATGGTGGTCCGGGTGTCCGGGCGGTGACTCCTCGAGGCGGTCCCGACGTTGACGCGGGTGGTGGTGGCGGTGCGACACCCGGTGTGGCGGGTCAAGACGGTGCGGGTGTCCGCACGGCCGGGGCTCCGGCTCCGGAGGCTGTCCAAGTGCCTTCCCCTTCCGAGGCGGGGGCTACGCCGACGGGTGGTGCCGGCGCCGGTACCATACCTGCGGTGCCGCGGGTGTCGAGCGGTCAAGACGCTCCTTCTCCCATGGCGGTTGACACCGGGAGTTACTCCGGGCGGGCGCCCGCCCTTCTTCTTCCTCCTCGGCCTCGTCCATCTCCGACGTCGGCCCCTCTGCCGGTGGTGCGTCCCCCGGCGCCCCCGATTCTTCCTGGTCCTGCCCGGGTTGCCCCGTTGGGTGGCGGCGTCGCCGTGGCGGCGGGTCAACCCGCCATGTCGGTGTCCGACTTGGTGGCTCGGGTTCGAGGCCTCACGGTGCAAGAGTCGATGGAGTCCGATGGGCGTATGCGGGTGGACTCTCACCTGGTGCATCCCCGTGGAGAGTCCTCCCGCCGCGTTAAGGTGGACCCGAGCTGGGAGCGGGAGTTGGTGCGGCTGGTCAACCAGCCGAACGCGGTCCGGGTGGAACATCATTGGATCCTGAGTCAGCCGGACGACCGGCATGCGCAGCTCTGGCGCACCCGGGTGGGACGGGGTGAGGTCTACCTCGACCCCAACTTCGGGGTCTGCGACCTGATTGCCCCCGCGTTGCCGCGGGAGATTGACTACCCGGCTAGTGCTCGGGGGATTGCGGCGGCGGCGGAGCCGGTTGCGTTTGGGGAGACGGTGGGCAGTACCGGTCGGTATCCCGACTTTGACTACTACCCGGGGGTACCCCCGTATCTGTCGTTGACGGCTCCCTACCCGCCCATGGCGGGGTTGAAGTCGGCGTCGAGTTGGCGACGTAACCATGGTGTCATGGCGGATGCGTTCCGCACGGATATAACGTGTGCGTTGCAGACCGGCAACGGTCGTGCTCCGGTATACACTCCCGTGCGCCCGCCGCTATGGCAGGAGGGGTGGGAACCCGCCCCTGCTTTCCGGTTTGACACCGGCTCCTGTCTTCGCTACTTCGGGAGTGTGTTGGCCTCGCGACCGGTCCACCCGTTGCAGGGTACCTTCACCCTTGAGGTTACCCTCGGGCAGGCTTCATTCTTCTTGCTGTCCGTCCGCCGGCAAGGTCGTCTGTTTCATCTTCCGACGGGTGTCCGTCGGCACATCGCGCAGTTGGGCGTGGATCTGATAGCCGCCAAGACCGGGTTGGCCCGGGAGTTCGAAGCCCTGCTGGCTGTTCACGATGCCGTGAACTGGGCTGGGGTGTTGGCCCTTCCCCCGTACCGGGACCCGCAGGCTGGGGCTTCCCCCTTGCCTCGTCACTCGTTGCGTGTCCGGCGTACTCAGCCGGGTGAGCCCAGTTGCCATGGGTGGACATCCACCGAGGCTGTTGCTGACCTGGATATTCCCATGGTTATCCATGACCCTCTTCAGGTCCTTGCTCCGTGGTTCGGTAACCCGATGCCGGCGGCGGTTGGCCGTCGTCCCCGAGAGTGGGGCTCTGTGGGTGGGGAGCGTGAGGTGTCCCGTCGTCGGGCGGAGTACCGCCGTGGTTACGGTGGAGCCCCTTCGGTAGGGTCCTACCGGGCCTCGTATCAGGTGCCACCGGCTCCGGTGGTAGCCGTGTCGGCTCCTGTGGCTCCTCTGGCTGCGCCAGTGTCACCTCCCGCCCCTGTCCTACATGACGGGGGTCCCCGTCTCTGGTATGAGGGCGTTGACGCCCTTGTTACCCGCGCAATGCGTGGGGGTCTCTCTGTTAGCTGGGGGGATATCCCCCCAGGTGCTGCGCTGGTTGGGTCAGCGCGTTGCTTCGGTGGCGTGCTGGACCGCCTCCAGAAAGCTCTGGAAGACGTGGAGGCTGGCCGCAGCACCCTCGTCCAGCTATGCACCGAGGTAACTCGGGTGGTCGACCGTCGTGACGTTGCCGACCGGTGGAGCACGGAGGTCTACGCGCTTACGCGTGAGTGGCCTCCCTCGGGCAGTGGGTCTACCCACTGAGGAGTGCTATTGTTTGTGCGGGAGAGGGCCCCGGCAACCCTTATGGTAGCCGGGTAGTAGTGAGTATAAACTCATCCCCTTTGGGGGCATTGCTTGCCTCTGTTTGCTGCCCTGGGGAGTACCCCTTCTGGCTCAGTGGTGCCTTGCCTCCCGTCCAACTTCTTCCGGTAGGTTCATGCTTGGGGAGGTCATCCTCCCTCACTTGGTGTCTTGGCTTGGGGAGGTCGTCCTCCCGTGTAAGCTCCCTAGTTACTTCGATATTGTCGGAGTTAGCCTTTACCTTTAAGTTAACTTATTAAGGTTCAGGTTTTACTTAGTTACCTAAGCTTGGTTCGACTTAGAAACCTAAGTCTGATTTGACTTAGAAACCTAAGTCTGCCGTAACCACGTCACACCCTACTTAGTAGGTATAAGCCTCACCCCCCAACAGCCAAAGTCGGTGTCGGTTGGGTTGTTACAGTAGGCGTCGTCGCCTCATGTACGGCATGAGGAGTTGGCGGGGTATATTTGCCGCCTGTTCCCAGGTGGGTGAGTCGCATCCGACCCACATAACCTTGACGTACCAGGGTCCTGGTAGGTCCGGGTCGGCGTGTCCGACCACGCTCTCTACTTGGTATGGAATCCCATCCGGTCCCACCGGGTCATCTGACCGGTGGGTTGTAAGAGCTTCATGTAGCAACCCAGCCGGTACCGGCTGAGGCTGTTCCGGCATCGGAGCAGGTGTGACGTCATTCATGCTGATGCGTTGAATCTCGGTATCGGAGTGTAAGATAACAGAGTGGTCATCTCTGTGGAGGATCTGGTACGGTCCCTTGACCGGTTGCATAAGCTTGTTCCCTCGGAACTTCTGGTGTCTGATATAGACCCAGCCACCTGTTACCAGGGTTGCGTTGCGCACCCGTAGTCGGGCGTTGAAGTTCTTCTCATACCGAAGTTGTGTTCTGTCAAGGGCACCCTTGAGCTTAGGAATCATCCACGATAGCTTGGCCAACCAAGCTAGGTGGATGCGTTCGGCGGGTCGGCCCTTCGGTGTATCATACCGAGTGCACCTGCCGGGTGGCAGCGTCAAGTTACCGACGCCTAGTGGCATGACCCACTCCAGCGGAGCAATGTTTGTGCTCCGATGTGGCCTGGCATTGTATGCCAGGGTGAGTACGGACAGAAGCCTGTCCCAAGTGTTCGTGTGCTCGGCCACGTAGCACTGTAGCATCTTTACGATGGTGCGGTTGAACCGCTCCACCTGCCCGTTGGACTGCGGGTGGTAGTCGGATGCCCGACGTGGTTCGATACCGAACATGCCCAGGACCTTAGTGCAGAATGCCGACGTAAGGTTTGCTCCTTTATCGGAGAGGAGTTGCTTCATGACTCCGTATGCACTGATCCAGTGGTCAACCACTGCGTTCATGATCGTGTATGCCGTATCATTCGGGATGGCTGCCGCTCTTGACAGCTTAGTGAAGCGGTCAGACATGACCAGGATGTACCTGTTCCCTTCTTCCGTTATCGGAAGTGGCCCGAGTATGTCGATAGCGACTTGCTCGTTGGGCCCATCAGGTGGGAATAGCTTCATGGCAGACGCCCGCCTATGTAGACCAATGCGGTTACGTGCACAGGGGTGGCATCCCCTTACGTGGTCGATCACGTCGACGGCCATTGCTGGCCAGTAGAAGAACCTTCGCATTGCTGCGAACATACGTGAACCCCCCGGGTGTCCGGCTGTAGGGTTCTCATGTTCTCGTTTCATGACGGCTTGCCGTAAGGACACGGGAACCACGACTTGATGTCGTCCATCGGCGGGTGCCCGCCGGTATATGAGTCCGTCTTCGTTCTCGGAGAAGATGCCGGCCGTACCGGCCAGGAGGTTAGCACGATGACGTCTACAGTCATCGTCGTTGGCCTGTGCCTCGCGGAAGTCCGCGAGGGTCAATGGGCACGCAAGGTGTGCCATGGTATGGTCAGCCATACCCTGGGTAGCATTACCCACCATGCACACCGGTACTACCGGGATGTCCTCGTCCACCGGGCGGGTATCCCCGCTCGGGGTGTCGAGTCGAGACAATGCGTCTCCGAGGTGGTGGGTTGACCCAGCCTTATACACCGTGCGGTAGTCGTGCTCGGCCATCTTCAGCCTCCATCGGGCTAGCCTCCCATGGCTATCGGAATCCTTGTCACCAAGGTTGAGGAGCCATCGTAGGGGTTCGTGGTCGGACCCCACGATGAACCTGGAGCCCTCCAGGTATGGACGGAGCAGTTGCACTGCCCATATAACTCCGAGGCATTCACGCTCGGTGGCACTATAGTTCCGCTCAGCCGGGTTGAGTGTCCGGCTGAAGTACCCTACCGGACGTAGGTCCGGGATAACGTTGTCGGTACCTATCAACGTCTCTCCCTGTAACAGGGTGCATCCCACTTGTGTATCACACGCATCGACATCGATGACGAAGGTACCCCGTCTATGCGGTAACGCAAGGACGGGTGGGGCTAGTAGGGCTCGCTTCAGCCACTCGAATGCCTCCTCTTCGCTAGGCGAAGGGGGTTGGAGTACCTTGGGTAAGGTACTGCTCGTAAGAACCGTTAACGGTTTAGCTATCCGAGCGAAGTCCTTGACGAACCGTCGGTATACATTGCACATTCCCAGGAAGCTCTTGAGCTGCGTCTTGGTGTTAGGGAACCGGGCATCCCGGAGTGCCCGGGTATTGGCTTCGAGTACCCCTAGTTTACCAGGGGTTATCTGGTGGCCCAGATACTCGACCGTCTGTTGGAAGAAGGCGCACTTCTTCAGACGCAGGGTTACCCCGGCGTTCCTCAAGAGGGTGAGTACCTCGTCAACATGTTGTACATGGTCATCCATGTTACGCGAGAAGACGATGACGTCATCGAGGTACACTAGGCAGTTACGCCACTTCACCCCCGACAGTATGATGTCGATAGCCCGCTGGAATGTAGCGGGGGCGTTGGACAATCCGAAGGGCATCCTTAGGAACTCGTACACTCCACTGTGACAGACGAATGCCGTCTTGGGGATATCCTCGTCCGCCACCGGGATCTGCCAGTATCCGGCATTGCAGTCGATGGTGGTAAACACCGTAGCCTCCCCCAGGGAGTCGATGCATTCATCCATCCTTGGTAAAGGGTATGAGTCCTTCTTGGTAACCAAGTTGAGGCGTCGATAATCGATGCAAAACCGAGGGGTTTGATCCTTCTTCGGCACAATAACGACTGGGGCACCCCATTCCGACATCGAAGGTCGGATCACCTTAGCTTCACTCATCCTCTTCACTTCTCCATCAACGATCTCTCGTTGCATAGGTCCCGCTCGGTGCGGTTGTGAGCGGGCGGGTCGTGCGCCTGGTACCAGGTCTATACGATGTTGGGTTGCCCCAATGGTCCCCAAGGCCCCGCCTGTCCACATAACGTCATGCTTTCTTAGCATCCGTCGTACCCCTTCGGCTACCGAAGGGGGAAGGTGGTCGAGGTCAGCCTCGGCCAGTGCCTTCAAGGCCTCTTGGTCCTTTGGCGGCAGGTCCGCCGGAGCCGCCGATGGGTTAGGCTTCCCGTCATCGGGTTGCTGTCGCTCGGTGGTCTCGGCGACCGCCAGTACTTCAAGTGGTTCCACTTGACCTTCCTTATCAGGGGTAAGGATATCTCCTTCGTAGAGTTCGGCAATCCCGAGGATAGTTCCCTTCGGGAGGGTGACTGCCTTACGGCGATAGTTCGCCATCACTAGGAGGGACGACCCTCCTGCTGGGAGGTCTATGAGACCGTTGGCCATGGTCAACCCATGGCGCTTGTACGTCCGTAGGTTGGACTGGACTCTGCAGATGCCTGCGAGGTCGCAGTTAACCGGGAGGACTGTCTCTGACAACGGCTCAAAGCGAGTTCGCTTGGCCAACCGAAGTGTCTTCGGCTCGACGCTTGCGTACACCTCAGCCACGTTAACGTGGCTTCCTTGTAGCGTCAGGTCCCTGACGATAGCCGTGTGTCCTCGCTTCGTCCCGTCGGCTTCTTGAAGCTCGACGGTCCTCCGGCCTGGCCGGATTGCATCAACGTGAACGTTGATGAAGGTGCACCCCAGTATGCAGGGCACCGATAGCGTTTCACATACCAGGAAGTCAACTTCCGTGGTGAGATCCCCGATGGTAACCTGCAGCGACATCGCTGCGGTCGTACGAATGAGTCGACCATTTGCGTCCTTGATGGTGGGTCCCCGAGTCACTCTGACTCGTGGAAGCCACTTGTCCGGGAGGGTATCCTTCCGGATAAGGTTGGGTCCAGCCCCTGTGTCCAGTACAGGGTAGTACGATCGTGTCGACTGGGGGTCAACCCCCAGTGTGGCTGATACCTTGAAGTTCTCCAAGGTAAACAACACATGTCCTACACCGATATCCGGTGTAGCTCGGGCATCCTGAATAGGGCCCTTGTCTGGTTCAACGTGACGGGGCTTCCCGTCCTCTCCTCCCAACCTTGGAGGTTGGTCATCAATCCCCTGACGCCGTGTCGTCGGGGCCGGAAGGTGTACCCGGGGGTTGATGCGGCGTCGGCTCAACCGCGCTCTCCGTGGGGCTTTCCCCGCGGTACTCCGGGGTGGCTTGCTTGGGTAACCCCAGCGCCCCCCGGTCATCCTTCCTCTTACTCGTTTCCCGCCCTTGGTAGGGTGCTGTCCGCCGGGACATCCGGCTGAGGAGGTGCCCCCTCGATGGCCAGTACTCCACCTGGAGCTGGCTGCCTACCCGGTGCGGGTCCGGGTGCTCGGGCGGGATACCCCCCGGTGGATGCCTTGCGTTGCGCCGCTGCCCGCCGAGACTCCTCGGGGATGAGTGGGCAGGAAGACACCCAGTGCTGGGGATCCCCACACAACATACACCCGGACGTGCCGGTCCCCCCTTGAGTTCGCATAGGGGTAGCCCCGTAGCTACGGTTGCCTCCCTCGGGCGCCCGAGTGCCTGCTCCCTGGTAGGCCTTGGGTCCTTGGGTCAACCGGAACATGGACTCCCCCAACCGGTTGGGTCGGCCCGCAATCTGCGGGGGTGCCTCCGTGCGCACCGCTCATGTTGGCAAGGGTTGGTGAGGGTTACCCGTCACCGGGGAGTACCCCGTAGTCCGCACATACGGGACGCGCCGTCCCGTTCCTTCGTTGACCTGGAACTGGGTTCCAGCCGGGGCGATGTACGCTACCGTACCATGTTCATCAATCACCGGCGTCGCCGGTAGCAACAGGTGGCCCTGTTGGTCGACTAGAGGGTCATCCTCACCAATAGGGGTATGTTCGGTCGCCACCAGTACTGGTGCGGCCTTACGTTCCACCTTCTCTTGCCTCGGTACCGGGGTAAGACTGGGCTTGCCTCCCTCACCCTTGGGCTTCGGGGCCAAGGCACACTCCGGGTGTAGAACCCGGTAGGCGTCCCCTAGGGACTTGCACATATGCATCAGTCGACTGAAGTTCGTCCGTACCGTGTTGGCGCCCCGTGCGGATATCCGCACGTAGTTGGGTACTCCTGCGAACAGGATGGCCCGTAGCTCCCCTTCTCCGAGGAGCTTCCCCAGCTCGTAGTCGAGCTCTTGGATCCGGCGTCCAAACATCTCCTCATCCTCCCAGGACTGGGCGGTGGCAGTGCGAAGGGCCCGATAGTGGTCCTCGCACTTGTCCTCACTGAGGTAGCTGCTCAGCAGCTCCTTCAATATCCCACGGTAATCCATGGGGGTGGCCGCGACCCTCATTCCCCGCATCGGGGATGCCTGGCGAAGAATGCCTCGCACCCGTTCATCAACAAAGAACGGGAGGATCTCCAGGGCCAGCCCCTCGTTAACGAGCGCCTTGTCTGCGGCTGCCTTGAAGCTAGTCAAGAAGCCGATGACTGCCAACGGGCGTCCGTTCGGCCCCCCGAACATAGGGACTCCCTTCATAAGGGTCTGCATAGAGCGGATCGCCCGATGCGACGTATTACGCATCGATTCCGATACGGTGGTAGAGCGGTCCTCCAAACGATAACGTTCCGGAGTAAGAACCGACCGGAAGACCTCGTTGACGATCTCCGTGTCTTCGTCCTGGATATCCAGTCGCTTAGCCAGTTGATGAGCGAACTCATCGGACTCCATCCGCTTCAGTAGGCTCGCAGTTACCTGCGCGGTCATAGCTTCCACCACTGAAGATGGTACTTCAGGCGTCGGCACCTCGGGAACCCGAGTTGCCTGGCCTCCTTCGTCGGGGGGGTACTGCGAGAGGGTACCCCCTCCCCCAATAACCGACTCTCCCCCGGCGTACGTATCCGCCGGGTCGTGTCCGCGGAGTCCGCTTCGGGTGCTCCGAGCGTATCGCTCCGTGTGACTCCGTTCCAACTCTGCCGACGAGTCGGACCCATACCCCATTGTGTCCGGGGGTTGTCCAGGAGTAGCAACCCCGGGATTGACCCTGGTGGACTCCGAAAGTAGTCCGGCCGGTTCGAACCGTACCGGTGTGGGAGGAACACGACGGGGTCCCGTCGTGTGCCGTGTTGACATCAACACTGCCATTGCGTCCTCCGTCCGATCTTGACGGGCGTCGAGCCCGGAAAACCGGGCCTCGATGCGGGCCAATGATGCCATCAGGGAATCCCCTGGTGAAGGAGGCGGCGGAGTGAGGTCGGTCGACGACAGTTGAGGCGGGCCCCCGCCTCCTGCCGTCCGAGCCGTGCCAAACGTCGATCCGGCACCGGAAAGCATTGGGGTCTCAATGTTATCGATCGGGTTCCCGATCCCTGTTCCCGTAGTCACCTCCGGAGTCGGCGTCGACGCCGATCCGTCATCTTGAACGTTCCCCGTCTCTTGGGTAGACATAGTCACAATCAGTCCACCGACGCAACGATCACCACGAATAAGAGAGCGAGGGGGTAGATTGGGGAGAGTAACAGTATGTCACAGTCACAGGTAAAAGCTCAACACAATCGATCAGGTCGCAACACCACGAGTACAAGAAAAGGACCGGATCCCTATCCGTGTGCCAGGGCCGAAGACGGCGTCACCACAAGGGTGACGGAAACCCGTCCCCTGCTGCTCCACCAATGTAGCACAATAGGAATCCGTCGCACGTCCACTCTCAGGGAACACTCACCAAGGGGGATCGGCACCAACGTCACCGGGAGGCCAAGGTTGCTGTCCTTGGAGCGCAAGCCACGGGACCAAGATGGGAGCCCAAATGGGAGGGGTTTGTTGTTCTACCTTGGCCGGCGGTGGATTCGCCACCGGCCCCCTCGTTATAAACCCTCGGAGACACTACTAACTACCCTCCACCCCAAGATGCAAGTCCCTCTGGTCATACGTAACTTATAGATACCGTGACCAGCTCGGACTCTCAAATTGAAGTTAAGGATTAGAAGTAGCCCCCCTGATATTAGGGTCACAATACGGACAACCATATTGCTACAGGGTGATGCAGAAGGGTCGAGGGGGGGGGGGAGCGAGTGGGGGAGGGGGAGAGCGAGGGCATGAAGAGGGCGGGTTGCCGGTTGAAGTAGAGGTCCGAGGGGACGGGGGGGGCGGAGGTATCGGCAGGAGGCCAAGGCACAGGGCCTGCACGACGCGTCAATGGGCGCCCCACAGAATGCGGGCGAGGACGCGGGGTGGTGGTAGTGTGCACCCTCAATTTAGCCGCAGGCAGCCAGCCGGGGCCCAGGTGCGTCGCAGCTAATCCTCCTGGTGATTGGATGAGGGCTCGTTCATGTCGCGCGTGCCACCGATCTGGACGATGATTGGTAAAGAAAAGCGCGCGCTTTTCCTCGACTCAAAGGAGCGCGACCCCCCAGTGAATGCGCGCCCTTGGCGGGGGGCCCCCGCAGGGGATCAGCTGGGGAAGGGGACACCCCGTCCGCCAGGGCGGAAGAGGCGGGCACTCTGCCCATGCCGAGTCCGAGTGCCACGAATGCGACCCCCCCCCCACCCAGCGACGCATTGGCTGGTACCGTGTTCCTCGCGGTGACGCCCCTTCGTCGCCTATGGCTCTCTCTCTCGCCCGTCCCTTCCTTCCTCCCCCGTTTCCATCGCCATCTCCATGGTCCCTCCCCCTTCCCTCCCCTCACATCCCCCGGCACTCCCACTCCCCTCCTTTACTGCTTGCCTCCCACTGACTTGTGCTAGCTTCCTGGCCCTGCCCCCCCATCTGGCCCTATGCTAGTCTTTTGTCTGACTGGGGCAGGACTGCTTCGTGCGCGAGATGGTCTCACATCCGTTATCGTCGCTGCCTTTGCTGCTATGGGATAGGGGGGGGGGAGGTGCTTGGGCACTGGCGGGGCTTGCTGCGGCTGCGGACTGGGTGAGTAGAGGGGTGTAGGGCGGTGAGACACTGACCGAGGTTGTTGAGGAGATGGATCCGCAGGGGTGTAGTGCATGCCACAGATCAAGGTGGAGTTTTAGCAGGGGGAAGACAAGGGGAATTCCAATGCTGCCCCCTTTTGCATGCGGCATGGGAGAGGGGAGGGGTAAGTGGGGGGAGGGAAAAGCGGGCAGCGTCATCGAGCTATAGCGTACATGGAAGGGGGGGACAGAAGATGACAGGGGAGGGATGAAGGCTTGATACCTGGGAGGGTCAAGATGAACGCAAAATCAGCCGTACTAGTGTAGCAGTACGTGTTCTCTAGTGTCTAGCAATACAAGTGTCGCAAGTACCTACTCCGCACCACGAGGAATGAGTTGGAGTTCCTTGAGGCTACTGTCAGATGGGCTGACCGGGGGCAGCCTAGCCCGATGGGCGAACTCATTCCTTCAGACGGGTCTGTGACGCGCGGTATCAGAGTTCGCCCCCCGAGGGGCGAACAGCGATTCCACCAACGCAATCGAAAAGCAAACTCAAACTCGTTTAATCATGTATCCGTCTGACACCAGTTTTTCACAACTCGCATGTGAGAGAAGGTTCCCAGGCTGCGTTTTTCTCGAAAAACATATCAGCGGACTGGGCAGCAGCTCAGGAGTCCGACCGTCTTGTCCGTTTCTGCGGGCGATGCCTGGTTGCTGAGGAAAAAATCCACCCTCGTTTGGGGGGGTACACCAGTGTTTCACAACTCTCGTTTACATATCGGGGCAGCCATCTGGGGCACTTCTTACAGAGGTACAGCAGAAAAAACTTGATTGTATTCGTCGTCGTGGAGCATCTTTTCACGTCCGTCAACCAATGAGAGCTGAAGCAGCAGGGCCCCTTCGCGATCGTGACGTTCGGCATCACAGCCCGTGCGCTCCGAAAAGCATCCTCCCCTCCTCCGGGGTGGTTACGTCCCCCCCCCCGCCCCCCAAGAACGACAGAGCTCGCTGGTACTTCCGGCTGGTAGAGATGCTCGCCTGCTCCACGGGTAGCGCTTTGCGTCTAAACGAACGCGGGAGCAGATGCTCTTTTCGCACTTGAATGAGCCTGATGATAGCTCCTCCCTCGCCCCTCGCTGACTGCGACGCGTCCGTGAGGGGGGAGGGACGTGCTGGGGAAAGTGTGGGGCAGACTATTGTTGTGCAGCGGTGTGGGGTGCGCCTGCTGGCTCCCGCCAGCACCCTATCGAGAACAGCCGGGGGGGTTTATGGTAGGAAGGTGGGGTGGGTGAGGGCACGCGGGAAGAGACGCTTGCGCCACCGTCAGCCCACTGCAGCAAAGAGAGAGGTACTGATAGGCCGGGACAGGCTCACAGACGTGATCTGCTCTTCTGGTGACTCTGCCAAAGTGCTCAAACCCGGGATAGGAGGAGGAAGAGGGCAGCGGGGCACAGGTGGGGCGAGCGGACGCACGGATGCGTTGCGAAGCAGTCGGATTCGGTCCAACAATCAGTCAGATGAGCGTTCCGGGGTGGTAATTAGAGCCAATTCGACCTCTAGGAGCGCTCTCTTTTCCGCCCGTGAGGCTACGGTCGCGCACCTGTGCACCTATTTTTTCTTGTTTTATATCGTTGAAGAGCCTGTGAGCTGGCGCACCCAACAGTGCGACTCACGAACACCCCCTCGCACTGAATCATACTTTAGTACGAGTTGCCTTGCGGCTGCCGCCGACTTCTGCGGCCGTTCGGAAGGGGTTCTCGTATGTGAACACTGTGGGATTTTTATGTAAGCGGAAGTTGTGAAAAACTGGTGTCACTTGTGAAAAACTGGTGTCAGACGGATACGCCGCCCGCTCGGCCGCTGCAGGAGACCGCAAACGGCAGCACCGCCCATCAACGTTCGCACTGGTCCCGCACGAAAGCTGATCAGGAACAGGGAGCGATTCTCTGGGGGCTCCTCCGACATCATTGCTGCACACGGACCGACTCTTGCCAGCAAGGGCGCGAGGATCCCAACCGATCCCCCGACAGAACCACGCTTAAAACCATATATATCATATTTGGACGTTGAAATCCAGAGTATACACCGGACTCTAACGACCGAACTCCATGGCATGGACCAAACACAAACAGATGGACACTGTATTTGTAATAAAGTTTAATGCGCCCGAATCCCCCCAACCCCCCCCAATGAACCCCCTGCTGCCCAGTAAACCCCTCTTGACTGGATGCTCCCTCTCAGTCAAGGCTCCTATTTTCTCGGCTCCGGTGGGAGCGGTGGGGACCCACCGCGGCCGCCATCGCCGCCGCCGGCTGGCTATCGCCCTCCCGCAACCACCACCGCCGCCGTCGGCTGGCCGCCACCCTCGCCGCCGCCAGCCGGCCGCTGCCCCCCCGGCGTTCCCGCCGCCGCCGCCGCCGCCGCCCGCTGGCCGCCACACCCGCCGCCGCCGGCCGGCCGCTGCCCCCCCGCCGCGGCTGCCGCCGCCGCCGCCGGCTGCTCATCGCCCTCCCGTCGCGGCCACCGCGGCCGCCGGCTCTCTGGTGGCCCCTCCGGCGCCCGCTGTCCGCTTCTCTCCCTCATCTGCCGCTGCCGCTTACGCCGCCGTCTGGCCGCCCCCGCCGCCGCTACCGCCAGCTGGTCGCTGCCCCCCCTGCCACCGCCAGCTGGCGGCCACCCCCGCCACTACCGGCTGGCCGCCGCCCTCGCCGCCGCCGGCTGGCCGCCGCCTACGCCGCCGCCAGCAGGCTACCCTTCCCCCCATTCCGCCGCCACCGCCACTGGCGCTGCCGCCTGGTCATCGCCCTCTCGCTACGGCCACCGCCGCTGCCGACGCCGCCGCCGCCGCCGCCGTCATTGTTCTCCCCCCCCCCCGAAGGAGTCGCGGCAGCCGCCGCCGTGGCCGCCGCCATCCCCCCCCCCCCCCCTAAAACCGTCGTTGCCGCCGCCACCGCCGTCACCGTCGTCGGCTCCACCGCCGCCGTCGCCGACACCGCCGCCGCCGTCGCCGCCATCCTACCCCCCTCTCTCCCTAAACATGTTGCAGCAGCCGCCGCCGTCGCCGCTGCCATCGTTCCCGCCCCCCCCGAAACCGTCGTCGCGGCCGCCACAGCAGCCGCCGCCGCCGCCGGGCACGGCAGAAGTGTGGCAGGCCTTGTGGCGGAGCAGGGCCTGGCATGTAAGCGGCGATTGGGATCTTGGACGAGGTGTTCAGCCTGGGGGCTCTCGCCTCGACGTCTTGAGTGTGCGGGCTGGGCGGCGCTATGCGCAGCCGCACTTGCACAGCGGACATGGTCTGTTGTGGGTTGTGTACGCGGCCAGCCCTGCGGCCCCACTCGTCAAATGTATCCACCTCTTGTCTGGATGAGAGAGCTGCATCTGGCATCGTTAAAGGAGCCCCGCCTATCCCCATTTAACGAGCGGCAGGTGCGTGGCCAGTGGCAGCGACGTCCGCCGCGGCCTGCGCACGCGACGGCGCTCCTGGCGCGTGTGCCGCTGAGCAAATTTGGCACGTGTCGTGGTTTGTCCCAGCTATGGTGCTATCCAGGCCGATGCCCACACCAACCACAGCCGTGTAGGCATGCCATGCAGCCTCCCCCACACAAGAACCGGACAACAAGCAAGAACACCTCCCGCGAGGCCGTAGAGGACGAGGTACTTGGCCGCATAAACGGCTGACTCGCCCCTCTTCGCCACGCAAGCTGCCACTGACGTCCCGCCCGCGACTGCAACCGCGCGCATCACCGCCGTGCGGCGAGCCAGGGGCACCACTGTCGCCAGCGACCGCTACGTCACAGCCAGGGGTAGGTGAGCGCGAGAAGAAGCGGGGATGTGACCCCCCCACATCTAATAGCCACCTTTGATGGCAGAGCCGCGTGGCATGGGGCGGCCTGCGACCCGTTCATCCAAGCTTTCCCGCACGACGAGCCTGGCGCTTACGCTTCGAGCGCTTGCGTCTTGTGCGACCAAGAGTTGACGGCGACGCAGATGCGGCCATCGTTGACGGGTCGCTCGTTGATGGCATCACTGCTCGTGGCGACGCGGCCGTCGCGGAAGTCCCATCCGTTGGAAGCAGGAGGTAGAGAGCACGTGCCAAGCAGTACATTGTGTGTCCAAGCAACACGTACAGATCGCTCCCATCGAGCACAAACGCGTTGGCCGCTAAAGGATGGTTCACAGCTCTCACAGACACTTTGCGCAAGCCCGCATACACAAAAATGGACCGTCGACCCCAGTCGCCATAGCCCTGCGGACCGCCGTAGAACTGCATTGCAGCTGCGTCCTTGCCGACCCACCCCATGTTTTCCAGCGACTTCTTCACATCGCTCGCGCTCAAGACGGTCGCAGCCGAAGGCTTGGAGTGTTTCTCCTGACACCATTCCGCATCAAGCTCGCCACGGGAGACGACTCCTGGAACGTCGTTCAGAGCACGGCGAAAGCCAACGCCATCAACAGCAGAAGCAGAATGGGGCAGTTTAAACATGGATTGGCACATGATGTTCTCGGAAACCTTACCGCCGAGCAGGTCGTTAATCGTCCACCCACCTGTAGATGCGCCTGCTCCTGCCAAGTAGATCACACCGGTACGCTCCACGGTAGCGTCTACGCGGACGTCGGACAGCAGCTGGCTGATGCCGTCTGGACGTATGACGAGGCTTTCCTCAAGCACTTCGACCGGCAGCAGCGTAGCAGCAAGCACGTTGTCGCGAAAAACAGAGTTGCGGTGCTCCCAGAATGACGAGTACGAGAGGTCGTCATCCATGGAGTCTGTCACCAGCCGGCTGTCCACTGCCATCAGCACCTTGACCAGGTTGGCTTTGGGAGCAACCAGTAGCTTCTCGACAAAGAGCTCCACGGAGCGCCAGAGCATGCCACCCAAAAGCGCGTTCACCTCGGCCACGTAGAAGCGCTCGATGGAGATCTTGGTCCCAGTGTCCACTTGCAGCCGCCACATGGCCTTGTTCGCAGCTGGAGATACTCCGGTTGCTTCTCCGGCACCCGCGCACATGGCGTCGAGAAGACGAATCTTCTGCGTGATCAGGTCACCTGGCGGGAGTGCCATGAGTGGTTCGGCTGCCCGCCCAGATGCCGAGCGCTCGGAAAGCATCAGCGAGGACTCCATGACTACAAAGTACGCCACGCCTAGCCCCGACCCGGCCTCTACGATTGAGCAAGCCTCCGAGCGAGTGGGAAACCGCAGGTCCAAGACCTTGTCCGAACAGATCTGGCCGCCGATGCCAGTCCGCAGCTTGCCAATTTCGTCAACTAGGAAAGCAACGACGTCATTGTCACTTCCGCGACCAGCCCGTGACTCCACCAGCGCCTTCACCTCCTCACAGACATCCTCTAAGGTGAACTGTTTCTCCCTGTGGTCTCCATAGAAGTTCTTAAGGAAGTCCGTGAAAAGGTCTGACGGCGACGTGCGAGGGTCAGACAGGTCGACCAGCTCGTTGAAAAGGACGCACACGTACAGCAACAGGTAGCACTTGAACTCTGCCCCATCCTCTCGGCTACTCAGCCCAATCCGCTCCAGTAGGCTCACGCGGTACGAGACGTTAAAGTTCGCCGCCTGAACAACCACTCCTCGGCCAGAAACTGTGCCACTGGGCTGGGCCAGAACCACCGCCTCAGGGTCGTCAGCGTCCGTTGCGCCGCCCACCTGCTTCGTCACGGGCACCGAGGGCTCACCATCGGTAAACTTGTACAGGTAGCGGGCTGCCTCACGAAGCGCAAGTGTCTTGCCCAGCCCAAACGACGACACCATGCAAAGCAAAGGTAGACGTCCAGGAGAAATCCAGGGATGCTGTGCGTCCTTGGGAACGGCGCTGCAAGCCTCCTCCACGACACCCACCAGGTCCACCCAAAAGCCAGGCACAGATAGAAGCCTCACCTCTGGTCGGTACGGGAATGGCTGAACGACACGATCAAAGTCCGGAGGGCTACGACCTCGCTCCTCATGCGGATAGCGCAGCGCCTTCATCCGAGCCAGCACCCGCCGCACAGGGCCCCTTGAACGAGCCACAATGAGAGCCGTTGACAAATCTTGCTCGCGCGCCTTCGAATCTTCAATCAGCCGTATCAGCTGCGCTCGCAGCACTGCGTCAGAGCCACCCAGAGCACCAATATGCTCCGTGAGCTGCTGCCTGCTCAACTTGGCCGCCTCCAACTGCTTCTCAAGCCCATCAGCATCAGCAGCAGCACCGTCTAGAGATGCTTTCTGCGCAATTGCCCGAGACCGTCTGCTAATCTCCTCCGGGGTGTCGCCATCGCCCGACAATTTAGTACCAGCGGGACCGCACCGCACAAGAAGCGCAGGTTGAAGCTTGCCGATAGACACAGAGGTGAGGTGTGTACCAGAAAATGTTGAATGCTGAGGCCGGAAGCTCTTCAGAACAAGCCCCGGCTCGCGCGGAAGGAGACACTGGGAGCCATGGTTGCTATGAAAGAACTGAATAGGACGGTTGGTGGAAGTGCACAACGGTTCAAGAAAGGCCGCAGTTGAGACTCTGCCCGGTGCCGCAGGCACAATGACGAAAGCCGCCTTCCGCTAGCGGAAGGCCCGCACGACCAAAGCCCCCATCCGCAATCGGAAGGCCCGCGGTGATGCCCTGCCAGCGGCGGCGGACGGCCCACGGCGGCGGCCAGCCCGCGACGACCGACGGCCTGCGGCGGGAGACGGCCCGCAGCAGCGGCCAGCCCGCAGCAGCAGACGGCCCGAGGCGGCAAACGCCTTGCGGCGGCAGACGGTCCGCGGCGGCAGACGGCCCGCGGCGGCAGACCGTCAGGCGGGGAAAGCAGCGAGAGCGGATCAGAAGAGCACCCTGCGGCGCCAGCAGCCGTCAGCGGCGACGGGGAGGCCACGGGACGACGGAGCAGCTGCCCGAAGCGCGTTGTCGCCCGAAGCGCGTTGTCGCTTGCGGCGCAGGGCGTGGAGGGCAGCTGATGGCCGGATGAGAAGTGTCTGTTGGTTGTGGAGGGGAGAGCGATGTGCAGCTTCGCAGAGGAACGTCTTGAGTCAGTTGGCACACGTGTCACTGGCCTCCTGGCACTGCAACAGACGCCAAAACATGCGGAGACGGCCTGGAAACGCACATCACAGGACAACGCGAAATCCTGTGGCGACCTGGAAAGCCCTCTTGAAATCGACCAGGGCCTCATCAGGTATGTACGCTCCGCCATGCCCTTCGCCACGCCCATCACTCAATGCCACGGGGACCCGCTTGCACCCTGGAGCGCAGCTCCTGCCCAAACCGTCTCCTGCCCACTCCCCCACCCCCCTCACGTACCTGACTTCTATGCTACTCACCCCCACCTCGGCTCTCCTGACCACCCCCCCACTTCCTCGCTTGCCGGACTACCATGTGCACCTCCCCCGCCTTGGCTCTTTCGCTGTGTCTCGTACCAGCCGCACCCCTTCTGTCCACCGCACCTTACTTGGGAGCCCCACCCCCTCTGTCTACTCCACCCTTCGCTTTTCCAGAGTTTCTTCTGGCTGACCTGTTCTTCTGTGCGAAGGTGAGTGACGAGTGCGTCTTGATGAGGACCGAGGTCGCGGGGAGAGTGGCCAAGCGGGAGCTGCCGTCGAGAGATCCAGTGGGGAGGTTGGAGGGCGGCGTGGTGGCATGAGGGGTGGAGGAGCTGCCGAGGGGAGAATAAGTGTGAATAGTGGGGAGCAGTGGCATCGCCATCACGCTGTGACCCACCAACTCACGCGCACGGTCCGTGACCGGTGGGCTTCACGATGCGGTACGGCTGCACGTACTCTGTTTACCCTTCCCTTCCTCTTTTGGTCCCCTTCTGTCTGATCCCCTATGCCCAGTGATTGACGAGCGTGGCTGGGGGAGCACTTGGGTCGGGGGCAGGGGTGTGAGGGAAAGCTGCCGAGGGGAGACCCAGCGTGCTTGGGGGGGGTGAGGCGCCGTTGCTCCGCATGGGAGCTGGGGCTGAGCGGCTGCCGAGGGGAGAGCAAGTGTGAGGGGGGGGGGGCGGTGGCACCGCACTCACACTATGTCCCATGAACTCACACGCACGGTACAGGGGACTTTGCTACGTGACAGGAGTGATTGACTGGACTGGACAGGAGGGGTTGGGTGGATGCGAGTGGAGAGGCAAGCGATGAAGACGTGGGTGGGCGGAGAAGAGGGAGCAGGGTAGCAACAATCGAAGAAGTTGTGTATGTATGACCTGCTTACAATCGATGAACCCAGCCAAGAGGAGCCGTCGCGTCAAAGCTGAACCCGGACGGTTGGGACAAGCTCTGGTGTGCTCGGCTCGTAGGGCCCCTCCACACCCCTTCCCCGCGAGGTGCCAGGCGAGGACGGGCCACGTGGGGTGGGGATGTGGACGCACCCCCCCCCCGCAACACCACCGCAGAGACGGTCCGGCCGAGCGAACGGTCCGCGTGAGGCGGCGGTAGCGAGGAGAGGAATTCCATATACCCAAATGGTTGCACAATTAGGCGTAAAACGTGGCGAGCCAGGTGGCGTACTGCGTTGCTTGAATCCGAGAGCGCATTACAATATTGGCAACAATATTTACATGCTTTCCAAACTGATTCGCATCTGGGGGCACTCCTGGAGAATCAGCCGCGCCATGCGCCGCATCTGAGAGCACAGCTAACCACGTCCATCTCAACGCCCCAAATATTCATTCTAGGATGCCACGTATGGCACGTGGCGGCCTGTGAGTGGAGTGCCCATTTACAAATCTGGTGCCCCAATCGATTCGGATGGACTTGTGTAGAACGGCGTCAACGGGCGGTATACGATTGGGCACCGACACACATAGCGACGTTCCACTGTTTTCCATTTTTTAAAAATGTAAAACTTGGCTGCCTGGCGTGTTGTGTGTATCGAGTGCACGCTGTCAATCGACCGGCTTTCGAAGCGCAATCGTCGCTCGGTGCATGGCTGTATGGCGCGACACGTCGGTGATCACGCGCGATCCTAGCCGGTCATGGGCGATCATGGGCGATCGAGAAGCGGTCGTCGCTGGTCAATTTTCATAAAACGGAGCCCTCGGCGTGCCACGACGCAGCCGTGTCGGGCCACGTCCCCATGTTGGTGTGCGTTTGAATCCCAACCTCAGCGATGGCAGCCCGCCGAGGCCTGCCATTGGTGGCGCGTGGCCGAGCATGGTCCTCCAAGCCCCCCCAGTCCCTGGATTATTTTTCGTGATCGTTTCTAGCAGGCGTTGAAGCGTGCGTGTGTGGCGCACAGGCTCGTCTCCTGCGCGGCTGCCGGCCAGTGGCGACCAAAGCGCCGCGCTGTCAACGCCCCCGCACTCCTATCGTGTGTGCTCCGCGCACCCACAGGGGTGCATAGAGCTCACCCACTGGCCAGCTGTGTGGCGCGACGCGGGAGTGGCGGCGTACGCCCTCGCTTGGGCGCCTCCCAAAGGCACCTGGACGCTTTCCCGGGAGTGTCTGGCGCCGCCGGGTCGTCGAACTGAGGGGGGGGGGGGGGGGGGCGAAGGGAAGGGGGGGCTGGCTCCCGCGAAATCGGCCCCACGCAGGCCTACAGCGCCTGAGCGGGGTGTGTCGCGCCCCCCACGCCACAAAAACCGCCGTCCGCGGCCAGCGGGAGGGTGGCCGGCTTCGAGGGAGTCGTTGCTGAGCGCTGGCGCGCAGAAGAATCTTTTGGCGGCCTCCCCCTTTCGTGCGTGGTGGTGGGGGGGGGTTGGGCGATCCGCCCGCCTGATTGGCAGGACCAGGGGGCATCGGATTGGCGAGTGGGCGGGGTGAGGGCTGGGGCGGGAGCTCCTGGGGGGGGGGTGTGTGCTGGATGGTGGACCGGGCTGTGCCCCCCCCCCCCCTGAAGTGTGCAGGAGGCGTGGGGAGCGGCCTCCCCCGCCCAGCGCTTGGTTCGAGGGGGGGAGGACACTCGGCGGGACGAGGGGGCGCCGGACTGGCGGGAGGGCACCGAATTGCCGGGGGGGCGGGGGGGGTGCGCGGGAGGGCACTCCAGGGGGGGGGGGTCCGTAGGTTAGATTGTGTGTCGCGTTGTGCCTCGCCCCCCTGAACAGGGCAGGTGACGTGGGGTGCGGCTCCCCCCCCGCCCAACGCTTGATTTTGAGGGGGGGGGACACCCCGCGGGACGATGGGGCGGCCGATTGGCGGGAGAGCGGGGGGGGTGGCGCGAGAGAGCGCTTCTGGGGGACGGGGTGCGTGGGTTGCAACGTGGGTCGCGCTGTGCCCCCCCCCCCTGAATAGGGCAGGGGGGATGGGGGGTGCCCCCCCACCCACACGGACCTGAGAGGAGGGGCACCCCCCTGGATCGCGTTCTGGGGGGGGGGGGGGGGGGGGTGGCGCTTGCACCAGGCGCGCCCCCCCCGTGCAACACGGTCAGAGGGGGGGGGGTGCCGCCCCCCGATTTAAGTGGGGGGGTGGCACGCCGTCCTGCACGGCAAGCCCGACCCGTTTCCCGTCGCTGTGGTCACCGTCCCCTTCCCGCCGGCGCCAACCTGCCCGCGCACTCATTTCTCTCTCGCGTGCGGCCCCTGCCTGGCTTCGCCGGGTGCGGGGCTCGCCGCCCTCTCCCGCGCGCCGTCACTCACGCACACCACCATTACCTACCCTTCCCGCCCGCCATAAGCCACCGTTACGACGACGGCGGTTCGTACGCTGCGAGCGGCAAGCGACCGCCGCGAGACCCCCGCGGCCCCTACGTGGATGACTGGGGCCGTTGGGGTGGCCCCCGGACCCCGCCCTCCCCCGGTTGCTCCTGCCATAGCCACATGGGCTATGTGTTCCCCTGCCAGACGTTGGCGCGCCCGCTGTGGCCTTCTTCAGGGGCGAGACCCGCCGATCCCCCCCGCTCACCACCGCCTCATCGTCGCAGCCCTCGTCCTTACCCCGCAACTTCGTGCGCGCCGGCGCGCCGCCCTCTTTGGGATCTCGACCGCTGTCGGGGAGGCTCCGACCGCCCCCCCCCGCCCCCTCCGCATCGCTACTACGAGGACGCTGACGACGAGACCGGTAGGCCGCCCCCGCCACCCCC
The DNA here is from genome assembly GCA_009829735.1 of Pyropia yezoensis. Lineage (NCBI taxonomy): Eukaryota > Rhodophyta > Bangiophyceae > Bangiales > Bangiaceae > Pyropia > Pyropia yezoensis. The sequence goes on from CM020620.1 coordinate 20,597,679, forward strand.
TCCCAACGACACGTACCTGCGGCCGCCGCAGCGGCAGCGCACCCACGACGGCTGGTCGCCGAACTACCGACCTGCAGGGGGACAAAAAAGCTTGGGCTCGCCCGCCGGCCGTCGCGCTTCCCGTCCGCCGCCGCCGCAGCGGTTCGTTGGCCGCCAAGACGACGGACGCGGCTACCACCCGCGCTACCACGCGCATCAGGGGGCGGCCTAGCCGCCGCCGCCGCCGCTGCCGCCCACGCCGCCGCTACCACCGCGTGGCCTGCCTCCGCCGCCCAACTCCCGCAGGGGCGACGCTGAGGACAGCCCTCGCCGCACTGACGGGCGACACCCGCGGCCCCCGCCGCGCTACTAATACCCATTACCTGCTCCACAAGCGCAACGGCGGTGCACACGTGCACCGGCGGCAGCACTGGCTTTGCCGCCGCCCCCAGCCGCACCCCCAGCGTCACGGAGCTCAACCGGTGCAGCAGCGGCGCCAGCTCCGCCACCAGCGCCACGCCCATTACCTGCTGCACCACCGTCACGGCGGCGCACCCGTGCACCGGCGGCGGCACTGGCTGCGGCGTCGCCCCCAGCCGCACCTCCAGCGTCACGGTGGTCAACCGGGGCAGCAGCGGAGCCAGGTCCGCCACAAGCGCGACGGCGGTCAGACGCGGCCACTTGGCACAAGACTCTACACCAGCACCAGGGAAAAGCCCCGCTGTGCGGTCACCCCCAGCCGCACCGTCAGAGTCACGTCGGTCAACCGGTGCAGCAGTGTTGCCACCCGCTCTGCGGTCGCAACCAGACTCACTGCCCCACCGGGTAGACCGCCAGTGCCCCTACTGCTTGCAGCTTCTGCTCCAGCGGCGACACCAGCCTGTCACTTCGACGCCAGGCACTCCTTCCAACACTGCTACAACTACCAGCGCACGCAAAAACTCCCCACAGACGCAACCTGCCGGCGGCTGGCAGCGCGCGCCAGACACCACCGCCGCGAACACGCCGCCGATGACAGCTGCCTGTCGCGACTACCAGAGCTGAGCCCAGCCCCGACAGTGAATCGGCAGTCACCACCAGCACCATCTCGCTGGCTGCCGCCCACGGCTGCTGGAGACCGCCAGCACCGCCTTGCCACGTCCACCGCCAGCGCAACAGAGGTCTCCACGACCGCTTAAAGTGAGCTCATCCAGCTCCATATTGCGAGCATGAGCGAGCTGCCCTCAGCGGCGCCTAATGCTTGCACGGGTGACGAGGATGGCGACGGGCGTGGTGGCGAAGCGTGTGTGCCTGGCGCCCAGCGCGGAGTCTTTTTCCTGCAAGCGCACCCGCGGCCTGTCTCGAAGCTGCGCATCACACACACGAGACGCGCCTCGCCGACATTTCGTGAGCCACGTCGCGCAATCATATCGGCCCACGTTTCAGAGCGATGCTTGTGTTTCCACTGGCCAATTAGACGCACGACACGTTGTCCCCGCTTTGCGGGATCCCACACAACACGGCTCAAACCGGGCTCGGAGGCCGCAAACCGGCCTGGATGTACTCGCCTCGTTTCAGGGAACAGGGCGGGTCGAGTGGGGAAATTCACTGAACTAACAACCCGGTCAGCCTGAGGGGAGGTGAGGGCACAAAGTTAACAAAGCTGCTGGTGGTTTATTGTGTGTCCCGCAAAAAGTGGACGTGCACGGGTCGTGCAGTGATTGGTCCAGTGGCTGATATTTGACATGATCACGACACGAGCACGTCCACTTTTTACGGGACGCACTATAACAACGCGGGGTGGAAGCGTGGCCTCCATTTCACCAGTCCACCTGAGCCCAGGGCAAAGCTCGGCACCGTCTGCCCACGGGGCCACAGATGGGTCTGATTTCGCCAGTGCTTCGGGCAAGACAGCCGCAACCCGCAAAACAAAGCTGGGTAGAGACCCTGGTCAAGAGTCCTCCCGACGCGCAACAGGCTTGAATGGACCCGTACAGGGCCTCTGCGGGTTTCGACCAGGGTTGCGGTTTGCGCCGGTGCGCGCCGGGATGGCCATTTTTCGGAAAAGCACTCTAACGGAAAGAGTCAGTCTGTGAAAAGGAAAGTAAGAGGCTAAGAGCACGTCTAACGACGTCGCCCCAGAGCTCTGAATTGGCCATTTCAGGATGCCACGTAGGACAACGTGGCCGCCTGCGGTTGGCGGACGGGGTCGAGCCATCCGTGAGCCATACTCAAAGACAGCGACGATTGTGCTTGATGCGGGGACAGGGGCTACATGCTTAAAACAGGTCCACCTGGACATATTGGGAGTCGGTATTGGCGATCGCGTGTGTTTTCGCGGCCGCGACGGCCGCTGCCGCTCGTCGTCCACAGCCCCACCGTTGAACCACGGACAGCGCCGAAGTACCCCAAACTGTGCCCAAAGGTACGTGGCTTCGTCTAGAATGCTGCGATACTAGCCACATCCGTTAAATGTTTTGCATATTGTGCAGACACGTTGCAAGATTACGATGGGCTAAGCAGTGAACCATGGATTTAGGGTGCCACGTGGCAGAAACGTGGCGGGCAATCACGCGCGGTACACTTGGCGACAGGATGTGCTCGTCCCTGGAGAGGGATGCTCAGAAGCTTGTGCGGTGATCCGCCGCCGACAGATCGATTGCTCGCTGGCGCCGGCGCACACGTCACCGGGTTCGACGTATGCGTGGCCCTGGCGGCGGCGTGCAGGAGCGCCTCGGGTGGTCGCCACTCGTGATTTCGAAAAGTGCAGCCACGCAGCATCTGTATTATTTGGGTCGGGGGCCCTTTGGAGGGCCCTTGGAGGGCCTCGGCACTGTCTGAGGAACAACCTGCCATGGAGAATACTTTGCCCAGTACATCGGCGAGTTTTGCGGTGACTAGCGCTAGTCTAGTCACCCACGCTGACCTAAATCATGAAATTCTCTTGCCCGGGCGGCTTCGACAGGAAACCCCGTGGAGGGAACGAGTGGTGAGCAGCGCCCCGCCGTGTGCAACCGCCGTGTGCAACGGTCCACGTGGGCCTTCCTCGAGAAGCGCTCACAGAACGGAGGAACTCTGTCGCGCACGCTAGCCCCGCCTCGCGCAGTGTGTACGGCCGCCCACCGCTGGTGCGCCTGCATGAGCACATCGAGGGCCCCTCGAGGCTCGTCCCCGAGCCGAGAATTGTATGGACCGGGGTGTGCGGAGAGACACGTCCGTGGTCCCACGCGAGAGAGTAGCCAATAAAATTTCGCGGCAGGTGCAATCAGCGGGGGCGGCGGAGCAGGTGGTACTGTCGAGGCGGGGCAGCCAATCCCACAACACTCGTTTCTGTCCATCCCCGAGGGTGATGATGCAAGGAAGAGAGGCACAAAGGCTACGCCGACTGAGCACGATGCAGGGGGACAGCACCCTCGGCAACGACTGTGACGTATGGCGGCAGATGCTACCATCCTTGCCCGGAGATTTTGTGAAGGGCAAAAAGAAAAAAAGAAAAGAGACCGACCCCTCTGGGGGGGTCGTTTTTCCAGTGTCGGGCTTCTCCACGGCAATATCAGGTGGCAGGCAAGTGGGGCGCTACACGGGCCCACTCTTGGGGGGAAGCGGGAAATTGGGGAGGAGCGGCGGCGAGCTCAGGGGCTCCTTACGCGCCATAGACAGCGCTTGCGCAGCGCACCCACGAGTCGCCGCCAAGTGGATGCCCCACAGCGTCTGCCAACATCTAGGGCGCAGATGCCATGGGAAGAGGGGGGGGAACGGTGAGATGCAGGCAGGGGGGGGGGAAAGGCGACTGTTTCGTCATGGACCCCGCTTGAGGGCCCCTCGCTGTCCACCGTCGTCGCGGGCGCGTGCACGGTGTGGGGGGGAATGGAGAGAGGCGGGGCGGGCGGTTGGGCGTAGGCGACTGTCTCGCATTGGGCGCCGCGAGCGGGCCCCCCGCGGTCCTCCGACGCAGGGGGGGCTCGCGTGGTGTGGGGGGAATAGGAGAGAGGAGGGGGGGGGGCTGGGTAGGACGGCGGCTCTCTCAGGGGCTCCCCAGGCGCCCCGCAGAGCTCACGTGCAAATCGCACTGGAGGCGTTGCCAATTGGCAGCCTCTTTTCGGGGCTCCGCGGGGTGGCCAGGCGGGATTGCATCGCACGCGGCCCTGCTCCGCATTGCCGCCAGGTGGACTCCGCATGCCGTCCAACGACGTCGCCAGCGCCTCAGCGGAGGAGGCGCGGGGCGGAACGACTGTCTCGCGCCGTGCGCTGTGGGCGCGCTTGCGAGGAGTCGCCACGTGCGTGCCCGACTCCACCGGCGCAATTTTGAGGAGGGTGGGGATGGGGCCTGCGCGGGGGAAGGGGGTGGGCGCACGTCGGCAGCCACCACGCCCGGCGCGTGCATGTGCGGTGCGCTTTCGCCGTTTCTCGCGCAGCCACAGGGTTGGGCGCCCCACTCAGTCCACCAACGTGGTGGGGTGGAGCAACGATTTTTTTCAGTCAACCCGGCGGCAAGTCTTCACCTGGCTGCAGCACCTCTTCTCCCCGGAACCGACGGTGGCTGTGCTCCATTACCGTGCTGCACATGCCCCCTTCCGCATATTCTTCTACCCCACCCCTCTCGTGGTTCCCTTTGGCGCCCCGAGCGCACCGACGCCCTCCTCCCACACCCTGACGCAGAGTCGCGCACTCTTTGCCGTGCTCTGCCCAGACGCGACAGTGTACCGCTGTGGCTTGCGGTTCCTGCTCCCCCCCGCCACCCTCTCCGCTACGTCCCCTCCTACCCTACCCCGCCCCTGTGGCGGAAGACCGTGGTGGGGCCTGCGTGGGGTAGTGCGTCCTGCCCAGTATTCGTACGGCGGCCGCGGCGTCGAGGCGGCCGGCGACGACCCCCACTCCCGACGACTATTTTAGGGGGGCGCGATGGGGCGACGACGCCGGCGTTCCCCTCCCTCATCCTCATCGCCACCTACCACACCCCCCCCTCCCTCACCTTGCTACTCTGAGGTGGAGGTCGAAGGTCGACCACGTCGCCTGCGGCGTCGCCGCTCGCCGACGCGACACGGGCAGGGCGCGCTGCTTCAACTCCGGGCGCGTCCCCCCCCCTTCAACGCACATCCGCACGGCAACGACGGCGGCCTGGCTGGGCCTCCCTCCTCTGTACTTTCGAGACAGAACTTTGGGCGGCGACAGGGGCTTGGAAGCCGCCCTGGCCCGCCGCCGACCTCTCCACGCGGCTCAAGACGGATTCCCACCCCCCCTCCCCCGACCTCACCCTGGGGTCGGGGGACGGACACGTCGCCGAGGCCGCGGGCGCCCCCGGAGGGGCCGTCGCCCCCTCGTCGCCCCCAAGAGCCGTTGACGGCAAGGCTGGACTGGGATCGGGACCGGGCAAGGGGCTTGGGAACCCGACCCGGCCAACCGCCGCAGGCGCCGTGGGAGCCGCGAGAACGACCGCCTCTGTAGAGGCCACCCCCACCGCCTCTGTGCTATTCCCCACCGCGGGGGGAGCGCGGGGCGGGGTGGCGACAGGAGCGGGAGAACTACTGGGAGCAGAACCGGCCATCGCGGGACGGCTTCCTGAGGCAGGGCGCGGGTCCCCCGGGTCGGCCGCGATCACCACCCCGCTGGACGGGACCTCCACCGGGGGGTCGCGGACACGCCCCCGCGGCGCCGCGCGACCCCGCCGGCCAGGGGTTCCCCCCCGAGTTTGGCGCGTGGCGGAGCGAACGTGACGGTACGGGGTTTGCGCCGCCGAGGCAGTCGCCGCCGCCGCCGCACGAGAGAGGGCGCGAGCGCTGGAAGCAGAACGAGCCGAGGGCGCAGTGGCAGCGTCCTGCGATGCCGCCGACGCAGACTCAGCGGGCAAGTCCTGGGCGGCTGACGCGGAGGAGGACGCCTTCACCGGCCGCAGGGCGCTGGACGGGGCAGCCTCCGCAACAATCCGCGGCGCTGACGCGCCCACAGACAGCACCGACACCACTTCTGGCGATAGCGACGGACCTGGCGGCACCTAGTGGAATCGCCTCGGCACCTCCCCCTGCGGCAACGCAAGCTGCACCACTGGCGACGACAACGCCGTGGCCGCCCTTTCCGGCATTTCCAGCGGCGGGGCCGCTAGCACTAGCGAGCTCTCGTGGGCGTCGGCGGACGGCGCCCGCTGTGGAGCGCAAGAAGCGGGGCAGCCACCCCGGGCGCGGTAAGGGGTGGACCCGTGGCGAGCGGGTGGCCCTCTGTCGCGCTGTCCGGGAGGCGACACTGAACGGCATCCTCGCAGCTGACCAGCAGAAGGAGGAGTACTGGGGCCAGATGCTTGTGGCAGTGGCCGAGCAGACGCCTGACAACCTGTCGGCCAACCAGATGGCGGAGCGGTGGGGGCAGTGCACCTGGGGCGCCCTGATGGTGGAGGTTACACGCAACATCAGCCCCTGCTGCCAACGGTTTGCGCACTTCTACCATGTCGCATCGACGACAGCGACGGGGAATATGAACGAGGATGGTATTCTTAGCTCGGCGCGGTCGCTGTACTCCGCGGCGGCTATGTACGCAGCCGAGCACACGGATGCTGTGAAGGACGCCAAGCGCAAGAAGAGTGGAAGGGCGGTGCCTGTACGGCGGTCCCGCTTTGTGCCCCAGAACTGGGAGCCGTGCTGGCAGGAACTACGCACGCTGGACAAGTACAGCGGCGCCGCCGCCAACCCAGACATTGAGCGCTCATTTCTGGAGGGTCCTCTCAGCGACGAGGACTCTGATGACACCGACGAGGACGAGGAGGGGGACACGATGGACGGAGCGGCTGCTGCCGGAGGCGAGGACCCGCGGGCCCGACCTGTGCGCGTTCCGGCTCTGATGGATCGACCCGCAATTGGACGCAAGGCCCTGAAGCGGCGCCTGGCAGACGACAACGCCGAAGTTGCGTCGCTCGCCGCCTGCGACAAGTCTATGCGGGTGGTTGCAGAGTCACTCACTCGCCGTAACGCTCTCGGGGAGGAGGCACAGAAGCTGGAGAAGCAGCGGATGGCCATGGACTTATTCAACAGGCCTGAGAACGAGCATACCCCCGAGGGGGTGGCATTCCAGGCCCGAATGATGGCCACGATGGCGACCTTTGGCGGCGAGCCCGCGGTTGTGCCCGGTGCGCGCGTTGCCGCAGCAGCGGCCAGCGCAAGCGCTGGGGCGGCGTCTCACAACGACGACGGTGAGGACGACGCGGGCGACGACGGCGTTGTGGTCGTGCGGCTGGCGCCAGCGCCGGGCACCCCCCCCTCCACGTCGGCCAACAAGGCGCGCGGCACCAAGTCCATGGCGACCAAGGTGGCGCTCGCAGGCGCGGCGCTGCGCGCCGCGGCAACCATTGACCTCAGCCTCCCCCCCCACGTGGGCGGCCCCACGCGCGGCCCTGTTGCAGGGGCTGCCGCAGGTGTCCATGCCCCACTAGCTAACGAAGGCGATGCGCCCGACAATGACGAAGACGATGAACGCGAGGGCGTCCATTAGCGCCAAGGCACCCTGCGCCGAGACCACAAGAAGCTGATCTGGGGCATATGCGCCGGCGCCCCGTCCACTGTACTGGCCGACGGGGCCACGACCAACAACCTCACACATGCCTGCTTATCTTTTTTGTATCTCTTGCTTTGTTTGTTTGTACTCGTTATTGTAGGTAGACCGACCCGCGGACGCATGTGCACCTGCTGCAGATGGACTCGCGCATGCTCGTGTACCTGTTGCAGATGGAGCCGCGCACGCTTGTGCACAACGCCAGCAAAGGATTTTTTTTTCCCGAGTTGGCCGCGGGTTTTTTTTTTCCTTCTGGACAACCTCGTCTCTGTGCCGCCCCCCGCCCAATGCTCTCTCTCTCCCCGCCTCCTCCCTCAAGCAGTTCTTCCCACCCATCCCACAGAGCCCGGGCGCGGCCGTCCCTCCCAGCCTGTGCGCATGCAGCCCCACCCGGCATGGACGTGACGGCGACTGTTCACCGAAGCACTCTCTCTCGGAGCGGATCGTCCCCACCCCCCCCCCCGCCTCCCACGAACACCGTCACCCAGCCCCCCCCCCCACACTTCAAGCCAGCCCGCGTCCGGGTCGACGGCAACCCAGTTGGTGCCAGCGACGACAGCAAAATTCCCCCCCCCCTCACACCCCCCCCTCACACCCAGACGCCCCCCCCCCCGGCGGAGCGACACCCGCGACACGGCCGTCAGCGGAGTGAAGAGGCGCACCTGGTGGCCGCCGGCGCGGAGGGCGGCGGCAGGGAAAACGGCTGCCTCTGCCCGACGGCGTCGGGGGCGGTGGGGGTGGCGCCAGACGCGCACCTGCCGCCGCCGCCGCGGACAACGCCTCCCATGCCATCATGTGGCGGCCGATTTGATGATTTTTTTTACTGTACCGGATCGGTCAGGGGAGCTCCCCCCCTCCCTCCGTCCTCCCTCCTACGCCCCACAGCTTGGACTTGCACAAGCGACCCTGCACATGGCACGCTCGCCTATCAGTCAGATCTCTGCCAGCGTCGGATGAAACGGAGGCGTGCAGAGGGCGTTGGGCAATCGGAGTGCAGGGAGGTTGCGCAGACGTGCGGATTGCCGGCGTGGGCCGGCTATGCAAGCCACAGGTGATAAAGGGAGTGGCAGCCTTGTCCTGGCGCCGGAGAGACAGGGTTGCACAATAGCGTTCGTGTCAGGCGAGCTATGCTTGCCACTCTGGTGAGGAGATTGGTCCACAAAGATATCAAGCAAGATGCATCATTCACACAGAGTCCACCTCCAACTCGTGGCGCTGCGCCCACACGTGCGCCGTGAGGGCCTGACGGAGGCGTACGTGCCCAACGGGGTTGGTTGCACGGGCCCAAGCCACAATGGCTCTCATCATGCCCGCTTGAAGGGCGTTCGGGGGCACAGGAGGTGCCGCCACGCCACCCACAGCCGGCTCACCCACGCCACCCCCGGCAGCAGCCCCACCGTCAAGACCCCCCCCCTCCCCTCCCTCACCCATACCACCGACGCCACCATCACGCCCGCCGCCAGCCTCTCCCGCCTCGCCGCCACCATCATCACCGCCTCCGCCATCGCCGTCGCCACCATTCGACATGTCACCGACTCCATCGTCGGCTCCACCACGGCCGCCATCTCCATTATAGCCTGCACTGCTTCCGCCGTCGCCAGCGCCCGCGCCGTCGCCACTGTCGCTGCCACCGCTGCCGCCGCCACTACCGTCGTCCACGCCATCTCCTTCACCGTTGCCGCCCTTCCCAGCGTCGCCGGCGTCTTCGCGTCCCCCGACACTGCCGCCACCACCACCACCAACTCCACCAACCCCGCCGCCGTCTCCACGGCCTCCACCGCCTCCACCGCCTCCACCGCCTCCACCGCCTCCACCGCCGCCGCCGCCGCCGCCGCTGCCGCCGCCTCCAACCCCCAGTGCCATGCCCTCACCCCCTTCCTCACCACATCCGGGTAGTAAGCGAGAGACGTACCCATCTCGGCGCAGCTCGGTCACCATGTTGTGTAATATGGTGATGGCTTTGGCAGTAACGATGAGCGTTGACACAGAGTAGGCGCGAGCGGGGTGCAAAGCAACGTGAAAGCGCGCGGTTAGTACTGCATAAAGACGTTCCACGTCCTTGCGCATCGCCTCTTGCAGCCTGTTGAACGCCCTCTCCTGAGGCGTTTGCGGCATGGCGTGAGGGGCCACAAAAATGGAGTAGCGTGGGTAGATGCCATCCACAAGATGATACGGCAGAGTCATCTCCTCCCCATTCACAGTGTACGTCAACCCCGGCGGGGGCCACTCCCCCTTGGTGATCTGCACCATAAGGGGGCTGTGCGAAAGCACGTTCACGTCGTTGTTACTGCCAGGACAGCCGGCAAACAGGTGCCACACCCACATGTCCTCATCGCAGATGGTCTCCAGCACAATGTTGGGGTTCTTGTGGCGGCCCTTGTACATCCGCGCGTTGGCAGAAGGGCAGTTGGTCCACGCCCAGTGGCTGCAATCCAGGCTCCCGGCAGTCCGCGCTCGGCGTTGCGCGCCAGGATGCGCTTCAGGTCCTCGATGGTGGGGGCGCGCAGGTACACGGCCTGGTTTTTTGTGCAGAATGAATGCCACTAGTCGCCTGACGGCTTCGTGCACCGTCGACTTGGAGAGGCGCACGTACTCGTCCACTCGGTCGGGGGACTCCCCATACCCGAGGACGCGGAAGGCGGCCACAAGCTTCTTGACGGGGTGTGCCTGCAGCCAGCCCGTGGCGTTGGGGCGCTGCGCCCACCAGGTCAGGTCCTTGATGTCATAGTTGATGCGCAAGAAGAGGGTACGCGGCACGCGGAAGCGGCGCTCGAAGTCCACCTCATCATAGATGGGCGGCGCGCCGCCGACACCAAAGTTGTCGCTCCTGATCATAGCAACGCCGAGGGCGAAGTTGCGCTTCTTGTTGGGCATGCAGCCCTGCACAGAACCACGGCGCCGCGCCGGGTCCTTTCGGCCACGGCGGCGGCGCCGCAGGCGTAGGAGCGTGAGCCGGTGCTGCAGCAACAGCACCAGGGCTGCGTCGTCGTCAAACTCAGCGTCGCCGCCGATGTTTTGAGGCCCTCCGAGCTGTTCCATGCCTCCTTTCATTGGGTTGGTGGGCAAGTGGGGAGGGAGCGGACAGGGGGAGCACAAAATAAATACGATCAAAAGCAGAACATGAAAACCCACCGTCCCGTGTGGCTCGCATGTCAGTCCACCGCTTCCACGGCGCTCCAGTCCTCCCCCGACGATCCCACGACCTCCCATCCTTCGCAATGTACAGCCACACCACCCCCGACACAGAGGGAACAACATACCAGATGTGGCGTGCGGGCGTCATTCAGTGCGCCCTCCCCAACAGGCGCACTGGGTGCAATGCCGCGGCGCTTGCCAGCGCGCCGCGGACGTCGTCAAAGTGGACGTTGGCGTGAATGAGCGTCTCAAGAAGAATCGGACAACATTACTGGACATGGGAGGATGCAAAAGGTGGGGCGGGGGTGGAGGGAGAAACACATAAAAGAAGCACCATGGGGCAAAGAAAAACAACGGGGCAGAGCGTCCACGCGAAAAAGAACAGAACGTCAGAGGCCACACCGTCTCGAACACAGTGCACACACGCGGACGCCCATGCGGGCGCGCGCAGAATCGCGTGACTGCCGCGCGCATGGAGTGGGGCGAGCGGGCGGCGACGGAGACGCCGGCGGCGACAGTGGCGACGATGGTAGCGGTGACGACCACGATGGCAGCGACGACGTACAGCATATCTGCGCTCCCCTGCAACCCCCCCCTCCACACTGAACGTACAGTACGTCTGGTTGGACGGCGCAGCTCACAGCTGCCGTGTGCCGGTGTGGCCGTGTCCGACACCTCCCCCGTCACTCCAGGGCCCCGGTTGGGCCCCCAAATGAATGCGCGCAGCGATCCTGGCCGCCGTCCTTCTCCCCGCGCAGGCCCCCTCGACCCCGGTCCCCCAATAGGAGGCGTTCTCCGCCCCCCCCCCCCCCACCCCCCACCCCAGGCACCCGCCGCGCATTGGGCCTCCCGCGCCCCCCCCCCCCCCCCACCGCACCGCCCCGCTGCCTGGCCGGTCGGATGGAGGGCCTGCACAGATGCGCAGGATACGTGCCCAGTATTGTCGGGGCTCGCCCCTATCCCACCCTTCTCTCGAACACGCCGGATCGTGCCGCGGTTGGACAACCCGCACTCGCGCGCCAAATTGCTCCTCCCGAGCGGCGCCACGTGCCGCCCGCGCCGCCCGTCGCTCTTCCCTTCAGGTGAAGCAGCATCGTTTCGTGGGTCAATGTCGGCGCAACACATCTAGCGGAACTGCAACCCCAAGTTAGGGAGAATATTCACGCAAGCACATCTTTTGGCACCGAAGAGATTTTGACGGTGCAGCGAAAACCCTGTGCCACGTTGGCGTGCAACGTGGGACGCGCACAGCCAATCATCTGCCAGGTCTCTGGCTCCCTGGTATGGCTCGTGCCATGCGGCGAGCCAAACCCACTGAGATTGGTCGACGGTATGGCTCAAGCCATCGCAAAGGCCCCTTTATCCGCCAATATTCGTCTTTATCCGTTTTTTATCCGCCGTATTGATTCGTAACTCCATTACCCAAATTAGAGACGATGAGGCCCGTTTGAGCCCGTTTGGCTCCCGTGACGTTGCTGCGGTGACCCTTCTGCAGCCATCCGGCCCCCGATCTGCAACGTGGCACGAATATGGGCGAATACTCACGTCGTTAGACGTGCTCTAAAGGGCTTTAAGACGTATTCGCGAACGCGCATTCAGAACACATCGTACTTGCAGGGTGGCCTGTGGGCCTACCTCGTCACGAAAGCCTTTTCTCCGTGTCTCGCGAGCCCCGTACCCGATCCTGCTCCAGACTTTGCTTTCCGCCGGTCACTCAGTTGGTTGGGTAGCGGCGCCAACGGGGACCCATGATCTGTGGATACCAGGCCGCCGAAGCCTGGCATGCTCGCTGTGGGATCAGAGAGTTGCACCATCGGTGGGGGGGCGCGGGGCTGGCCTCGCTGCTGGCATCGTCTGCAACCTCCCTAGAAGAGTGGCAGCCTTGCCATCTGAGGTCGAAGGGGTCTTCCTGGGCCTCTCTCCCCCCGCCACCGTAGCGACCCCACGCCGCATCTGGCCCCGCTCCCCCGCTCATCGTGCGCAGTGCCCGTTGTTGCGGGATCCACCGCAAGCGCGGTTTGACCCCGGAACCGTTGTCGAGACCTTTTTTTTAAGTAGCCCTCTACACCCCCCTTCACACCCCCGTACAGGCCGGCCGAATATGATTTTCGCCTTTGACCTTTGCTGGATGCATCTATACGTTTCTGGAACATGGGTTTCGTCGTACGACGAGACGGCCCTCGGCGGTGCGTACCAGAAGATGTAAAAAAAGATAGAGGACGTACCCACCCCGAAGAATTAACAAGGTTTTACAAGCGTTCAGCAAGCCCTTTGCCGTCACAGGAGCGTCTGCATTAGGGCGTCTAGACCTCTACTAAGGGGAAGTCCAGCAAGCATGGCCCGGAAGACGGGTCCCTAAATGCGCTTTCACGAGCTGACTGAGCATATTTTTGCGGGCATCAGGAGTTGGCAGCCTCGCTCATAGTCAGCTTTCAGGCCGCGATATGGAGTGGGCAAGGAATGTCGGAGGCAACTCCCATACAAGGCTCAACGCGAGGAAGAACTCCAGCACCCTCGCATCCCACCCCGCGGCCAGCAACGACCATTGCGATCGCCGCCAAGTCATGAGGAACGCCGGCAGCCGCCCACTCGCGCTGCTGAGGTGTGCTGGTGGTTGAGCTGGCAGCGGCATCCCCCCCCCCAAGATCTCTCCCACCGCGCCCACCGCGGCCGCCGGTACTCCACGCGCCACCCTTGCCGCCGCCGCGCCGACCGCGCCCAGCCCCCGCCGCCGCCGGCCACCAGCGTGAGCCAGATGGACCAAGTGATGCGCGCAGTGACGCAGCCATGATATGCACGCGGTGGGGGGTTCGCCACGGGTGTGGGCGCCTCTGCGACAAGCCAACGGCGGCGCGTTGTTCTTCCCGATGAGCGTTTCCTCTGGGACGTCTGGACCCAGCAGTAGTACTTCTGAGTGCTTCAGTACTACTTCCGGCGCTCCTAATAGCGAGCCTACCCCTCTAATAGTACGCACTTTGTTGGAATTCTTTGTCATTAAGTTCGATATTAGGCCCAGGTTTGGGGTTGTTTCACCTGGGCGAGACGGCGCGGCGGCGCCCCTCCACAAGCTTTGACAATGTCTCAACAACAGTTCCGGCGTCAAAACGCTCTTGCGGTGGATCCTGCAACAACGGGCACTGCGCAGGTGCTACCCTGGCCCATAGCCTATAATGGCGTTAGCGGTTCTTGCACGTCCGCAGACCTGCCCGCTCGTGGGACTGAAGGGCCAGCACGCGGGCCTCGTCAACGTGATGGAGGGCCCTCGGCGGCGGCGCTTCCCCCGGTGCCGGCGTGCGGGGTGGGGGTGCGGTCCGCCGCCCCCCGCAAGTGGCCCGCCGCCGGCCGCAACCGCCGCCGCACCGCCGCCGCTGCCGCCACCAGCCGCCGGCGACTCGGCATTGTCGACGGGTCGATGTGATCACGGGTTCGGCCGGACACTGGTGCTGGGTGGGCTGGGGGGCGGCGCCCCACCACCCGGCCATTGGGGGGTTAAGGGGGTGGTGGGGGGTGGCTGGGTAGCACGCGCCTGCCCTGACGGTGAGCGCCCGCAAAGCGCCGCTTCCCCCTGCCCCCCCTTTTCTCCCCCCTGACCTGCGTGTCCCCTCGCAGTAGCCTCGTGGCCGCAGGTTGGGGACGCGCCGGCCCGCGGATGGTCGTCGCCGTGGCCGTCGTGAGCCGTGCTGGTGGCTGGCGGCCTCGGTGACGGGACGAATGGGATGGACATTGGTTGGGCGGAAGGCGGGGGGGGGGGCGGAGGCGAGAGGGGGGGAGCAGTTGGAAGAACTTGTCAGGGAGGTCTTGCAGTCGGCGACCTCCCCCCCCCCCGCCGTTCCCTCCTCCTGTGGGCCGTGGCCGTCGTGACCAGGGTCTGTGGCTGGCAGGCTCGGGTGGATGACAGTGTGAATGGCATCTGCAAGGGCTGTGGACGTGGCTGGGGGGGGGAGCGTGACCACCACGTGGGTGGGGGGAGGAGAGTGACCACCACGCGGGAGGGCGGCTGCAGAGGTCAAGGCGTGTGCTGTGCTTCCACCCCCCCCCCCCACACTGATCTCTCGCTAGCAGCAGCAGGGGCTGGTGGCGGCGGTTGGGCTGGCGATGATCCCCTGAGGCACGCGTCGACGTGTTGGGGAAGGGCATCTGAGGGGGGAGGCGCGTGTGTGTTGCGGTGGGCCGGGCGGGTTGTGCGTCGGCCTGCGGGGTGCACTGGGGGGAGGCGGCGCCGCCATCCCGCGGCAGCCGTCGCGAGCTGGCTGCCCATCAACCTGGGCATATCAGCCGGGGCCACCTCTGCCGACGCACCTCACAGTCTGCTCCGTGGCACGTGCAGTCTGCACGCTCCTTTCTCCTGTCCCCCCCCCCTTCCCCCGATAGCAAGAGACAGGCCCTTGCTACCTCATCCCCCTTCCCCACCCACCGCCTTGCCTCTAACATGGGCCCCCGTCTGATGCGCCGGCTCGCCGCGGCCGTCACGGTTGCGGCGGCGGTGGCGGCCGCCACCGCCGGCAGCGGCGCGGCCACCCCCGCAGCCGTCGCTGCAGCGGCTGCCGCCGTCCCGTTGACGGGGCGGCAAGCAGCGACGGACAGCCTGCCGACCATTTCGGAGATTGTCGCAGGCAGCGACGACTTCAACCTACTCGAGGCGGCCCTCAAGGCCGCCGACCTGTTTGACACCCTCGACGACGCGGCCGCCTCGTTCACCGTCTTTGCACCAAACGATGATGCGTTTGTGACGCTGGCCGCCGTGTTTGGCTATGACGGTACCGACGAGGGGGAGGCGCTTGCGGCCGTCCTGGCCGAGCTCACGACCATTGGCGGCGGCGCCGACCCGGCGCCGCTGCTCGCGACCATTCTCAAGTACCACGTGACGGCAGGGGCGGTGGGCGCCGAGAAGCTGCTCGCCGCGGGGGGGTACACGCCCCTTGAGGGCGCCTTTGTGAAGATTGGCGCGGACAACAAGACGATCATTGACGGGGCGCCGTCCATTGATGACGCGATGCTCGTGGCAACGGACATCCCCGCAAGCAATGGTGTTGTGCACGTCATTTCGGGAGTCCTGCTGCCGGCCGAGCTGTTCAAGGAGGACGGGACGATGGGCGCACCCATGGAGACGGCCGCTCCCGTGGCAACGGCCGCTCCGGTGGCAACGGCCACTCCCAAAGCAAAGGCTGCCGAGGAAGTGGCCCCTGCCAAGGCGAAGGCCGCCGAGGCAAAGGCCGCTGCGAAGGCAAAGGCCGCCGAGGCAAAGGCCGCTGCGAAGGCGATGGCCGCCGAGGCCGCTGCGATGGCAAAGGCCACCCCCAAAGCGAGGGCCGCTCCCACGGTCGTTGCCATTGTGGCCACCCCCAAAGCGACGGCCTCTCCGGCGGTCGCTGTTAAGGCGACGCCCTCTCCAAAGCTCGTCGTCGAGGTGACCGCCCCCGTAGTCACGGCCGCTCCCAAGACAGTGGCCGTCCCCGTGGGCAAGACCATTGCCGAGCTAGCCGTCGCTACTCAGGACCTGTCCCTCCTTGTCAAGGCCTTGACCGCCGCCGGCCTGGTCGACGTGGTGGCGGAAGCCAAGACGTCGCTCACCGTCTTTGCGCCTACCAACAAGGCGTTCTTGGCGCTGGCGCACACCCTCGGCTATGTCGGCGTGGACGCGGACGCGGCGTTTGCCTTTATCGTCAAGGAGCTGACCACCCTGGGCAAGGGCGACCCGCTGCCGCTGCTCAAGGACATCCTCACCTACCACGTGCTTCCAACCAAGTTGGGGTCGGCCAGCCTCCTCGGGACGGGCCCCAAGACGACCGTCCAGGGCGGGAAGCTGTCGGTGACCAAGGACGGGGAGGTGGTGGACCTGGCGCCCGCGGTTATCAATGGCAAGATTGTTACGGCCGACGTGGCGGCGTCGAATGGTGTGGTCCACCTGGTCAGCCGGGTGCTGCTGCCACTGGCCATCTGCCCGTCGACGACCGCGACCTACTGCGCGCATTTGGGGGCGGTGTTTGACGCCCAGACGTGCCTCTGCGTGATTGCACCCCGCGTCGAGCAGCACGGTACCGTTGTGATCCATGGTAGCTCTGTGGTCCATGGTACCCCTGTGGTCCATGGGAGTCCTGTGTTCCACGGCGGACGCGGTCATGGTAGCTATGCTCCTCGCCACGGCACTCACGGTGGGAATGTGGTGTACGTGCTAAATTAACTGGTGGTTGGGACGGGGAGGACGGGGCCCTTATAGGTCAAGTGGGGCGGAGCGGGCAGCGAGCAGAACAAGATAGACGCCCGTCAAAGAGTCGGAATCATAAGCTTATGTATCATCTCGCGTCAACCCCCCCCGGTGCACTGTTTGGCGCAGACAGGTCCATGCAGGGCGCGTCGAGAAAGGAATGTCGTGTAGCGTGGCCAAGCTCGCACGGAGCGGTGGTCGGGCACATCCACCCCCCCCCCCCTGTCGACCTGCTGGCGGATGCGACCGTGAGGCGGCCGCCCCTATCGTTGGGGGCCTGCAGCCGCATCGCGGCAGCAGCTGCGCCTGCTTCTCCCCGTTCACACTGGCCACGCCGCGGGTGTGCGCGGCAGGCACAGCAGGCGCCGCAGCGCATCCACCCCGCCTGTCCATTCCACGACGGGGGGCGGGAAAAGCAGGTGCCCCCCCCGAACTCCACCCGCGACCGCCCGCCCGTCGCCGTGGATACGCAATCATCTCCTGCGGCGGCGTGTGCCCACCCCAATGGGGATGGTTGCAGGGGTGAGGACCTCCCCCGCCTGGGGACAAGGCCCCCCCGGCCCCCCCCCCCTCCCCCCCCCCCTTCCCCTCCCCCAGCACCAGCCAACGGGCACAACAACGTCTCCGGCAGAGATGCCGCCGCTGACAACGTCCCCGCCGCCACAGCGGCCGGCCACGCCATTGACAGGGACGGACGACCGCGGCAGGGCGTCGGGGGGGACGGGGGACGTCCGGCCAGCCACGCAGCGGCGAGTGCGCGGCCCACCGTCCCCACCCCCCCCCCCCCCCAATCCTTGCTCGCGGCGCGTGGGGAATGGTACGGTTGGCGCTCTAGTGGGCGCCCGCCGTCGGCTGCCGCTGCTGCCCCTTCCAGCAGACCGGGTTGTCACCTGGCTGCACGCGAGCGGGGGGGAGGGGGGGGGGGAGGGCAAGGGAGTGGGATGGGCCCGCCAGGCGGCAGCTCAGCTTGGCGTCCCCGTGTCGCAGTCTCTCGGCCATCCAGTGCGGGTGGCGGCGGCGCGTCGGCGGGTGCGCCCGCCAGGGGCGATAACAATGGGTGGGCACACGTACGGCGACAACGTCCCACCATACACCCCGACCATAGACATACATCCACGCTCCCTTCCAGGCGTGCCGTTGGGTGGATGCCCACTGTCACTCCAGCGCGTGCCTGCCCCCGCCACCGCCCCCAACCCCCCCCCCCCCCCATAACTTGCCAGAGCAGCTGCGTCTGCTGCGCTCGTGGGGACACAGCCCACCCTACACACCAGAGCATCCAAACCGGCACCACCCCGTACAAACTCCCACCCCCAACACCCCCCCCCCCCCCCGCTCCCTCCCCACGTCAGTCGTCTACGCGCAGCCGCCGCACGCCCGGCAGATCCACGTCGGCGTAGAGCGCAAAGTTCCGCCACTTGTTGGCCTTGATGTGGCCGTAGGACAGCGGAAAGGCGGTGCGCCGCAGGCCGGGAAAGGCCGGCCGCAGGGCTGCCAGCAGCGGCGGCGCCTCGCGGCGGAGGTACCCAATGAGGAGCTTACTGCGGCCGCCGCCGTCGCCGCCGCCGCCACTGCCGCCGCCGCTGGGGCGGCTGCCGCTGCCGCCGCCGCCGTCGCCGCCGCCGTCGCCCCCGCCGGCGTGACTGCCGCCACCAACTCCGCCGCCGCCGCCGCCGTCGACGCCCGTCAGGTGGAGGATGGACGCGACCAGCTGCGGGATAGAGACGGTGAAGAAGGGGGGATCACAGACGAGCACCCGGCAGTGGCCGCCGCCGGCGTCACTGCCCAAGCCACCACCACCCCTGTCGGCGGCGGCGGCGCCGTCGGCTCCTCCGAGCCCCGCAACGCCGTCCTTGCCGCCGTCCGTGCCGCCACCAGGTGCACCCCGCGGCGGCAGCGGGGCGGTCATATCCCAGTAGCGGTAGCCCGGGAGGTAGGCAAACCGCCGGTCCACATCCCACAGCGGCACCACCCGGCGGGCGGCTCCCGGCGGCGGGTCGTACCACGCCGCCGCCAGCGTCGGGGCGGCGAGGCAGGCGGGGGTGGCCCCCCCGGTGGGGGCCGCGGCCGCCACCAGCCGGGCCACCGTGTCGGCCGTCCACCAGTACTGTTCAAGGTCGCGGCGTTCGCGAAAGGGGTGGGTGGTGGTGGTGACCGCGCGCCCGCCGTGGGGGGGCGACGCCGCCCCGCCGTCGGGGGGGGGGGGGGGGGGGGGCGGGGGCGGCGGGCGGCCCGGTGGCGGCCCGCCGGCTGGTGCCGCCGCGGCCGCTGGAGGCCTCGACTGACCATGGGGACGGCCGCCTGGGGACGGTGCCTTGACCGGGAGGAGGGGGAGCCGGGGAGTCGGGGGGGGGGGGGGGGGAGGGAAGCAGGAGGAACCAGCAAACACAACCGCAGCGGGTTTTCCCCCCTTGACAGGTCACTAACCTCGCAGCGCCCCCCACGGCATACGCCGCCGCAGCGTCGCGGAGAAGACACACACAACGGGTCCGTTTCCAGGCGGGCACACCCAATGTAGACAGACCGGCACCGCTACCGAAGGCACCGCCCTGTCGCGGGACGGGCCTTTGGCTTTTTGTAGGGGCGGCAGCACCATCGTGGCGGAGACTGCAGCGGCGGCCACCCCCGTCGCGGGTGGGGGAAGGGGCGGCCGCCGCAGCAGCCTGCGGCGGCAACGGGAGAGGCTGACATCCCAGTGACCCTGTGGGTGGCCGTAGGCACAGCTCCGCAGCAGCGGGGGTACGCACACCACGACCCCGGAGGAAGGAGTGACTCCCAGCTGCCCGCGGCCGGGGTGGGGACGAGACGCTCGTCAGCCAGCGCGACCACCGTAGGCGGCACTGTCCTATCCTCGTGCAACCCAGCAAAACCCAAGGCCCTCTGCAGTGGCTAGGCAGGAATGTGCGGTACTGACTGGATGCACTTACCCTGATCCATGTAACAGAGAGGAAATCTTTCATGAGCTTGTTCTCCCACAAGATATTCTGGGTCAAGAATTCGTTGGCAGAGGTCTACCTTTCCAAGGCTCAACTGAGCGCCGCTGGTGTCTGATTCGTGCCGAGTATCTGCGTGGGGGAACCGGACAAGCCCGGATCCCGACAACCCTCTACTACAGTCTGTACAGTCTTTCTCCATTGTTGGGCACCCTTTGTGGCGACCGTAAGCCCAAGGATCGTAACTTGATTCCGCCCTCTGATTGGTCGGTGACAACGATCGAACGCTGACACATGCGTTGATCGCACCGTAGAGGTCGGACGACCTGCATTGGTTACTAGACACCGTGCCCAAGAAAGGATGTCACAGCAATGGAGAAAGACTGTATTGGGTATTGTCTGACTGGATATTGTCACGTCCGTGACAATACTCAGTCACAATCGATCGTAAAGACTTACAGCTGGTCAGCTCGACAATCCGCCCGACTGTATGACGACTGTACAGTGCTGTATGTGCATACATACAGTGTAGTGTATGTACGCTGGGCCCCTCTCAAACTGCTGTTGTGCCCTCATGCAGTCGCCGTCGACCCTCTCACGACGCTGCACAGCGTTGCATGTTGCCGGCGACCGCGTCGTCATGGACAGCAACCTCCCCGCCCCTCGTGACCCCTCCCCCAACAGCCCCAGCCCCGGCTGCCTGCGTACGCCCCGTCGCCGAGGCACCTCCCTGGCCGAGGCGACCGCCCCCGGCGGCCGGCTACCTTCTCCCGCGGAGGCCGCTTCATCTGTGGCGGAGGCCGCTTTTTCAAGCTCAGCTCCTGAGCTTGCTCAAGCAAGCCCAGGCGCTGTCCGGCACGCTGCTCGTGCGGCTGCGTTGGCTGTGGAGGTTGTGCGAGGAGAATCCAGTGGGCCGGCTGCTCCAGTGCCCGAGATCCGGCCCCATCCTCGTGGCCGGCGCCCGCTTCGGTCTCGAGCCCAGTTGTCTTCCCGCGCCCCCCGCCATCCCATCACTTTAGGCGTCAAGCTGAAGGTCATCGAGGCCCGTGAGGGCGGCCGGGGCTTCGGCAACATCAAGGCTACGGTCGCCCCGCTTGCGTCTGTGGACGCTTTGCGCAAGATATGGCAGCGGCGGGTGCAGTACAAGATGCTGGCGGCGCGGGGCACGCGCATGGACCGGACAAACGGGCGCGCCTCCGCGTACGCCGCCATCGACGAACACCTGTACGATTGGTTCCTCTTGATTTCCATACGGGGGCGCAAGCGAGTCCCTTTTACAATCGCCCTCTTGCAGGATAAGGCCAGGAAGCTGGCCGACGAGCTCGGGGTGACCAACTTTGGGGCTTTACGGGGGTTCGTGCAGGGGTGGGCGAGGCGCCATAATGTGGGAAGTGTGGTTCTACACGGGTCAGGAGGTTCTGTCGACGCGCCCGAGTCGGAGCAGCGAATGGCCGCGATACGGGAACAATTGCAGGACTTCGATGCGGAAAACATATTCAACATGGACGAGACTGGACTTTTTTATCGCTGTTTGCCCAACCGGTCCTACCTCCCCGCCGAGCAACGCCGGGCGGCGCGGGGCACGAAGGCCATGAAGGCAAAGGAGCGCGTCACGCTGGTGCTGGCCTGCAACACGACAGGTTCTCGGAAGGTACCAATTGCGGTCATCGGCAAGTCTGCTCGGCCCTTGTGCTTCCGCCCAGCCGGGTGCGAGTCGCCCCTACCCTACTTCAACCTGCGCAACAGCTGGATGGACGGTGCGGTATTTAAGCTGTGGATTGAGGACGTCTTCCTGCCATACGTGCGGTCCTGCACAACGGAAACAGTAGCGCTCATCGTCGACAATCTCGCCTCACACACGGACATTGTAGACGATCAACTGCTGTTTATTGCGCTGCCTCCCAACACGACGGCTGTTTTTCAACCTTTAGACGCAGGCATCATCCAGGCGTTGAAGATGCGGTACAAGCGGCGGTATTTATCCTCCATGGTGGCCTATCTGGACAACCTGAATGAGCAGCAAGAGACAACGCGAGTGACGGCAGCTCTGAACAATTCTGGGAGAGTGTCGCTGCTGGACGTGGCGCACATCATCTCTGAAGAGTGGGCGGGCACTACGGCGGAGTCCATTGCGCGATGTTGGATCAAGGCCAAGTGCCTCCCGGCGCCCATGGAGGCCGCCATCACCAGCATATATGCGGATTATCATCGGACAGACACCCCGCAGGTGTCCAACCAGTCAGAGGAAATCACACATATGCTGCGACAGGCGACGCTCACTGATGGGCTCTTCCCAGATTCTTCGACAGGGGACGTCGAGTCTGGTGTCTCTGCCTGGCTGAACGCAGAGGCAGACGCAGAGATTCTCAGCGATACGATTGACATGGTGCAGGAGGGGGGGGAGAGTAAAGGAGAAGAGGACTAGAAAGACTACATAAAGCGTGTCTGGATGCATGTGGCGGTCCATGTCGGCACGGTGTCACTCACATTTGCAAAAGTGCTCTCAGTACATACCCTCATCATCTCACCAAGTCAAAGAAGCGCAACACCCCCAGAACTCATTCTCCCCACCAAGCAAAAGCCTCTCAACCCCCCCCCCCCACACACGCCTGCCCATGGCCACGCTACCTCCCCACACGTATAGATGACCGCACCCCGCTACACCGACCATACGTTCTCACGCTGCCCCGCCCACCGGTCCGCCACTTCGATGATCCTCCATCGGCTGAGCTTGTGGCGCTCCATACAGGCCACGCGCAGCTCGCCGCCATAGTTGCCGTGGGGGGCGGTGGGGGGGGAGGGGAGGGAAGGGTGTGTGCCGAGATCATCGGCGGCTTGTCAGTCAGCACTTCGTGGGCATCGCGCCGTTGGTGTAGCACGAGGAAGAGAGGCCGCAGCTTGCGGCCAGTCCCTGTACCGACACAGGCTCGACAGACGTGGGGCAAAGCAATCACCAGGCATGCAGACACTGGGCGAGACACATCCGCTACCGTGTGACAAGGGTAACAACACACTGACGACGCGGAGTGGAGGGGAGGGGAGGGCGGGGGGCGGGGGGGACGAGGGTGGGGGCAACAGCTGGGTGGAGGACGGGGCAGCACTGGTGGGAGTTGAACGCCACGGGTGGTTGGGTGACCTGCGCCCCGGCGGCCACGTCGTGGAGCGCGGCGAGTCGATCGACTGCCGCGACTGACTGTCCGCAGAAGGCATGGGCTCACGCAATTGGTCGAGTGCTGGTCTGATTCGACCGTTTCCGAGTTCAATCGCTGTCAGGACGGGCATTTCCGGGCCTTGCACCGCTGTGTGGGAGGAAAAAAACTCTAGAAACGGCGGCCATCCCGCGTGACAGCACCCATTACGGACTGTACGCGAACAGAGCGCCGTCCACTAACCGGAGTTAGCACCCGTCAATACTGAACACCCGGCAAACACCCGCAAGTGGCTTGTCGGGGAGGAGAGGTTGGCAGTTGCAGCCAGCCGGGGGCACACGCGGGACATGAGATGCGCGGTGTTGGACCGTCCCATGTGGTTGGTGTCTCCTGGCCGCTACCAGCTGCCGCCGGTCCCCCACCCCGCCGCGCCCCCGGCTTTGGCACGCGCAGCCAGCCGTAAAATGGAAAGCAGCTGCGCTGCCGCATCTGCTGGATGAACTTCCACCCCATGTTCATCGCCGCGTTGGTGTCCCGGTTGACCAGACCTTGCTTCTCGCACGACCGCACCTCCCACAGCCCAGAGCGCGAACGGTCGCGGTAGACGGGCAGAGGGGGGGGGGTCCTTGGCCAACGCCGTCGCCGCCTTTTTCGCCGCCTCGGCCCGACCCGCCGCGCTTCGGCGCCCGCACCGCCGTCGGGTGGTGCGTATCCAAGAGCCACGGATAGAGGCTGCCGGGTGGCCACGCCGCCCCGCCGTGACGCGTCGGCGCCCGCAATTCTGGGAGCCGCGGGGAACCCTTGGCGCGGCCGCCGCCGTCGGAAGCACAATCGCCAGCTTCTCGTGGCAACGGCCGCACGCCTGGCTCAAGTTGTGCTCGGGCATGTCCACAAACCAGCACAGCTGGCGGAGGTGCTTGCGGAGCCAGGTGGCGCCCCCGCGCGTCGCCGCGTCGCCCGTAACAACCACCATCGCCGTCCCGCGGATGACGCGGCGCAGGTACCCACAGGTCAGTTCGCGGGCCACGGTAGCAGCCATCGAGTGCCGCTGAATAACGTGATGAACTCGCGCCTTGCGCGTCCCCGCCGTCGCCTGGGACCCCCACACCGCATGATACAGCGCCTGCCGCCGAGAGCGCATCCACTGGTGGGTGGCCACCAGAACCACTACCGTGTCTCCCGACCGAACCGATTCGTGCGCGGCAACTGCCTCGGGGTGATGGCCGCGGGTCCTGCAGACGCCACCAACCCGCTCTACGCGGCAAGTCAAATCTGCTGTACCGCCGCCGCCCGGTGTGCCACAGCCGCCCGCCGTACCCTGTCACCGCCGCCCATTTCGTGGTACCGGCCACGGGAGAGCGTGTATGTAATACCGGCAGGCGGGGGGGACTTGCGGCCCCGCGTGGCGGTGGCATAGGCAGACACCTCGACACGCGGCTGGTAAACAGCTGCCGCGTACACGCCCGCGGCGTCCAGGTCGGCGGCCTCTGCGTTGGCCTTCCTCGCCGAGTATGCGGCCACACCAGGGCGTACATTGCGTGGCAGCCGCACGCGGCGGTGGGCGGCCCGGTGGAGGCATTGAAAGGCAACGTCGACAGCCTTGTGACGGGGCACCTTCCACCGGCTGCGGCGAGTGTTGCCGAGTATATCTCGGAGAGCCGCCTGCAGCGCCTGCCGGGCGTCCCGACGGAGTCTGGCGGCGCGGCCACGGTGCTGGCGGCGCTCTCTAGGAGGGGGCTCGGGCGGAGAGGGTGGCATGGGAGCGGCGGGCGTCCCCTCTGCAGCCTCTGCCACAGCAGGCGGCTGTCCGCCACGAGCAGCACCGCTTGTCCCGCCCGCGGTGTCATTACCGCCCAACGCACTCACCCTCCCGCCAGGTCCGCCGCCTCCGCCCCCCCCCCCCCCCCCCCCCGTCGGGGCACCACCCGCCACCCCCCCATCGTTGGTCTTGCGGGCACGCCCTCCCGCCGGTTTCGAAGACTTGCGCTTAGTGCCTCGAGGCTGGGGGGCAGCTCCCCCTGAGCAGCCGGCATGGCCTCGTCGACACGCGTCGCTTCTTGAGGACTGCCACTGGCGGCGACCGCCACGCCGACCACTGCCATTGCCGCGCGTGTCAGGCGTCGCGGGCCACCATCTTTGCCCGCGCCCACCGGCAACGACGGACGTATGGCCGGTCACCCCAATAGGCATGGTGGGGGCCTGTGCTTGTCGATGCAAGGATGTCTTTGCTCGCCCGGGTCCAAAAAAAAAAAAAAGGAACGGGGCACACGGTCCGTACGCACTGCATGGGAAAGCCCTGCTTCTCCAGCTGCGTCGCGGTGAGCCCGCCACACGAGCCCGCACGCGGTAGCCGTTTAGCCGGCGGGTGACGGCCGCCAAGTCCGCCGCCTCTGCCTGTGCCGCCGTCGCCCGGCGGGTAACGGTAAAGGCACAGCCGGCGTTGTTGGCGCGCATGTCCGACCCGAGCGTTGACGAGAGGAACCAAATTGTGGCAAAATCCACTCGTGCACGCAGCACCCAAGTTGGGGCGGTGCAGAAGGGCTGCCTCCCGTGTCGGGGGAACCGGGAGAAGTGCAAGTCGCACACACGCTGTCCCTGTTGTGGGGCAATCCCCCTACCAGTAAACAAGATGATGGTGTGTGGGCCAACAGTTTCTTGGTCGGGACGGGGAAGCGAGCCCAAGCCCCGCTGTCCCTCCCCTTATCCCTCCAGGGTCCTCTCAGAATCTCGCCACTCAGAATCTCTTACCCCAGCACCTGCCCACCGGGCCACACGAAAATTCAAGACGATAAAATGCAGAAAACCCTCAAATCCATGTTGGACTTACTATCACGCACAGTATCCCTCACTTAGAGAAATTCGGGATCAAATGCAAAGGGAGAAACGGGTCAGACCAGTTGTCTCCCGCCCCAGCATGGCGCGGCCTGCCCCCCGTGCGAGGGGCCAGTTCTGCCACACCAATTGAGCCGCCGCGCCGTACTCGGCCACGTCACCGACCAGAGCGGCGTCTGTAGGCAGCAGCCGTTTCACAATACGCGCCAGCATTGCCAGCGTTACCGCCCCTTACAGGTGGAGTGCCGCCGATGTGCCGGGCACCAGCGCGTACGGCTTTTCGACAACCCGCCGGAGGACGGCGATCAGAAACGGCGGCCAGAGCCATCGATAGTGGCAGCGGGGGCACACGGCCAGCAGCCCGTGGCCATCCTGCGTGCGTTGCGCTAGCTGGTAAGCGGTGGCGGGCGTGTGTCCTAGGCAGCGGCAGCGGCGGTTGCAGCGACGTCGGCGGTAGCACCGCGGGGCGGCGTCCAGCCGGCGGCGGGGGCCGCGGTGACAGGCGTGGAGCGGCGGCGGCGGGGGTGGGACGGCGGCAAGCCAGCAGCAGCGGTGACGAGAGAGGCCGCGCGGAGCGGTGGTGGCCTCCAGGCGGCGGCACGTCAGCGGAGGCCGGGGACTAGCGGCGGTGGCGGCGGCCGCGGGGGGGGGGCAGCTGCCGTCCTACCCGTCGACAAACGTACACCCCCGGCCCCCCCCTCCTCATTGCGTGGAATCAATGATCACCTCAGTGCAGACATTGCGGTCTGTGCCACAGAGAGGTCGGGAAGGTGGCCGGGGAGGGCCAGAGGCATTGGTTCCGTACTTCACGGAATGCGCGACTGTACAGAGATAGCCTGGCTGATCATGGAACAATATTAGTCGTATTCCAAATCCTAGGGGGATCGCCCAATTCGGGGCCCTCCCTAGAGACGCAATCCTGCGGTCCCCATGGGCCGAATTCGTGTCGATTCTAGCATCCTTATGAAAAACAACAAAACCAATCGGGTGCGCTTCACGAAGGCTCTCCTCATTCACCATTGGAAAGGAAGCGGCGACAGCATACCCCCCTTCATGAGGTCCTTACGATCCGGCTTGATGCTCCTGGGGGAAAGCGCATGTACAGTACTGAAGCACCCGCCCGACGCTCTTTGATGAGGTCACAGCCGCTACGTGCTGTGAGCGCGACAGCGCCCATGCGGCGTGGGGCGGTCACAGCCCCGCACAGCGAAAGACAAAGAGCGCCGGGGATTTGCCCGCCTCACGCCGCAAGTGGCAGATATAAGCAGCCCTCCGTGTGTTTGCAAAGGGCGCTGCCGCCAGCGGTAAAGCGCGGGGTGGGAGCAGGGACGATGTCGGGTTCACACGGTCCTTCCGACGAGGAGCCCTCTCTCTCGCACAGCTCTTCCGCACAGCGCCGCCACCGCGTGGAACGACCGGCGGCGAGCGTGACTGAGCAGACGGGCGGCCGCCGCAGCAACCATCACCACTCACAATGGGCGCATGGCCGTGTGTGGCCCGCCACCCGCCTCGCGATGAGTGGAAGGAAGAAGAGGGGCGTGGAGAGGCCTCAAGAAGAAGAAGGGTTCCCCGCCTTGGTCCCCATTCTGCGTTTGCGGCGGTGATCCTTGCGGGGGGGGGGGGGGGGGGGAGGGGACTCTGATGGAGCTTGTCTTGGTGAGGGAGGAGTCAGACTGGTGCTCGCAGGGACCACCGGAAGCGGCGTAAGCAGTCAGCTGACCCACTTGGACGGTGTACAGGACATATAGACATTCCGCATTCCCATCCATGACCATGGTCAGGGAAGGGGAGTTTGGGGCGTCGGCGGGTGCCTACCAGACAATGGAAAGAGGGAGGAAAACGACGTGAACCACGTGCGGACCAGCCTGCCAATCTCGACGTGCCCACCCATACAAATGTATGTCATACAATTTATGCATGTCATGCATGTGTGTGCCCCTCTTGCGAGCTGTCTGGCCAGGACGCTACACGCTGGGCACTTGGTGCACTCCGTCACCCAGCACGGTGCTTGTGGTCTGCCCCATCATCGCCACTTCTGTATCCTGCAGTCATTCACCCGCCGGCTTGCCCTCCGGCCACGACCCGGAGCTCACCACGGACGGACTGCCGGTGCGGGGGTCTTGACTCCCGCTGGACGTGCCCCCGCCAGCTTTTTTTTCTTTTTGCGCCGTTCCGCCCGTGCGGTGACGACCCCGGGCAAGCGCCTCGAGCGCAACTTTACAAACTACAAAATTGTGCGCACGTCCGGACCATCATGGGCCGGTATGAGGCCCTTTCGCAGTTCCCACACCGTCACGTGTGACGACGGTATATACACCCCTAGTTAAGACCCCCCTTTTACGCATTCTCGGTCTCTGATTGGTCAGAACGGGAAATGGACGCCCTTTGGTCACGTGTCGTGGCTGCGCCACCGGTTTCGCGAAATTATCGACGTGGCTGTGTGCAGGCTCCGATCCTATGGTGGAGACGCGGGTCCTGAGAGGACATTGCAACGACTTCCGTGCGTGTCTGTCGGAAAATTTCCAGTGTCCTGGCTGACGTGGCTGTCGACTTTCTTGTGTGCGCAAGTCACTGCAGGCACCAGCTTCACGCCCGCTCACCAGTGGACATTGAGGAAGCGCGGACCCCGCGCCGCGGGGCCCACAAGAACGCCCACGTTTACAGCAGAGAGAGAATTTTGGGAACCACCAATCAATGCATCACTGCTCCTCTCAGCTCCACCCGAGCAAGGCCATCAGTGGTTGCGACTCGGCCTCAGCCAACAGCCTGTCGTCCTCAATGCCAGGACTCCCGATGGCCACGATTGCCGCCAGCGCAGGGGCCGTGCCTTGCTCGAGGCGCTTGTAGAATGCTCGAATCCTGGCGGCTGCAGACACGGTCACGTTGGCAGCCCACTTGCCCATCTCAGACGATGCCGTCTCCTGGCAGACGTCGGACACGGGGGCTAGGCCCGCGCAAGCCCTGCTCGCCCGAGTTCGCTTGTCGTCGGGTCGCGTGGCCAGTCGCGCCCCCGGAACAGCTGGCCGGCGTCTGGCCCCCTTGTTAAACGCGTTATCAGTCGGGGATCCAACGATGGCCGAAAGCTGCACGAACTGCCGACAGCTTCCCAGCAGCGTCGCCGACGGGTACAATGCTGCGTCTCTATTGATTCTGCCGTGGAGAGCCTTTAGTCCCTGATCGCCGTACCGCCCCAAGCTGCGAAATCGCCATAGAAAATCGCCTGCGTGGCAACACAGGGCGAGCAGCTTAGGCGTGACTCGCACCCAGGGAATGGAGCCCAGCAGCCCATCGACAAAGTCAGCCGCCCACCGCTCAAAGTCCGATATATAATCGTCTAGTACGATCTCTGCTCGGTTCAGCACAGGGAGCATCCGCACCCACAGGCCGCAGGCACCACGGAAAGCACCAGCGTGGTCTCCAGGAGCGTGCTGATGCAGGATGTCGGCGACGAGGGAGAGGCCGTTGCCAATCCTGTGGCACTTCTTGCCCTCAAAGGTGCCCCCAAAGTACGGGGCCGGCGAGACCCCAGCCGCCGTCGGCAACAGCTGACCGAGCTAGGCCGCAAAATCCAACCCTGCTGCCTCCCCGCGAGCGTACACGACAATCTCCACCGCCAGCTGCAGCAGCCAGACTGTAATCCCCAGCATCAGGTGCAGGGGCATAGGGGCGGTGTCGACGGCCGCTGTGGTATAAAACTCGATCCTCTCAGACACGTGTCAATATCCCTCGGGGGAAAGGGACAGGTAACACAGAAAGGGGAACTACGAGAATGGTATGCCTGTTGCCTCACGTGCCTGCTCGCAGAGCAAACAGATACGCACGGTAGTGCACACGGGGAAGAGGAAAGCAAACGCGCAGTTGTCTTTTTCCTGGGGGCGCGGGCCAAGGGCGCCTCGCTGTCCCTCTTAACGTGCATCTGGGAGAGCCTCGGCACGTTGGCCAGGTAGCCCCCCCATAACCCCGAGTGGCCCCGACCCGAGTCTAACCTCGTCAGGTCGGGGGCCACTATCACTACTAATTCTATTCCCACTCACTAATCTCACACTCAAATTCTCTCAAATCAAGTCCCTCACAAGTATGCAAAAACCCATCAGCAATCCCTCTCTCACGTGTGGATAGCGTAGTCCACCGCATCCCAGTGCCGGGCACGGGCCACGGCCGCCAACCATCACCACACGGCGGGCGTGTTCTGGCACCTGGTTGTGGGAGATTGGGCCGGAATTCGGTACCAATACTTTGAAGATTCGGGTCAAGTGGACCTGACCGGAAGTCGAAATTCACCCGACCCACGATGGTGAAACTTCTGACTTCTGGACGGAAATTCGACTAGGACTTCCGACATACTAGAGCAGGGTAATGCTGCTGGTATTTGTTTCTTGGGATTTTTGCACGGGAGCCAGACGGATTTCTACGCTTTGAGTTCTTTGCATGTGGAGTGATATGATTGGTTTGTTTGAGGGTTCATTTTCTGAGTGTTTTGAGGGGTTGCGTGAGCGTGTGAGGAGGGTTGATAAGGAGGGACAGCAAGGCGGGGAGGGCCCACCTTGGCTGGCCAAGCAAGTAAACACCGTCTGGCTCCGACACATCTTGTTCGTGCCTTGGTGAGTGGACCCGCTCACCACACGCAAGTTCCGTGTTCGGCTGTGTGGAGGTGCTTGCTTCCGGTGTCCCAAGTTGGGATATCGGCAATACTCCTCTTCCTTCCCTGACTCGGGGTTGGTGGTTGGGAGTACTGCTACAGTTGGTGGATCAGCGGGGGAGAGGATATCGACTTTGGTACCTCCCTTGACCGGAGACGGGACCAAGTTGGCCCCTCTCCCCCTTCGGCACCGAGACTTCCGGTGACACGATCGACTCGCCTACGTTCCGAGCGTTCGCTGGGTGACGAGGTTGGCCACCGTGAGCCTTGGTGGGAGACCCGGAGTTTCGGGAAACCTCACCGCCTTCCTTGTGGTAGGTGGAGGGGTGGAACGTGCTCTAGGAACTCCCTAGCTGACGATCCCCGACTCTGGACACCGTTTGGTCGTTTTGGTTGACTCCACGTGACTCTTGTGGAGATGGCTGGTGAGGGAGACCCCCCCATTGCGCCGAGTGTACCTGGGGAGGGGGAGCGTAGTCCTCCCCCGACGGGCGGAGTACCACCCAGGCCGGGCAGTGCGGATGTGGTGGGTCCAGAGGTTGGACCCCGACGGCGATCGGCCAGGTTCCTTCCCAGGCCGTCACCGGAAGAGACGGGCGGAGTTCGCCCTTCTCCGGTGGGAGCGCCGAGCCAGCGTCAGGCTCCGGCAACCTCTTCGGGGAGTGACGACACTCACTTCGGCATGGGACCGCCGACCGGCAGAGGTGACGGGACAGGGAGTTCTGTACCCCGGGTTGGTGGGTCCGCGCCACGACTGGTGCCGGAAGGACCGGGTGGGAGCTCGAGTCAAGCTCCACCTGGATCATCCGGTATCGTGGATAACTCGGTGATGACTGCCATCGCACAAGTCGTGCGAGAGGAGGTGGGGAAGGCGTTGAAGGGGAGCACCCCTCCGCCTGAGCAGGCCTCGAGGCGTCAGAAGCGACGGGAGATTCGACGTACTCTCCGTCGTGAGGTGGACTCGGAGTCTGAGTCCTCTGCAAGTGGCAAGTCGGGTGAAGAAGATCTTACTCGACATGGTCGTGTGACTCACACGGACCGTCTTGGGACTAGAGTCGTCCCAGGAAAGATCGTGGTGAATAATCCATTGTTCAAGGATGTCTTCGACTGTGAGACATATGGGTTGGTCAACAAGTCGTTGACCTACTCAAATAGCCAGGCCCGTACCCTGGGCCGGCGCAAGAAACACGTTGCGCAATCCTTCGGGGTCCGTTCAGAATGGGACGGGACTCCACCCCTGAAGGTCTTCCAGTTTTTGCGGAAGTTCGCAAAAGCCTGCGATGACAATGATGTCTCTGAAGCTGAAGCGTTTTTCATGCTTCAGGACTTCACCAAGGAGCCACTCCGCTCCGAGGTGATGAACGTCATGCCAAGTCGGCATGGTGGGAATCCGGGTGAGGTGACCTCCTACCTGGAGTTGGTTAATTGGATCCTTCGTCTTCACGCAGACGAGGCTTCCTTGGCTGTGCAGGTTGAAGAGTTCAACCGCGCCACCCAGAGTAAGGGTGAAGAGGAACGGGAGTTCGCTGAACGACTCCGTCAGCTGAACGTCCTCTGTGGATTCCTATATCCCCAAGGAGTCATTAAGGGACGCTTTGTGGAGGGTGTCCACCGAGCAGCTCGAGCGACTGTGCGAGAGCGTAATACTCCGACCATGACTCTGGCGGAGTTGGCACGCATCGCCCAGACTAAGGGTGATGAGTACCGCTGGCTCGTGTCTGAGCAGCGGAAGGAACGAGAGAAAGAAGTTAAGGGAATGGAAGCAAGTCGCTTCCGCAGAACTGCAAGGATGCCTTCCTACACGCGGACGTACCCTGCAGTACCTTCGTCCTCAACTCGAGAGACGGAAGGTATGGTGGCCGCCATCCCTGATAAGTCACAGGGAAAAGCGGGGCCATCGGCGTCGATGAGTGATCGGCCGTGTTGGCAGTGTTCCAAGTCGGGACACTGGGCAGCCCAATGCCCCACTCTGGACGTTCGTTTGAGAGCCCTGTTGGCTCGTATTGGGAAGCTCGGTATTCCGAGGACTGATTCGGATACCCGGCCACACACCACACGTGTGACGGCCATGACTCAACCTAAGTCAGAGGATGAGTCCACGCTTGAGAAGGGGGAAACCTCTTCCCCCAGCTCAAGTGGCAAGGATACTCCATCATCCGAGTCGGATGAGGGAAACGCCTAGCCGCTGGGACTAAGACTGACCCAAAGGCTCCAGCGGTAATGAAGCGGGTTGCTTCACGCTCACCGACCCATGGGAGAGTGAAGGTCCTGACTCGACCTCGAGGGGTGAGACCTAGGGACAAGGCCCCTCCTCAGAAGCACGACCCGAGTCGGATTGTGTCAGTGCTGGTAGGGAGTAACTACCAGGTCGCAGCTCGACTCTGGCTGCAGGATGGATATGAGTTTACCTCTCGTGTCATAGTCGACACAGGCTCTGCTGCCTCTCTCATTAGGCAAGACTTATTGCCAGAGGGGACAGATGTGAGCCCCGCCGGCTCACCCGAGTGGCGTATGTTTGATGTCAATGGGGGACTCCTCCCCATTGTTGGGTCTATTGCATTGACTGTTTGCATTGGGTTCTACCAGACGCAGGTGAACTTTGGAGTAGTCTCCAATATGTCAGTCCCCGTACTCCTGGGAACTGACTATCTGGACCTCCATGTCCCGGCCGTCTGTGGACCGGAAGGGATAATCCGAATGCGTAATGGAGAGACTGTCCCCATATTGCGTAAAGGGAGGACTGTTTCCCCTACGACTCATCAACCTAGGGAAAACTCTCCCAAGGGTGGAGGCTCTACGACCCATGTACGAGTATGTAAGGGTACGGTAGTCCCGCCCCGATCAAGGACCTTTGTGCGAGTACGCACACGGTTTCGAGGGAATGGACTTGTTTCCCCCGTGGACCGAGTCTATTATACTCACCAAGTGCAAGTTGCTTGGGGCCCCATGACTTGTGGGGATGACCAAACCTGGTGGGTGGAGGTCCTCAACACGTCGGAGGAACCTCGACGACTCCCCGGAGGCATGAAGATTGCGTCGATCTCTACCTTTGAGGGGAATGTCGTTGCTGTGACTCAACAGCAATGGAAGGATATTGGAATGGCAGGCTCTGCCGACCAATCGAGTTCATCGACGGCTAAGTCGCCGACGGTACATCGGGAGAACATCCCGGAGTGTTTACATGGACGACTGGATGAGTTAATCCAGAAGCATCACAAGTTGTGGAATGGTGACCTTGGGCTCATCAAGGCCACCGAACACAGAATCGTGTTGAAGCCAGGGGCTAGGCCAGTTCGCCTGAGTCCCTACCGTATGGGACCAGACTCACGGGAACTCACCCGAGAGCAGGTCCAACGGATGCAAGACATGGGTGTCATTGAGCCTTGCTCAAGTGAGTGGGCCAGTCCCATAGTCTTGGTGCCCAAGTCAGACGGCACGATGCGGTTCTGCATCGATTATCGTAAGCTAAACGAGCGGACGGTAAGGGATAGTTACCCCTTACCCCGTATGGACGATTGCCTTGACTCACTCGGTGAGGCACAGTACTTTTCCACGTTGGACTGCAACGCGGGGTACTGGCAGATACCCATCCGCAAGGAGGACAGACACTTCACCACCTTCACGTGTCACTGTGGAGTTTATCAGTGTACACGGCTCCCTTTTGGGCTTTGCAATGCACCTGCGACTTTCCAGCGTGCTATTGACTTGATACTTGCCGGAGTCAAGTGGCAGATCGCCCTGGTGTATCTGGACGATATCATTGTGTTCTCCGGGACTGCCGAAGAACACTTGTCCCACTTGGACAGAGTGTTTACCCTGTTGGGTGAAGCAGGAGTAACACTCAAACCTACGAAGTGTCACCTCTTTAGTAATGAGGTGGAGTACCTCGGCCATATAGTCCGGCCAGGTCGCATTCTGGTCAATGAGAAGAACCTCATGGCCATCCGTCGGGCGAAGTTCCCCCAGACGCAGACACAACTCAGGAGCTTCCTGGGTATGTGTAACGTATACAGACGCTTTGTGGCGAACTATGCCAAAGTGTCTGCACCGTTGAACCACTTGGTAAGTTCCAAGATGCCCAAGCGCTTGGATGCTCCCAAACCCCCGGAGCAAGAAGCGTTTGATAGGTTGCGAGAGCTCCTCTGCAACCCACCGGTGTTAGCGATCCCGAGACCGGGGGCTCACTACATCGTTGATGTGGACGCAAGTTACGACCAACTCGGTTGTTGCTTACTCCAACAACAGCCTTCGGGGGAGTATTTACCCGTTGGCTATTTCAGTAAGGGACTCTCACCCGCCCAGAAGAACTATTCTGTGACGGAGGTAGAGGGTCTTGGCGTGGTATGGGCAGTCTCCATGCTACGGCCATACATCGAAGGAAGGAAGTTCCTCATTCGATGTGACCACAAGGCTTTGAAGTGGATACTCACCACTACAGCCTGTACGAATAACCGACTCAATCGATGGCGACTCTGCCTCGCTGAGTTCGATTATGATGTTGAATATCGGCCAGGCCCGAAGCATGCGGTTGCGGACGCGTTGTCTCGCATACCGACGGATGGGAAAGACACTTCCCCTATCCCTGAGGAACTCCCTCATGTGGCAGTGACCACTCGCTCCGGAACTGTCCTCGACCCGAGGATGCCTGGCATGGCCAAATTATTACCCGTGTCTTTGGATGAGTTTGTCCAGGCACAGGAGAGCGACAAACTTTGTCGACGACTCAGGAAGGAGCTCGACCAGGCTCAACCGACTCGGTTCTTCCTGAATGACAACGGCATACTCTGCCGTAAGGGATATACCCAGGGGGACAAGCAAGTCGTCGTCCCCAAGGAGTTACGCAAGAGTATCCTCCAACGGGAGCACTCCTCACCGTTGGGTGGACACCCAGGGTCTACGAGGATGTATCAGACCCTACGTAAGAAGTACTATTGGCCATCACTCGTGGCTGATGTGTACGGATATGTAGCCGCATGCGCGACTTGCGCAAAGAATAGACTCATGGAGTCCCGGCAGACTTCTTCCATGAGACTCTTTCCTGCAACAGAGCCGTTTGCAGCGATAGCAGTGGACTTACTCGGTCCACTACCACGAACACCTGAAGGATATGAGTACCTTCTGGTGATGTGTGATCGCTTCACTAAGCTCACACGGGTATCCCCACTCAAGGATATCACAGCCGTGGACGTTCTGAGTGAGTTACTCGACGTCTGGGTTGCCAGTTATGGCATCCCCGACTCTATCCTTTCGGATAACGGACCACAGTTTGCGTCCGTCCTGTATCAGGGAGTCATGAAGATGTTGGGGGTGCAGACGAACTTCGCCACCCCTTACCATCCCCAGACTAATGGGCAGGTGGAACGATTCAACAGGACTCTAGTGCGCCAGTTGCGTCACTATGTCCATGACCATGTAGTCACATGGGCTCGTTATGCGTCACTACTCGTGACAGCATACAACTCCCAGATACATAGTAGTACGGGAGAGGCACCGTTTGCCTTCGTCTGCCCCCGACGACTTCCGTCAGTAGCTGTGGAGCGTCTCACCCAGACTGAGGGTGAGACTTCGACTCAAACACCGAGTCAGGCGAAAGCCTCCCTACTCCAGAGACTGGAGGAGATGATACCCCTTGTCCGGGCTACTATGGAGAAGGCCCAAGCCCGTTACAAGAGGTACTTCGATGTCCGAGTCAGACATCGTCGCGATCCGCTCCGAGTTGGAGATTGGATTTATGTTAACTCCCACGACAATAAGGGAGGGAAATTGGTCTTCAAGACTCTGGGACCATATCACATCCTTAAAACGGATGGACGTCGGTTAACCATCGAGAGTGATGATGGTATCCGGACAATAAATGGGAATCACGCGACTCGCGCACCCGAACCCCCAGAGGGAGATCCCGCTTGGGAAAGGGCTTTGCAAGCATGGAAAGTCCCATCCTTGCCGACCTCTTCCAATAAGCCATTGGAGGCGGTGTTCGACAAGTTTGTCGGGCACGGATATGATGAGTCGGGGCGACTCATGCTCCGAGTCAGGTGGTTCGGGTATGGACCAACTTCCGACACATGGGAGTTTGTAGAGGACCTACCAGTAGAGAAGGTCCGTAGATACTGCCAGACTGTGGGCATATCTATACGCCGACGTAGCACTCGTACGTCGGGGGATGAAGTCCCTGCTCCAAGTCAGAGCAGAGCGGCAAGCCAACCATGAGTACAAACACATACCATGGTTCTTCAAAGATTCTCTACTAACAAAGCCGACTATGGCACAATACAAAACGAGAAGAATACCCACCACTCTTCTCACCAAGGAAAGAACAAGTCGTTCGACCGCTGACTCTAGCGTTCCATATGGCCACCCCCACCACCCTGGGAGAAAAGGGTACTGGTGCTCACGCTCCTCCAGAGGTACGTGGGTGAACTCCACCCGCGACCCGTGGATGAGGAAGCCCGAGGAGCCCCGGAGTCGGAACTCCTCTCGCACCACGCCGTGTTGGGCGTGGGCGTCCTCTCCGCCCAGGTAGGGACGGGGAAGGGCACACCACTCGGTAGACACAACCGCGTGGGTGTCGTCGATCTCCTTGTCGCCCGACCCCAAGGCGAGGGAGGTTGACAACGCCTGGACTTCAGGCGCGTCCGCCAGGCAGAGTAGCGCTGGTAGGTCGCAGACCACCCCATCAGGTAGAGTCACCTGGTTGGGGTACCGACGAGTCCGGCGGTACCATACGTCGGTCCGCCGTGGCTCGGGGATGATCAAGTAGACATCCTTGAGC
Source organism: Pyropia yezoensis (assembly GCA_009829735.1). NCBI lineage: Eukaryota > Rhodophyta > Bangiophyceae > Bangiales > Bangiaceae > Pyropia > Pyropia yezoensis. The sequence continues at coordinate 20,634,835 of CM020620.1, forward strand.
TTGCAGTCGGGAAGCTCCCCGACTGACTTGGGAGGCGCCCAGGTTCGGGGCCCCATAGGAGGACGGGGCCGCGGCGGGAGTAGCAGCCGTGACTCAGGAAGGCGGGGGATGGGAGTCACATCCCCTTCCGCCACCGGGTTGGAAGACCCATCCCCCGGTGGGACCACGGCCGAGGGGGCAGTAGGAGGTGATGGGGCGGGGACGGCTGAGGCGGCCGCCTCCGACCCTCGCCCGGGACGAGTCGTCTCCATGGCCGACCCCCGGCTGAGAGACTCCTCAGTCCCGAGGGCCTCCTCTCCCGTCCGTCGCTTGTCCGACAGAGACGTCGGAGACGGGGACAAAGGCCGACTCGGCTCACCCGCCATCACGCGACCAACCTTGACCGACTCGGTGAGGTTGAGCACGGGGGGGGGACACGACCCGCTCCCCCTCCGACGACAACCAACCTTGACCGACTCGGTGAGGTAGAGCAAGGGGGGGGGACACGACCCTCACCCCCCACCGACAACGAAGAAGCCCGACACAAGGGGCAGCGCGGGGAAGACACAACCCCGCCAACGAGGACAAAGGGGGGGGAACACAACCCACGCCCCCACCGACAACGAAGACGCCCGACACAGGGGCGGAAGGGGGAAGACACCACCCCAACCAACGACACCAACCGCACGGCGGGAAGAGACAGACCCGCCGACGCGAGGGAGCAGCGGCGGGAAGGCACACACCCGCCCGCACACACGAAGGGGAGAGAAGACCCCGCACCGGCGGCCGAGTCCCACCGCCGGCGACCGAGTGCAACACCCCCAACTCGGGGTGCGCACACCCCTCAACCCTGACTAGAAAGGGGGGGGAAGGAGTGAGGAACACCCCGCAGAGAGCCAGCTGGGGGTGGATCGAGCTGAAGGGGGGGACACAACCCGACCCCCCGAGAGCAACCGTACCCCAACTGAAGGGGCAGGTGCAGGTCGACGTTCCGAGTGAGAACGTCGACGCCCTACTCCTCCAGTTGAGGGGCAGGGGGTGTGGCGGAGGTACGCCGACACCCAGGTTAGGGGGCTCACCCACACGTGAGTCCACCCGTGGAGCACCCTGACCAGGTGGGGGACGACTTTCCCCCACACCTGTTTCGCGTGGAGGGGGCTCCTCTACCCAGTGTCAGGGCAGAGAGCGCACCCCACGGAGAGGGACTGCCTCTCCCGGAGGGCCCCGCCGGACGCGAGTGCAACCCCGGCGTAACCCTGGTGCACGCTAGACGCCAGCGATGCACCGTACTTTGCATCTCAACTCGGGAATTGCATCCTCCTCTCCCGGTCACTGCGACTCGCCGCTGATTGGACGTCCACCGGGACGGCTGGACTTTTGAGAAGGGGGAAATGTGGGAGATTGGGCCGGAATTCGGTACCAATACTTTGAAGATTCGGGTCAAGTGGACCTGACCGGAAGTCGAAATTCACCCGACCCACGATGGTGAAACTTCTGACTTCTGGACGGAAATTCGACTAGGACTTCCGACATACTAGAGCAGGGTAATGCTGCTGGTATTTGTTTCTTGGGATTTTTGCACGGGAGCCAGACGGATTTCTACGCTTTGAGTTCTTTGCATGTGGAGTGATATGATTGGTTTGTTTGAGGGTTCATTTTCTGAGTGTTTTGAGGGGTTGCGTGAGCGTGTGAGGAGGGTTGATAAGGAGGGACAGCAAGGCGGGGAGGGCCCACCTTGGCTGGCCAAGCAAGTAAACACCGTCTGGCTCCGACACATCTTGTTCGTGCCTTGGTGAGCTGACCCGTTCACCACACGCAAGTTCCGTGTTCGGCTGTGTGGAGGTGCTTGCTTCCGGTGTCCCAAGTTGGGATATCGGCAATACTCCTCTTCCTTCCCTGACTCGGGGTTGGTGGTTGGGAGTACTGCTACACTGGTGCCCTCTGGTTGTAGTCCCGGGTCGACGCCAAGTCGGGGCCAGGGATGCTACATAGCTCCTTCCCTAGTCCGGCACGTCCTCGGGCCGAACCAGGTGCCACCGTGCACAGCCTCGAGCATGTCCACACCGGTGCCGAGGTCGAGCGTCTTCACCCTGGTCACGATCACCTGCTCCGGTTCTCTGCCCCCCTTCTCTCCTTCACCTTGGCCCTCTCGTTCCCCCGGAGTCTGGACGTCATGTCCAGTTCCGAGATCCAAGCTGGGCCCGTGGTTCCGGCGGCGAGTGTTGCGGAGGAGAACTCGGGTAGTCGCGCCCCTCTCCTGCCTCCGGTTCCTCGGGTGTCGATGTCGGCGCCGGTCGCCACGGCGGGGACGGATCGGGTTCCCCCGGCTTCTGTGATGCACCCGGTCGAGACCCCCCCGGTGGGTCTCCCGGAGATGCTTCTTGGGCAGGACCCTCTGGCGGCCCGGCGTTACTCCACGGTGGTCGGCAACGCCGGCGTGGCCCAGTGCCAGCAGGATTGCTTGGACCTCTGGCGCAAGGAACTCCAGCGCGGGGTCTTGACAGAGATGGATAAGGCTCGTCTTCACACGGCGGACCAGATGCGCCTGGCACAAGACCGCTCCCAGAGCTTCTCGGGTTCCTCCTGGGTTGCTCGTCTGGAGGATCTCCCCTTCGCGCTGGTGCTGGATCTGCCCTTGACCGAGCGTCGCGTGTCCGCGTCCGTTCTCCGGTGGCCGGAGGAGGAAGGGTACGTCCACCGGGCGCTCAAGGTCTGGGACGAGGCGCTCAAGGGGTCGGGGAGCCTGAACTGCGACCCCCGTCCGAGCATGGTCGCTCTGGAGCCGCCTTTCCTGACCCGGAAGTACTCCAAGTTGTCACCGCCACGGGAGCAAGGCGAGCGACGCGGCCGTCAGCGTGACTTCCTCGTGAGCTGCAACCATCAGGAGTTCTGGAAGCTGGATAAGGCTAACCGGGCGGCGTACTACCCCAAGGTCATCCCGCAGCAGCAGGAAGTCGAGATCCCGGTCGGGTTTGCTCCTTCCAGCATCCCCTTCACCTGGTACTTCTTGGACGCCTTGACTCAGGCGTCGATCAAGGGCTTCTTCCACTCGATCCCGTACATGATGTACACGTCCGAGATGACAGTCTTGGCGGCCAACCACTGGCTTCACGAGGTCTTGGTGTCCAACCGGCTTTGGTTTCTCCCTGACCTCCTGATGGTCTGGATTGTCGACAAGTTGACCGTCGACTTCCTGTGCAGCCAGGAAGAAGAGTACAAGGGGCTCTTCCAGGCGATGATTGACTTTCGGCGTCTGGTGCCGGTGCATGACCGGAACTTCTTGAACGCGATTGCCGACCAGAACCGCCCGCGTCGGGATGGCTTCGGTTGGGCGCAGGTGGTCTACCAGTCTTCTCCGGCCAAGGTGCAGCTGGCGACGCCGCTTCCGGCGTGGCCGCAGCTAGGTAGCTTTCCTGCCCCGGCCGCCCTTGATCTTCTGCCAGTTGGGCCGCCGGTGCAGGAGTCGGGATGGGCCGCGGCGGTCGGTCAGGCGTCTGCGGCGGCTCCGCTTCCTCCTGTTGCACCTGTCGCCCCGGTGGCCTCGCCTGAACCGTCGCCGGCGCGTTCACGCCCTGTTCCGGCTGTGCCGGTACTTCAAGCTCCTCCGGCACCGCGCCTGTCTGCGGCGAGTCTGGGGGTGACCGTGCGGTCGCCTACCACTCCAGCCGCTCCGCCTCGGACGCCTTCATCCAACGCCGGCGGCGCTGTGCCTCCGCTGGAGTTGGGTACTCCGGTTTCGGGGGCCGTTGTGGACTGTCCGGTGGTGTCATCCTCGGGGCGGTTCGAGATTCCGGCGCCGACTCTGCGCCTTACCCGCTTCCGGGTGCCTGACTGGTACCTGATCCAAGGTGGTCCGACATGCGACCAGTACGACGTCGGTATGATTGAAGACCAGCTGGGTCGTCTTCCGGTGCAGGTTGAAGGCGTTGGGTCCTCCCTGGTGCTGGGTACTTACGCCAGCGTCTTGAACAACGTGGTTGACCGGGTGTTTGCTTGCGCGGACAGCGGCCAGATGTCGAACAGCCCGGTGGTTGGCGAACTTCTGGCGACCTTGACGCGGCATGGCTTGGCCCAGCAGTGGTCAGAAACCTTCACTGGCTTCCAGGGGCGCCGACGGGCATATCTGGATGAGCGGGAGCCCCCGGCAACTACCGGTACTACTCCGATGGCGTCATACCGGGATGCACCGCGTCCACCGCACTACGTCATCCCGTCTTCCTCCGGTTCCCGTCGTGCCGCGGAGGCAGCGCTGGAGGACACTCCCGCGGCTCAGCGTCCGCGCCGGGAGTAGTAGTTGGAGGCAAGGAGGGTGAGGGTCTTGGGAGAAGCGAGGAGGGAAGAGGCGGAGAGAAGGGTTGCCCGAGCGGGTGCTTGTTTTCCTTGATTGTTCCATGCTTGTATTGCGTGTTCTCCTTGATATACCCGTTCCCTTCTTCTCAATCCTCTTGTTCCGCATCTGTTGCGAATGAACTCGGCTCGTCCCGAGGGTCTTGGTTGGCCCCATCCTCTTGGTCCTCCTCCGAGTCCGACTCCAGAATCTTGCCGGCTCTGGCCACTGGAGTGCCCTCTATCCCGTTCCGTCGCGCGTAGGCACAGACATCCGCGATGGGTAGCCGGTTTGAGGGTTCCCAGGTATCATCTGCCGGGTTAAAACCGAACCAGCGTACTCGCAGGTACAGGCGTCCGTCTCTCCAGGCATGGTCCACAAACTTGACGTAGACATATTCCCGACCTTCTTCTTGGGATAGCCAGGGTACTGCGGCCCGCTTGCGCCGGGTCAAGTCCCGTTGGCTTGGCGGTGGAGCTCGGGTGACATGGTCGCTGCTCACGCGGTACGGGGAGCCATCCACGTCTAGAAGAAAGGTCCAACCGTCCGTATTCAGGATCTCATAAGGTCCATCCGTCTTCGAGTCCAGCTTCCCCCGGGTCTTGCTATGGTTGTGCACAAAAACCCAGTCGCCACCACCCAGTTCCTTGTTCTTTTCCCGAACGCCCTTGTCATAGCCCCGCTTGTATCGCTCCTGGGTCTTCGAGATTGACTCCTTGACTCTTGGGAGCAGGAGCTTCAGTTGTTCCAGGAACTCATCCTTTGCCTTGGGACCTGACTTCAGTGCAGGCTGGAGACCATCTGGTATTCTTTCCAGGGAGAAGTTGGTCAGCCGCCTTGGGGTGACAAAGTCGAGTGGAGCGACTCCCGTTGTCCGGTGAGCTCGGGAGTTGTAGGCTAGAGTGAGGACAGCCAGGAGCTCGTCCCAGTCTTCTTGGTGCTCCTCCACGTAGTGCCGTAGCATGTCTACTAGGGTCCGGTTGAATCGTTCCACCTGGCCGTTCGTTTGAGGGTGGTACGTCGTAGTGTACAAGTTCTTGATGCCCATCAGGTCACAGACTCCTTGGAAGAACAGGGATGCAAACTGGGGACCGTTGTGGGTTAAGACGGAGTCTGGAGGGCCGTAGGCAGCTATCCAGTACCCGCAAAAGGCTGACGTGACATCCAGAGCCGTGATGGTCCTCAGCGGGATTGCTCGAGTGAACTTGGAGAACCGGTCACAAATGATGAGCAGGTATATGTTGCCACTGGATGTTTCAGGTAGGGGCCCCAGGATGTCCATGCTTAAGCTTGCAAAGGGCTCCGCCGCAGGGAATAGGCGTAGCTTAGAAGTCTTCTTCCTCTGGGACAACCGGTTCCTTGCACACGAAACACAAGCCTCCAGGTACTTATGGACGTCACAGGCCATGGTTTCCCAGTAATAGTGTCGTCTCATGGAAGCATACATCCGATTGATACCCGGATGTCCGGCCTGGGGAGACGAGTGCTCCAGGCGTAGGATGTCAGCTCGTAGGCCCCGGGGTACGCAGACTTGAGTGGCCCCATCGAAGGGTGACACCCGTACTAGGAGTCCGTCCGTAGACTCGGAGAAACGACTGTTCCGGTTCAGGTCCATTTGGTGGCGAAGCTCCAAGCATTGAGGATCCGTCAGTTGTGCCTCCAGCATCCGGTGAATGGTCACCGGTTGATGAGCTTCAGGTGTCTCATACAGGGGAGCATGCCAGCCACGTCCGACATTCGGGAGGATGAAGCAAGGTATTTCCTCCGGGATAGGACCGGTATCGGCTGCAGGAGTCTCCAGCCGGGACATGGTGTCAGCGCAGTGGTGCTCCCTCCCTGCTCTGGTGCACACCTTGTACTTGAACTCCGAAAGGCGTAGGCGCCACCGGGCGACCCTTCCTCGACTGCTGTCCATGCATAGCAGCCACCTTAGACTGGCGTGATCCGTCCGGATGAGGAACTCTTGTCCTTCAAGATATGGCCGTAACAGGAAGCAAGCCCAGACGACTGCCAAGCACTCGCGCTCGGTCGTGGAATAGTTCTTCTCAGCTGGAGTCAAGACGCGACTGTAGTAGCCTATCGGGAGAAAGTGCCCATCAGGTTGCTGCTGGAGTAGTGAGCACCCCACCTGGACGCCACAGGCATCCGTCTCCAGAACAAACTGGCCCTCCCGCTTGGGTAACGCCAGTACTGGAGTGGTGGTCAGGCGCTTCTTGAGCTCTTCGAAGGCCGCGGTCTGCTTCTCGTCGAACACCGGGAGTTGTGCGGGAAGCTTCTTGCTGGTCAGCTTGGTCAGTGGCCGGGCAATCAGAGCATAGTCCCGTACGAACCGGCGATAGACGTTGCACATACCCAGGAAGCTCTTGAGTTCCGTCTGGGTTTTGGGTTGCCGTGCATGCCGGAGGGCCTTGATGTTCTTCTCATTGACTCGGAGCTCCCCCGGACTCAGCACATGCCCCAGATACTCCACCTCAGTCTCAAACAGGTGGCACTTCTCGGCCTTGAGGATAACTCCAGCCTTGGACAGGAGGGCCAGGACCTCCCGAAGGTGCTCCAGGTGTTCCGCTGGGGTCTTGGAGAAAACGATAATGTCGTCCAGGTAGACCAAACATGTTCTCCACCTTAGCCCGGACAGGATGATGTCGATGGCTCTTTGGAAGGTCGCCGAAGCATTGGTGAGACCAAAAGGAAGACGCTTGCACCGGAATAGTCCCAGGTGGCACGTGAAGGTGGTCTTGTCCTTGCCCTCGTCAGCCAGAGGGATCTGCCAGTAACCGGCATCACAATCCAGCGTCGAGAAGAGGGTGGCATCACCAAGAAAGTCGAGGCAATCATCCATCCGGGGTATCGGGTATACGTCCTTGACTGTCATCTCGTTCAGGCGCCGGTAGTCAACGCAGAAACGGAGGTGACAACCGGTTTTCGGGACGACTACCACCGGGAAAGCCCACTCGCGATCAGACGGCTCGATAACATCCATCTTGAGCATCTTGTTAACCTGCTTCTCAATCTCATCCCGGCGATGAGGTCCGGCCCGATATGGTTGCATGTGTACTGGCTTAGCTTCCGGCTTGAGTTGAGTCCGGTGTAGAGTGGCGTCCATCTTGCCCAGCTCTCCCGACCACAGGTGCCGATATTCCTGGAGAAGCTTCTCCAGTGCCTCCTTCCAGTCGGGAGGGACATTTTCTTGCTTGACCTTCGGCATCCCGGGTGGTGCTTGTTCGGGTTTCGGAGTAGCGCTGCCAGCCTGCTCTTGTTTCGGAGGTACATCTAAGGCCGTCAAGTTGGATGCCAGTTCTTGTTGCAGGTTCAGGAGGTCTTCCTTGCTCATAGCACGGGCGGATCCCCGGTAAGGCTCTGCTGTACCAACTCGGGTGCCCTTGGCGAGGGCTATTGGCTTCCGGCTCACGTTGACGATTAGCACCGAGAACGGGGTGTGCCTTTCTACCTTCTTGTGATGTCCGTGGGCCAAGTATAACCGGTGTTTCGCCAGAAATTCCTTACGTCCGTAGATCAGGAATTGACCTGCAATCCGGGTCGTTACTTGAACCTTGGTCTCCGAGCGAGGAGGTAGGAGCACCGGTTTGAAGAGAGTCAAGGTAGAGGGTGGGATGCGTTCCCTCTTGCTCTTGGCTACACGAACCTTGGCGTCCAGATGTTCCAATACCGGTGACACAAACCCATGGTTGAACTGGACCTTCCCTTCTCCGGGTAGGATGCTCTTGACATGCTGCTTCTGGAAGTCCCAGCCTAGGATGAGGGGGACTGATCGGGTCTTGACTACTAGAAAGGGAAAAAGCATTGGTTCATTGTTGACATAGATGGCGACAGGAAGACGGCCAAGCGGTCGTAGGGTTTGACCCGAAGCGTCGACGATATGGCTCCGGGTAGGCGCTCTCCAGGCATGTCGACGCCAGCCCAGAGGTAACAGGTTCTCAGTGATGACGCTTGGTCCGGCTCCCGTGTCAACCACCGGCGTAACAGCTTGGGGGAGACTATCCCCCACACGCATACGAGCATTAATCTTGAGGTTTTCTTTACGCAGGACGAGCAATGTCCCCTTGAACAAACAGGGTGTCCAGGCGGCAACCGGTTGAGCGGGTAACTGCCGTCCTTTCTCCCGGCACGCAAGGGGAGAACAGGTAGATGTACCCTGCCGTCGGAGATTCGGGAAGACACTTGGGGAGAGCGCCTGCCCTACTCGTTTCCCGGGTCCGAGGAGTCCTTAGAGGTTTCGGTCTCCAGGTCAAGGTCCGTAGGAGCTTCCCTTGCCAGAGCCTCCGTGATGCTCTGTAAGGTTGCCACTCGGATTGCGTGTACCTGTGCCTGGTCCATCTTGGAGGGTGCTCGCCGGTCAGCCCAGTTGACCGCCTTTGCAAACACCAGTCCTTGACGCTTGAGTTTCTCCTGGAGGTCCTTGGGAATGGTCGGGCACTGGTAGGACATGTGATCCTCCTTCTGGCACAGCCAACAAGACCGGAACCGCTGGTTCTTGACTTGCTTGGGGGCGACCAGGGATGGTTGCTCCTTAGAAACGAAGCCGCCCCACTTGTCCCCTGACCCCATGGGTGAGGCCTCGCCAACTGCGAGTACTGGTACAGGGCTATCACCTCCCTTATACTTGTCGGGTCCGGGTCGAACTCGCGACAACGGCTTGGGAGTTGATACCATGGGAGCTTGGAGGGTCCTGGCTTGCCGGTACTTGCCCTGGGTGTAGGTTATCAACTGCTGGAAGGTATGTTCTTGATGTTCCTGGTTGTAGTTCTCCGCATCCACTTGAAGATATTCAGGAAGCCCTTCCGAGAAGATCGTCTTGAGCCTGTCCTCAGGGTAAACGTTGCCACAAGCATCGCTCATCTCCCGGACACGACGGGCGAACGCCTCTGGAGTCTCTTGTCTTTCCATGGTTGCCCGGTTCAGCCTGCCGACTGCTTTACGCAGAGAGTCCGCGTCAGCGTAGTTGGACAGGAGCCAGTTGACCGCCTCCGGATAACTTGCGACGGTACGTCCGACATTGTGTCCGGCAGAGTCTGGTAGAACCTGTGCAAACCGCTGTTCCGCTTCTCCGGTCATGAAGTCAACCAGGAGGTAGAGAGCCTTGCCCTCGGACACATCGTTGTCATTGCATGCCTTGACAAACCGGCGCAGGAAGGCAAAGATAAGCGCCGGTCTCTTCCCGGAAAACTTAGGATGTCCCCCGAAGCTCGGCTGCATTCGCCGGTTCAGAGACGCCATCTTCTTGGCCATCTTCCGGGTGTAACCTTGGTCTTGGTTCTCCAGCCGGTAGTTACCCCAATACGTGACCTTGTTCAGGGTGGCATCTCCCACTTGGTGGGCAGGGAAGTCAAACTTGACTAGCCTGCGCCGGGTGGGACCGGGAGATGCATCCCAATCATATCCCTCCTCAGAGCTGGAGGAACTGGTCTCGCTGGTGCTAGAGCGACGGCGACGACGCCGACGCCTACGGCTGCTCCGGTTACCGGTCTTGGAGCTCCCCGCCCCATAGGATGCAAGGGGAGGAAAAGCTTGGCCGGTCCCAGGAGTCGAGGTCTCAGGGAGACCCGTAGAACCAGTCACAACAGTGCCTCTGGCATCGCTAGTGCCCACAGGAAGAGGTGTATACACCCAGCTGCCATGTGTGGGTCCAGGAGTAAACACACCAGGGGCTATCCCTGGAGGTTGAAGAGTAGAACCGACAGGAGGGAGACGTCTGCTGCGAGCGGACTCAAACGCCGTTGACCCCGGGGTGGCTCCCACAGGAGGAACAGCCGGAGGAACGGGAGCAGGTGGTGCTTGGCCGCCTGTGGACTCCAGTCCGCTACCGGATGTCACGCCCAGGTCTGCTTCACCCGTAGGGAGAACGCCGGGTTGAACACCGTCCCCCGCGGTGACCAGGGATGCGTCAAGGGACGCGGGGTCTACCCCTTCGGGCACCGTCGTGCCAGGGAGGGTAGCCATGTTGGTCTCTTGACAGCCACAGTCCAGTTGCCTGCGTGTCCAAAGATCGCCCGACCACAAGAGAGGGGTTGGAGAGCCAGGAATGGGATTCCCGTGAACGGGTGCGAATAATTCCCAAACCACAGAAAAAGACAGAACAGGAACAACCCAACCGCTGCTCCCAAATGTCTCTTCTCAAACACTCCAATCATCCCCTGCTGCTCCACCAAATATGTGGTATAAAACTCGATCCTCTCAGACACGTGTCAATATCCCTCGGGGGAAAGGGACAGGTAACACAGAAAGGGGAACTACGAGAATGGTATGCCTGTTGCCTCACGTGCCTGCTCGCAGAGCAAACAGATACGCACGGTAGTGCACACGGGGAAGAGGAAAGCAAACGCGCAGTTGTCTTTTTCCTGAGGGCGCGGGCCAAGGGCGCCTCGCTGTCCCTCTTAACGTGCATCTGGGGGAGCCTCGGCACGTTGGCCAGGTAGCCCCCCCATAACCCCGAGTGGCCCCGACCCGAGTCTAACCTCGTCAGGTCGGGGGCCACTATCACTACTAATTCTATTCCCACTCACTAATCTCACACTCAAATTCTCTCAAATCAAGTCCCTCACAAGTATGCAAAAACCCATCAGCAATCCCTCTCTCACGTGTGGATAGCGTAGTCCACCGCATCCCAGTGCCGGGCACGGGCCACGGCCGCCAACCATCACCACACGGCGGGCGTGTTCTGGCACCTGGTGCCCTCTGGTTGTAGTCCCGGGTCGACGCCAAGTCGGGGCCAGGGATGCTACAGCCGCCACCACCATCAGCGGGAACCTCGCAATGGGCAGGTGCTTGTCCGGCGCGAGAGGTTGGGGTTGAGTCGCATTGCCTCCATCCGCGTACCGTCGACGCATGTCAGCCGCATGTTCGATGCTGCGGAGCACACGTGTGCATTTGCTCCCATCTTGAATGTACCCGTGGCGGTCAACCATCAGCGCATTCGTGGCCGTCCGTTGAGCCAGCGCCGCACACCAAAAGCAGGGCCGTCGGCTGCTCGCCCCAGCGTGGCACGCCCAACTCGTCAGCAACGAGTAGTCGCCCGTCAGGATGAGCAAGACGGGCCGAGTTTGCCCACGCACTTGCATGCCATTGGCCCGTAGCTCCTCAATGTCCGGCCGCCAAGGTGCGGCAGTGGCCTTGAGTGTCGGATAATCGTCGGCGCTGCAGGGTAACACGCCCAACAGTGCACTGCTGCCCGAGCCGGCGGGGCAGCTCTGATTAGCAATTCCAATCCAAACCTTGACCGTGCTCTCCTTTACACCTTTGTTCATGCCAAAACAGAGATGGATGGGTGCTGGAGATAGAGAGCTTTCCGGCACCTCCGCGCGTCCTCCTTGGCCATTGGCTGGAAGATCGCCCGCCCCCCGGCCTGCCCTAGACGCCGCTGGGGTGCACTCAGCACTAGCAGCAGACGCAATGCCACTGATGCCGGAGCGGCCACGCGCACCCGCTGAGTCAGCCGCGCCAGGGGCGGGTCGGCCGTCCACGGGACGAGGCCCCAATGGGCACTCCAAAAACTTGCCATCCGCCACGAGGTCGTCCAGCAGGGCTTGCAGCGTGGCACGTGGGCGAACCAGGTACGCGCCCAGGCTGTCCGTTGTCACAGCCGCCCCGCTCTCGGCCGCGGCGGCCGACAGCTCACTTCGCATGGTCACACGGCTGGCCAGGCCGCTCGCGCCCCCACCCAGGAAGCACCGAAAACGGTTCCACAGAACACCGCTTACGCGGTTGGCAACTTTGAACTGCGTCTGCTGCTTGATACTCATCGAATGGAAGGGCGCCACGGAAACGCCACCGGTCGCTCGCGCCACGCGGTAAACAGCTGTCATGGCGATGCCGATGTCAGCTGGCTTGACACCCAGGCGACAAGAGACCAGACGATTCGTCTCCGCCCGCCGCCGGCGTTCCTGGCGAGGCCCAACCACCTCCTTCCTTGCTTGGACCACCCGGCAGTAGGTGCGTACCTCGTTATATGGAAAAACCAGAGAAATCTGCTCAGGGCGCGTCCGCTTGAGGTGCGAGTCCACCACAGCCGCCACGGTCGCAGAGTCTGGCTCAATCGAGATGGCAGGGCCAACCGCCGTCAAGTACGTCGAGTCGGGACCTACCGCTGCGCCAGGCGCCTCGCTTTCCACTGAGGTGGTGGCAGCTGGGGCGGCGGGAGCTGGGGCGGTGGGAGCTGGTTGGGGTGCCACTTGCGGTACAGCACGCGGCACGGCCATGCGACTGAGGGCCTCGGCCTTGGACTTGCACACAGTGCACACAGTCTCACGCTCCGGAGGGGCCAACTGCGCCTGTGCCCGAACTTTGTCTTGCGGCCACAGGAGGGGGAGGCAAGCCGAGCCGGGGCGGGATTTGGCCACAAGAGTAACCTCGCCGGGAAGGTGAAACAGGGGCAGGCATGGCCGCCCTCGGTTTTCGACAACCCGCGGAGTAATCTTGTAGCACGCCTGGCAGGTCCCCAGGGAGATGCCATTGGTGTCCGTCCCGCGAGAAGCAGTGCACCGCTGCACCTGCGCCGATGCTGCCAAGCCGACCGACTCGGCATCAGAGATGACGCCCGCGCGGACGGCGCGCAGCCAGCGCTCCGTGTCCGCGCACGGTCGCAGGAAAGGAAGGTGACACCCAACGCATACGTACGCTGGAGCCCCACCAATAAAGACACTCTCCACGGTTCTAGATGCCGTGTACCTGTAAAGGGGTGACAAACGTATAGAAGCGCACTCAACGGGCCAGAGCGCCACAACGGAAGAGAAAACGTATGTTACAAAATGAGTTCCCGTCATCTCAGAGAGCGTGGCTTCAATATGCACAAGGTAGAGATATCATAGCGCGTCGCTAGCCATTGCTACAGCTCGTCAAAGTCGACATACCTCGTGGGGGGAGGGAGCTTCGTCTCGATTGAGGTCTCGCCAGCCGGCATGCTGCCCTCCTCCCATGTGCAGGTGGTGCCAAAAATTGATGGATGGGTAGCGGGAAGCAACCGCCGTGCCGGTGTGCTCAGGAGTAGTCAGCAGAAGGTGTAGAGCGGGTGCTACGAGCTCGGACAGAACTATCACGGCGCGCAGGGGATGACGAGAGAGAAGGCCTATATTCTCGCGTGGCAGCCCAAAAGCGACGCGTGGTGTTCGAATCCCTTTCACGTGGCCGAGGCGTACGTCCGCCCCTACCTAGGGGTGTATACCTGCGAAACAAAAAGGAGAGGGCCGCCCAGGACGGTATACCAATTACATAAGTCTTCACATTTTCTCAAGACGCTTTGAATTGTCACAAACAATTGACTGCGACTCGACGACGAGTGGAGTGTTTGGCACGCCTGCCCTGCTCGGATGCCACCAGAGACCGTCCATGTCGCCGCGCACAGCATCATGGACTCCACTCCTATCTGGCGTGCGGGTGTGTTCGTGACCTCGTAGCAGGTGCCCTACAGGCCCGCCGTGGTATTTTCTCCGACCCCTTTCAATACACTTTTGTTTCTGTGCCCTTTTCGGACGTGCGGGCACGCTACGGCGCCCTCTTTCCCCGCGCTATGCGCATGTCCAAGAGCGCGTTTCACGGCCTGGTAGACGTCCTGCGCCCTCGCTTGCCCCGTCGCGGTCGCTCGGCGGAGATGCGCACGGCTTTGGCCCTGCGCTACTTGGGCGGCGGCAGCTATCGCGACATCTGCGCGACGTTTGGAGCGCACCCGGCTTCTTTGTACCGCGCCATGTTAAGCGTTGTCGACACTGTGAACTTTATCCCTGCTCTGGCGCTGGACTTCCAGATCGGTGAGCGTACTCGTCGGCAAGCGTACGGTGCTGGCGTTCAAGCTGGGCGCAATTCCCCATTTTTCAATTTCATCGGGGCACTTGACGGTGTGGCGATCGAGCAGGAGCAGCCGCTCCGTTCTGACGAGGGGTTGGCACATCTGGGGCACGCGTGTCAACTTCGTTCGGCTGTCTGCCCAGACCATCGAGAGAGCGCCGAGAGGGGGACGGGCGAGGCTGGTCAGGCGCTGCAGAACCAGGAGCAGACGCCGGTGCAAGGGCGTCGGGTGGACCTCGTGAGGTAGATGCAGATTCGCCCATGGTCGCGCCGCCAGGGCCAGCACACGAGACCCCGTTCAGTCGGCATCGTTCAACCAAAATCTGCTTCGTCCCGTGAATCGGCAGCCCCCGGCGCTTCAATTCAGCTCGCATCTGCTTCACGGTCACACGAGAAGCCATGCTGGTCCGATCCGACTCAACGGAGTCGGCAGGAAGGTGGTGTGGGGCTTTGGTCAGGAACTATGTGTGTGTGGGTGGGCCGAGTGCTTCCGGGCGGAGTGGGGGTCGCTTCTGCGTCGGCGGCGGCGTGTGTCCAACGTAGTGAGTCTTCTGGTCGGAACGTCTGGGCGTGCCAGCCGATGCTGGACAATTTTCAATGGCAGCACCCTGGCCTGAGAGTTGTCTCGAGAAATTTCATTCCTGAACGCAATCGGATAGCTCCAAGTCTTGAGCTCCACAGTGTATGCCGCGGTATACCGCGGTATAAACGTACGCGGCCTGGCCACGTATGTTTATACCGCGGTATACCGTCGGCACGGGCACAGCCAATCAGATCGGCGTTATGCGTATATACCGTCACGCCGTTTGCAACTGCGAAAGGCCCTGATACCGGCCACTCGCACGTGCCGTCGCCACGCCCAGTTAAGAGGCACCCAGAGTGTGGCAGTATTGACCCCCAGGTAGGGGGGCAACACGTGCCATGCAAGGGGCGGCAGGCCACTAGCCTGATCCGTTCCTCCCCCTGCATTTGGGTCCATATTCCCTAAGTTTGGGATAGTTAGCTTAGTAGTAAATCCAACTTGGATTTGAGGGTTTTCTGCATTTATCGTCTTGAATTTTCGTGTGGCCCAGTGGGCAGGTGCTGGGGTGGGAGATTCTGAGTGGCGAGATTCTGAGTGGACCCTGGGGGGATAAGGGGAGGGACAGCGGGGCTTGGCCCTGCGTCCCCGTCCCGACCAAGAAACTGTTGGACCACACACCATCCTCTTGTTTGTCCGTGGGGGGTTTGCCCCACAACAGGGACAGAGTGTGTGCGACTTGCACTTCTTCCGGTTCCCCCGACACGGGAGGCAGCCCTAGCACACCGCCCCAACTTGGGTGCCGTGTGTGCTAGTGGTTTTTGCCACATTTGGTGGAGGAGCAGGGGACAGAGGTAAACTTTACCTCCGGGTGCACCCGGGTGTAGGGGGCCCTCTGTCTCAGAGGAACGGTGGTCTTAGACTGTGTCGTGTGGATCGTTAGCCAACACGGCTGGATCGGACCTCCCGACGTTCGGGAAACTCTCCGGTGACGACTTTACCCCGGCGCCTTTGAATACTGGCCAGACACAGGGTGTACCTGGGGTCGCGGAGGTGCTAGAGGCACTCCAGCCAGCAGGGCCGTGGGTATCGGTGCGGGCGGTATGCCACCCCGACCCAGTCGGGTGTTCACCCTGAGGGTCTTTCTCGGACCGGTGGTTCGCACTTCGGCCACCGGGTGGTACACTCAAAGGGAACGTCCCAAGGTGAGAGGACTGTCCCCGCGAGATCCACTCGGGTTGGATTCAACTTCGGCATAGAGCCGTCGCCAACTAGGCGGGTGGAGGACGGCGGACCTTCACTCGTCGGTGATGGGCTCGAGCCTGTGACACGGGTCGTAGCAAGTTGCTACCCCCGCCCCCCTCAAAGAAAGTATCTTTGATCGGGAGCCAAGTTCGGCTATATCGACCAACATGAGGGACCGGTAGTAGCGGCCACCCTCAACGCGGGCGCGAGTAGCGACCCGAGGTCCGGAAAGGAGAAGCACCAAGCCAAGTCGGCCGCCTCTCCTCGTCCCCATGTGAACATGGAGGGTGTTCCACCCAGGTTGAGGGTTCAAGTTGAACGCCTTTTGGACCAATATCACAAGTTGTGGGATGGTCAATTGGGACTCATGAGAGCCACCCAACACCGGATCGAGTTGAAACCCGGTGTACCCCCTATACGCCAACAACCGTATAGGGGAGGGCCCCGTTCAAGGGCCCTCGTCAAGGAGCGCTTCAACAAAACTATTGTTAGGCAGCTGCGCCACTATGTGAGTGAGCATGTGAAAACGTGGGACCAATACATTTCTATTCTTACCACTGCCTACAATTCGCAGGTTCACTCATCTACCGGGGAAGTACCCCTCGCTTTTGTGACCCCCCGTCGCGTGCGGTCTATTGCTGTGCGGCGGTCGCTCCCAACTAGGGAGGATGATGGCAGCACGCATACTCCTACTGATAGTAAGGCGGAGCTCGCTGCTAGGCTTGAAAACCTCATCCCTAAAGTCAGGGCTGAGATGGACAAAGCACAAAAGCGCTACAAGCGTACCTTTGACACAAAGGTGCGCAATGCTAAACATGACCCCGAGCAGGGTGACTGGGTGCTGGTACACTCGCACACCGCAACTGGGGGTAAGCTGGTATTCCAGACGAAGGGACCGTACCAGGTCCTTCGTACTGATGGGCGGCGCTTCACCATCGAAAGTGACGATGAAGTCCGCACAGTGAACGGACAGGACGTGGTCAAAGTTGCACCACCGCCTGCAGGCGACCCAGCTTGGGCGCGTGCTTTGGAAGCGTGGCGCCTCCCCTCACTGCCTGCGGCCAAACAGGGCCCGCAGGAGTACGTGTTCGATAAGTTCATCGACCACGGATGGGATGAAGACCCTGACCGTCTCATGTTGAGGGTGCGTTGGTTTGGCTACAAAGCCAAGGATGATACGTGGGAGTATGTGGAGGACCTTCCCGCTGAGAAGGTCCGGGCGTACTGTGCCCGGAATGAGATAGACCCTAACAGCCCTCCCTCAACGTGAGGGAAGGCCGAGCAACAGTGCCAAGAGAGTGCTTCAAGTCGAAGTGGTACGCAGAGTAGCTTTTAACTACAGCCCTAACCCTCACACTCTCACAACAAAGGCAGCTGCCAACTAGGCACGCATGCTAGACTCTCCCACTCCACGGCCCTCGCCCTCACGTGGAGGCGAGCGGCGAGACCCACGCCGATAACGGTCTCCACTCGTTGGAGGGGGCGGCGGCTCCAAGTCGGAACCGTCGCGCCCCTCACGGTCGCGCAAGTGGCGCCGACCGTGGCCACTCTTCTGCCTGGTCTTGCGCGCAAGTTTTCGACGCAGACGCTGGACAGACTCCGTCTCCGACGGGGTAGAGGACTCCGAAACGGAGTAAGACAACTCGTCTTCCGATACGGAAGGAGAGCGCCGCGAGTGTCGGCGACGACGGCGAGGAGGCGAGTATGCCCGGCTCGCGCGACGTTTGCCACGCCCAAGTGGGGCTGGCTGGGGCATAATAGCCCCAATGCGAGCCAACTCGGCTGTCATAAACTCCGCCACCGACTCGCAACTCGCGGTCGCCACTGCAGTACGAACGCGCTCCTCAAGTTGAGGAGTCTCGGAACTCTGTAGGGTTGTGGTCGACGCGGCCAACCAGGAAATGGTGCGCACCAACGTGGTGATCATCATCTCTGAGGTTAGAGGCGTGGGCGGCAACACCAACTTGGGGTATACCGTCAGGAGGGTGGCCCCCAAGTTGGGGGACACCGGGGTGGAAGACTCCACGGCCACGCTGATCGGGATGTTCCCGTGAGGTTGGAAAGGAACAGGAGGAAGCGGAGGGGCCCGCCGAGGTGGCGGTACCCGGGTGTAACTGCGACCCCGACTTGGGGCCCCCGCAGTGGGTTGAGTCATATGGTCATCATAGGACGGCACGGCGATAACTATGGGCTTGTCCGGGGGTGGCGCAGTGTGGCGATCCACCCCCGGGGCATACGGGTAGTCCCCGATGCCCAACCCC
Organism: Pyropia yezoensis; assembly: GCA_009829735.1. Lineage (NCBI taxonomy): Eukaryota > Rhodophyta > Bangiophyceae > Bangiales > Bangiaceae > Pyropia > Pyropia yezoensis. Next base: position 20,652,962 of record CM020620.1, read on the forward strand.
TCTCGTAGGACCACACGGCCGTCGTGAAGTTCACGAGCGACCCACACGAACTGGCGAAGTGCGCCATCGTCCTTGGGCCCACGAGTGGGGCGGCGCAACTTGTGCTCAATGCTCTCCCACTCGATAAACTTATGGAGCCGGAGCATCTCCTCAAGTAGAGTGAGTTGTCCTGATGAGCACCCCTCAGCAACTAGCTGAGGGGTGAGCTGTTCCAAACCTTGGAGGAGCCGGAGGGGGAGATGCCAGAGCATCCCCCGCCGCTGAACACAGGACACCCAGGTCGACATGACCTCGAGGAGCCACTGGGTGGCCAACATGGCCCACACCAGGTGATCAGGGGCAGCCGTCAACATGACGGAGCCGAAGTGGTCAAGCAACCGTGGCAACAACGCCGGGAACCCGTAGGGGACCTCAACTTGAGGCCACCACTCGGGCTTCTTCGGATAGTACTGCTCCTTACTGGCAACAGACTGTTGAGGAAACTTAAGTTGAGCCGAGGTCACCAAGTAGGGACCTCGCCGGAAGTCTTTCTCCATCCGCACATCAAAGTGATGAGTGTGTGGATCGGCCTCTTGGAGGTACGGTGGGCGAGTTGCCACAGCGTCCCACGTGAAGGTCGGCAAGTCGCCGGGACCCGGGATAGTTCCCCCGCGGTCCACCATGGCCTTGGCACGCTGAACGTCCTCAACCTCCTCATCGTCCAGGAAGGCAAACTGGTCCGTCCTGAAGCCGGCAGGGAACCCGACCCTACGGGGATACTTCTCCCGTAGGCGGTCCCATACCCGACCCATCGCTGCGCCAAGTCGGCCACAGCGAAGAACAGTCAACCCCTCCTCATAGAGAGGCCAAGCGGGGTAAAATCACCGCCCCAAGGCCTCACGCGGGACAACTTGTCCCGCCTCCGGGGGAGACCCGGCCGTCAACCCAAAGCCGGGTGACGCGGGAGTCCCGTCCCCCGGAGCGATCGCGGAGCCCCCGCCGGAAGTCCCGGCGGGTGCTGCCCCGTAGGAGGTGTCCTCCATGCGCTCGTCAAGAGAGTCCGTCTCCACTCCCGGAGTCGCCATGGCTCTCCCCAAGCTGGGGAGAGACGCTCTGGCTATCGCAGCACGAGACCCGCCTCGAGTTGAGGGGGACTCGGATCGTGGGTATACGGGTGGCCTCCCCAGCGTGGGGCGGCCCAGTGGAAGGTGAAGGGGAGGTGGTGGTGATGGTGAAGTGTGAACCGAGGAGAGCAAGCTGCCGAGTGGGCAAGCTTGAGGAGAGGGGCGGTCAACGTGACCGCCTCCACATCCGCGTTACGTACTCGATGGGGGACAGCAAGTCGCGCCCCCAACGCCGAGACGTGCGTTTACGCACCCCCTCACAGGGCCGACCGGGTCGGTCGGAACTGAGGAGAGGGGAGTGTGGCAGTATTGACCCCCAGGTAGGGGGGCAACACGTGCCATGCAAGGGGCGGCAGGCCACTAGCCTGATCCGTTCCTCCCCCTGCATTTGGGTCCATATTCCCTAAGTTTGGGATAGTTAGCTTAGTAGTAAATCCAACTTGGATTTGAGGGTTTTCTGCATTTATCGTCTTGAATTTTCGTGTGGCCCGGTGGGCAGGTGCTGGGGTGGGAGATTCTGAGTGGCGAGATTCTGAGTGGACCCTGGGGGGATAAGGGGAGGGACAGCGGGGCTTGGCCCTGCGTCCCCGTCCCGACCAAGAAACTGTTGGACCACACACCATCCTCTTGTTTGTCCGTGGGGGGTTTGCCCCACAACAGGGACAGAGTGTGTGCGACTTGCACTTCTTCCGGTTCCCCCGACACGGGAGGCAGCCCTAGCACACCGCCCCAACTTGGGTGCCGTGTGTGCTCGTGGTTTTTGCCACACAGAGCGGACATCTGGGTTTTCAAGAGAATATTGACGTCCCATTGGCCCATCTGGTGGGTGTCAGCATTGATCGGCCTTCCCCCGACGTTCTTGACAATTGATTCTGATCCAGGCACGTGTTGTCAGCATCTGGCGTTGCTGGCCACAGAGAGTGTGGAAAGAGGCCAGGAAACAGTGACGTCATCTCCACTCTGTAGCTGCGGTGGCCATCCGGCACGACCCTTCCTCGCCCAAGTCGTCGCAACGCCCGCCTTGGCGTGCTGTGTCATCTCCCCCCCCGCGAGGCCGCTCCGAGTGGCTTCCAAATCGACACGCAGCACACTTAGACTAGCTCCCCGCCAGAATTCTCAGCGACAGCCGACCCCTGCACAGCGACCCCCCCTTTTCTCTCACCCCACCTCGGCCCCGTCCCCACCACACTGTCCCGCCCGCCCCCATCCCCCCTCTAATCCAGTAAAAAGGCAGCTACTGGGTCGAAATCCTCCTCATCCAGGTCATCGTTGCTCGAGCCAAACCCACCCACGAGAACACCCAGGGCCGCCAGGCCCGTGCCGTCATGGCCAAGCACAAAATCCATATCGTCGGCTGCTGGCGGAGGTTGGGGGGTGTGGCTGCCAGCCAGTCTGGCTTGATGGGCTCTGACGACGACAGCCGACTGGGCCACTTGCCCGCGGGCCTAAGCCAGCATCTCGTCCAGCTCTTTCTCTCACCCCGCAATCGTCTGCCGCTGGCCCACCTTGTTTAGACGCAGTCGCTTGTCACCGGGTCTCGTTGCGACGTGCGAGCCGGCTGATGACCGCCGGTGCTGCCCATTGTCCAATTCCGCATCAGCGGCCGGCTGGCGCTCCAGCGCAGCCTGGAGCATAAATCGTCTGCATCGTCGGCGACCGGAACCACTGTATTTCACTGCATTTTTTCCTGTATTTCAACGCCTGTTTGAAATGCAGTAGACACAGGCAGATGCTTGCAACTCAGGCACCGAAAAAGGGCAGCAAGAATGGTGTGATGCACCATACACCACGTGCATTGCATCCCGTAACACACCTCAATGCAAGCTAGATTGCAGTGTGAAACACATAGAGTTGAATAGGCCACTACAGTGCGTATGCGGCACAGTCCGGATGACGCCGGATGACGGCCCCTTTTATTCCGGTCCTTGTGGAATCGCTCATCCATTGTTGTTCACTTTAGTAGTTACTCAGCACCTTCTCAAAGCATTTGGACACGTATTACAGAGGCGGGCCACGTGGAGCTGCCTGATCAGGTGAATAGACACAGGCACAGACACACACCAGAGACAGACACAGTCACAGCCACTTGCCGCATCGACGTCAATGCCTCGCCGCAGTGTCTGCGCCGCCCCAGACACCCGCCGTCCCTGACACAGTGGGCAGACACACCGTTCAACGGATCCGGCCAGACACTCCGCACGCCTGCTGCTGCTCCCACGCGCGGCCGCCTGTACTCGCCGTCACCCGACGCACACAACTACGCCCGCGGCCTCCCGCCCACATGTCCTCCCGTACCACAGCAGACGCATCCACCCGCCGACGCACCCACCTAAGTCAGCATAGCAGCTGCGTCCGGCTGATCCATCCACACGCACTACTCACGGCATACTCTGCGCATACCTGATGGGTACACAGAAAGACCAAGGGGAGGAGGGAGAGAGCGCCGGGGGGTGGGAAATCGCGTGGAGGGGAGCCGGGAAGCCGGGGGCGAAAGGGAAGGGAAGAGAGGACACCAGCGCGGAAAGGATCACATTGAGAAGGAACTGCGAAAGGTACGTAGCGGGCAACAAATTCGTGAATATCAAAAACATGCAGGTAATTGCAAGCCAGCGCAACGCACATGCAGGGAAATGCAAGCCAATGTAGCGCATGACATGGAACTGTCCATGTATGGCACCCCCATGAGTATCGTCTTCCTACCGCCACCAGCACGGCAACTGCCACCCTACAACACGCCCTCTCGTACCACCGCGCGAGCAGCCCTCCGCGCACACACCCACGTACATCACCAGAGCAGCTCCGTCCAGCCGATCCACCCACATGCACCACCCATGGCATCCTTCGCACAAACCTGAGTGATGGATAGAGAAGAGTAAGCGGAAAAGCAAGAGCGTGGGTGCGGCGAAGCGGGAGAGGCGATGAAGGGAAGCGGGGGGGGTGCGGGGGGTGGAAAGGGAAGGGAGGACGCCAGCTCGACAAGAAAAAGATCCAGAAGAACCCTGCGAAAGGTGCGTAGCGAGTAGAAAACCGGTGACTATGCAAGATAGTGCTGATAATTGCAAGCCTGCGCAACGCACATGCAGGGAAATGCAAGCCAATGTAGCGCATGACATGGAACTGTGCATGTATGGCACCCCCATGAGTATCGTCTTCCTACCGCCACCAGCACGGCAACTGCCACCCTACAACACGCCCTCTCGTACCACCGCGCGAGCAGCCCCCCGCGCACACACCCACGTACATCACCAGAGCAGCTCCGTCCAGCCGATCCACCCGCATGCACCACCCATGGCATCCTCCGCACATACCTGAGTGGTGGACAAGAAGAGCAAGCGGAAAAGGAAGAGCGTGGGTACGGGGAAGCGGGAAAGGAGATGAAGGGAAGCGTGGGGGGCGCGAGGGGTGGAGAGGGGGGGGGGTGGGGGGGGGGGCATGGGTGCGAGGAAGTGGGAGCGGAAATGGAGAGAAGGGGGGCGCGGGGGGTGGAGACGGGGGGGGGTGGGGGGGGAGCAGGAAAGGAACGGGACACGACACGGTGGGAGAAGGGGCAGTCCGGGAGAGCGCTTGCAGGGGATGGAGGAGAGTACGAGCGGGGCGTGGAGGGGGGCGTGAGGTGGAGGCAAGGCTGTGGGTGGAGGGGGAAATGTGTGGCAAGCCCGGTTCGTGCTCCACACGCATCCAATGGCGTGCGGTCTCCACCGCAGCGACGGTAGCCACTAGTTCATTCATTGGACGCCAATTGGTGGTGGCGGATTGTGCTGATTGGTCAAGCAAAGAATCTTCATATGGAGCACGCCCGTGCAAGGATCTGCCCACTCTGTTCAGATTCTGTGAGAGTTCAACAAAAGATCCTGTACTTGCGCACACGGAAAATTCAAATACTGACGAAAACGTACCTGAAGCATCCCCAATTTTGGAGTGCTCGAGCATTCTAACGTAAGTCAGCAAGAGAACATGCGGAAATGCAACGCTTTCAAAATATACCATCACATCGACCAACCAGAACGCGATGGTGCCCCTATGCAAATTCACAATAGCGGTGTCGAATGAGACTTATCATGAACAATTAAGGTTTACTATCTTTCTCGAGAAGAAATCCGAAGTGAGACCGATTTGGTAGCTTGTCAGTCCTCCATGCCCCTGCGGGATATTTTTTTACGTCGCAGTAGCTTGCCCGGGAGCCGGGGACCACGCTGTCGAATGAGCCCAGCGTCCTGCTCCCGTGGTCATTCGTCCTCCCGAACAAGTTCCAAGAGCTGAATTGATGTATTGAGAGCCCTTCTTGGAGGGGAGGTCAACATGAGCAATTGGGAGGGCTGGGGGTGCGCGGGGGGGCGGGGAGGCAGAGAGCTTCCGGAGCTGCGATTGACTAGGATTTGAGGAGTCCGATGAGAATTCTGGGAAAGAGGGGTGGGGATTGCTCAGGACATGGCAAGGAGAGGCGATTCGGTGAAATCTTCAATCATGGACACGCAGACGTACAGGCTCTTGCTCTTCGCTGACTGCACGAAGTCGACTGTCCTCTGACTTGGGCCCAGAAGGCACCGTGCCCCTCCCCAAGGACGATTCTCGGGAGGTGCTTCGCGTGGTGATGTGGGAGGGGTGCGAGCCGGGAACTGGATCATCACTTGTGGAGGATCTTGGTGCGATTTAAGACAAGCTGAGTCCAGAATCAGTTCACTGGCGTCGGTAGATGCGCAAATGAGCATGTTCAGGAGGGAATGCCAGAAAGTAGCCTGCGTGAATGGAGGCTCGGGCGAGGCTGTGTGGTCAATCAGATGTCCTAAAACGTCCGGACCGCGCGATCTGGTCGGGTCGGAAGAATTGGTGGACTCTTCAGCGATGTATTTCGAACGAAGACGACACTGGCGGCCGGGCGTGTAGGCGTGGAGAACGAAAGGTCGATGTTTCGTCGTCCGTGACTCGACCAGCTTGTCCGATGCGACTGTCGGAGTCGCGATGGCCAGTGTGTGAGGAGCGGTGATGTGCATGAGGGATCTGTGTTGCAGGAAAATACGAGAAGATGTGGCGATACACAAGTCATGACATGTATTGCAGTGGTGCTCTTTTTTCATCAGTGGACGGTCTTCGCGTGATGTTGCAGTACGTTGCAGTGGAAAATTGTAAAATACAACGCCATGCAGTGTGTGTGATTGAGCTGCAAGTGGTTCCGGTCGCCGACGATGTCCCCAAAAACGAGTCAGCTGTGCAGCGGTCTTGGGCATGGTTGAACCACCCATGCCAGGCCTCCAACGCCTCCTCTCCGTACGAGCCCAGCGACCCAAACCGTCGCAGAAAGGCCGGCGCGTGGTGGGTGAGGGCATGCAGCTTGGGTGTAACGCTAAGACATGGGAAGGCCGCCTGGAGCGCCGGCGCGAACCGCCGGGCCCCCTCGCGAAAGGCTGCCACCTCTGCGGCGGAGACGTCCTGCGCGCGGTTGAGGGTCCGAGACAGCGGCGCCCACTCCTCCCAGGCCGCACTCAAAGCGCAACTCTGGTTGGAGGCATAAAAGGCGCAATCGCAGCACACACCAATCGTGACCGCTCGCGTGTGCGGTGGCACTCGCGGCCCTCAAACCCGCCGCCGTGATAGGCCACGTGGTGGACGCGCACATCATCCAGCAGTGTCGTACCGACTGCGATGGCGGCCTCCAGCGCAGCCTCCGGCCCAGCCGACAGGTGGACCGCCTCAATGCCCAGGCGGAGCAGCAGCTGCGTCACGCCCAGCGTCAGGTGGAGATGAGCGACAACTACGTGGCATGGGTAGACAGGAAAAAGTGGCCGCCGCTCGACGGACAGGTGCTCTGCTGGCCGGCAAGGCAGCGGCAGGCAGTCGTTGCCATCGTCTGCATACGCCTCAATCATCCGTTCCAAGTGCTTCCTCGATCTCAAACGCACCGGGGGCGTGGCAGCATCTTGCAGATGGCCGTGTTCCCTCACCGACGCCTCATTGGCTGCGCTCGGTCTGGATATGGCGGTGCACCACACGCATGGCTGTCGCGCCGACGCGCCTTGATGGCCCGTAAACGCCGACAAAAGTGCTAAGTCCCCGTTCAAGAACAGACGGACAGCCCGTCGTGCGCCAGCCACCTGGATGCCGTTCGTCAATAGCTCGTCGAGGTCGGGCATCCAAGGTCCAATCATCGTTTGGAGCTCGGCATTGGTGTCCTTCACACAGGGCAGCGTGGATAGTAAAATGGAGTTTGCCCGCGACATAGGACGCACTTGATTGGGCGTCGTCACCACCAGCTTTGAAGTGGCCATTCACCGCCCACCCTTGTCCAGTCCCATGCAGATATGGACGTCAGACGTCTTGTCGATGTGCAATGTGTAGTTCTTCTGGGAGGGCTGGAAGGGGGAGGAGTGCGGCACGGGCGCTCCATCCGGGCCTCTGACGTGGCGGTCCCTAAACTGACCACTCACCACCAGCTCTGCAAACAGGGCCGCCAGTGCGGCGCGCATACTGACGAGGTGCGCGCCCCGATCGTCTGCATGCACTTGGCGCGCCCGCTCTGCCGACATGGCCGCCCGCTCCAGCCGCAGCACCTCGCGCGAGGCAATCGCGCCGCTCTTGCCACCCAACGCCTGGCGCAGGGCGCACATCGTCGTCGCACTTACGTGGTGCTTGACAGCAAATTGGGCTTGCGCCCTCGGCGACAATAAGGGGAGGCCCTGTACAGGTACAACCGCGACTTCTTTCCCTTTGTGTGCTGCCCGTAGGATGGCCGCAAGCGACTCCACACAGGGTGACGTGTCAGGCCCATTCCCATTGGACGTGCCCAGCTGACCGCCCAGCGCCCGCGCGAGCTGCAACAGTCTACGTAACTGGCGTGGGCCGACGGGCCCTGTCGGTGGCGGCGGCGCCAGGACGTAGCGCCGGTTCACGCCATTCTTGAACGCGAAGCTGATTTCGCTCGGCCTTGTTTCACGTAGGTAGTTGGTCATCAGCTCCTCAAAGTGGCCTCGCTCCAGGACCCCAAAAGTCTCGTAGCGCCCCAACAGTTCCACGAGCAGACGCTCCGTAGACCAATGGCGCGCGCCAGGTGGTACTGCAAATCCGGCAGTTGATAGCCATACGCGGGTGGCGTCGCAGTGGGGCTCCACCGGCGCCACGCTCATGGCCGGCCCATCGAAAATTGCGACAACCTTCGAGCCCCCCTCGCCAATGGCATGGCGGCCTGGGGTGCGAGATACAGCGGGGGCCGCCGCAGCCAATGGAGATGGATGCTCAGGTAGGGGGGGAGTGACGAGTCGTGCTTGGCTGCAGGCCGCCACGCTCAACAGGGCCAAGCCCCCCGCGGCTGGCTCTCCAGCAGTGGTAGTGGGAGTGCCATAGTCTGCCGCCGCCCCACTGTCGGCGGCCCTCAAGCGCTCAAGTCGTAATTGACGCTGGGCAGACGCCCGGCAGCCCCCACACACCTTGCGCCGCTTGCCTGGTGAGGTGTCGCCCTCTACATGGGCCACCTCGGGGGGCCGCAATAGATGGAAAAGAGAAGGCATGGGCGTGTAGCGCGCATCCGCCCGGCGCCCGTCTTTGTGCCGCGCGGACAGGCACGGAGTGTATCAGGCCGCCCGATACTTCTTGGCCGGGGCTCGCCCGTGGTACTCGCATTTGGCGCAAGTTCCCAGCACCACGCCGGTAGGGTGAACTGAGACATGCCTCCTGTTGCTGCTCTGTCTCAGGGTGGCCGCCGTCTCGTGCGCACGTAGTTCATCCGGGTGGCTGCTCAGGGAGCTGAGGTACTCCCTCACAGCGCCTGTAGGGTAAAGGAAAGCGTGAGCGCACGGCTTGCACACAACAACCAAAGGCTTACCCGTTGAGGGGTGCACAATGTCCTTTACGCAATCGATCAAAGAATCCAAAGCACTGATAGACGGGGAGAGAAAAAAAAAGAGAATCGCAACAGACGTCACCCCCCGCCATTATGTCGGCTGCAGCTGCGCACGGAGGCCTTCCCGCAAAAAAGGGAGCCCCAGACTGACTAATGGAGCAGCCTGCTGGGATCACAGCCATGTAAACCAAATGGGCCGACTCCCCGCGCTTCACACTGCTTCATCGCGTCCGTCGGGGGCGGGTCACCGATACGAAAAAGGCCAGCCATACCTGTTCTCGTCCGTGCCGCAATCGACCAGCGAATTGATCATGTTGAGGACGCAGAGACGTGGCGGTGAGATGGCAGGGGTAGGCAAGCTTCAACTCGGGAAAGGGGGGGGTACGTACCGTAGATGGTGCCTCTCAGCGCCCACGGGGCTGACGTTCGAGCACGGCGGCGTGGGAGCTGCCGTGGGACGGTGAAGCGTCAAGAGATTGGACATCAGTCGTACGAAAGTAGTATCTTTACTGTAATGTCTCCACGTGTCCCAACCCGGGTGACCGCCCTTAACTGGGCGTGTCGCAGCGAAGGTGTGCATCATGGGTGTGGTACATACAGTGTAATGCGATATCAAAGGCGACGGCAGAGTGTATGCACCGGTACGAACTGTATCGACAAAGGCCTCGTATCCTCGCGATGGGAGGCTTTCTCCATTAGGCAGTCGCCCTGGTGCATGCGGCGGCTGCGCCCCGGCCGACGGCGGGGGCAGGTCACCAATGGTGGTCTTACAGTCTGTATCCGGTTATATGCGCCCCAGTTATATGACAGGGGGTCATATAACGGCCCATATACCATGCACGACCAACGAACTTTTTCTGAATCTTGAATCTTGATATCCGCCTCGATACCCCATATAGTACAGCGTATCCGTCACTGATTGGCACATTCACGTTGAAATATGACCAATTTGCATACAAATACGCCTAATTGTGCAACCATGTGGGTATCTGGAATTCCTCTCCTCGCTACCGCCGCCTCACGCGGACCGTCTGCTCGGCGGGACTGTCTCTGCGGTGGTGTTGCGGGGGGGGGTGCGTCCACACCCCCACCCCGCGTGGCCCGTCCTCGCCTGGCACCTCGCGGGGAAGGGGTGTGGGGGGGCCCCATGAGCCGACGACACCTGGAAGCAGCGGCGGGCCACGACGGGAGCGGCCGTCGGAGGGGGGGCGGAGCGAGGGGCCACAAGAGGGGGCCGCCAGGAGCGCCTCCCCACGTTGGCCACAGCCCGGCACGTCCGCCCCCTCTCCGCGGAGCAACGCGGCGTAGCGGGGGCTTCGCAGGCCGCGTGCCTGTGGGTTGGCGCTGTTCTTCCTTGCGATCACGCAAGGGATGGGCTTGGAATCTGAGCGGGGGGACGACCCCACCCAGGCGGAGGTCATCTCTGACCTCCAGAGTAAGCTCCCTGAGGCCTTGGACCAGGTTCGAGCCCTCACCGAGGCTGCAAGGGATGCAAACCCGCCGGCGGTCCCGGCGGGAGCGGAAGGCCAAGGTGCGCTTCACCCCGGCGGGGCCGGCGACAGAGCGGCGCATACGAGAGGCGCGGGGGGGAGCGGCCGCAAGGACGACTCGGACGACGGTGGCGGGGGCGGCGGCGGTGCCACCCCCGACTCCTCCTCTTCCGACGAGTCCGACCAGGGCGGCGGCGGGCCTCGCCCCCCTCCGTCCCCGTCGTCCTCCGACGACGGCGAGGCTGACGAGCCGTTACATGGGCTCCCAAAGCTCAAGATCGGCAAGCCCGGCGAATACCTCAAAGACTTTGAGATTCCCGCGAGGGCTGTCAAGTCTGAAGGGCTCCCAGTCCCTTTTGAGCCGACCGACATCACCTTCCTGTCGTCCTTTACTGACAACATCCGCGATCGGATGGAGGCAACCTCCCTCTATCAGATCTGCTACTGGCTCCAGGAAGCTGTCAACGAGGCCTCCGACGCCTACCACAGCCATACTACCTATTCGGCGACAGATATGGAGGAGTACCACTCCTCCCTCGTGCTCTACCTTAAGCGGCTCCACCGCATCGCCATCAAGCGATACGACTTCCTTGAAACGAAGCAGGCTGACCTTATGCTCGCGCGAGAGTATGAGCGCGCAGACATCCCGGCAGTCAACCTCCACCGGGGCGCCGGTATGAGAGAGTTTCGGCGTCTCCGAGACGGGTACCGACACAAGAACGCCGCCAAGATCGCCGCCTATCAGAGCGGGGACAGCTCCATCCACCCCCCGAGCAAGAAAACTAAAAAGCCGTCCAACGACGGCGGGGGCGACGGAGGAGGTGGTGCCGGCGGCGGAGGAAGCGGCAAAGGCGGCGGGGGCGGCGGCCGGGGCGGCGGGGGGAAGCCCAAGAAGAAGGGTGACCGCGGCGGTGGCAAAGCCATCGCAGCACGGGCGGCCAAGTAATTGCGCGCCGAGTTTTCCGGCAGCGGCACCGGAAGTGGGCCCCCCGGTGTCACCGACCGATTCTGCCCAGGTGGCCCCCTTCCTCGACGGGCCACCTTTTCGCAATGTGCGGCGTCACCTGGCGGAGTGGCGTCGCATCGGGGCGAGCGCTTGGGTCCTCGAGACTCTCGCTCGAGGTATTCACCTTCCGTGGGTGAGCGCCCCACCCCGCCATCGCGCTCGCGGCTACGACGTCCAAGCAGCCGATATGGACTTTCTGACCGCGGAGCTGCAACGAGGACTGCGGCACGGTTTTTACCGGGAGCTATCTCCGGCGGAGGCGGCCAAGGCCCACTGCGTGGTGGGGGCGTCGTGACCCACTCGGCCGGGAAACCCCGGTTGGTCGTCGACTACCGCGTGCCCAACAAGCACCTGTCGCCAAGAAGGTTCAAGTACGAGTCCCTGTACGACTTGGCACCCCAGTTGCGGCCGGGAGACTCCCTAATTTCATGGGACATAAAGGACGCTTTCTACCACCTCGAACTGCGCCCTTGGGACCGTACCTTTCTATGCTTCACGGTACTGGGGCGGGTGTTCGAGCCGGTGGTGATGCCGTTTGGGCTTCGCCTGTCACCCTACTTTTGGACAAAGGTGTGCCGACCCGTCGTGGCGGAACTTCGTCGACTGGGCTTCCGAGTGGTCGCTTACGTGGACGACTTCGGAGGGGCGCCACCCTCCCGACCGGGGCAGGCGGCAACGACGGACGATGCACTGGACGGGGTCGACGCCGTGCGGTCACTCCTCGCGCGCCTAGGTCTGACTCTACACCCATCCAAAGGTGTATGGACGGGATGGACCAGTTTGCCCTTATTGGGACACGTGGTGGACACGGTGCGCGAGCAGTTTATCCTCCGGCCGGAACGGGCAGCCAAGATTATGGCATTGGCAGGTGGGCTCATCCGCTGGGCAGCCAAGCACAGGCAGTGGGTGCGCGTGAAGACCCTTCGCAGTTTTTGCGGGATGGCGGTCTCGACTACCCTGTCCGTCACCACCGCTTGGTACCATCTTCGAAGCCTCTACACGACACTGGGAGGGAAGAAGGCGGGCGACGTACGACTCACGCACCAAGATCTTCGCGACCTGGCCTGGTGGGGCGATCTAAGCAACCACTCCGGTCTGAGCCGAGCGCTGTGGCCAGGCCCCCCGGCCCATATCGTACACACGGACGCGTCACCGTTGGGATGGGGAGCCGTGCTCGACGGGGCCGTGCCGGCGCGGGGATTCCACTCCCCTCGCCTCCGTGGCACTCACATCAATTTGCTCGAGCTGACTACTGTTCGATTGGCGCTGGAAAGCTTCCGCCAATTCCTCACTCGGCGGGATTCCTGGCTTCTCATCAAGTCGGACTCAACCGTCACGGTGGGGGCCCTCAACGCGCTGTCTTCCCGCTCCCCGTCGCTCATGAGCGAGCTCCGCGACCTGCACAATATGTGTCGGGCGTGGGGCATCTCTATCCGCGCCGAGCATTTACGCAGCGCGGTGAATGCCTATGCAGACAGACTGTCTTGGCGCACCGACTCCACAGATTGGAGCTTGCCAGCAGAAACGTTCAGAGAGATTGACGCCCTGTTCGGCCCACACACGGTGGACCGTTTCGCTTCGCACCTAAACACACGCTGCGGTCGCTACTACTCCGCGGACTGGAGCCCAAGCTGCGAAGGCGTCAACGCTCTCGAGCACCAATGGGGAGGGGACAACAATTGGGTCAACCCCCCGTTCAACCTGCTACCTATAGTGGTGGACAAGATCACTCGGAAGGGCTGCCAAGCGACGCTCGTAGCGCCGCGCTGGAAGGCTCAGCCCTGGTACTGGTTGGCGGCCGAGGCGTGCACGGATCGCGTCGAGCTGAGCAAGCGGCAGGCGCAGTTGACCCACGGCAGCCGAAGCTCGCCGGCCCATTTACCCGAGTGGGGTGTGGACGTCTTCCGGTTCGGGCCGCGGAGGAGCGCCCCGCCCCGCCTATCCGCTGGGAGCGCATGATTGCACACCACGTCGGGCGCCACCTCGGTTGGCACGACGGGGCCCAGCGCGCGCGCGCCCTATTGCAAGCGGCCTACACGTCAAATACTAAGCGGAATTACACGGCTGCATGGGAGCGATTTACTACCTACTGCAAGCAACACGGCCTACCCGCACTACCCGCCGACTACACGACCGTGGCGACCTACGTCGGGTGGCTGCACCAGCGCGGCACGGTGGCACACGGCTCCCTCGGCGCCTACTTGGCCCCTATTGACACGGTGCACGCCTTAGCAGGCTACTCGCCGCCGACCGCCCACCCCATCTTTAAACGGTTGAAGAAGGGGTATTTGCGGCTGGACGCTGCTCGAGCCGGGGCGATGCCCGCCGTCAGCGCGCCTTTACCCGCGACCGTGGTCGCTCGCGCTCTAGCGCTAGCCACCAGCCACGACGCCACCCAGGAGCAGCGGCGGGTGTGCGCGGGCTTGATCACGGCCTTCTTGTCACTTAACCGGCCGGGCGCGGCGTCAGCAATGCGCGCGATTGACTGCACCTTTTCGCCGGACGGGTTGCAGGTGCAGACGCCGTTCCATAAGAGCGAGACGCGCACCAGGACGCGAGCGGCGTTCACGATCCCGGTACACCCGAAAGGCTACAAGCACGACGGCCCGCTGCGCTTCTTGCGGGAATTTCACACCGCCCACCGCTCGGCCGGTGGGTCTCTGCGCGCCCCGCTTTTCAGTCCTGCTGGTGCCACGTTGGGGCCGCGCGTGACCACTCGCTGGCTGCAACAAGTACTGCAGTGGCTTGGGCTCTCTCCCCCGCTGGGCTGCCGGTGGACGGGGAAGAGCATTCGGAGTGGGGCGGCCACCGCGGCCAACTCTGTCGGTGTCCCTTTGCCCGTCGTGGCCGCGTACATGATTCATAAGGAGTCGGCTACCACTGCGCGGTACTACGTCGACGCACGGACGCTACCGACGGACGCGGCCTGGGACTTCTTTGCCCGATACATGTCCCGTTGGGATGGCACACGCGACCCCGCCCAACGAGCTGGATACGCCTAATTGTGCAACCATGTGGGTATCTGGAATTCCTCTCCTCGCTACCGCCGCCTCACGCGGACCGTCTGCTCGGCGGGACCGTCTCTGCGGTGATGTTGCGGGGGGGGGTGCGTCCACACCCCCACCCCGCGTGGCCCGTCCTCGCCTGGCACCTCGCGGGGAAGGGGTGTGGGGGGGCCCCATGAGCCGACGACACCTGGAAGCAGCGGCGGGCCACGACGGGAGCGGCCGTCGGAGGGGGGGCGGAGCGAGGGGCCACAAGAGGGGGCCGCCAGGAGCGCCTCCCCACGTTGGCCACAGCCCGGCACGTCCGCCCCCTCTCCGCGGCCCCCACCCTCCCGCCCATCGCTCGTCGGTCGGATTGGCGGCCGTCCTTTCCCTCTTTGTTTGTTGGGATTGCTCAGGGGTTGTAACCCCTTCTTTCTTTCTTTGCTTCTTCCCGGTCTGCGATGTAGAGCACGGCGTTCTCGCGTCGAGGCTTTGGCAGACCTGCGCTTCTCTCTTTCTCTCTGTGCCTCCATGAACCGTGGGTTCTGGTTCGTTCGAGCCCGGATTTGGAATAAACATGCGTCAGAAGGCACACGCGACCCCGCCCAACGAGCTGGATATACTGCATGTAGTTAATATTGATTCTCGGATGTGACATCCGAATGTGACGTGGCGGTCGGAGACATACCTGAAGCAACAAAAAGCTCCTTGAGAAGAACATTGGGCAGCTGCCAGCCGGCGGCAGCGACAACCCCGGTCTGGGAGCGGCCCGCTAACGGTCACGGTGGCGGCGGCGGCCGCGGTGGTACCAGCGGCGGCGGCCGCCGCGACGGGACCGGCGGCGATAGTGACGGAGGTGGCGGCGGCGGCGGCGGCAGCGGAGGCAGCGCCGGACGGGGAGCCGCCAGCTGGAGTAACTGGCGGCGGCGGTGGTGGGGCAGCGGCCAGCCAATGGCCAGCCGGCGGCGGCGGCAGCGGCGGGGTGCAGGCAGGGACGAGCCGGCGGAGGCAGCCGCGGCAGTGGCGGCGGCACCGGCGCCGGCGCCGGCGCCGGGCGAGCAGAGACTGGCCGGCGGTGGCGGTGTCCGCGGCGGCGGTGACGGCGGCGGCGGCGGCTGCTGCGGTAGCGGCGGCAGCGGCGACGGCGGCAGCGGCGGCGGCAATAGCGGTAGGCGGGGAGCGGCCAGCTGGCGGGGCTGGCGGCGGCGGCCGCGGCGGCGACGGGCTGGCTGCAGCCAGCCGACGGCCAGCCGGCGGCGGCGTTTGTGGTAGAGGGTGGACAGGGAGCAGCCGGCGGCGGCGGCCGCGGCGATGGCCGCGCCGCCGCGGCCGCCGCTAGCAGCCAAGAGCCGGCGGCGGCGGCGGCGCCGGCGCCGGCGCCGGCGGTAGCGGCAGCGGCGGCGCCGGCGGTAGCTGCAGCGGCGGCGGTGGCAAGCGGGCGGGCAGCAGCTGGGGGGCCCTGGCCAGGTGGCTGCAGTGCTGGCGGCGGCCGGCCGGGAGCGGTCGCGGCGGAGGGGCGGCTGCCAGCCGGGGGCGGGAACGGCCGGGGGCCCGTCGCCAGCCGGCAGCGGCGGTGGCGGCAGCGGCGGCCTGCGGCGGCTAGCCAGTGGCCTCGGCGGCAGAGGGGGTGGCAGCGCCGATTCGGTGGGCGTCAGGGGTCACGTCGGTGGCGACAGAGTAGGGAACAGTAGGGGACAATGGTCGACTTGGTGGCGACAGAGTAGGGGTCAGGTGTGTACACAATTGTGTGATGCCTCCCGAGTTGCTCAGGCAATTACAACATCGGAGGCTTAAGGCCTTCAACTGCATCTCTACAGTTGCAAAAGGCAACAAACCGGCTGGACAAAGCCGTCGACACGTAACAAAATTCTCAACCGACGTGGCACCCGCCCCGGTGCGTGCTAAGCACCGCAATCCATTGGCGAGAGATGGGCGGCTCCTGGCCTGTCGTTAGAGGTGGTCACTAACGACAGGCCAGCAGCTGCCCGTGGTGGGCGAGGCCCGACTAGGATACCCAATGAGATACTTGGGTTACTAGAATTATCCGGCATCGTTGGTCGTGCATGGTACATGGGCCCATACAACTGGGAGATTTCCCTCGCACGTGGGAGCAGGACGGTCTCTCAGAGCCTGTCTCGTCCCAAGAAGGCACCTCATTGGTGGAAGTGTTAAAAAGGGGGAAATATGGGGGTGGGCTACAATGCCCGCAAGAGGGTCATACAACTGGATACAGACTGTACAGATGGCCGGCCGACGACTGCCAGCGCCCGGTCCACCCATCTGGTCGGGTTATTCTGCAATGCATCGCCTCGTGTACAGCAAGGTCAAGAGGCCGGCGGGCCGTGCCGCGCGTGGCACCGCCGCGGCCGTGCTTGCAGTACATACATATGTACTGGACGTACAAATTCGTTCCCCCACCAGACCACGTTCGCGCCCGTTCGACTGGCGTGCGCGCCCGATTTGAGGATGGCGTCCGGAGAGGGGGAAGCCGTCTGGCGGATCAGGATTTTGAGACGCCACCCCACACTCTACGTAGGCAGCCCCAATGACAGTTGCGTAGTGCACCCGCGCGGGACCAGTGGCGCGCGCGCCGGCCGCCACCCCAACCTCAGCCACACAAGCGGCGGTGCGGTGGTGGTGTTTGGGCGTGGGGCTCGTCAACGACACGCTCCTCCTGCTGCTCCGTCCCCCCCCTTTTTCCCGCGCCGTCGCGCCCCTCCTCCAACGACAGCTCGTACTGTACACTCCACGCGCCTTTGCGCCGGGGCGCGTGCCGTGTCAACGGATGGGTAGGTGTCGGCGGTCACACCGTCCCCCGGTGGGTTGCCACGACCAGGCCCTGCGCGGCTGTTTTGGTGTGGCCGCGGACCTCCCTTCCACCACCCCCCCACGCCCGCCCCCACCCAGGAGAGCCCGACAAGCAGAACACCTCTCGCTCGATGGCCTCCACGCACCGCCCGCATGCGGCAGCACGCACGCTGAGCGGGTGTGCGTGGCGACCAACGGGTGTGTGTCCGGTGCGAGCGTGGGGGGGAAGGGGGGGACGGAGAGGTGTTCATTGCTGGAGCGGACGGTGACCGCCACTGGCGCCGCACCCACCCTCCCTTTACCCCCCCCGCCCACCGGCACGCCGCGGCCCCACCGCCGGCGCTGTCCGCTCCGTGGGGGCGACGGCGGGGGCGGCATCGCCCCTCTTGGGCAGCCCCCCCTGCTGAATCTATCTGCAGCCAGTGGCAGTCAGCTGCCGCTGGAGCGGCGTCGGCTGTGGCCGGATCGAGGCGGTCAGACCAGCAGGGCTGGCGTGTCCACGCCCACAGGAACAGACCCCTCCTCACCCGCGACGGAAACGGGTGTGTTCTCTGACGGTCTGTTCGTGAACATCTGCTCTGCGGCCGCGGCGCGTGCGCGTGGGCGACTCGGGGGGGTGGGGGCGACGCGGGTAGGGTGCTTCACACGGCTGACGCAGTGGGCCGCGACGCCGTTCGCTGTCCCAAAAGGTCGTGTGGGCGTGCGTCGCTCCGTGCGCTTTTTTGGCCACGCGCCGACGACTCTTCGCTGCTGCCCTGGGCACGCCGGTTGCCCTGGAGGTTTTCGCAGGCGCTCTTGCGGCGGCGGGCTGCGAGCTCGGCCGGTGGTAGCTCAAGGCACGCGGCCTGTCACCAGGCGCGCGCTCCTTTCGGGGATTTTTCCCCCGCTCCCCTCTACTTGTATCCTGAGCCGTCCCTCCTCCATCTGCCCCCCTTTCCGCGGTGGTGTCTGTTGCTGCGCACGGTCGATCTCCGGCCCCATCTCCATCATGGTTCTACGAGTCAACTCAAGTCTGCTGGTCGCGCTGCCCCTGCTCCTCTTTGCCGCCTCCCATGGGCTCGTCTCGTACAGCGAGTTCCGGTCGGTCGGCGGGTCTTCTTCCGTTGGGGGCCGCGCTGGCGGCGGCGCGACGCCGACAGACCCTAATGGCAACCTCAACAGCGGGGGGGTTCCAAGTGTGCCCCCCCCAGTGGTGTCTGCCCCTGCCACGGGGCTGGGACCCGACGGGAACCACACCAACCTCAACTTGACGATCGTGGTGCCGGTCGCCCCACCCGTCCCGACCCCAGAGGGTGTGCTACCGTATGGGCCCGACACGGGGGGTGCGGACCACTACGCGCACGCCAAAGCCCCGTTGCTTGGTCCCCAACTTGACGAGGACGGAGATGGCAAGGCCATGGTTGCCCTCACCAGTGGCAACAGCCATACCCACCTGATCAAGGACGGCAAGGCCGGGCAGATCACCCGCTACACCTGGTCGAGCCTCTCCGCCGCCACCCCACCGGCTGTGACGGGGGAGCTCAAGTCTGGGCCCTCTGTCATCCAAGAGTTTCCCGTTGGGCGGACGCCAGTGCGCCTCGAGGTGGAAGACAACGGGGGGAATGTGGCGCACGCGGATTTCCAGGTGGAAGTCATTACTCCGGTCCAGTCTGGAGCCTACTGTTACTACTACAAGGGGGTGACCAAAGATGCAGGTCTTCCCTTGGACCCGCGTTCGGGGCCGCGTCCCGTGCATGCTGCTCCGACATCGGCGATGGACTTTTCGACTTCCACCGCCTTTCCTCCTGAGGGTGTCGGCGCCGCGGGCAGCGCGTTTGCGCAACGCTGCGTGTTTGCGCTCAAGGTGGCCGCAACCGGGCCGCAGTCCTTTGCTGTTGGCGGTGCGGGGGCGTTCAACATGGTGCTGGACAATGAGTTTCTGACGATGGCTGCGGCTGAGCCATCAACGGTGACGCTAGCGGCGGGGAATCACCCGGTGCAGGTGCTGTACTTTGGCACCGCGAATCCGAAGTGGGTGTTGACCCTCAATGGCAAGCCTATTCCGGCGGGCGCCGCCCAGTGGGATATGCGCACCGTTGTGCCTGTCGTGAAGGGGTTATCGCCCGCGCAAGGCAGTAAGCAGGGCGGCACGACGGTGGTCATCAAGGGCGTGAACTTTTACTCGTCCGCGTACACCGTCACTTTTGGACCACACAAGGCCACGCGTGTGATCCGCACGAGCCCGAAAGAGCTGACCGTCGCGTCTCCGCCAGTGCCCGAGCAACCAGTGACCCTGCCAGTGACCGTGTCGTCGGTGTATGGCGGGGCAAGCAACTCCATGCCGTTTACCTACGATGGCAACGCGGCGCCTGTTCAGTACCAGCCCAAGCAGGTTACGCAGGGGGGGCCCGACAAGCCATACGACAGCAGCCTCGGCTCGGCCATTGCGCTGGGCCCTGATGGGCGGCTCTACATTGGGAAGCAGGGACAAGTCCACGTGCTGACTATCTCTCGGGCGTATGATGTGACGGCCGCTTGCAAGAGCACGGGAATCGACCCTAAGCGTCACGTCTTGAGCTTGGCATTCAACCCCGCGGAGGTTTCCGTCAAGCTGTATGCTGCCCTTTCCGTTATCTACTACAATGAGCGCGCCAAGCTGCCGAAAACGGAGTGGAACAACGGCATGGTGAGCCTGCTGGAGCCTGACGCTACGTGCATATCAGTTACCAAGGACCTCATTTCCGGACTGCCAGTTTCTGACCACGACCACGCCGTGGGCGCGCTGACCTTTGACCAGCGCGGGCGCCTGCGGATGAGCGTGGGAAGCTTTACCAACATGGGGAGTAACTCTGCCCTAGTCAAGGGCACCGGCATTGGTGGTCTCGATGAGGCACCCCTGTCCGCCGCTCTGCTCGTGGCACCGATCAACGAGCCCGGTTTTGACGGTGCCATCACATGGGCATGTGACCGCAAGGACCCGAGCAAGTGCAAGCAGTCAGGTGGTTTTTCGGTCAAGGTCTTTGCGTCGGGCGTGCGCAACTGCTTTGGTATGGTTCTCCACACCAACGGGTTCTACTACGCGACGGACAATGGGCCAAACAACTCGGACGAGTATGGCAAGCGGTCCACATCATGCACAACCGACGCGGATGACAAGGGTTGGGGGGACAAGCTGCTCAAGGTGACGGACGGCGCCAACCAGTACTTTGGGCACCCCAACCGGGCGCGCGGTCAGACCGACCCGCGGCAGTGCGTGGCGTACAAGCGCGGGGGCCCGCTGGGGACGGGCGTCACCAGGGAGGCGTATGATTTCACGGTTCCCCCGAGCCACAACGGCGTTGTCGAGATTATGTCCAACATCCACGCTGACGCCAAACACTCAATCATTGAGCTGCAGTCGGCTGGCAAGACTGACTCGTCCAGCCTCGTCTCCCTCAACGCCGCTGGCGACGTCACTTCGGTGACGCCTCTCACGGAGGGCGGCCTCCTGGGCGTCGCCAACGCACACGGTGCCATCCTCATGACCAACTACTTCAAGAACACGCTGTCCGTGCTTGTTCCCCAGTACTCGCGCCCGTCGGCGGCGGCCATGCCCTTCCTCATCGCGGTCTACCCGTACCGCGGGCGTGCCGCGGGAGGCAACACGGTGACCATTGGCGGGCACAACTTTGGGGCGTCGCCGACGGCCACGTTTGGCGGCGCCCCCTGCACCAACGTGCGGGGGGTAGCCCCCGACGGGACCAGCTTTGTTTGTACCACACCGGCGGGCAAGGCGGGCGCGATGGTCAAAGTGGAGGTGACTGCTGCCGCAGGAAGAGTGTCGCCCGTGTCGCCTGGCAAGGGAGACTTCTGGTACATGGAAGTGTAGGCGAGGTGTAGGTGTAAATGGTGGAGCTCGACTTATCATCTTCTTGGCGCACGTGTGCGGTTTGTTGCGGCCCTGTGCGGGCCTGTTGCAGAGGGTGTCGCAGCTGCCGAGGACAGGGGTTGCCTGTGGGGAGGCTGGTTTTGTTTCGAGAACCAAATGCTTCTCCCTCTGCTGTCCGTACCTTCCACGACACATCCAGCGACGTCGCAGAGCAGGTGAGCCGCGGCAAAGGTGGCTCCATCAGCAGCCGTCCACCGCCGCTCCAAACGCCGTCACCTCTGCAAGTGCTGCCACTGCAGATGCCATCACCGCCGCTGCCGCCGTCACCGCCGCCGTCGCAGCCCGAACAACCCCTTTGCTCGCCTTCCCCCCGACCCCCCGCCCCTCCCCCTTGCCACGCCCGCTCAGGCCTTGGGCGTGAACGCCATGGCGACGCCATTCATGCAATAGCGCAGGCCCGTGGGCGGGGGCCCGTCCTTAAATACATGCCCGAGGTGCCCCCCACACACACCACACACCACCTCCTTTTGGCGGAGCAGCACATCCGTCACGCTGGCGCGGGTGCTCACCCCCCCGTCGGGGAGCGCACGGAAGAAGGATGGCCAGCCGGTGCCAGAGTCAAACTTGCCGTCCGTCGTGTACAGGGGTGTGCCGCAGCCTGCACACGAAAAGGTGCCGGCTCGGTACTCCTTGTCCAGAGGGGAGCTCCCGGCGCGCTCCGTTGCGGCCGTGCGGAGGACCGCATAGGCGGTGGGGCTCAGGCGCGCACGCCTACACGAAAAGTAAAAGGACGGAGGGTGACCCGGATGCACAGTCGGCCAAACCAGCGTCAAATGAAGACACGGGGAGCCACAAACGACAGTTACTCGTGAGCTGGCCGGTCCCTCCCCTTCCTCCCGTGGCAATGCGTCCACAGCTTGCTCAGCGGCCACGCCCGAGACGGATGCCCCCCCCCACAAGACACACCTTCCACCCCATCCCTCACACCATAGCCAGCCTCCCTTCCTCCCCCATAAACCCCCAATGGGGCTGCGCGTCCGCCAACACCACCCGCCTCCCCCTTCCACACCCCATTCACCCCGTCCACCCACCCACCGCTCGCGACGCCGTATGCCTTATCTCTGGCCCCACCCGTCACCCCCCCACCCCAAACTCACCAGCCCCCCCCCCACCAACGCACCACTCTTCATCCGACAGCTTGGCCCACTCCCCCCCCCCCGCCGCACACGCGGGAGTAGCCTGGCCGCCCGCCACCGCCGCCGCGGCGGTCGCGACGCCCGCCACCGCCGCCACGCGGACGAGGCCCCGCACCACCGCCCGGCGGCCGGGGGCGCCCGGCGGGGCACGGGCGCGCGGGGCCGGCCGGCCGCCGCCACTGCCGCCGCCGGCAGCCGGCCGGCCGCTGGCGTCGCCCGCCGACGATGACGCGACGGGGGGGGTGGCAAAGGCGGCGCACATGGTAACGGGGGGGGTGGGGGGGGGTGGGGGGGGAGAAAGGCAGGGAGGGGAAGGCAGGGAGGGGAAGGCAGGGGGTGGGGGTGAGGGTGGCGTGTGGCGGGGGAAGGGGAGCACAGCTGGCAGTGACCAAGACGTAGCGGCGGGGGATGGGAGCGGGACCACACGCTGGTCAATGGGACTGCCGGGCGCGTGGGCGTGGAAGGGGCCAGATTCGGCGCACCTCCTGTGGGGGCCCAAAAAAGTAGTCCCGTGCCTCTTTCTTGGCCCCCTGCCCGGCGCTCTTGCGTCTGGCCCCCCCCGCCGGGAACGACGTCGACGCCCCGCCGTCGATGCCCCGACGCCGCCGCGGCACCTCTCCCCCACCCCCGTTGCCTTGCCTCGAACGCCCTCGCCCCTCCCCGCCCCCCCCCGTCCTCCCCCCCCCCGCCCGACCACCCGCCGCCTTCCCCCCCCCCCCCCTTCCCCTCTGGCCAGGCGCCCGGCTCTCCCTGCGCCATGCGCTCGCCCTGGCCGGCCACCTCCCCTCACTGGCAAGGCGCGCCCACCCACCGCCGCCCACCCCCCGGGGTGGTGGCGTTTGCCACTGCCACCGCCGCGGCGGCAGCGGCGGCCGCCCGCGCGGCCGCAGTGGGCGACCGCCCCCCCCCTTTCGTTATGCGCGGGCGGGCGGCGAGGCGGGGGCGGGGGCGGCAGGGTGGTCCCCGCCCGCCGTCCCGGCCAGTGACCATGGCGGCGGCCGGCGGCGGCGGCGGCGGCGGCGGCGGCGGCGGCGCGTCTGTAGGCGGTCGGGGGGCTCCCCTTCCGCCCCCCCCCGTCCCCGCCCCCCCCCGCGGACGGCCGGTGGTGCCCTACCCCGCCGACACCCCCCCCCCGCCCCCCGCCCCCGGCACCCTCCGCATCGCCGTCATTGGCGACGTCCACGGCGACTGGTCGGGGCGGGACGCGGCGGCGCTGGCCGCCCTCTCCCCGTCGGCCGCCCTCTTTGTGGGCGACTATGGCAACGAGGATCCGTCCGTCGTCGACGCCATCCTCCGGTCCCCCACCGCCGCGTCGGGGGGGGTGGCGCTGGTGTTTGGCAACCACGACGCGTGGTACACGGCGACGCCGTCGGGCCGCCGCAACTGCCCCTATGACCGGGCGGACGTGGACCCGGTGGGGGCGATGCTCGCCGCCGCCGCCGACGCGCACGTGTCGTACGGGTGGAAGCGGGTCGACGGGGGGGGGGGGGGGGGGGGGGGGAGCGTCGGCGGGGACGGCGGCGGCGGCGTGGCGGTGGTGGGCGGCCGCCCGTTTGGCTGGGGCGGCCCGTTTTGGAAACACGCCCCGTTTTACCGCGACTACTTTGGCGTTGCCGACGGCGCCGACAGCACCCGCCGGGTGGTGGCGGCCGTGCGGGGGGCGCTTGGTGGCAGCCGGGGGCACGTGGCGCCCGTGACGGGGCAGCTGCGGCCGCGGGAGGGGGGCGCCTCGGGGACGGCGGCGGCGGCGGCCGCCGCCGCCGCGCCACCCGCGCCCATGCCGCTGTTGGCAGGCCCACCCGCCAAGGGCGGTCGGCGTGTCGCTGCCGCTACCGCGGAAGCGTCACCGGCCCCCGGCCCCCGCCCCTCCGCCCCTACCCCCGCCGTCGCTCCCCCCCCTTCCCCCCCCCCCCCCCGCCTCTGTCGACGCCCCCCCCTGGTGGTGGCGGCACCTCCACCCTCCTCTTCCTCTCCCACAATGGCCCCACCGGCCTCGGCGCGGACCGCGCGGCTCCCTGCGGCAAGGACTGGGGCTCCCACCCCGGCGGCGACTATGGCGACGAGGACCTCCGTGCGGGGGTGGCGGCGGCGCGCGCGGCGGGCGCGCGCGTGCCGCTCGTCACGTTTGGCCACATGCACGAGCGCCTTGCCCGGGGGGCGGGCTGGCGGCGGATGGTGGTGGTGGAGCCCGACCGGCCCACCGGCCGTGCCAGCGACGGCGGTGACGGTGGTGACGGCGGTGACAGCGAAAAGGGGGAGCGGGAGGGAGGGAGGGGGGGGGGCACCCCCCCCCGGGAGACGGTCTTTTTGAACGCCGCCGTCGTGCCCCGCGTGATGGTGCACGGGGACGGGGACGGGGTGGAGGACTCCCTTCACCACTTTATGCTGGTGGAGCTGCGCCAGGAGGGGGGGGGGGCGGCCGCCGCCACCTCTGCCGCCGCCGCCGGCGGTGCCGTGCCCGCTGCGGCAGCGGCGGCACCCGTGTGGGGGGTGGGCGCGGTGGACCAGGTGTGGGCGCGGCCCGACGGGCGGGCCTTCACCAGCGAGCGTCTGTACGAGGCGGGGCGGGGGGTGCTGCCGCGGGGGAATGTGGGGCGGGACGTGCCCGACCTGGACGCTGCAGCCGGGAAGACATGAGGGGGGGCGGGGGGCGGAAGGGGTGGGTTGTGGTGGGGGGGGCAGACAGCCTCGCTGCCGGCGTTAAGGTCTGCGCCGCCCCGACGCTTCATCTCCGTCCATTTTTTTTTTTTTTTTTTCCTCGGTCACGGGTGTGCCTCTCGGATCAACGCCGTCCCCGTCGCTCTCTCTGTCTACCGCCATCGAGATCCAGACGCCAGCCGCTCCTCCCCTTTGTCCCTCCTCCCGCACCTTCCCTCCCCTCCCCACGCGCGTCTCCTTCTTCATTGTTCCCTCCCTCACCCTTTGACGTTCCTCCCCACAAAGGCCTGCGTCCCCCGCCATTCCGCCTGTCCCCTCCTCCCCCGCTCCTCACCCCCCCGCCCCCCCCCTCTCACCCCCTTCTGGCTGCGGTAGCGGCATCGGCGCTAGCAGCACCGGCGGCAGTGACGGCGGCGGTGGCGGCAGCGGCGGACGCCATGCCCCTCCCACTCGCACCGTCGGCGAGGGTCCATGGCGCAGCCTCCCCCCCCCCCGCGACCACCACCACGACGACCACCACCGTGGCGGACATTGAGGCGCTCCACACCGCCGCCGTCAACGCCGGCCGACGGACGTACGTGGACCCGGCGTCGGGGTACACGGTGTTTACCGCCGCCGCCCTTCGGGCACGGGGGCGGTGCTGTGGCAGCGGCTGTCGTCACTGTCCCTACCCAGCGGCGCCGGGGACGCCCGCCGCCGCAACAGCCGCGGCCGCCGAGGGTGGAGCGGGGAACGCCCCCGCCGCGGACGTGCTGGCGCCGACGCTCCACGGGGCGCCGCTGCCACCACCAGGGACGGGAGTGGAGGTGGTGTTCTTCAGTGGCGGCAAGGACTCGTTCCTCGCCGCCATCGCCACCGTCGCCGCCGCTGACGCCGCCGCCGCCGCCGACGCCGCTGTCCCCGGCGTTGCCGCAGGCGCCCCCCGTGTAGTGCTGCTAACCACCCACGATGCGCGGACGGGGGTGGTGGCGCACCAGGAGGTGCCCATTGCGACCGTGGCGCGCCAAGCCACCGCCCTGCGGCTGCCGCTGGTGGCGGTGCCCCTGCCGTCGGGGGGGGGCGCGTCGGCCGCCGCCGCCGCCGCCACCGCCCGCGCCCCCTCCTACGGCGACCGCATCCGTGGGGTGCTACAGTGGCTGGCCGCCCCCCCGCGGGGTCTCACCCCGACGGGGCTGGTGTTTGGGGACCTGCACCTGGTCACCATCCGCGGGTGGCGGGAGGCGGAGTTTGGGCGCCCCGCCGCCCCGCCGCTGCGTTTCCCCCTGTGGCGGGTGCCGTACGACGAGCTGCGCCGCCGCCTCGCCGCGGCCGGCCACCCTGTGCGGCTGTGTGCGGTGGACGGGGCGGTCGCCGCCGCCGCGGGGGTGGCGGTGGGGGACCCGTACGACGACGACCTCCGGGCGCGCCTGCCGCCGGGGGTGGATGCGTGGGGGGAGAATGGTGAGTTCCACACCGTCGTTGCATGCTGGGAGGGGGGGGAGGGGGGGGCGGCCGGGTGATGTCGCGGCAGCTGCTGTCCCCTGCCGGTTCGGCCGCCCGCCGCCCCCGTGCCGCGGCCTGCGCTGCGCCGGTGTTTGTGGCGTTTGCTCCTGGCAACGGCGGCGGCTACGGCTGTGGCGGCCAGGCGGCGGGGCCGCCACTCATCCTTCCCCCCTGACATCACGTCCGCCAAGCCCTTTCTTTGCACGGCGGAGCGCGCCTCCCCCAACGCGGCAGTGTCGCTCACCGCCCGCGCCACGGGCCCGTCCTGCCCACCCGTTGCCCACTCTGTGGCGGCCGTCCTCGCCGCTGCCGTCGTCGATGAGCAGGTGTTGGGCGCAATGGCCCTGGCTTTCTATGTTAATGCAATGGGCGACTGGCTACTTCGCGACTGCCCGCGGACTGCCTTGAAGACCGTGGGGGGGGGGTGCTCGTGGTTGTGCAACGACTACGCCACGGTGACGGAGCTCGGTTGACGTAATGGGCGCGTGAGTACGGGCAGGTGGCCAATCTGTGCGACGGTTCGACTGAAAGAGCCGGCACGGCGGATGGACGGAGTGGCCACCACCACCACCGCATCGTCCTCAGCGACGCGGAAAGGACACTTCCTCACCCTTCCCATGCGATGGCGGCCGCGGCTACCACCGCTGCGAATTGTCACAGATGCTGAAGCAGCATGGAGGGGTACGGGCGCGGGCTAAGGGGGAGACAGTGTAAAGAGGGGAGGGGGGTGGGCACGCAGATGCAGGAGGCAAGCATAGCATAAGAGCGGAAGTCAGAGGGAACGTCAGGTTTGTACTGCACGTGACGCATAGCCCCATCCGCATCTCCCCCTCAGGGCCATAGAGAGCTTCGGCAACTCCGCTCGAGGGACGGTTGTATGTTCGAAACTTGCGATATTGATCCTACAAGCAACTATCTGAAGTTTAGGTACTGTACACCGTGCTCTGGACATGACTCTCGAGAAAAGTTACATTTTGACTTGGTGTGAGTCACAAAGATAAAGTTCCCATAATAGTATATTATACTGCTTTTCGAGCCATTGACTCCAGGTGCCACACTCCACGCTCGCTGCCGCAGTCGATCCCAGCTCCAAGGGACTTGGTCTCTCCATTCGTCACGTTCACAGCGCCCTCGATCTCAGCAGCCCGCACCATCCTATTCCCAGCGACGTGCGACCTTGCCTGCACCGCCACTCTACTGTACCGACGCCGTGACCACCCCATGTCGATGCTTTCCTTTGTCGCCGCCGCCAGCGGGGGGGGCGCCCTCGTCCGCCTCGGTGCCGCCCGTGCGCCGGCGCGCCTCGGCCGCCCCGGCCCGCCACGGAACGCAGTCGTGGCGAGCGGCGGCGGTGGCCTGTTGGGCCGGCTGCTCACCGCCATGAGTGGCTCGGGGGGGGCAGCGGCGTCGAGCAGCGCCAGCGTGGCGGTGCCGTCGCCCGCGTCTGTGCCCAGCTGGGCGGACCTGGAGGGCACCCTCCCCGCCGACGCGATGGAGCCTGACTACGTGAATGGGGTGGCCCGCGCGTCACCTTCGTGGGAGGACGAGAGCGTGCGTCTTTTTGGCAAGGACCGCAAGGACGTGCGCCTGGTTCTGTACAGGGACAAGGCGTACTGGTGCCCGTACGTTGCGGGTCATCCCCAAACGATCCCGTGTCTGTTTGGACAGCCTCGCGGTGCGGTTTGCATGGGAAGTGACCTATGCAGGCGAGGAGCTTTGACCAGCACGACTCAGAATGACTGACCCAGAATGACTGACCCCTTTTCGCATCGTGCTTGCATTCACGTGGCTGTTTGCCCTGGCTCACGCTCCCCACGTTGGCACACCTTTTCCTCACAGGTACTGCCAGCGTGTGTCCATGCAGCTGGAGCTCAAGCGCATCCCCCATATCATCCGCAAGATCAACATGCGGTGCTACGGCCCCAAGCCGGCCTACTTTATGAAGATGGTCCCGTCTGGTCTGCTCCCCGTCATTGAGCTGGACGGTGCACAGCCCCTCACCGAGTCCATGGACATTATGTTTGAGCTGGAGCGTGCCTTTCCCGACTCTCCCTCCCTTATCCCCTCGACTGACACGGAGCGGATGCAGTCTTTCCACCAGCTGCTACGGTTGGAGCGCATCTTGGCTGGGGCGTGGCTCAACTGGCTCCGCGGCCCGCTCCGCTCGTCGGGCTCGGCCGAGTCGAGCTTTCTCTACACCGTCGAGGCGGTGGACCAGGCGCTCCGCGCCTATGGGGATGGCCCCTTCTTCCTCGGCGGCGACACGCCCTCGTTTGTGGACTGTGTGTTTGCGCCCTTCCTCGAGCGCATCCGCTCGTCTGTTGCCTACTGGCGGTCGGTGGACATCCTCGACGCGGAGCGGTGGCCGTCGCTGGCCGCCTGGTTTGCCGCCATGGAAGCGTTCCCGCTGTGGGCCAACTGCCGCTCCGACGACCTGACACACGTCCTCGCGCTGCCCCCCCAAATCGGGCCGTGCACCTTTGTGGGGGACCGCCGCCGGGTGTCGCTTGCCATTGACCGCGCGCGGTCGCTGGCGGTCCTCAACGACGGCGACGACGCGGCCGCGACGGCGCTGCGCGCCGAGGCGGCGGCGGCGCTTGTCAACAACCGGGAGGCGGTGGTCAAGGACGCGCTCAAGGGGATTGGCAAGGCCGGCTCGGCGCCGGCGGTGGACACGGCGGTGGCGGTGGGCTTCCGCGCCGCCGCCGCGGTGCTGGCCGACCCGACCCGGCTGGAGGCGCTCGAGGCGGACCTCGCGGCGCCCGCCACGCTCGGCGGCCACGCCGCCGCCGTCGCGGCCGCGGCGCGGTACGAGCGGCAGCGCGCGTGTGTGCCGCGAGACATGACCGCGGCGGGGGCGGTGCAGTTTTGTGGGGCGATGAACTGGCTCGTCCGCGCCTGTGGGCAGGAGCCGTGACCGCACAGCCGGGGTGGGCGGGCGGGTGGGACCCCTCGACCGGACCCCGCGCGTTGGGGGGGGTCCCGTCGCGGTGTGGGGGGGGCAGAGGGGGCGCGGAGGGGGTCGGGGGGGGGGTCGGGGGGGGGGGGTCGGGTGGGGGGGTCGGGGGGGGGGGTGGGTGGGTGGGGATGCGATTGGTCATGTTGCACAGCTTGTCGCGGGGGCGGCCGACCCGTGCGTACCTTTTATCGTCTTTCTACTGCGTTTTTCTCTGCTGGCCGCTGACGTCCCACGTCCTCCTCCCCTTCACCCCCCCACCCCCCCCCGCCCCGGGTAACCTGGTCGTGTGCGCGTTGGCGGGGCTCCGCACACCCCCCCCCCCCCCCCCCATAGCAACACAGGCGCGTAGTTGACCGAAGTTGGCGCCTAACAGTGGGGCCCGTGGTCAGACGGCACTTGACTGGGCCGGCTCGGGGCGGGCCACCCCGTCGTCGATTGCCCCTCTGCCACACTGCTCAGTCCCCCAGTCTCCCCGTCCCCCCTTCCGCCCCCCCCCCCCCACCCCCGACCCCCCCCCCACCCCCGCCCCGCCCCCCCCCCTCTCCATCGCGCGTTCATCCCCGTCCCCCGTCTGGGCCTACCCGTCCTCTGCGCCATGGCCGACGAAGCCGTGCCGGCGGGGGCGGCCGCCCCGCTCGTCGGCGGCGGGCCGCTGCCGCCGCCGCCGCCGCCGCCGGCCGCCGCCGCCGCGGCAGACGCGGCAGACGCGGCGATGGCGGCGGCGGCCGCCGCCGCGTGCACCCGGCTGGTCCTCTTTGATTTTGACCGCACCCTGTTCTACGCCGCCAACAGTGATGAGGTGTGTTTGGGGGGCGGGGGAGGCGGGCTTTGGGGGGGGAGGGGGGGGGGGGCGGAGTTGCTGGCTGGCTGTGATAGCAACGCGTTGAGCACGGGCGGCGGGCCTCTCTGAGGGTGTGTGTATGTATGTGTGCCTTTGCGCTACACGTCTCGCCTTCATCATGGCGGGGTGGGTCCCGTGGCCTGACCGCCTCGACATCGCTTTCCCCCTCCCTCCCTCCCCCTTTCGATCCTCCTACGGTCGAGCCGTCCCTTGTCCCCCCGCCCCTGCTTCACCCCGCCCTCCCCCCCCCCCCCTTTGCAGTGGGTCTTTGAGGAGCTCGCGCCAGACCTGCTGCCCCTCCTCCACCAGCGCGTCCGCGCGACGGGCGCCGCCGGCTGGACGGCCGCCATCAACTGGGCGCTCGGGGCGCTCCCCCCCCGGGGCATCCCCGCGGGCGCCCTCCTCGGCGCCCTCCGCCGCGCGCCGTGGCCGGCCGACGCGACGGTCCTCCTCCGCCGCCTGGCGGCCACGCCCGGCGTGCAGGTGGGCATCGTGTCGGACGCCAACGCCGCGTACATTGACACCATCTTGGACGCGGCGGGGCTGGGGGGGGGCGGGAGGGGAGAGCTCCTCGGTGCGGGGGTGGCCACCAACGGGGCGGCCGTGTCGCCGGCGGGGGGGCTCACCGTCGTGCCCTACACGGCGGGGCGGCAGCCCCACGGGTGTGGGCGGTGCCCGCCCAACATTTGCAAGGGGGAGGTCGTGACGGGTACGGCGGTGCGCGCGGGGTCGGGAGCAAGGGGAGGGGGGGGGGGGGAGACGGGCGGGTGAGCGGGCGTGTTGGGGGCCGCCTGTGTGTGCGGGCTGTCGCGGCGGGCTGTTGGGAGCTTCCCGTGGCAGTACGGCGGCGGTGTCGCGGGGCCTCATCACGGACGTAGTGGCCACAGCGGCCGGCGGCGGGCGCGCGGGGGGGGGGGGGGGGGGTGGACCCCGGTACGCGCCTACACCTTCGTGCCCGCTGGTTGCGCGCGGGGCTGTGATGGGGAGCGTACCAGCTGACGTCCCTATCCCCCTCCCCTGACACTGGTGGTTTGCTGCTGGCTCACGTGGCGGTGTGCTTTGCCCCACTTTGCCTTCGTCTCTGGGTGGCAACGCGTGCACCGGTCGGGCGGGGCGGGGCGGGGTTGTGTGCAGAGCTGTTGCAGGAGCGCCCGAACGTGCGGCAGGTGGTGTATGTGGGCGACGGCAGCAATGACGTCTGTCCCGTGCTGCGGTACGTTCCCCACAGTGGCTGTCGGTGGGGTGCAGCTGCTGTGGCGTGGTGTCTTGTTGCTTGCTTTCCATCGTCCTGTTGGGGACGGGGGTGGGCGTGTCTGGTGGGTGGGCCCCCCCTGCCATGGTGCCGTAGGCTGACACGCACCGTGTTCTTTTTGGTGGTCTCGTGTTCTTTTTGGTTGTCTCTGGTATGTCTCTTTTCGTCCATGCTTGTGTGCGCGCGGCCGTGTCATGGCCCGCCGCCACGGGCTCCGTTGCCGCGACGGGGACCCGCGTGGGTGGGGCGGCGGCGGCGCAGGCTGGGCCCGGCGGACATTGCCCTGGCACGGCAGGGCATGGCGATGGAGCGCGAGCTGGTACGTGGGGGGGTGTGGGCGCTCCTGCTTTGCTTTCTTTTTTTGTTGTTGCCGCCCGCCCCGTTGGTGGGGGCGTCCCACCGCGCCGCGTGGATGTGTGCCGGCGGCGTGCGTCCCGGCCTACGCGCCGGCGCACCGTCCCCGAGGGCGTGTCCACTGACGTCCGCCACTCACGTCTGCCCGGTGTGCCCAGCGCTCCTGCCGTCTCCTCTGTGGCGCGGGGGGGGCGGCTGCGGATGGGCGCTGTTCACCCCCCCCCCCTGCCCTTCCTCTCGTGGCGGTGTCCCCCTCGTGTCCCTCTTGGCGCGGGCCACCCCCCCCCCCCACAGGCCGACCTCGCCGCGTGCGGCGACCCCGCCCTTCGCGCGCGGGTCACCTCGTGGTCCACCCCCGCCGACCTCCTCGGCCTCTTCCGCGCCCTCACCGACCCGCCGGCGGCGGCGGCGGCGGCGCCGTCGGCCTGACGCGCCGCCGCGCCGTGCGCCGCCACGGCCGCCCGCCCCCGCCGGCCCCGCCCGCTCGGGGGCTCCCGCCGTCTCGTGGCGGCACGCCAGCCGCGGCGGCCTCTCTCGCGGCCGCCGCCGCTGCCGTCGCCGCCGCCGACGTTGCCGCCGCCCGACGCCGTCGCCGCTGCCGACGCCGACGCCCTCCTCTGTGGGGTGGGCGCCTTTTTGTTTTTGTTCTTGTTCCTGTGGGTGCGGGGCGGGGTGGGTGGGCGGACGGGCGGGCGGGCGGGCGGGTGCGTGGGTGGGCGGGCCGTGCTGGGCGT
Organism: Pyropia yezoensis; assembly: GCA_009829735.1. NCBI lineage: Eukaryota > Rhodophyta > Bangiophyceae > Bangiales > Bangiaceae > Pyropia > Pyropia yezoensis. Next base: position 20,685,510 of record CM020620.1, read on the forward strand.
GCCTCCCGGCGCGCGCGCCCCGGCGGTGCAGCGGCCGAGTGCCAAGACAAACGCGCCGCCCCGTGCGATGCGCAGGAGCATCCCGCGAGCGCCCCCATCGCGGCCACCCCCAGCGGCGGCGTCTGCCTCTCCCCCTCGCGGCTCCTTTGGAGCTTCCCCCCTCCCCCCCCCCCCCCCCCCATTTACCATTCCTCCCCCGACCACCACCCCCGCACTTTCCCGCGGCGCCGCCGACGTGCCCACCCCACCGTGGTATCCCCCTGCGCGGCGCACCGTCACAGGGCCATTCCATGACCAGCCCACTCCCCCTCCCCCCACTAGCATCACAGGAAGGCCGTTGGTGTTCCGCCCCCCCCCTACTACCCCCCCGCCGAAACCCCAGTGTGTACTGGCCACCCCCTCCTATATCGTCTGCCCGGCGCCCGCCACGCCCCTCGTGGGTTGGCCACCCCCGTCCGCCGCCGCCACCGCGGCCCCGCTGTCCCTGGCGCCGGGGGAGCCACGCCAATCTCCCGCCCAATCCGTGCCGCCCCGGTGGAATATAGGGATCATGCCGTCGAAGTCAATGTGGTGAGAGGCCGCTCGTCTCGGCCGATGCGCCCGAGCGGCGCCGGCGCTCGCCCCCCCCCCACCCCCGCACCCCCGCCGCCTTGCCCCACCCTCCCCGTCCACCTCCTTCCGCCCCTTGCGGGGGCCACCCCTCCTCCCCCCCCCCACATTCCCGCCCTCCCACAACGATTGCTCTGCCCCATCGTGCACCTGTTTCCCAGGGCGCCACCTCCGCCACCCCCCCCCCCCTGTTTTTTGTTCTTCCCCGACCGCCCGCCCGCAGCAGCGGCGGCGTCGCTCATGGCGGCGGCTGCCACCGCCCGGGCGCCCGCCGTGGTGACCCGGTGGTGGCTGGCCAGCAGGGGCGGCGCCCCCTCCCCGCCCCCCTCCCCGGTCGCGGCAACGGCAGCGGCGGCGACGGGGCCAGCAGCGGCGGCGGCGGCGGCGGCGGCGGCGGCGGCGGTGGCAGGGGCGGCGGCGGCAGCGGCGCGCCTCCCCCCCCCGCCCCCACGGTGGGGTGCGGCGGCCCGGGGGCTGGCGGGCCTGGCCCGCCCACCACCGCCGGCGCCCCCCCGGCGGGGGCCGCCGCGGCAGGTGCCGCGGCGGCCGTCCCCCACCTCCTCCGCGGCGGGCGCGCTTGCGTCTGTCTATGGCGGCGCCGGGGGCGATGACCCCCCCCCCACCCCCGCGCGCCCCCCCCCCGCGGCGGCGTCGGCGGCGCCGTCTGGGGCGGCGGCGGCGGCGGCGCTGGCGCCCGCCCCCCCCCGGCGGCGGACCATCACGGACATCCGGCGGCTGTACACGTCTGGCACGCCCATTGTCATGCTCACCGCCGCCGACTACCCGTCGGCGGTGCACGGCGACCTGGCGGGAGTGGACGTGACGCTCGTTGGGGACAGCCTGGGCATGGTCGTCCTCGGCCGGCCCACCACCCAGACCGTCACCGTCGACGAGATGCTCCACCACTGCCGGGCGGTGGCGGCGGGCGCGACGCGGCCGCTGCTCGTCGGGGACCTCCCGTTTGGGAGCTACGAGGCGGGGCCGGCGGCGGCGCTGGCCACCGCCACCCGGTTTATCAAGGAGGGCGGGGTGGGGGCGGTCAAGCTGGAGGGCGGCGCCCGCTCCGCCGCCGCCATCTCGGCTATCGTCACGGCGGGCATTGCGGTGATGGGCCACGTGGGGCTGACGCCCCAGTCCGTGTCGGCGGTGGGCGGCTTCCGGCCGGCGGGGCGGGACGCTGCGGGCGCCGCGCGCGTCCTCGACGACGCGCTGGCAGTGGCCGACGCGGGCGCCTTTGCGGTCGTCCTCGAGTGCGTGCCCCCCGCGGTGGGGCAGGCGGTGGTGGACGCGCTGGACATTCCGGTCATTGGGATTGGGGCGGGCGGGGGGGGGGGGGAGGGCGCCGCGGCCGCCGCCGCCGCCGCTGCAGACGGCATAGGGGGCCAGCCGGCGCCCAACGGGGGCACGCCGCCGGGCCTGCCGGCGGCGGCGCCGGCCAAGCGCATGGGCGGTCAGGTGCTGGTCTACCACGACGTCCTCGGCATGCTCACCCACCCCCACCACGCGGCGGTGGCGCCCCGGTTTTGCAAGCGCTACGCCAACGTCGGGCAGGTGGTGGCCGAGGCGCTGCTCGCGTATGGGGCGGACGTGCGGGCGGGGGGGTTCCCCTCCCCGGCCTACGCGCCGTACAAGATGGGGGAGGGGGAGCTGGGCCCATTCCAAGCCTACGCGGAGCGGGTGGTGGCGGCAAGGAGGGGGGACGAGAGGAATGGAGTCAAGGGGGGGGTGACCTCGTAAGGGCTGCACGGCGGGGGGTGGGGTGCTGCGGCCATTGGAAAAATGGGAGGGGGGGGGGGGCGTGAGTGGGGCGGACAGGAGCGCCCAGACGGCCACGGCTTGCGCGCAGTGTGATCGTTCTTTGGTGGCGGCCGTGGGTGGGGAGGCGGACGCCCTGACCCTGTGGGCGGCCGCGGGCGTGTCCCCCACCGCCCATCCCGCCAGCAACGCCGGGCTGGTGGCCGATGAGACCAGGGCCCACTCGGCAGGGATGGTCACCCCCAACTGGCCGGCCGCCCCCCACTCGTAGGGGCGGCAGTCAATACCGACGGTAGCCTCATGAGCCACCGGCGCCGTATGGCGGCACGTGCCGGGCGCGGCGTACGACATGGCCCGCCCCCCCCCCCCAACGCCACTGCTGTCGGCGGCCAGGCTCACCGCACGCCGTCGCGGTGCACCGGCTTTGCCCCTCTCCTGGCGTAGTGGACGTCTCCTTGCCCACCTTAGCCTCCCTCACAACACCTCTTCTCCACCTCCACACCTCCAATCCCCCCCCCCCCCCCCCTCCCCCCCCCCCCCCTGTCGACTCCGTTTGCTAGCCGCATCCCTTGACCTGGTGAATCCCCCACCCCCCCCCCCCCACCCCAACCATCGGCCGCCATGCGCTCCCCCCGACGGCGGGCGTGGCGCTGGGGGAGCTCGCGGTACGCGGGACGGCGCGCCCGGCAGGGACTTTTGCGCCGCCGTGACGGCCTACTGCGAGGGCGTCCTGGGTGCGGAGGCGGTGGCGGGGGAGGTCCCCGAGTCATCCGAGGGCCCACCGAGGGACCGCCTGTACCGAGGGCCCGCCTGTCGTACTTCTCTGTGCATGTACTGTACTGTACATGTCGTTCCCTGCCCTGACACTCACAATCCCCATTGCCCGGCCCAGAGAATCGGGTGCGTCGACGGATTGTCACGTTCACACAATCTCCATTGCCCGAAACAACCATCTCAGTCGAATGCACGTCGGTTGTTCAATCCTGGCAGATTTCCGAGTCTGCCGTTGGCAGACGGGAGAATCTGACCTGTCTAGGTATCCCCATATCTACATACGAACACAGTCGAGAACTGCCAACAGCTCAGCGGAACCACGCAAATCAACTCGTCTATTTTCACCCCATGACACCGACACACACACCCGAATAGGAAAACCACGAAAATCCATATCAGGGACATGTGTTCCCGAATAGAAAGTGTCTACACTGTTATTTGGATTGGCGTCACCGAAAGGCCACGGGCGTCACATTCATGTCGACCGCCTTTCCCTCCAATACGCCGCCTCACCTTGTGTGGTCGAGCAAACCGGGAGGACCCTGACGACGCGACGTCGTGGTGCGCTGGTTGGAATGGCGGACGGCAGACGCGAGAGGTGGCGCGTTTGTCCGCATGGTAGACGCGAGTGATCAGCTGGCCAGGGCGCACGTCTCGCCCTCATGACAAAATCGTACAGGGCGCCAGCCTACATGCTACGCCGGGACAGAGGTGCGGCGTGGCCACACCAGCCCACTGGAGGAGGAACCACGGGTACTATTTCTTCTTCCACCACATCACCTTGCGCGCACACGTGCCCAGGTGTGGAGACGTTGCGGGGACCGGCAGAACCCCCCCGCACTTGTACTTCCTGCCACGTCTACCCGAGATGGGCGCTGCCACCGAAGCAGAAAAGCAGCGGGTCAGGGAGAGGGACCGCCTTACGCGGCGTGCACGAAAGGCGGCCCGACGTGCTGCTGCCGCCGCGACCGCGACCACTACGGGAGGTCATGTGCCAGGCGGTAAGCCATTTGAACAAAAGGCACCCCTCGGCAAGGCAACTCTGATCGCCCCACACCCCCCTCTACCCGCCCCGACTCTCTGGCCCAAGACACTGGGTACCTCTTTAGTGTCCCCGGGCGGCGTTTCTGATGCGGCTCGTGGCGCAAGCACCACCGCTGGTGCTGCTTGGCACCCGGCGTGGCACCCGTCTCCCTCAACCGGCGTGTTGTTGGGAGAGGCCCGACCACCACCTCCTCCAGCCGTGGCACGGACGGCGCGTGGTGGCGTCCCCCATGACGCCGACGGCGTGTCACCTACTGCCCGTGCTGCCGCCCGCGGTACCGGCTGCTCCACCCTCCTGTCGTTCACCACCGACAGTGTCCCCACCCCCCCCATTGGTTCTGCCGCCCGTGGCCCGCCACCATCCCTACGTGTGCTGGGCGTCACAGTGCGACGAGCGGAGCTGGATACTTTGCTCCAGCCAACCCAGTGGCTGTCGGATGTGGCGATGGACGCGGTCAAGGTGCTGCTGATGGTGGTGAACCGGTGGGCGTGTAGCGTGCGAAGGGCTCGGCCCATCCACATTTTTGATGGCTACATCTACGGCGCCCTACGGCCCCCCTGTGGGAACACGCGCCTGCCCTATGCCTGGGAGAGGGTCGAGCATGTGACGCGGCACATGGACGTCTTTGCCTTTGAAAAGCTGGTCCTTCCCATTGCCGCGGATGGCCACTGGTCGGTCGCCGTTGTCGATACGGCAAGTGGCGCAGTGTCGGTTGCCAACTCTGTCGTTGGAACCCACAAACACCCCACCCACGACGTCATCACCTGGCTAAACGACGTTGCCCGCCAAGGAAGTCGCACGGTCGCATGGCACCAAGTAGAGACTGCGCCTGCCCCCCAGCAGCAAGACGCCTTCAGCTGTGGGCCTTTTTCGCTGTGCAGTATGGCGTGTCTGGCTCTCGGGCTGGACCCTTCCACCTCGTCGCTGGAGGTGGCCACGTCGTTCCGGTCAACCATAGTCGAGGCCATCACCGGCCTCTGTTCGACTGGTTTTTTGGCCGGGGGGACGTGGCGAGCCAGCCACGGTGGCGTTGCAGAGGCCGCTGTGAGGCTGGTGCGCCCTCTTTGTGCGGTTACTCACGCGGTCCCGCCTGACTCGACCGCCCTTCTCCCCTACATCCTCCCTTGTCCTGTGGGCCCTGCCCCGCTGCCCGTCGCGCATCTGGTGGGGACTCTTCAACCGCCGCCGCAGGGCCCTGGTATGACAACCACCGCCCGTGCGCCCGCGTCTACCCAGCCATGGCGGACACCCCCCGGGACGCAGCCTCTGCGGTCACGCACCGCATCCATCTCTACCTGTCACCTATCTAGCCCGTCCCACCCAGACCCGGTGCCGCCACCACCACCCGTCACACCAGCCAACGAACCAGATGTGGGCACACCGTCGCCGATGGACGTACCGTCACGGGGACCGCCGAGACCTCACCCCTTCTGTCAACGACCAACACCCCGCTCGTCACCCACCCCGCCGCCGTCTTCAGACGCTGATCAAGGGCGGCAACTGACACACATGTCCACGAGACCACCTCTTCGTGGATTGTCTTCCCCTGTGGCAGCTGCGTCCCCGTGCCGGTCACGGGCGCCATCCTCGTCACCGCCTCCTGTACGACGCCGGTCAGCCCGTACGCGGCGTCTCCTGATCCCAGTGGCGCCGCCTGCACCGAGTGCCGCATCATCTTCATCTGCCACCTCTTTCTACCCGACCCCGCACCCATCCCCCTCCCCACCCCCTGCGGTGCGGCAGACCAAGCAACGACGTACGCCCGTTGAGTGCGACAGTTTTTCCCCCCCACGTCGAGGTGGGGCACAGCGTCGACCTGTGCGTCGCTCTACGTCACCATGCTCACCGTACCGGCGCTGCGGGTCACCGGCGCCATGTACCCAGTCGAAGGGGTCCGCCGGTTCTCGTTCGAGTCACGGCCGACGTCCGAGTTCTCCTGGACCTTTTCCGGCTGTCGCGTGCACATCGACAGACAGCGCGTCCACAGCAAGCCCCCCCGATCGCGACAACATGCCGATAGGTGACGCGGATGCAAACGCTATCCTCCGCCTTCTCGAAGGCAAAGCCGTCGCCCCCGTCGATGACGCCGCAACCGTATGCTTTTCCTCGTGGCCTGACCTCGTCTGCATCGGCGGAGTGGTCACCGACGGGGACCATGCCGTGGCCAAGACCCTACGGCGACAGGCACTTCAGGCAGACGCTGAGGGCCTTGATGTTCTTGGATCCAGCGCCTCTCCTTCTCAGCGCAAGCAAGGTGGTACTGGCCGCAAGGGCGGTCCCGTCGGCATCCTCTACGTATGGGTACTGAGAAAAGAAGGTCACCCTGACGACGGCAGGATCTACATTGGGCGTGTCGTTCGATCCGGTCTCGCGGCGGCGGATGCGCTCAAGGACCGCACAGACGAGCACCTCCACCAGTCGGCATCCGACGCGTTTCACACCGCTTTGAGGGTGCACGGTGCCAGCGCCTTTCTGGTGTTTTGTGCCATGATGTGGGAGGACGCACCCACACAAGACGCTGCAGAGGAGTGGGCAGCGCTCGCAGAGCTGAGCTTTGTCCTGAAGAATGGTGGGCTGGCTACCGACGCGGAGGGCGCTGCAAACGGCAAGCGTCCGACTTTCAACTCTATTCTTCCGTCCGTGCCCTTCCACGCCGAAGCCCGCCAACGCCAGCGCATGCGCGTCGCGGGCCGGGTCGCGGACTTTGTCCGCCAGATCAAGGAGTTTTACGCCCTGTACCACCACGCAGACGTGCCGACGACAGGATGCCATGCGAAACTTGGCAAGCTACTGGCCAGTGTTCGTACAAGGCACACGTGGCGGCCCACATTGATACAGCGGTTTGTGAGGCACGCCCTCGCAGATTGTGACGTTTCGTGGGAAGCAGACTCGGTTCTTCTTTTTCGCCGGACCCGACTTCGAGCGGCCGTACCCAACTTCAAGAAGTGGTAGGACCAGCCTAAAGGATCGCCACCACAGCGGCCCGTGCGACACAAGCGCCCCCGCACTGCTCGCCAACGTGCCGCAGCGAACGTTAGTCAAAGGCTGCCCTTCGTGCTCGAGTGTTGGCGAAACGGGACCATGCCTCCAGACGTTGCTGTCGTGCTTGAAAGCCGCGGAGTCACGGCGGATGTCCTGTCGGGATGGGTGACCCCCGCAGCAATGAAACAGCTGGTTACTCGCCGAGTCAACGCGACAAAGCAGAGACAAGCCCGCAAGCGCGCCCGAGAAGAAGCAGCATCGGAAGCAGTACCCGTCGGCAAGGTCGCCAGACGGACAAGAAGGGACGGCCGCAAACGCGACAACCGAGACGGGGGGAGCGCCGGGGCCACGACATTGGTGGGCGAGCACCAGGGCGGCCCGCGGGGCCGTGCGAGCCGCAGCCGCCACCGGCGACAGACACGCAGGGGTTCTGACGACGAGTCGGACTCTGTCGGAAGCGCAGGGGATGGGCGGGCGGGGGCAGCACCCAGCACACCCCAGCCCCCACCCCCACCGTAGTCGTCTGGTCGACGGACACGGTAGTGGGTGAACCGTTTTAAGGAAGGGGAGAGAAGAGACACAAAACTATGGTGTGGGGGAGCACATTATTATTTTTTTTTCTTCACCCGTTACCAGGCGGGCCGTGTACGCCATGCTCTCCCACTTCGCAATACAGTCTGTGAGCCACTACTCACCGACACGGGCCACCTTCTGTTTATTGTGGGCTGTCGACTGGTGGCCGGTAGACCTGCCAGCCACACGCCTCTGGGCCGACCCACTGGCCGCCATCCCACCGAACCACAGGGTGGCCCCGCCGGTCCTCTTCTCATGCGGTGCACCAGTGGCGTGACACAGAGGCGACAGAATAGCACCCGAGGACACCGGGTTCCATGGGTGACGTCCAGTGATCGTGGACCCCCAAATTCACAGTTCACAGTTCAGCCCCCCCCCCCTCCCACGCCACCCCTGGCGTCGTCCAGTGATCGTGACACCCCAAATTCAGAATTCACCACCCTCCCTCACGCCCTCCCTGGTGTCGTCCAGTGATCGTGGCCGACTAAATTTCGGGTGGCATTTCACTCGCCCCCCCCCCCCCCCCCCGCCTCAAACCCTCCCTGGTGTCGTCCAGTGATCGTGGCCGACTAAATTTCGGGTGGCATTTCAATCGCCCCCCCCCCCCCCCGCCTGGAACCCTCCCTGGTGTCGTCCAGTGATCGTGGCCGACTAAATTTCGGGTTGCATTTCACTCGCGCCCCCCCCCCCCCTTGGTGGCGTTCAGCCATGTCTTCCAGAGATCGTGCACCAGCGCGCAGTGCGGTGGCGAAGATAATAATCCAAATTTGCTTGGTCATAGCCGCCCGATCGTGCCTTGTTGGTCACTGCTTCTTCGTCATTTACGAGATCTTGTGGCCCCGGACGAGGTCCCTGGCTGCGGCCATCGACTCTCTGGGCGCTCCCCAGCGAGGTACACGCGAAAGATGTTTTCCTTCAACGCCGGCCGGCCCGCATCAGCGTACCAGTGCAATCGGTGGTTAGTCCCAGTGCTGGCCGCACCATGATGAACCAGGTCCTGTCGAAACACCAGCACGTCCCCAGGCTGCAGTACGACGACCACCGGCTCAATCTCCTTTGTCATAGCACCTCCCGGGGAGGCCGGGAGACACGGGTGCGAGTGTGGGTAGACGACCACCCCCGTGGGGCCTTCCGATAGGGCAAGCAGAAAAGAGAGGGCCGGACCGGCGCTCTTGACGTTCGCCGGGTAGAACGAGTCAACATGACCCAGTTGCGCGGGACATTCGCCAAAGCTTCGAAGCAGAGACGGCCCGTAGAGCGTGTGGTAGCGCTTGCCCCATGTGAACTGCGCCTGTCCGTGTAAGATGGTGGCCGCCGTACACACGCGCACCCACGTGTTCAAGTCGGCGCCTTGGATCTCCTTGGGTGGGACCGGCACGGTCTGCCCGCATGAGCGCATCACACGGCCCCCTGATGCCTTGCCGTCCGCGCGAACGTACTGCGAGGGTTGTCCTTGAAGCGTTCCCAGTAGGTCCGTGGGGACGAAGATACCTGCCGATTCCATTTCAGACTTGAGCATGTCGTTGAACATTGTCCTAAACGATGACAACGGCAGGTCGTCGCACAGACGGGCGGCGTCCACAGCATCTTGCGGGTCACACGCCGCCTTGACAATCGTAAACCCTCGGCCGGGTGTCTCAAGGTGAGACTGGAAGTCTGTCCTCAGCGTGGTAGCGTCGAGGATGCCGCGCACGGGTTCTCGGCTTGGGCCTGGGGACGATGTCGATGACGGTTCCCAGTCACGCCATGCCGCTCCTTCGGCATTGACGCCCGTTCGTCCGAGTACTCTGCGCTCGCCATCACCCAGACCGTTGACTTGGTCTAAGGTCGTCCTCGACAGGGTACTGGGCGGCGTGGAGGCCCCTGGCTGCGTGTGGCCACTGGCACCAGTAGCCGTAGAGGGGAGCGGTGGAGGATCCCGTCCGAGTGCTGTCCTTGATCGCTTTGACCGTTTCCGCTGCCCATGTCCACGGACACGCTTTCCGTTTTCATCTCGCTGAGAGTAGCTGCCCGACGGCGAGGACATGGGCGGCACGAAATGGGGACGAACGCGAAGCCGGTCCCGTTGAGACGAATAACGGGGCGGGGGGTGGAGGGGGGAGGCGGGAGAAAAGGGGGAGGCCCCGCGACGGCTTTAAGCACGTCAGCAGAACAGGGGGGACGGAAAGAAGGGGGAGGCCCCGCGACGGCTTTAAAAACGTCAGCAGAACAGGGGGGGGAAAGATGGGGAGGCCCCGCGACGGCTTTAAGCACGTCAGCAGAACAGGGGAGGGAAGAACGGGGAGGCCCCGCGACGGCTTAAAACACGTCAGCAGAACAGGGGGGGGAAAAGAGGGGGCGGCCCCGCGACGGCTTTAAGCACGTCGGCAAAACAGGGGGGGAAAGAAGGGGGAGGCCCCGCGACGGCTTCAAGCACGTCAGCAGAACAGGGGGGGGAAAGAGGGGGAGGCCCCGCGACGGCTTTCAGCACGTCAGCAGAACAGGGGGGGGAAAGTCGGGGAGGCCCCGAGACGGCTTTAAGCACGTCAGCAGAACAGCGGGGGGAAAGAGGGTGGAGGCCCCCCGACGGCTTTAAGCACGTCAGCAGAACAGGCGGGGGAAAAGAGGGTGAGGCCCCGCGACGGCTTTAAGCACGTCAGCAGAACAGGGGGGGGAAAGTCGGGGAGGCCCCGAGACGGCTTTAAGCACGTCAGCAGAACAGCGGGGGGAAAGAGGGTGGAGGCCCCCCGACGGCTTTAAGCACGTCAGCAGAACAGGCGGGGGAAAAGAGGGTGAGGCCCCGCGACGGCTTTAAGCACGTCAGCAGAACAGGGGGGGGAAAGAGAAGGAGGCCTTGCGACGGCTTCAAGCACGTCAGCAGAACAGGGGGGGGAAAGAGGGGGAGGCCCCGCGACGGCTTTCAGCACGTCAGCAGAACAGGGGGGGGAAAGTCGGGGAGGCCCCGAGACGGCTTTAAGCACGTCAGCAGAACAGCGGGGGGAAAGAGGGTGGAGGCCCCCCGACGGCTTTAAGCACGTCAGCAGAACAGGCGGGGGAAAAGAGGGTGAGGCCCCGCGACGGCTTTAAGCACGTCGGCAGAACAGGGGGGGGAAAGAGGGGGAGGCCCCGCGACGGCTTTCTGCACGTCAGCAGAACAGCAGGGGAAGAGTCGGGGAGGCCCCGCGACGGCTTTAAGCACGTCAGCAGAACAGGGGGGGGAAAGAGGGGGAGGCCTCGCGACGGCTTTCAGCACGTCAGCAGAACAGGCGGGGGGAAAGTCGGGGAGGCCCCGCGACGGCTTTAAGCACGTCAGCAGAACAGGGGGGGGAAAGAGGGGGAGGCCTTGCGACGGCTTTAAGCACGTCAGCAGAACAGGGGGGGGAAAGAGGGGGAGGCCCCGCGACGGCTTTCAGCACGTCAGCAGAACAGCGGGGGAAAAGTAGGGGAGGCCCCGCGACGGCTTTAAGCACGTCAGCAGAACAGGGGGGGGAAAGAGGGGGAGGCCCCGCGACGGCTTTCAGCACGTCAGCAGAACAGGGGGGGGAAAGTCGGGGAGGCCCCGAGACGGCTTTAAGCACGTCAGCAGAACAGGGAGGGGAAAGAGGGGGGAGGCCCCGCGACGGCTTTAAGCACGTCAGCAGAACAGGCGGGGGAAAAGAGGGGGCGGCCCTGCGACGGCTTTAAGCACGTCGGCAGAACAGGGGAGGGAAGAAGGGGGAGGCCCGAGGGGAGGAACGGGAAGGGCGAGGGGGGGGGGGAGGGGGGGGCAGGAAGGAGAGGGGGGATGAGTTGTTTGTAGTCGAGCGATCACGCCTGCCTGGGGCCCATTCGCATAAAACACCCACTATGCACACGACGCACACAAATGCGTGCATGCGCGCATGCGCGCGCATGCGCGCATGCGCGCCGGAACCCCAGCCAAAGTGAACTGGTAGTGTATCGGGATATATGAATTCGGAGAGCATTCCGACCTCTGGTGTCTGCTGCGGTCGCTGAGGTGGTCGTTCTTTTGCAGTGGTTTGTCTCTCTTGATGTCCCCTGCGAAGACCCCTACCCAAACCTTCCCGCCCCCCCCCCCACCAGCACCACCACTACGACACGCGGGTGGCGGGAAGGCCCCGGGGGGCGTGGTGGTGGGCACGCAATGGCCTGCCACGCACCCATGGCCATGTTGCCGCCACCACCCAGGCGCCGGGGACTGGTGAGTGGCGGTGGCGGTGGCGGTGGCGGTGGCGGTGGCGGTGGCGGTGGCGGTGGCGGTGGCGGTGGCGGTGGCGGTGGCGGTGGCGGTGGTGGCTGCCGTCGGCGGCGGTGGCAGTGGCGGCAGCCCCACCGCCCCGCAGGGGGCGACGGAGCAGCGTGGCACGTTTTGATGAATGGGGCCGTATCGACGGGCATGCCCCCCGCCCCGCGCGCGCCTGGCGTCTCTAGAGCACCTGGCGCCTCCCCGCACCAGCTATTCAGGTACCGACGGCCGCCGCCTCTTCCCAGTGACACATTGACAGGCCGGCAGACCTCCCCGGCCTGCCCCCTCCTACACCCACGTCATTCCTGTGTGCGAAAGCCAGCAACCGAGTCGGCGGGCGAGGTGCCAAAAACAGCACCCCAGCCAATAAAAGAAAAGGGCAACACGAACAAAATCGGCGCGGCAGCCGCCGCGGCACGGGCCGTGGCTCTGCCGTCTTGCTGGCCACGTCTATAAGTACGTAGGAAGTGGAAAGTGGAGGGGAGAGGAAGGGGGGCGGGTTGGCACCGCAGGGGACCCGAGGAACCCCGTCCTCCCAAGACTCACCTGGAATACAGACCACGCAGAGAGATGGGGGGCTCCCGCTCGCCGCCCATGCACCGCGCGTCATGAGGAGTGCCCAACATATATACCTGCTGGGGGGTGGCGGGCGGGAGCGGGGGGGGCTGACGGGCCAAGATGGCGGCCGTGTTGTCTCGTAGCGCCGGAGAACCCCCGCGCCCGCCAGCCCAGGTGGGGGTGTGCAAGTGCAGCACCGCCCCGACGCCCCGGGCGGCGGCGGCCTGGCCGTTGGTGGAGGGGGTGCGGGGGTGCCCAGCCGCACTAGCCGGGGGGCGAGGGCGGCAGCCAGCCACACTGGCCGCAGCCGCCGCCGCTGCCGCCGCCGCAACGGCCGGGGTCGTGCGCGGCCACGAGAGGGGCTGAGCGGGAAATGAGAGGCGGCCCACAGCGGCAGTCACCGCCAGTCACGGCGACCGCCACGCCCCCCCCCGTCCCCCCCGCCCCCCCGGCCGCGCCACCCCCCCCGGCCGCGCGGGCGCCAGCGGTCTCCCCCTCCCCCCCCCCACCCCCCCCCGCGCCCCCTGCCGCCGTCAGCTCGAGCAGCTGTCCTCCCGGCGGGACCCCCCCCTCCCGCAGCGCCCGGGCGGCCACCCCCGCAAACGCCACGTCCCGCGCCACCCCTCGCACCAGGAGGGTGTAGGCCACGCCCCGGCGGCCCGCGCGGCCGGTGCGGCCCACCCGGTGGGTGTGGGCGTCCCAGTCGGTCGCCGGCTCCACATTCACCACCGTCCCGACGGTGGGCACGTCCAGGCCACGGGCAGCCAGGTCGGTCGACACGAGCAGCCGCACGTCACCCGACCGGAAGAGCCGCAGCAGCGCCACCCGGTCTGCGGCGTCGGTCTCGCCGTGCACGCACGCGGTGGGCGTGCCGGCGGCGCGGAGGTCGTTGGCGAGCGCCGCCGCCGAGCCGCGCGTCGACGCAAACAGCACCGCCGAGGCGGTGCCGGCAGTAAAGGAGGGGAGGTGTGCGGCCAGCCACGCCGCCTTGGCCGCCGCCGAAGGGAGGACCACAAAGTGTTGGGTGATATCGGCGTGGACCGATACGCCGGCGGCGGCTGTAGACATACCGCGAGGGGGGGGGGAGACTCCGTCGGCGGCCGACGCCACAGCCGCATCGCCACTGGACATGAAAGCGCCACCGCCGCTGCCGCCGCTGCCGCCGCCGCCCGCCCCTCCCCCCACCGTGACCTGTACGGGCGAGGTGAGGGTGTCGAGCGCCAGCCGCTCCATCGACCGCGGCCACGTGGCGCTGTACAGAAGCGTCTGCCGGTCGGGCCGGGTCACGACCACGACGGAGCGAACCTGCTGCTCAAAGCCGAGCGACAGCATCCGGTCGGCCTCGTCGAGCACCAGCAGTGTAACCCGGCCGAGGGCGCCGGCGCCGCCCTTGCCGCCGAGCACGTCGAGCAGCCGGCCGGGGGTGGCCACCACCAGCGGCGGGCCCGCCTCCCGCAGCGCGCGCAGCTGCGCGCACCGCCCCCCACCGCCAATAATGACGCCCACCGAGACGCCCAGGTGGCGGCCCAGGCGGGTGGCCTCGGCGCCCGTCTGGGCGGCCAGCTCCCGGGTGGGTGCCAGAATGAGCGCCACGGGGCCGCGGGAGGGGGTGGCGGCGGCAGCGGCGCCTTCACCGCCACCACCACCGCCGCCGTCGCCTTCAACGACCCAACTTCCATCCCGTCCATTACCGCCGCCGCCGACGCCGCCGACGTCGCCACCACCACCACCACCACCACCACCACCACCACCACCACCACCACCCCTACCACCGCCGCCACGGCTGCCCCCACCCGCCCGCCCCGCCGCGGCAATATGCGCGAAAGCGGGCAGCAGGAAGGCAAGCGTCTTTCCACTGCCCGTCGGCGCGCGGACGAGCGTGTCCCGGCCAGACAGACAGACGAGCAACGACAGTCGCTGCACGGGGGTGGGCGCTGGAAAGGCCCGACAGACGGCAGCGAGGATCGCTGCGGGGACGCTCGTGCCCAGCTGCGCAAAGTCACTCAGTGGGGGGGGGGGGGGGGGAGCACCTCGTCGCCGTCTGGCGAGCCGCCGCCGCCACCGCCACCCCCACCGCGCCTGGCATCGACATGGGCAAAGGGTGGCCGCGGCGCCCCCCGCCGCCCGTGTCCCGTGTAGCGGTCGACGACGGTCGCGTGGAGCGAGGCGTGGAGAGCGGCCAGCTGGGGCGGCGGCGGAACCCCCGCCGCGGCGCTGCTGACGGGGTAAAAGCGCTTGCGTAGCGGCGGGTACGCCACTGCCGCGTGGTCCACCGGCGGCAACAAAAGCCCGTCGGGGGCAGCCACAAACGGGTGCCCTCGTCGGCGGCGGCCACTGCGGCCACCGCCACCGCCATTGCCGCCGCTCTCGTCAGAGTCGTCCACACCATCCGCGTCGTGCTGATTGGGGGAGCGCTGGCCGCCACCCAAGCTTTCGCCAGCGGCGGCATAGTAGGCGTCGAGGGCGTCGGCGGCGTCCTCCCCTTCGTGGTCCTCATCCCAGGCGGCGGCGGCTCCCTCTGGTTGCGCGCCCCCGGAATGCCCCGCCCCACCGCCCGCAGCGTCCGACGCCGCCTTCCCCCGTGGGGGCGCGCCGCCTCTGCCCTCCCTGTGGGGGCTGCCGTTGGCCGTCGCTCCGGCCACGCCAGCGCCAAGGATGCCATCCATGTAGGCGTCAAGGGCGTCAAGGGGCGGGGTGCTGCCCCGCACACGGGCAGTGGGGCCACTGGCTGCGGCAAAGGCGCCGGCGACGGCAGGCGCAGCCTCATCGTCGGGAGTCGGGCGCCCCTCACCGCCGCTAAGCCCGTCGCCGGGGCTGCCACCACCATCGCTGCGCCCACGGCCGCCACACCCGTGGCCATCGCCACGACCGCTGCCGCTGTCGACACCGCTGCTACTGCCGCCGCCACCGACGCCACCACCGCCACCGACGCCACGGCCGCGACCGCTGCCGCCGTCGACCACAGGAACCCTCTCGCGGCGTGCCGGCGGCAGACGCGGTGGTGCCCCCCCCTCCCCGCCCGCCCTCCCCTCCTCTTCATCGGCCCACGGGCGTGGCCGCGGGCGCTTGGCGCGCGCTGTGGCGGCGGTGAGTGGTGAGGAAGAAGCGGGTCGGGCAAGTGTGCTTGGCGCCATCAGCGACGGCCCAGCCGGCGGGGACCCCCCAGCGGTGGGCCCGTCCGCCGTGGCTGCGACAGAAGGCGGGGGGAGGCCAGGGGCAGAAGGGACATCCATAGCGGCGGCACCAGCGGTGGGAGCTGCAATGACAGCAGCTGCATCGGGAGGACGCGTGCGGGGGGCAGTCTCGGCCAGTGGCGTCGGCACAGCGGCCGCAGGGAGAGCCGCGGTAGTGGCGGCGGCGGCAGGGGCGCCCCCCCAGGCGGCGGCCGGGCGGCGGCTACCGGCGGTGGCCTTGCTGCCCGCGGCCTTGCCGCCCGCGGCCTTGCCGAGGCGGAAACCAAAGCCCCCCGCCATAGCGGCTATGGCGGGGTGTGGCGGGGGGGGCGTGCAGGGTAGGAGGTGGGGAGGAGGGGAAAGGGGGGAGGAAGGGGAAGGGAGAATGACGGCGGCGGCGGCGGCCCGCCAGGCGTCAGGTGTGCGAAGGGAGGTCGGGCGGGGGGCTGGCCGTGCCGTGGGCACAAAGACAAAGTGCGGCGGTCGTCGCGGCTCGTGGCAGCCAACGGGCGAGGGGACGCGGGCCGGTCACGCTCCCCTCCCACGTGGCAAAGAGTCCGAGGACACCCCGGCGCGGGCCAGCCTGAGGCCACCCGCGGCTGGAATGCGCCACGTGGTGCTCACAGACACTGAAAAACGTCAACAGGCCCAAACTTTCGGCCGCTGCAAGCGCTGTCGTCCCACTGTTCGTGACAACCTCTCGCCTGGGAGAGGACGCGCCGTGGCGATCCTCTCTTCCGCGCCGCGCAAACCGGGGGGACTGCATCCCCCCCACGGGGACCCCCGCGACGGCGGCGGCGGCGGCGGCGGCGGCGGCGGCCGTGTCCATTCTCCCAGTGCCCCTTCGCGCAGACGGCGTGTGGGAGGGAGGCGCGTGGCAGGGAGCGCCGGTTCATGCCCGGCCGCCCGCGACGAGGCGGAAAGAACCAGGCAACCACACCCCTGCGCGGGGGCCCGCGTCGCCGGCAGGGGGGGGGGGGGTGCTCGGTCAACACCAAGCCACAGCGCGTACAGCTCCCACGCGGCCGGTATGTAGAGGCGATGCCATGTGGACAGCGCGCTGGTTGCGTGCCCGGGAGGCCCCCTCCCCCAAGAAACACCCCAAAAAACAACAAACGCAGAGACAGCAGAGCGACGGGCGCGCGGCTCAGAGTGGGAACCACAGCACACAGCTACAATGCTGCAGGTGGTGTCCACCACGCCGGACCACCGCCGCCGTGCGTGTCGGCGCTACTGGCGGGTCGGCGGCACGCCCACCGCCCGTCGCGATGCGGCACGCCGGCGGCGGCCGCTAGGAGACGTCTGTGGCGGACGACTGGCCGGCGCACCCCCCTCGCCCCAGTGGCGTCGCCGCGCCCTCCACTTGCCCGCCCGCAGTAGCGTCGGAGGCCGCAGGCGAAGCGACGGGCAGGTCCCCCCCCAAGCCCCGCCCCCTGCAGCAACCCCAAACCCCGCGTAGACACCCACTGACGGGCCAGACTGGCAGGTAGTGGTGCTTAAAGTGCTCCCAACTCATGGGGAGCTCGTTGCTTTTAAAGGCCGCCACCCCCGCGGACGCGGCCACCACCTCGGCCACCACCGCCACCGACAGCACCGCCCAGTCGCGGGTGCGGACGGTTGCAAACGCAAACGCCACGTTGCGCGGGTCCTCCAGGTCCACGTCCAAGCTCCACCCGTAGAGTGTCGACACGAGCGCCCCCGCCATGAGGCACCGGTACACCGCAGCGCCCGCGGCGGTGCGGCTCACGTCCCCCGCCGGTGCAGCGTCAGACAGCGGCGGGGACGGCGGCGACGTTGCGCCCCGGACGCCAGCCAGACTGTCAGAGTCGCCCTCGTCGTGGTGGCCTTCCCCGTCGTCGCGGTCATCGTGATCAACGGCCATGAAGGGTGGCGTCGGTGGTGGCGGCGGGAACCAGCGCCACGGCAGCAGCGCCCGGCCCGAAATGGTGGCCACCACCAGAAGCACCGCCAGCACCCCCACCTTGGCGTACGCGTAGGGGGAGGCGCCAAAGCTGCCTATGGGCGTTGGCTGACTTGCCACCTGGCAAATGTGCGGGCCGTACGATTCCACCAGCCGGCCGGTGCCGACCAAGCTGCCGACGACAACGTACAGCAGCAGCAGCACGCTACCCACCAGGCGGGTCGCCCAGTCGCGTGGCCGCCGGTGCCAGTCAGAGCTAAACTGATTGCCCATGAACACGCCCGTGGCGCCCCCAAACAGCAGGTTAAGGGACAGGGTGTCATACTCACACTCCCACATTGCTGTGAAGGAGAAGGTTAGGGCAAGCGCCCACGTCAGCGGCGCCAGCAGTACCGACCGGTAGGGGGCGCGCCCGCACGAAGCGAGGGTGGGGAGAAGCTGGAGGCCCAGGAAGACGACCGTCGCGGCCACACGAGTCACGGTCATGACGGGGTCTGGTGGTCGTCTGTTCGAAGAGGATGGGGGGGCGGACGTGGGGGGGGTTCAGGAAGTGGCCCAGTCTTTAGAGGAGGAGGGGGCAGCGGACGGGAGGGCGGACGGGGGAAGGAGGGAGGACGGGGGCAGGAGGGACGTTCGGGGAGAAGGGAATGGCCACGGGACCCATCGTGGCGAGCGGGTGGGATCCTCGGGTTTAGCTTTCGCCAAAAGTTTCGTGACACCTTACAAGGTTTTTTAAAGATCGCCGTGGTTCCTACGCTGCGGCGAGGAGCGGGACTGGGATGCCCCGCTGCCTACAACAGGCCGCGGCTGCCTCCACATCCGCTGGCGTCCACGACGCCGTCCCCGGGCCGTTGGTGCCGTCCGTCCCCACCAGCGCCACCGACACAAGGCCCACCACCTCCTTCCACCGAGCGGCCTTGCCGCCCAGCGGGTCCCGGCTGTCCCCCCCCCCGCCCTGACCGCCACCGCCGGCGGCAACGACCGCCATCACCGCGTCGCGGGCGGCGGCCCACACGTCGGCTCGCGTGGCGGTGGCGGGCGGCGCGGCGGCGAGCCCCCGGCTGAGCTCCCCCACCAGCCCCGCCCGCACATACGCGCTGGTGCCGCCGTCGGCCACCGCCGCGGCGGCGGCGGCGGCCAGGCGCGCCGCCACCCCCGCGGGGGCCCCCCTGAGCGCCACCTCCACCCCCCCGCCGGGCCAGCGGCGCCCACGGGAGCGGGTGTAGAGGGCGAGGGCGGCCAGCGCGGGCGCGGCCGCCACCTCCTCTTCGTACGGCGCCCCGCCGCCGGCCGGCGGCGCGTGCACGTACACGGCAGAGGGCGGCCCGGAGGGCGGCGGCCGCGGCGGTCCGCAAGGCCGCCGACAGGGCCGCCGCGGGCACCGCAGCCGCGGCGGCCACCACCGCGTCGGCCACCTGGGCACCCACGGGGGCACCGCCAAGGACGCACCCGACGACCGCCGGCGTGCGGGTGACGTGCTTGGCCAGCACCTCCCCCGACCGGACCGCCGCGTCGGGCGCCGCGGCCGCCGCCGACACGAGGCGTGGCGCCAGGGAGAGGAGGCCCGCCGCGGCGGACGTCACGGCCGCCGACGGCGGGCCGTCTGCCCCCGCGCCGCCACGGACGGTCGTCACCACCCGCCGACACGAGCGGGCGTAGACAGAGACGAGTTCCAGCGCCCGCTGACGGGTGGCCACCGCCGCTCGGCGACGGCGAGCCGCCGCGGCGGGCGCGCCTCGCTTGGCGGTGAGGAGGGAGAGGTAGGCGGCGAGACTGGCGTCGTAGCGAGCAAGCGTGGCGGGGTCCTCCGAGTCGGAGTCGACGCCGCTGTCGCCCGACGATGCGCTCCCGTCATCACTGTCGCTGCCGCTGAGACTGCCCTCCATCGCATCCTCGGCGGAGGCTGTCGCACACGACGGTTGCTCAGCTGCGCCAGCCTCGTCGCCGCTGCCACTGTCCTCGTCACTGTCGCTGCCGTCCTCGTCTTCCTCTTCGCTGTCTGTGTTGGTCATGCTGCTGCCGTCAGTGCTTCCGCCTCCCCCCTCCTCTTCCCCATCCTCCTCCTCCTCAGCTGCATTGACAGCTTCCGCGTCAAACGCAGCAAAGAGCACGTCGAGGGCGTCGCCGTCGACACCCCCAGCCGCCACCAGCTCCCGCCATACCGCGGCCACTGCGTCGCGCAGCGGTGCGGATGGGGTGGCAATCCCAGCATGCACCACGCGCTTAAGGTGGCCCGCTGGTGACAGCCCGCCGGTGGCGTCCCCATCGCGGTCCGAACCGGTGCCACTGCTCGAGTCGTCGTCATTGTCGCTGTCAACCATCATGGGAAGCCCCTCGGCCTCGCCGGCATAGACGGCACCAAGCGCCACGCGCAGAGCAGAGAGGAGGTCAGAGAGGTAGGGACCGAGGTCAGCATCGGCTGTGGTGTTTGCCTTGGGCATTCCGCTCGTGCCGGCGCCGGCGCCTGCATCGCCCTCGACGTCGCCGTCGTCGTCGACACCCTTGTAGCCGGCGGCACGGTCAGTGCCAAGCAATATCCGGGCGAGGCGAACCACAGAAAGCAGCGCTGCGAAGGCGGCGGTCACCGAGGGCGGCACGGCCGGCGAATCGGCTGCGGGCGGAGCAGCCAGCAGCCTGGCGCACTTAGCCTCGGTCGCCGCCGCGGAAGCGGATGGGTTGCGGCCGCTGTCGTCGTCGTCATCACTGACTTCGCTGCCCCCGCTGTCCTCATCACTGTCCTCGTCAGCTTCCTCGTCATCGTCCATATCCTCGTCCGCGTCGCTGCCATCGGCCGAGCCTCCGGCGCCATTGTTCACCAGCCCCACGTCATCACCGGTGGCGGCCAGGCGAGCGAGTGCCTCCGCTGCCAGCACCCCCACCCCCCCCTCTCCACTTGCCGACAAGAGACCGAGAAGCATACGGCCTGCGAGGCCGGCAATGGCGGGCGGCACAGTGTTGGCCGCGCCCGATCGGCCGCGGGCAACGATAGACGCCAGCGCAGACACCACCGCCATCGCCCGTCCAGGAACGCCACCGCTGCCGCCGCCCCCGCCGTCGCCGCCTCCTCCGCCGTCGCTGTCGCTGTCATCCCCGTCCGCCCCCCCATGACCGCTGCCCCCGCCACGTCCGCTGCCACCAAACGCCGCGGCCGCCGCCAGCACGTCCAGAGCCGTCGCGTCCGCCGCGACGTTGCGCCACGACGACCGCAGCACCGCCTCGACGGCGGAAAACACCGCCGCAACGTCAGCTGTGGCAGCCAACGACCGCAGCGCCGCGACGCCCAATGCCCGCCCCACAGCGGGGGTGGCGGTTGCCCACTCGAGTACCGCCGCCGCCGCAGGTGCGCCCGTGGCGGGTGGCAAAGGGGACAGCGCTGCCGCGATGGCAGGGCCCGCCGACCGCCCAGCAGCTGTGACCGCCTCTGACCGCGGCGCCTTGTCGTCGGCGGCGGGCCGCCGCGACAGGTGGGGGCGGCGGCCGCGGCCGCCCCCTCCGCGGCCGAGGCGGCGGCCACCGCCCCTGTCGCCGTCGCCGCTGCCACCAACGGCTGCAACCAGTGCCGTCGCAACGGCCGGGCTCAGCACCCCCCGCATGGCGACGGTGCGGCCCTTGGCCGACGGCACCGTCGCAGCGAGCACCACCCCACGGGAAGAAGCACCAGCCCTGCCGCGCACTTCCCCGCCGACCCCCCCGCGCCAACAAGGCCGCCCGTAACGCCCCGGGCCCAGAGCGCGGCGAGCGCCCCCCCCCCCCCCCGCCGCGATCACTGGACGACACGAGGGGGGGCGTGAGAGGGGGTGGGTGTGAAATGTAAACTGTGAATTTGATCGTCCTCGATCACTGGACGACACGAGGGGGGGCGTCGGAAGGGGGGGGGTGTGAATTGTGAACTGTAAATTTGGGGTGGCACGATCACTGGACGACCCCAGGTGTGGATTCTTAGTGAAAGGGTCTATTGGAAAGTAGAAAGTGGGAGCCAACGGCCTTCGAACCGACCGGGCAATCGAGCAGAGGGTGGCCGTCGTCCGCGCGCACCCAAGCACGAGTCTATGCAATGATCCCCACTTGTCTTCCCCCTCCTCCCTCCTCGCTACTCGATGCGAGGGAGCGCTTATATAGGCGCGGAGTGTCTCACCACAGGCGTGAGACGGCACTCCACACCCCATAGGCAAAGCATGCACACAAGGCAAAACAAACACACAACGCAGCGCGAGGATGCAGCGTCAAATTGCCAGCGCGGCCGACATGTGTCAGCACGGCTGACGAAATGTGATGGAACCACGCGATTGGCTCCGTAACATTCCATCACCTTCCAGAATCATTCGCAATCACGGTTTCGACCATTATGGAACTCGCGTGGCGTTACTGTCAGCAGCGACCGCAACATCCAAGATCATCCAGAACCATCTAGTGATGACTGGGCCGCGTCGGACAGCAATGTGACGCAGGTTCCATCAGCTATGGATTCACACTCCCACCTTTTCCTTATCCGAGCGCTGCACCTCCGCTACGCTCGGCTGCCGGATGATCCACTGCTCCACAGGGTTCTGGTCCATCGCAGTCCGCAAGACGTCGTCGAGACTCTGGCAGAATCCCGGCTTGGTCAGCCCGTCCGCAAGGTTGTTCGCCGACTTGACCAGGCCGACGTTGGTGATCTCGTTGCGGTTATAGGCCTCCCGGGCAGCAGCAATGTCGATCATGAGCCGCTTCTCCGTCGTGTGGGATGCCCGCGTGATGACGTCGAACAGCTGCTTGGAGTCCGTAAGCATCGTCAGCGGCACGCGCTGCTTGTACACGCGCTCCAGGTCGTGCTTGATGATGAAGGCCTCGTCGAACGCGTTGGCAAATGCGTAGACCTCGCCCGCCATGATGGAGCGCACGACGCGACGGGACTTCTTGCTCGAGTAGGCCAGCACGTGGCAGCGATCAGCAGCATCACACAGCAGAATGATGAAGCCCAGCTGGGACGAGTTGTCGTCGTTCGACGCAAAGGACGCGTCAGCGTATACGCGCAGATGTAGAGTCGTCCGGTCCAGTGGCTTGTACGACAGCACCAGGTCCGCCGTCGACTTGGCGTACTTGATCGCCTTGTTCAGCTCCTGCACGTGTCCCTTGGCAAAGGTCTTGGACGACACTTGAGCCGCGCGGTTGATCGCAGTGCACAGGTCCGGGCGGCTATGCGACAGCCACGCAAAGGAAGCGCGGACGGAGACGAAGTCGTCGTAGGTGATGTCCGTCGGCATGATGCGCATCAGCTTGATGTACTCCGGCTGACTCAGCGTGAAGTGCCGCCGGGGCGTAGTGAGAGTGCGCACCTGGACGCCCAGAAACTCCGTGTTGTCCCACTCACGCGGCTTGGACTCGAAGCGGGCCAGCGTCGTTTCCGTCAGGCGCTGGAACTCCTCGTTCCCGCCCAGCAGCATGTCGTCCACGTACGAGCCGAGAAGACCGTCGACGTCACCACCTCCGTCCTTGACGTACAGGGCCGGGTCCCCCGTCAGCGGCGACATAGACAGGTCGCCCTCAACGTGGGAAGTCATCGTCGCGCTCCAGTAGTCTCCCGCGTCACAGAGGCCGTAGAGAGGCTTGAGGATGCGCAGCACTTCGTCGTCAGCGACACCCAGGATGGTACGGTCCTCCTCCCTCGGACTCAGGTACACAGGTCGAGACAGCTTGTCCTTGCTCTGAAGGTAGGACTGGTTGACGTCGTGCGAGAAGACTCGAAAGCCGCGGACAGCACTGGTGGACACGATGATCTTCGTCGACCGCTGCCGCAGTGTAGACAGGTTGTGCACGACGAACGGCTTGGCGTGATCGCGGTTGCCCTGCACGACGTAGCGACTCTTCCCCTTCTCCTCGGGCGTACCGACGTGCTTCAGCACGTGCACAAAACGGCCACCCAGGATGTTGGCGTGACGGGGCAGGGACTTGCGCTTGACTGCAACCCACACCTTCCGCTTCAGGAGTCCCTCTGCTTCAGCCCGGCGCGCGTCTTGGATTATCTTTGACGATATGCGCGCGTCGCCAGTCTTGAGCACCTCCGTCACGTACACCTCTGTAGCTCGCGGAAGGGCGGTCGGCGCATGCTCCGTCGCAGGTACCGATGCCGTCGGCACGACTTGTCCGTCTTCAGCAACCTCGACGACGTCCCGAACACGAGGCCCGCCTGACACAGGCGTCACATGATCAGCAGCCGTAGTGGAAGTCTCCTCGGCCTGCTCCGGCCGGTACTCCTTCACCTTGTCCACGGAGAAGAGCTTCACGGAGTTGCCAACGTTGAGCCACACTTGCTTGCCATTGGTTGACAGAACACGGTACGGCCCCAACCATCGATCAACCGGCTTCTCGCGGTAGACCAACACGGACATACCTGCTCGGATGATAGCATCAGCAGAGGCGGGGACGCGGCTGCGCGCGGCGCGCTCCAGCCGCGACTTGGCGACGTGCTTTGCCATCTCGTCCCGGGCGGCGTGCATCGCCATGACACGGTCGCGTTGCCCAGGAAGGTTTACCGGCGTCACGGGCATCCGCGGCAGGACCCCAAAGACCATCAGAGTCGGCACGAGCCCGCTCGATCCAGCCGTCTGGTTCATGCCCCACACAGAGAGTGCCAGAGCGTCCTCCACGGGCAAGTCCGAGTGAGCAGCCCTGACCCGCCAGTAGATCCGCCGCAGGAAGGCATGGTAGCGCTCGCCGACGCCAAGAGAGTTGTGCGACTCCACGCCGGACTCCAGTCGCTTGATGCCCGCAGACAGCTGCAGCGCCTTACATTCGTCCGACGCGAGCTGTGGTCCTTGGTCGGTGTGCATGAAGTCCGAATAGCCGATGTTCGGAGTCACCCAGCAACGCACGTACGCCCGCCAGACGTCCTC
Source organism: Pyropia yezoensis (assembly GCA_009829735.1). NCBI lineage: Eukaryota > Rhodophyta > Bangiophyceae > Bangiales > Bangiaceae > Pyropia > Pyropia yezoensis. The sequence goes on from CM020620.1 coordinate 20,709,997, forward strand.
CGTCGACTCGCCGTTGGAAAGGAAGGTCGCGGCACTGAAGAGCGTGTCCTTGTCGACCACGTGCAGCAGCGGCTTCCCGTCGAGGTACATGATGTCCAGCAGCACCGTCCGGTTGAAGACTATGTCGCCAGGTGGCAATGCTACGCGGAACCGACTTGGATCCTTCGCGAGCCGCTGGCACAGGTCACAATTACGGGACACGTCCTGCAGCTGCTTCAAGGTGCTTGGCTTGGCGTGCTCTCCGCCGGCCTTGTTGATGACGGCGTAAAGGCGGTCCGGCTGCGGATGGAAGAAGTGTCGGTGCAGCTTGCGCAGTTCCGGCATGGTGTAGAGCACGTTCTGCTCCCAGACATAGTAAACGTGACCAAGCTTGCGCACCAGCGGCACCGTGACGGAGTAGGCTTCGCACACGAGTCGGTTGAGCACGGTGTTGGCGTACATACGGAACTTGTCGAGGATGTCCAGCCCGAACAGCAGAGGCACGTTCACGTCCACGACGTTCACCATCAGCTGCATGAAGAAGTCGTCGGCCAGAGGGCTGCGCATAGCCAGCGTGCCAATACTGGCGTGCCGGCTTCCGCCAAAGCGGTACACCTCGGGCACCTTGTCCCGCTTGAGTCGTCGTGGCAGTCCCGCCCAGTTCAGGTACGCGTAGGCTTGCGGCTTGCCGATGACGGTGCGTTGTGCGCCAGTGTCGACGCACGCCCCTTGGAAGTCTTCCACCGTCTCCAGCAGAGTCAGGAAGCCGGGGTCCTCTTCGATACGCGGGGGTCGACCCCGCCGTCTGTGTGCGAGGGCAAGTCGACGACTCCTGCCCTCTACGCAAAATCCGACTCGTCGCTCTGCACCCCGTCATCGTCCTTGGCGGCCGGCTCCGAGTCCTGCACGAGAGTCTCAAAGATGTCGACGTCGTTCTGCGCCGCGCCACCCGCTTCGTCGCTCTCGTCAGCCTTGTCGCCGTCGTCGTCTTCACCCGTGACTCCAGCCGCATCCAGCTGCGAGCATAGCTGGTACAAGACGGCGCTGGCCGCGGGCTGCGTAGCGCGCTTCTTGGCGTAGTACTCCAGCTTACGCTTAGCGGCCTTGACGGCGTTGACGGGATGAGGGCAGTTGCCAAGGGAGTGCGAGCGATCGTCGCAGTTGAAGCATCCCATCAGGGACAATGGGTCGAAGCGCGGCTCGCTACCGCTGCCCTTGACTGCACCGTGTCGCTTGCCGAAGTCCTTGTTCCGGCGCACGTAGTGACCTTGGCCAGCGAACAGGATCCCGGGCACCTTGTCCTCCACAGGCGTAGGTCCGCGCGCGACCTCATCGCGCATGACCGCCATGCGAGCCTCGTTGTGCAGGTGAAGCGCGGCTTCCAGCTCACCGTACAGCTGCTGGAACGTCAAGCGGTGCGTCGCGATGCGGCTCAGGGGCTCAGTCGCCCACGCGTTGCCGACAACCGCGTTGCGCAGGAACTCCACCTTGTAGGACTCGCCATGATGAGACCGGGGAACTTGGGGCGCCAGCTTACTGATAGTCTTGTACGTCTTTTCCAGCGCCGCCGTGACGTCGGTCCCGTCCTTGACGAAGGAGCTCAGTCGCAAGCCGCTCAGGTAGTTCTTGACTCGGTCTTGACGGACGATGGAGTTGTACTCGGCACTGACCATGTCGACGGCCTGCGCAAACGTAGCCGCGGTCCCGTGCACACGGTCCAGGAAGAAGCGCTTGGCATCGCCGCGCAGCAGGTTGTGCAAGTACTGCAGCTTCTGGGACGCAGTCAGCTCGTAGTCACGCGCGACCTGCTGGTACTCGGCGACATACTCGTTCCAGCTCTCGCCGAGGTTACCACTGAACTTGGCAGCTTGGTCGCGGAAGCGCATGGCGACGTTGTGGGCTGCACGATCAGCGCTGGCCCCCGACGCCGCAGCGCTGGTAGCAGTAGACAGCGCGCTCTCGTGCTGCACGCCCGCCACACGGGAACGACGACCAGCCGCTTCCACCTCCGAGGCCATCTCCGTGGCGACAGACCGCTCTTCGGCTTCCGGGTACAGCGCCGTCGCCAGCGTCATCTTGATGCGGTGTGAGGGATGCTGCTCCAGGTTGGCACCACGCGCGTTCAGCCAGTTGCGCAGGTCCCGATGAAGGTACGGCAACGCCACCAAGCTCGGGCTGAAGAGGACGGCAGGCGGGAGTAGCTCAGAGACAGCAGCCTTGACCTGCTCGCCCGACATCGGCGTAGCCGCCATCTCGGCCTCCAGCATGCGGACAGAGGCCACCACGCCCTTCTGCTCCTCGTTCAGCAGGCTGTCGTCCGCGGCCGCCATGAAGGTAGGCAGCGCCCCATGAGTAGTCGCAGAGACGTCCGCCATTGTTGCGCGTCAACGAGCACTCGCAGCACAGCAGGAACTGCAGACCACGCGGGCAGCAGACACACACGACGTCGCAGTCACCCGAGCGTCCACAACAGCACAGCACGCAGGCAGACACACCCCGTCCGAGTTGCGGGCGTCCTTCCCCAAGCCTGTCGGCGCACCGGTGTTACCCGGAGGGGGTCGGCCGTAGACCTTATGGAACGTCAACACGCACGCGTGCCAAGGATTCTAGGCAGGCTCCGACCCGAAGGCCGGCGCCCCAGGCACCAGGCGCGCGCACGCTCAGTCCCCCCGTTGGTTCAAGTGCCCTTGCCCTTGTACTGCGCCGTGCATACGCGCGGCGCGACCTTGACAGCCGTGCACACCTTGCGCACACGTATTCCGCCCGTACACAGCTACGCGGCGTCCTCGTCTTGTTCCCGTGCACCGTCCCCGTCCGGCGCACGTCTTGTTGAGGGTCACCTTGATCGTTATTCGCGAATGTGGATTCTTAGTGAAAGGGTCTATTGGAAAGTAGAAAGTGGGAGCCAACGGCCTTCGAACCGACCGGGCAATCGAGCAGAGGGTGGCCGTCGTCCGCGCGCACCCAAGCACGAGTCTATGCAATGATCCCCACTTGTCTTCCCCCTCCTCCCTCCTCGCTACTCGATGCGAGGGAGCGCTTATATAGGCGCGGAGTGTCTCACCACAGGCGTGAGACGGCACTCCACACCCCATAGGCAAAGCATGCACACAAGGCAAAACAAACACACAACGCAGCGCGAGGATGCAGCGTCAAATTGCCAGCGCGGCCGACATGTGTCAGCACGGCTGACGAAATGTGATGGAACCACGCGATTGGCTCCGTAACATTCCATCACCTTCCAGAATCATTCGCAATCACGGTTTCGACCATTATGGAACTCGCGTGGCGTTACTGTCAGCAGCGACCGCAACATCCAAGATCATCCAGAACCATCTAGTGATGACTGGGCCGCGTCGGACAGCAATGTGACGCAGGCTCCATCAGCTATGGATTCACACCAGGGGGGGCGTGGGAGGGGGGGGGGGTGTGAATAAAAACTGTGAATTTGGTCGTCCACGATCACTGGACGACACGAGGGGGGGCGTGGGAGGGGGGGGGGGTGTGAAATGAAAACTGTGAATTTGGTCGTCCACGATCACTGGACGACACTAAGGGGGGCGTGAGAGGGGGGGGTTGTGTGAATTGTGAATTTCGAAATTGGGGTGGCACGATCACTGGACGACACCAGGGGGAATGTGAATTGTGAACTTCGAATTTGGGGGTCCACGATCACTGGACGACACCAGGGGGGACGTGAGAGGGGGGGGTTTTGTGAATTGTGAATTACTAAATTGGGGTGGCGCGATCACTGGACGACACCAGGGGGGGTGTGAATTGTGAATTTCGAAATTGGGGGTCCACGATCACTGGACGACACTAGGGGGGGCGTGAGAGGGGGGGTTTGTGAATTATAAAATGTGAGCTTGGGGTGGCACGATCACTGGACGACACCAGGTGGGGGCGTGAGAGGGGATGGGTGTGAATAGTAAATTGTGATTTTGGTTGTCCACTATCACTTTGCACGAGAACGCTTTCTACCCACCACGGCGCTGTCGGTCGCACAGGGAGCGCCCTCTTCGGCAGGGTACGTCGGTGGTCCGGGGGGTTGTGAGCTGCGCATTGTTGGTGTGTGTTCTCAGTCCGTCTGCCAAGCAAAGCGTTCCGCCAGCAAGGCCACCCGCCCACCCACCCACCCGCCGACTGGCAAGGTGTGGCGACGCAGAGGCGTCGTCGGTGGCGGTGTCGTCAGTGGCGGTGTCGTCGGTGGCGGTGTCGTCGGAGACATGCGGCCGCTCGATTTAACGGCGACGGGCGACAGTCCGGTCGAGATGGTGGTCCTCTGGGGGCCCTCCCTCCCAGACCCCGCCAGTGTCGTCGTGTGCCCCTACCGCATCGGGAGGAGGTGTGGGTGGGGGGGTAAACACGGGCGACGGCAGCGGGGTGCTCCGTTTTGACTCGTCCAAGAGAAAATCACGGTTGAGCCCGCGCGTCCACAGCGTGAATGCACTGGGTACAGTCGCGCCTGGGGGGGTAGGCGGTACAGGCGCGGGCGCGGGCGCGGGCGCGGGCGCGGGCGCGGGCGCCACGGGCCGGGCTTGGTTGGGGTGGATGGTGTGGCCGGGACGGGGGCGGACGCAACCGCTACCGGGGCGAGCGCGGGCGCGGGCGGTACCGACACGGGCGAGCGCGGGCGCGGGCACCACGGCCGGCGCCGGCGCGGGCGCCGGCGCGGGCGCGGGCGCGGCCGCGGGCGCGGCCGCAGCCGCAGCGTAGACGCCAAAATCTTGCAAACTGTGCTTGGGCTCGGGGAGGACGTCGCTGGTGCTCGTCGCAGGGGGCCGTGACACTGGCGCGTCTTGAGCTCTGCTTGCTACCACGCCGTCCGTGCCTGCGTCTGCATCCGCGCCCGTGTCGTGACAGACGGTACACGGGAGGCCAAGGCCATACTGGCTGTCATGGGCCACCTGGGACAGGGCAGCATTGTCCTCGACGACCATCTGGATGAGCTTACGAGCGGCCAGGGGTCTCGCACAAGAGCTTTTGCTGCCAGACCATTCGTCCACGGTGGCGGCGACTGCACCCGAGTAGCGGGTGGGTGGTAGTTCCTTGACGACCCTGTCCAGCCCTGTCCAGCAGCGCCTCTGCGGCGTCCAGGGCTTCCATCTGCCCGTCTGCCTTGACGGCGTCACAGCACGCGTGGGCCTCGAGCAGCAAGGCGGTGGTCGACAGAGACTCTAGCGCCGTATATTAATATATATTCAGACGGAAACGTGGCCCGCAAGGCGGCCATTGACGTTGGAGGGACGTCGGGTGAATCACCACCAGCCGTAGCAGTGGTACGACGGCGCGTTGCCGGTGGGGTCGACACGGCCGCCGACGGCAGGGGCAACACAGTCCATGCAGTCACCCGGCCGGGCGTAGCCGGCGGGGTGGATACAGTTGCCGACGGCAGGGAAACCACAGCCAGTGCGGTCGTTGGTATGGGCACCGCAGTGGACGCTGTCGCCAGGCGGGGTACGGCCGTCGGGGTGGGGACGGGGGAGGGCGGCCGGGCGGTTGGCGACCACACCAGAGCAGGTGGCGGGGAGGACACGGCCGCCGTCGGTGGGGAGGACACAGTCGCCGTCGGTGGGGGGGGCACAGCCGCCGTCGGTGGGGGGGAGGACACAGCCGCCGTCGGCGGGGAGGACACAGCCGCCGTCGGCGGGGGGGGGGGGCACCGCCGCCGGCTTGGTCACATCCGCCGGCGTGGGCCCAGCCGCCGGCATGGGCACAGCCGCCGTCGGTAGGGAAGTGGCCTTCAAAACAACCGCCGTCGGCGAAGGACGTGTCGTGCTGGGTTGCGCCAACGCGGCAGATCCGAGAGACGCCCAGGAGGCCACGCCCACCGCCACTGCCTCTGCTCCCGGCCGGCCGGCAAGGCCCGCGGCCAGGGCAGCCTGTGCGGCCACGTCGCTCGCCCTTTCCGCCTGTGCACGCGTGCCACCGGCGACCAACACTGCCCGTGTGACCCGATCACGGGCGTTACGCTGTGCCATGCAACCGAGCGTTTGCTTGACCTCCACCTGTGCCATGGCATTGTGGCCAGCCCGTGTGGCCTCGGCTGCCGTTTGGCCGGCAACACAGGCGGCCACCGCGGCGGCTGCCGCGGCCGTCCCCGCCATCTCCCCCGCCTGGTGTGCTTGAGAGGGGGTGCCGCCCGCGGCCAACACCGCCTGGGAGACACGCGCCCGCGCCGGGCGCCTCGCCCGCGACGCCCAGCAGTTTTTACGGGCAGCCAACAGCCTGGCCTCCTCGGCGGGGTCGCTCGTTTGCCTGCGCTTGCTCCCAGGCGCTTTACGGGTACCGCCGGGGGGGGCGCACGCGTCTCTGACGGTAGCGGCAGCAGCAGTAGAGCGGGCGGGCGGCGCGATTGCCGACCCGCCCGGTGGCACAGCCGCAAGAGCGGGCGCTCTTGGTTGACCAGCCCCCCGCTCCACGCCCCCATCCGGCGGGGAATGTGGCCTGCCGGCCTCATCGCCGCCAGGTCGGGCCTCCGCAGGCATGGTCGGTCGGTGGGAGGTGTGGGGAGGACGGGAGGGGGGTGAGGGATGGGGTGGGGACGAGGATGGTGGGTGGGCGGGTGGATGGGCGGGTGGATGGGCCGGACTGGGTAGGGGGAACGGAATGCCGGGAAAGGTGCGCGTGTTGGTCGCCAAAAACGGTCCGTGTGCAGTCGCAAGTGTACGGAGAGTTCGGGGGGACAAGAGCAAGGCCACCGCACGAGCACACGCGATGGCATAGGGTTTGGGTGTCAGGCCGCCCTCCTGGACACTCCACGCCCATGGCAGAGGCGCAGCGTGTACCCTCCGTATCGTACTGGGATATTCAAATACGAAAGTAAAGGGCACCCAACAAGTTTGTCCAATGTCCCGGCAAATACCGCCATCGAAATAGCCTGACTGAGATAGGGAGGGCGGGCTGCTGGGTGTCCCGGCCTGTGGTTTGCATTGACTGGACAGCCAGGCACAGGGCCCCACGGGGAGGGTGGGAGCCGGGTGGGTGGGAGATGGTGGCAAGGGAAGAGGCGGGGCGCTCAGATACCTCTCGCATGGCCCCCGGCGACGGGCCGATCGCATGGATGAGGCGGGGGGGGGCGTGCCAGCTGACAACCGCTCAGCTACATATGCGCGACGCGCCAGCGACCCACAAAGAACGGCGGGGGGCCGGGGGGGGGAGGGGGGGGGGGGGGGGGGGGGGGAGAGGGTATTCTGTACGTGGAAGGCCATGGAAGGCCGTGTATGGTGTCGGGGGAGGAGCTCGGTGGGCTTCCGGCCCCTCGCCAGCCACTTCACTGCACCAGCACCCACCAAATTGCAGCTGTGGGCCAGCACACCGTACCCCTTGTCGGCGCCGCGCCACACGGCCGCGTCGTCCACACGGACGCGAGCCCCCAACCCCCCGGTCACGCTGGCCGTCACCCAAAGCGGCCAGGCCAATCTTGTTTCCGCATGTGGGAGGGGGGGAGGGGGGGGGGGGGTGGGGGGCCGCTGCCGCCGCTGCCTCCCTCGTGCCGGCCACCCCCGCCAGCCAGGACGCGCCGACCCCCCGTCACCGCGCTGCCGGTGTCGCTGCAGCTGAACCCCTGTGGGCGCCCGGCACCCCCCTCCTCACCCTCCCGAGTGCGTCTGCCCTTTCATCGGACGGCAAATAAAGTGGGGAGGCGCACAGAGATCGGCAGGGTTCCGTAAAAACGGGCTCACCGGGGGGGGCCGGGGCGTTGCCGTCCCCGCTCATGGTCACGCTTCTTGGTGGTGCCGCCGCGGTGGGGATCTACGAAGGGAGGGAAGGTGGCGATCGCTTATGTTTTTTACAGCGGGGGGAGGGGCGGCGTTCAAAATGTGAGGGGACGGGACTTTGTTTTCCACATGGTCTTCCCACGGTTGGTCGTTGTCTAGATATGGGAAACCACATTTCCTATTTTCCGTGGCTGTATGCCCCAATAGATTTTTGTTCCACACACTACCGCGCGTCCATTCTGGGAGAATTGGGACAGACAGGGGAACGTCTGGTGAACAGTCAGACACGGGGAAGGTGGGGGGGGGGGGGGGGCAGGGGGTGCAGACTGCACCATTGCATTGTCGGGGGGCGCCATGTCTGCATGACAATACACACGTCTGTATGGCGCCATGTCAGTATGACAATACACATGTCTGTATGACAATACACATTGAAGCGGTGTCGGACAGCATGTCTGTATGACAATAGAGGCGGTGTCGGACTACATAAGCTGAGGGATATTGGGTGTAGGTGCGCATGGTGGAGGCGGAGCCGAGGCGGTCAGCTTGGATGGCTCTGTTGACGTGCCCCGGGACGGTGGAAGTGCTGGGCGTGCCGCCGCCGTCGGCGGCACCGTTCTCGCCCGTGGCAGTTGTCGAGGGTGGCGGTGGTGGCGCGGCGCGGCGCGGCGCGGCGCGGCGCGTCGGATCAGAAACAGGCATTCTCTTTTTGCCCCACACCAGCTCGCCCCCACCCCCCTCTCCCACTTTCTGCGCATGCGTCGTCGGACAAAGGGGGGTGTGACTTTCAGGCGCTCAGAGCAAGCCGTATGGGCTTGCTGTCGCACCGGGGGAGAGTGTGTAGGGGGCCAATAGCATCGGGTCGGGTCGGGTTGTGAGTTCTTTGCGAGGGGGGCTGGCGAGCGTAGCTGGTCTTGCAAGTTCTCCTTTCTTCATTGTTCTGTCCTTGCGGCTCATTTTTTCCTTCTATTGAGCGGTGCGCTGGGTGGTCCGGGAGGGGAGGGGGGGGGCGGGGGGCGGGGGGGGGTGGTGGGAGGGGGGTGCCGGCTCCAGCCAATGGCGGGGCTGCTGGGAGGGAGGAGGGGCCGGGGGGGGGTGGTGGGAGGGGGGGGCCGGCTCCAGCCAATGACGGGGCTGCTGGGAAGGGGAGGGGGCGGGGGGGGGTGGTGGGAGGGGGGTGCCGGCTCCAGCCAATGGCGGGGCTGCTGGGAAGGGGGGGGTGCGGGGGGGGGTGGTGGGAGGGGGGTGCCGGCTCCAGCCAATGGCGGGGCTGCTGGGAAGGAGAGGGGGCGGCGGGGGTGCTGGGAGGGGGGTGCCGGCTCCAGCCAATGGCGGGGCTGCTGGGAAGGAGAGGGGGCGGCGGGGGTGCTGGGAGGGGGGTGCCGGCTCCAGCCAATGACGGGGCTGCTGGGAAGGGGGGGGGGCGGGGGGGGTGGTGGGAGGGGGGTGCCGGCTCCAGCCAATGACGGGGCTGCTGGGAAGGGGGGGGGGCGGGGGGGGGTGGTGGGAGGGGGGTGCCGGCTCCAGCCAATGGCGGGGCTGCTGGGAAGGGGGGGGGCCGGGGGGGGGGTGCTGGGAGGGGGGGGAACGCGCCCGACGCGAGGATGCCAGCCCACATCAGCCGGCCGCCCGCAACGCTGTTCATGGTGGCGGGGGGGGGGGGGGGGGGGGAGAGCAACAGCGGTGACCGCGCCTCGACAGTGGCTCTTGCGCCTCGACGGGCGCTGACAAGGGGCGGATGGGAAGAGGGGGGCGGAAGAGGCCTGCGGGCGAGCCTGTGAGGCCAGGGTCCTTGGACCGTGACGACAGGCGGCAGCGGGGGGCTCGCGACGTGATGGCAGCAGCGAGGGCGGCTGGTAGTGGGCGCGCCGGTGCAGCCGGGCAGGGAGGACAGCGGAGCGTGCCGGGAGGCAAGAGGGGCGGTCGACGACAGTGGCGGGGTCGAGGCGGCGTGAGAGAGGAGGGTGGATGGCCGGAGCTGGTTGTAGGGCGGGTGAGGAGGGTGGGTGCTGGTAGTTGAGTGCTCTGCCAGACAGAGGAGCGCCCCGTTCGCCGCCCGCCTGGAGCCCCTTTATGCGCCACTGTCCGTATGCATACCACCAGCGGGGGGTTGCGGCGGCGGCGGCGCAGGGGCGCGCTTCCTGGGCGGCGGCGGGGGCGCGCCCCCGCCGAGCTCCCACCGCCTGGCCCGCCCGGCCCCCACCTCAGACGAGCTCCGTCTGAGAGGCTCGCCTCCACTCTGCCCACCCGTCGCCCTCCCCCCCCTGGCCGACTGGCACCCCCCCTCCCCCCACAAGCGGCTCCCTCTCCCCCTCCCCCTCCCCCCCCCCAGTGGCGGCGCGTGGCGCACCTCAAACGCCTCCCCCCGCAGCGCCCACGCCTCCACCCCCCCCTCCACCGCTAGGGCGCCGACAAACGCGTACTCGGCAAGGGAAAACGCGGCCCACCAGGCGGCGTTGCCCGCCCCCACCGCCTGCCCGCGGGTGGCCACAAAGGCGCCACACCCAACGACCGCCGCGGCGGCCGCGACGGCCACCGCCGCCACCTGCACCGCCCGCCCCGTGGCGCCGAGGAGGCGGCGCGAAAAGGCGGTACCGCAGCCGGCGGTGGCGACCACGCCCACCAGCGTGACGGCGGCGGCGAGCTCGTGGGCGGCCGCGTCCACGGGCGTCGCGATCGTCGCCGACAGCGCCAGCGCGGCGATCGTCGCGGCGGTCAGCAGCGCCACCCGGGTGGGGTGCCACCACCGAGGGGGGGCGGCCGCCGCGGCAGCGGCGGGGAGCGCCCCCGCTGCAGCTGGCTTGACGGGGCCCCCCGCCGACGATGGCGTCGACGCCGTCGACGCCGTCGACGCCGTCGACGCCGTCGACGCCGTCGACGCGGCGGGCGTCAGGCCCAGTCCGCCGGCGCCCCACGGGTGCCACGGCGACGGCGGCGGGGAGTCCCACGGGGACAGCCCCGCCGTTGCCTCCACGTCGGCCGCGTCCCACGCAGCGGGGGGCGGCGGCAGCTCGAGCGACGGCCGACGCCACGCGGGCGCCGCCACCGGCGGCGGCGGCGTTATGGCGGCGGCGACCTTGCGCACCTCGGCGGCGGCGGCCTCGGCGGCGGCCACCGCCGACGCCGGGGAGGTGGCCCACGCCGGGCGGGGCAGCCAGGACGGTCCGCGGCGGGGGGCCCCCCCGGCGGCGGCCTTGGCCTTGGCAGCCGCCGCGGCGGCCGCGTCTGCGGCCGCCGCGTCGGTGCCCAGCCGTCCGTCTGGGTAGGAGGCGAGCTCGTAGAGGGCGAGCGCGTGGGAGAAGACCGCCTGCGCGAGGATCCCCCCGAGGAGGCGGAAGAGCAGCCCCGCGGTCTTGCCCAGCGTCGCGTCGCTGAGCCGCGGGATGAGGACGGGACGGGCGGCGCCCAGCTCCACCACCACCAGCGTGGCGGTGGTGGCGGCAAAGAGGGGGAGGGTGGTGGTGAGGATGAGCGCGGGGAGGTTGGAAGGGAGCCTCATGGCGGCGGGCGTGGGGAGGTAGACCCGGCTTGGCGACTCGCTACCGACAGACAGAGGACAGGTGGGGAGGGACGAGGGACGGAGCAGCGGTGGCGCTGCTCTGCCTGCCTTCTGCTTAGTCCTTGAGTGGTGCGGGAAGAAGAGCACTTTTTGGCGTGCGTGTGTTGGACTGGTAGCGTCACCGCCCCCTGCCTTTGCGTCAACGTCTTCGGGTGGGCGTCAAGACTTGGGACGGGTGGGTCGACCACCGATGGCGCAACCGTGACGGAGGGCACGACCCCCAACCCCGCCAATGGGCGCGTCTGGTGCGCCTTGCTGTCGCCGCCACCAAGACACCCACCCGGCAACAAGGGCAGGTGAGGCCGACAAGGCGTCCAGTCGCGGAAGGGGAGGGGAGGCGGGCGGAAGGGAGGGGCGGGGGGCGGGGAGGCCGGCAGACTTGGGTATGCTGACCCTCCCGACCGCCAGCCTCCCCGGCGCCCGCCTTTATAGCTGCGGACACCCCCCAGCGTCACTTCCAGCGCGGCAAAGGGCGTCCTCTCCCCACCCCGTCGCCTACGCCGACGCCCACCCTCCCGCCCCCCCCCCGGCCCCCGCGCCCCCCAACGGCTGCCGGCCACAACGACCACCGTTGGCCACCACCGCCCCCTTGGCCACACGTCGACGGCGCCATCCCGCCCTTTGTGGCCACACATCGACGGCCCTCTGCCCACACACCCCCCACCCTCCCCCGCCGCCGACCACGGGGGGAGGGGGAACCCGCCCCGGGGGAGGGGTGGTCGCGCAGCCCAACAGGCCATCTCTCCCCCCCCCCCCCCCCCCCCCCCCCCCCCCCCCCCCCCCCCCCCCCCTCCCCCCCCCTCCCCCCCTCCCCCCCCCCCGCCCCTTCCCTATCCCTCCCCCGCTCCTCCCCCCTTCTCCGCCGCCCATTGAAGCGGCGAGCGACGCTCGTCGTGCCGGGGCGCTACCCGCCGTGGCCACCGCAACGGCCACCGCGACGGCGCAGAGGCGGCCGGGCGGCGGGGCATCCAGGACGGAGGCGGTAGGCAGAGGTGGTAGCGGCGGCGTCGCGGGCGGCCGCGGCAGGGGGGGGGGGGGGGGGGGGGGCGCGGCGCTACCCGCCGCGGCGCGCCCCGCGCGACACCGCCGCACCCCCCCACCCCCCCCCCCTCCTACTGCACCTTGCCCAAGCGCTCTGGCAAAGAAGGGGTAGGGGAATAGGCGGGAGGGGGGGGGGCGGGGGGGGGTGTGCCTCGCTACGAGTGGCATGCCCACATCATGCACGGCGAGGGGGGGATGGGGATGGGGAGGGAGGAGGGGGAGGGGAGAGGGGGGGGGGGGAGCCTGGGCAGCTCCCTCCCGAGCCGTGGGGGGGGTGACCCGCCACGCGCACCCCCCCCCCCCCCCCCTCCTTTTCCCCCCCCCGCGCTCTGGCGGTGACCATCCAGGCCTATTTCGATGACTTCAGCGGCTGCAGGCGGGCCCCGCGGGGGCGGCGGCGCGGGGGGAGCCCCGCCCCGTCCCGCCCCGCCCCGCCCCGCCCTCCCCGGCACACCGCTATCCCCCCCACCGCCATCGCCACCCCTACCGCGCCACCGCCACAGCAAAAGAGGCAAAAAGGTAGGGGGGGTGGGGGGGGGGAAAGGAGGGGAGCGCCCACACGGCGCTCCCCCCACACGGCGCTCCCCCCACCCCAAGGCGGGCCCCCCCCCCCCCCCCCCTGCCCCCGCCCCAGGGGCGGTCACGCAAAAAGGAAGGGGGGGAAGAGGAGGAGGGGACTGGCGGGTTGACCCGCCCATCGGGCGAGGGCCGCCGCCCGGCAGCGGCGGGGGCGCCGCCCACGTGGGCGGTGGCAACCGCCCGCCCGCCCACCGGCGGCCGGTTCCCTCCTCCCCCGCCTCTGCTCACGCCGCCTCCCCCAGCTCCTCTGCAGAGGCACCGTGACTGACGGAGGGCACCCCCCCCCCCCCCCCTACGGCACCGCCGTCGCCCTCTCCCTCCCCACACAGACGGGATGAGAGGAGGAGAGGGGAGGAGGAGGAGGCGGCGGCGGCGGCGGCGGTGGCGGCGGCGGGAAAGCACCTGGCTACCGGCGGCCCGCCGGCGCGGCGGGTCCCACCCGCCCGGCCGGGTGGCGGGTCACCCGCCGCGCGCCCACCAATGGCAGCGCGTGCCGCTGGCGGCCGCGTCAGCCTCCTCTGCCAGCTGCCTGCCACGCCCCGTGGCGGCGGCGATCCCCCCACCCCCTCGGCGCCTCCACCGCCCCGTGGGGGTGGGGTAGTGGTGGTGCACCACCACCACCACCACCCCACCGCAACGTCCACGTCCACGTCCACACCCGTCACGGGGCGTGGCGCCGACCCCCCGACGCCGGCAGCTGTGGTGGCTGCGGCCAGCGCCTCTTGTGGGTGGGGAGGGAAGGAGGTGGCGCCGGGGGGGGGGGGGGGGGGGGGAGGGGGGGGGCTCCAGGGGGGGGGGGGGGCTGCCCCACGCCCTCCTTCCCCTAGGTATCCCCCTCCCCACCCCGCCGCCGGCACCGGCGCCGCAGGCTGCGAGCGCGACTCGGCCCATTCCTGCCACCGCGGCCTTGCCGCCTCCCCCCTCTCTCAGCGGCGGCGGCGGCGGCGGCAGCGGCGACGCCGACGGTTGGGGCGGTGTACCCAGGGGGGCGGCGCCAGCCCCCCCCGCCCGCCCACCCCCCCCCCCCCGGCCCCTCCCGCCGTGCCGTGCACCCCCCCCCCGGCACCGCGCATGTCTTGCCGACGCCACCCGGCGGCGGCGGCCGGCCGCCCCCCCCCCCCCCCCCCCCCCCCCCCCCCCCGTGGCGGGCTGGCTGCTGCCGCCGCCGCCGCCGCCGGCTGGCGGCGTCCGCCGCGACCGCCCCCCCGCGTCGGCGTGCGGCGTCTGCCGCGACCGCGCCATCGCGTCGGTGCCGTGCAGCGGCGGTGCAGACGGAGTGGGGAGGGGGAGGGGGGTGCGGCCGGGAGCGCCGGCCAGGTCGGGCGGGGGCGGCTGCGGGGCCCCACGCCCACGCCCGCCCGCCGCGCCTGGGTGGGAGAACAGGTCGGGGGGTGGGGGGGCAAAAGGGTCTACCTACATACCTACATACCTACCTGGCCCCGAGGTCGGGCACAAGCACCATTGCCGGGGGTGGTGGTGGGGGGGGCGGGAGGGGGACTGCGGCTGCGGCAGGGGGGGCGGGCGGGCGGGGGGGGGGGGGGGCTCTCCCGCCACCGCCGGCTGCCCGCCCCCTACGGGGCAGCCATCGTCGCCATGGCTACCTACGTGGCGCACGCGGGCGCCCCAGTCGCAAAGAGGCTGGGAGAAAAGAGAGAAGAAGAGGTAAGGAAGCGGACAGCGGCGGTGGCAGCGCAGCCGCCGACGCGGTCAGCGGCTTTCTTCTTCCGCGCTGCGCTGGCAGCGCGGCAGTCGGCCGCTCGGCGGTCACCCCCCCACCCCCGGGCCGTCCCCTCCCCACCGCGCCCCAAGTCCAGCGGGGTGGTGGTGCACCCCCACAGCCAGCCACCCCGCCAGCCCGCCACCCAGCCACCACCCGCGCCGTCGGCACACCCCCCGTCTCGTCATGCACAACACCCATACCCCACACTCAACCCCCCCCCCCCAAACCAATACGGTAGCAGCGGCAGCGGCAGCGCCATTCAGCCCGCCCCCCCTCCCACCTCATTCCGCCACCGCATGCGGGGGCGGCCGCCGGCCGCCACCGGCGGCCGCGGCGGCACCATGGCGCCCACCCGCCCCGCCCCCGCGCCCGCCGGCAGCCCCCCGGGAGCGGCAACGGGAGCAGCCCGCGGCGAACGGACCCCCACCCCCCCGCGGCCGCCCGGCGTGCCACACCCCGCCGCCGCGGCGACCGCCGCGGTGGCCGTCGCGGCCGCCGACGCGGCGGCGGCGGCGGTGGCAGACGCGGCCGCCGCGGCGGCGGCCGCCGCGGCCGCCGTTGCGCCCACCCCGCGGCCGCCCGCTCCGGGCAGCCGCACGGCGGGGAGGGACGGCACCGGCGACGGGGGCGGCGGCGGTGGTGGCGGCGGTGCCGCCGCCGCCGCCACCGCAGGGGCCAGAGCCGCGAGCGCGCCGTGGGGGGGGTGGGGGAGCGCCGCCGCCGCCGCCGCCGCCGCCACCGCCGCCACCGGCAGCGGCCCGTCGGCGGCCGCCGCGGCGGCCGCCGTCGCCGCGTCGGCAGCGTCAATGGAAATGGCGCGCCTTGCAGTGGGCGGCGGTGGCCGCCGGGCGGCCGCGGCAGCGGCGGCGGCGGCGGCAGCCGGAACCGGCCGCCGAAGCGCGGGTGGCGGCGGCGGTGGCGCCGCTGCTGCCACGCCGCCGCCGCCGCCGCCGCCGCCGCCGCCGCCGCCGCCGCCCATCCGCGGCCCGCCGCCGCGCGCAGCAGCGGCAGCGGGAGGCGGCGGCGGCGGCGTCCGACCCGCCGCCCGCCCCGCAGGCGCCAGCCCGCCCCCCCCCCCGGCAGCCCGCACGGGAGACGGCGGCGGCGGCGGCGGCGGCGGTGGGGGCGGCCGCGAGCGCCCCCGCGGCGGCGGCGTGCGCGGGGCGGGCGGCGGCGGCGGCCGCCGCCGCTCCCGCGGCGCCGCCGCGAGGGAGTCCCCGCGCGGCTGCCGCCGGGCGGCCGCGGCGGCGGCGGCGGCGGCGGCGCTGGCGCCGACGGCCGGCCGCACGGCGGGGGGGGGGCGGGGGGGGAAGGGGCTCGGCCGCGCCGCCACCGCCGCCGCCGCCGCCGCCAGGGGTGGTTGCGGGGCGGCCGCCCGCCGGGCAGAGGGGGGTGGCGCCGCCGGCCGGCAAGAAGGGGGGGCGGGGCGGGGGGGGGGCACCGCCCGTGCCCGCCGGGACGGGGGGGGCGGCGCGGCGGCGGGGGTGGGCGGCCGCGCCGGCGGTGGCGGTGGCCGCCGCAGCCGTGCGGGGGAGCGCGTCGGGATGGACCGCCCAGTCGGCGGCGGCGGCGTTGCCGCCGCTGCCGACGCTGCCGCTGCCGTCGCCGCCGCCGCCGCCGCCGCCGCTGCTGCTGCTGCTGCCGGCAGCGGCGGCGACGGCCGGCCGGGCAGGGACGGGTGCAGCGGGCGCCGGCCGCTGCCCGGCGGGCCGACTGGCCGGTGCGGGCCGGCCGGGCCGGTCTCCCCCTGCAGCTGCGACCGCCGCGGGAGTACCCGGTCGGCCGGTCGCGGGGGCGGCACGCCGTCGACGGCCGCCGTCGCCGCCGCCGTCACCGCCGCCGGCGCCGCGGCTGCCGCCGACGTCGCGACCGGCAGGGCCACCGGCCGCCGCCGGTCGGGGGACGGCAGCGGGGTGGCGGGGCGGGCGGTCGAAGGGCACGCCCGCGGCAGCCGCCGGATGGGGGAGAGGGTGCCGAGGGAGGGGGCCGCCACCGCGGGGGGCGGCGGCGGCCGCGGGGAGGGGGGGGGGGGGCGGGGGTAAGGGGTGGTGACGCCCGCCCGGCGGGCAGCGGGGGGGCGCCGCCGTGGCGACGCGCCCGCCGGCCAGGTGGGGGGGGGGGGCGCCGGGGGGGGGGGGGGGGCGACCGCCGCCGCTACGGCCGATGCGGCGGCCGCCGGCAGCGTCGCCGACACGGCTGTCGCGGGCGGCACTGCCACTGCCGCCGGCGACGGCGGGATGGCCACTGGTGTCACCGGCGCTGCCGCCGGTGCTAGTGTCCCCGCCGCCGGTGGCGGTGGCGCCGCCACGGCCGATAGCTCGGGGCCGGCACCACGATCCAGCGGGGGCCCTGCCAATGGTGCCGCTGTCGCCGCCTCCACCGCTGCCGTTGCCGGCTTGCCTTTCGTCAGCGTCACCCCAGGGGCAGGCCCTGGTGGCACACCCGGCGACTCGGCCGCCGCCACCACAGCCTGTGGCTCAAGCACTGGCGGCCTCGGCGCAGGGGACACGCACGCCGCCGCTGCCGACGCCGCCGCCGCCGCCGCTGCCGCCGTGAGCCGGTCGGTGGCGGCGGCGAGCTCCGCGCGGACCCCCCCCAGCGCCGCCTCGTACGCGGACCGCTGGGTGGTCAGCGCCGCCGCGGCGGTGCGGGCGTAGGCCAACGCCAGCGCCGCGACGCGGGAGCGGTAGGCCGCCCGGAGGGGCGCCTCCACCGCCGCCTGCTCCGCCGACGTTGCCGCCGACGGCGACGCGGCCGCCGCGCGGGCGGCCACCGCCACCGCCCGCAGCTGCCGCCGCGACGCGCGGTCGCGGGTAGTGGCGGCGGCGGCGGTCGCGGTGGCGGCCGCCGCCGCGGCGGTGGCCGCAGCCAGCTGCGAGGCGGTGCGGGCGGCGGTGGCGTTGGCGGTGGTGAGCTGCGCAAAGTAGGCTGTGGGGGGTGGTGATGACCGCGAGTTCGGGAGGGGCAAGGGGGGGCATACCCCAAAGCGCAACCACCCACAAGGGCCAGGGGCACACCGCGTAGTTATCCAAGGGGCGAACCAGCAGAGGGGGGCGGCGGTGTGTCAGAGCTTCCGCGTCGGTTCTCGCTCCACTCCACCCCCCTCAACCCCCCCACCCGGCATCAGTGCCCACCGGGGTCCACCGCCCCACTTCCTCCCCTTCCGCCTGCCCATCACCCCACGAGCCATCCCCCCCGCCCCCCCCAGTCTCAAACCTCCCCCCCTCAGCCCACCCTTTCCCCCCACCCCCCCCCACCTCCTCCCGACCAACGTACAGTCCCGCGCCTGCAGAGCGGCACCCAGCTCGGCCAGCAGCCGGCGCTCGCGCACCCCCCCCCCCCCCCCCCCGGCCCCCCCCCACAGGCCGCACACCCCCCGCCCCCCCCCCCGACGGCGCCGCGTTCTCCCCGCTGCTGTCCGACAGCACCAGCGACGCCCGCCGCCAGACGGTGGTGGGCGGCCCGGAGGGGGTGGTGGCGCCGGGCGCCGCCGCGGCGGCGGCCGCCCCCGCCGCGGTCGTCGCGGCGGCCGCCGACGGGGGCAGGAGGGAAAAGGCGGGGAGGCCCCTCTCTCGGTGGAGGGGCGGCGGCGCCTTGGTCGCCGACGTTGCTACCGCCGCTGCTGCCGCCGCCGCCGCCGCCGCCGTCGTCGTCGTCGCGGGCAAGCAGGCGACCGGCGGCGCGCGGCGCCCACCGGCGGGCAGGCCGGTGGCGGCGGCGGCCGTGGAGGTGGTGGTGGTGGTCGCGGCGGCGGGCGCCGCGCCCCCACCGCCGTCACCGCCGCCACCGCCGCCGCGGAGGATGGGGGACGTTGGCATCTCCTCATCGTCGGTGCCGGAGGCGGCAGCGGGCGCCGAGACGTCTGAGGAGGTGGCGCCCCAGGGGGGTGCGCGTGGGGGGGGGGAAGGCCGCTGGGTCACCGCCGCTCGCACGGTGACCGGGTCGATGGAGTTGGGTGGGGGGGGGGGTAAGGGCGGCGGGGGTGAGGGTGGGGCTGGGTCACCGCCGCTTGCATGGTGACCGGGTCGATGGAGTTGGGTGGGGGGGGGGGGTAAGGGCGGCGGGGGTGAGGGTGGGGGGAGGGGGGAAGGGCGATGCAACAAGACGGAGGTGGGCAGTAGAGACAGGGTCAAGCGGTCCCCGCAGGACGGGGGAGAGTGCGCAGCGGTGAGCCAGAGGGACAGAGGGATGCGTTGGCGGGGGGGGGGGGGGGAGTGGGCGTGGGTGCGCCAGCCGTTTTGGCGTCTGGCAAAAACCCGTTGCGCAGATGGGAAGAAGGGGGGTGGGTGGTGGGACAGGGCTACGCAGCGGGGGAGGCGTCGGCGTCGGCCGTCGGGCGCTGCGCACCGGGGGGGGCGTCGGCGGCGGCCGCCAATGCCTTGCCGCACACGGGCCGTGCAGGAAGGCTTTGTGGGGCGGGGGTGGGATGCCGATGCCACCGCGCTTCAGCGTGCTTTGCAGAGGGGGTGGGGGGCTCTGGGCCAATCATTTTAGCGGTTTGAATGTTTGAAGCGTGTTGAAACGGGCACGAGTCCCGCCACGGCCGGGACAAGCAGAGGGGGTCGGTTGGTGCACGGGTGGCTGCACCCCCGCCAGCTGTGGCGTGGGTGCTGTGGCCGCCCCCCCCGCCGCGCCGCGGGGACCTCAACTCGGTTGGGGGGGGGGGGGGGGGGGGGGGGGGTGAAGGACGGCCGCCGGCCGCGGCGGCGAAGCCGGCAGGCAGGCCAAGGCTAACGCGGCCAGCCGGCTGCCCGGCTGCCGGCGCGCGCGGGACTGGGAAGCGCGGGACGCGGGACGCGGGGGGGGGACGAGCGCCGGCCGCCGGCCGCCAGGGCTGGGCGGGGCGCGACGGCGGGGAAGCCAGGGAAAAAAAAAAAAAAAAAAAGACTGGGCCGGGCGGGCAAAGTCACGGGCAGAATGGTTGGTATACCGCGGGCGGCCGCCCGGGCAGGCCGGCGGACGGGCGGACGGGCGGGCGGGCGGGCGGGCGGGCCGGGCGGCAGCCGCCCGAGGCGGCCCGCGGCGGCCGGCATTGGCCCCTTCCCGCGGCGGCGGGCTGGTGGCCGACGGCGCGGCGGCTGGCGGCGCGGGCGGCGGGACGCGGGCGCTCCCCCCCCCGCCAACCACCATTGCCCAGACACGGAGCCCCCTCCGTCCCCGTCCGTGACGGCTGCTCTGGGAGTATGAGGAGCGCACAACCGGGCACAGCTCCACCCCCCACCCCCCCCCGCGCACCCCCCCCCCACCCCCCCCCCCTGCCTCTACGACGGACGGTGGAGGCTCACTCCCCCCCCTCAACGCCCCCACTCACCAGCTTGTTGAGCTGGTTGCGCAGCTTGACACACTGCTCCCGCTCCTGCGCGAGCTCCACCTTTGTCGCCACCATCAGCGCCACCACGTCCTCATCCGCGGCAACCGCGGCGGCGCGGCCGCCCCGCCCTGGGCGCCGGTCGGCGGCGAGGCGCGCCTCGGCCGCCTCGGCGCGCGCCATGGCCGCCGCGGCGGCCGCCTCGGCCGCGTCCCGCGACGCCTTCATCGCTTCCACCCGGCGGCCCGCCTCGCGCAGCTGCCGCCCGGCCGCCACCAGCCGGGCCGTCTGCTCCTCGGCGGTCGCGGCGGCAGCGGCGGCGGCGGCGGCGGCGGCGGCCGCCGCGTCGGGCCCCCGCGTGGCAGCGGCGGCGGCAGCGGGGGGGGGGGACGGCGGCGACGGGGGCGCCGCCGCGGCGGCGGCGCGGAGCGCCGCAATCTCCGCGTCGGCGGCTTCCGACTCGGAGCGGAGGGCGGCGAGGAGGGAGAGGAGGCGGCCAAACTTGGCGTCCTTGGCCGCCGACGCGGCAGCCGCCTTGGCCAGCGCCGCCTCGGCGTCGGCGAGGCGGGCAGACAGGGCGGCAATCTCGGCGGCCGCGGCGGCGGCACCGCCGGCGCCATAGTCACCCCCACCACCACCCCGCCGGCCGCCGCCGCCCCCCCCCCGGCCGCGGCGGCGGCGGGAGGCGGGCGGCTCTGAGGTGGCCGACAGCCCCGAGCCGGCCGTCACCTCCTCGTCCTCCATCTCGGCGGGGTCCTCGGGGGCGCCCTCAAACGCCTCGTCGTCCGTGGTGCTGACGCTATCTTCGCTGCTGTGCGTCATCGCGTCCTCGTCCGTTACGCGTGACATGCCCGGCGACACAATGGCGGTGGCCTCGGCGGCCTCGGCGGCGGCCTCGGCCGCCGCCAGCTGCGCTGACAGCATCTCGACCGACGAGCGCGCGGCGGCGGCGGCGGTCGCCTGCCGCGCCGCCTCAGACCGCGCGTCGTCTGCGTCGGCCGCCGCGGCCGCCGCTGCGTCGGCGGCAGCCGCCGCGTCGGCGCGCGCGGCCGTCACCGCGTTGGTGGCACGGGCAGTGGCGGCGGCCGCCGACGCCTGCGCGTCCCGCACCGACGCGGCGGCGGCGGCCATGCCGGCCGTCGCCGCCGCCGCCTCGGCCCGCGCGGCGGTCGCGTCTGCGTCGGCCTTTGCTGCGGCCGTTCGCGCATCGGCGGTGTCTGCCTCGGCGGCCGCCAACCGCTGCACAGCGGCCGCCGCGTCGGCGGGCGGGGGCGCCGCGTTGAGCCGCGCCACCGTCGCGTCCCGCTCGTCCCGTGCGTCGACGGCGGCGGCCGTCGCGGCAGAGGCGGCGGCCGTCGCGGCAGAGGCGGCGGCCTCGGCCGTCACCACCGCCTCGGCGGCCGCGTCCAGGTCCGCCTCGAGCGACCGCACCGTCTCGGCCGCCGCGTCGGCCGCGGCGGTTGCCTCGGCGGCCCGCTCCTCGGCCTCCGCCCGCGCGTGGTCGGCCGCCGCGGCGCGCGCGTCGGCGGCGGCGACTGCGTCGGCGGCCGCGGCGGCCGCCGCGTCGCCCTTGCGCGTCGCGTCGGTGGCGGCCGCCGCGGCGGCGGTCAGCTGCGACAGCAGCACCCGCCGGTTGGCCAGGTGGGCCTCCTCGGCGGTTGCGGCGGCGGCCTCTGCTTCGGCCAGCCGGCTGGCCAGGCCGTCGGCCGTCGCCACCGCCTCGGTAGCGGCGGCGCGGGCGCGGTCCACGTCCTTGTGGGCGGCTGCCGCCTCGGCTGTGACGGCGGCGAGGGCGGCGGCGAGGCGCGTCGCCTCGGCCGCTGACGCGGCCGCCGCGGCGGTGCCCCCGTCGCGTGCCGACCGCACCTCTTCGCCGGCCGCGGCGGCAGTGGCGGCCGCCGCCTCCGCGTCGGCCCGCAGGCGGTCCACGTCGGCCGATGCGGCCGCCACCGCGGCGTGGGCGGCCGCGAGCTCATCCCGCAACCGGGCGGCGGCGGCTTCGGCATCCGCACGGCCGGCGGCAGCGTCGGCGGCTTCCGACCGCGCCGCCGCCGTCTCGGCCGCCGCCGCCGCCGCCGCCGCCGTAGCGGTCGCCGCGGCCGTCTTTTCCCGCGCCGCCGCGTCGCGGGCGGCGGCGGCGTCCGACGTCGACGCGGCCGCGTCGGCGCGTGCCGCAGCTGCGTCTGCGCGGGCAGCGTCTGCCGCCGCGGTCGCGGCGGCCGCATCGGCCCGCGCGGCCGCCGCGGCGGCCGTGGCGGCGGTGGTGGCCGCGGCGGCGGCCGCCGCCTCGTCCCGGTGGCGGGCCGCCTCTGCGCGCGCACGCGCCGCGTCGGCCGTCGACGCCACCGCCCGGTCGGCGGCGTCGGTGGCGGTCGCGGCGGCGGCGTCGCGCTCCCGCCTTGCCGCGTCGAGGGCGGCGTCGCTCTTGGCCGCCCGCGCGCGGGCGGCCTCCGCGTCTGCGTCGGCGGCGGCGGCGGCGGCGCGGGCGGCGGCGGTAGCTGCGGCGGCCGCGTCGAGCCGCGACGCCAGGTCCATCTCCTTGGTCGACGGCACCGTGGGGGCCGCCGGCGGCGGCGCCGCGTGGAGCGGCGCTGGCGGCGCGGGGGTGACGGGGGAGCCCAGCGCGCGGGCGCCTGCTGCTGCCGGCGGGACGCTGCCCGCGGCGGCGGCGCCGCCCTTTGCCCTCGACTTGGCCAGCAGCTCCGCGTACGCCACCCGCAGGCTGTTGTACATGCCCGACAGCTCCGCGTAGGTGGCCTTGGTCTTGGCCGCGTGCGCCGCAAACGCGTCGAGCCGCCGGCGGTCGGCGGTGGACGCGGCGGTGGCGGCCGCCAGTGCCGCTTGCAGGTCCTCCATGTTGCCCGCCGACGGCGGGGGAGCTGGGGGGAGGACGGTGGACGCGGCGGCGGCGGCCGCGGCGGCGGCGGCGGCGGCGGGGGCGGCCGCCGCTGCCGCCACGTCGCGCCCTTTTTGCCGTGGCCGCTCCCGCCCCCCCGCCTTGGCCTTACCCCCACTCGACCGCCGGCCGCTGCTGCCGCTGCCCGACGACAGCGGCTCTGCCCCCCCCCCCTCAGCGGCGGTCACGGGCGCCGCGCCGGCCGCCCCCCCCGCCCCCCCCCCCCGGCGCCCGTTGTGCCCATCGTCCCCCAGAGGGTCATGTCGCCGCCGCCGCCAACGCCGTCGAGGCGGACGGCAACGTCGCCCACCTCCTCGGCGAGCAGCCGCGGCCGGACGGTGGCGGCGGCGACCGCCGCCCCCGCCCGCGTGACGAGCGTCAGGTCGCCAACGAGGCCCGCCAGCGGCAGCGCCACCCGCCAGGCCACGCCGGGGCTCCCCGCCCCCGCCCCGCCGACGGCCGCCCCAACCGCGCCGGGGGGGACTCCACCGCCGGCGCCCGGCCGGTGGCGGCCTTCCACCGCAGCACGTACTCCCCCGGGGGGGGGGGGCACACTACCAGGGAGACATGCAGCGTGGGGGGGGGGGGGGGTGGGGGGACGGACATGGCGACAAGAAGGCGGGGGGGGGGGGGGGGGGGGAGGGGGGAGGGG
>CM020620.1:20733951-20756759 GCA_009829735.1 Pyropia yezoensis
GGGGAAAGCCCCACGGAGAGCGCGGTTGAGCCGACGCCCGCATCAACCCCCGGGTACACCTTCCGGCCCCGACGACACGGCGTCAGGGGATTGATGACCAACCTCCGAGGTTGGGAGGAGAGGACGGGAAGCCCCTTCACGTTGAACCAGACAAGGGCCCTGTTCAGGATGCCCGAGCTAACACCGGATATCGGTGTAGGACATGTGTTGTTTAACTTGGAGAACTTCAAGGTATCAGCCACACTGGGGGTTGACCCCCAGTCGACACGATCGTACTACCCTGTACTGGACACAGGGGCTGGACCCAACCTTATCCGGAAGGATACCCTCCCGGACAAGTGGCTTCCACGAGTCAGAGTGACTCGGGGACCCACCATCAAGGACGCGAATGGTCGACTCATTCGTACGACCGCAGCGATGTCGCTGCAGGTTACCATCGGGGATCTCACCACGGAAGTTGACTTCCTGGTATGTGAAACGCTATCGGTGCCCTGCATACTGGGGTGCACCTTCATCAACGTTCACGTTGATGCAATCCGGCCAGGCCGGAGGACCGTCGAGCTTCAAGAAGCCGACGGGACGAAGCGAGGACACACGGCTATCGTCAGGGACCTGACGCTACAAGGAAGCCACGTTAACGTGGCTGAGGTGTACGCAAGCGTCGAGCCGAAGACACTTCGGTTGGCCGAGCGAACTCGCTTTGAGCCGTTGTCAGAGACAGTCCTCCCGGTTAACTGCGACCTCGCAGGCATCTGCAGAGTCCAGTCCAACCTACGGACGTACAAGCGCCATGGGTTGACCATGGCCAACTGTCTCATAGACCTCCCAGCAGGAGGGTCGTCCCTCCTAGTGATGGCGAACTACCGCCGTAAGGCAGTCACCCTCCCGAAGGGAACTATCCTCGGATTGCCGAACTCTACGAAGGAGATATCCTTACCCCTGATAAGGAAGGTCAAGTGGAACCACTTGAAGTACTGGCGGTCGCCGAGACCACCGAGCGACAGCAACCCGATGACGGGAAGCCTAACCCATCGGCGGCTCCGGCGGACCTGCCGCCAAAGGACCAAGAGGCCTTGAAGGCACTGGCCGAGGCTGACCTCGACCACCTTCCCCCTTCGGTAGCCGAAGGGGTACGACGGATGCTAAGAAAGCATGACGTTATGTGGACAGGCGGGGCCTTGGGGACCATTGGGGCAACCCAACATCGTATAGACCTGGTACCAGGCGCACGACCCGCCCGCTCACAACCGCACCGAGCGGGACCTATGCAACGAGAGATCGTTGATGGAGAAGTGAAGAGGATGAGTGAAGCTAAGGTGATCCGACCTTCGATGTCGGAATGGGGTGCCCCAGTCGTTATTGTGCCGAAGAAGGATCAAACCCCTCGGTTTTGCATCGATTATCGACGCCTCAACTTGGTTACCAAGAAGGACTCATACCCTTTACCAAGGATGGATGAATGCATCGACTCCCTGGGGGAGGCTACGGTGTTTACCACCATCGACTGCAATGCCGGATACTGGCAGATCCCGGTGGCGGACGAGGATATCCCCAAGACGGCATTCGTCTGTCACAGTGGAGTGTACGAGTTCCTAAGGATGCCCTTCGGATTGTCCAACGCCCCCGCTACATTCCAGCGGGCTATCGACATCATACTGTCTGGGGTGAAGTGGCGTAACTGCCTAGTGTACCTCGATGACGTCATCGTCTTCTCGCGTAACATGGATGACCATGTACAACATGTTGACGAGGTACTCACCCTCTTGAGGAACGCCGGGGTAACCCTGCGTCTGAAGAAGTGCGCCTTCTTCCAACAGACGGTCGAATATCTGGGCCACCAGATAACCCCTGGTAAACTAGGGGTACTCGAAGCCAATACCCGGGCACTCCGGGATGCCCGGTTCCCTAACACCCAGACGCAGCTCAAGAGCTTCCTGGGAATGTGCAATGTATACCGACGGTTCGTCAAGGACTTCGCTCGGATAGCTAAACCGTTAACGGTTCTTACGAGCAGTACCTTACCCAAGGTACTCCAACCCCTTCGCCTAGCGAAGAGGAGGCATTCGAGTCGCTGAAGCGAGCCCTACTAGCCCCACCCGTCCTTGCGTTACCGCATAGACGGGGTACCTTCGTCATCGATGTCGATGCGTGTGATACACAAGTGGGATGCACCCTGTTACAGGGAGAGACGTTGATCGGTACCGATAACGTTATCCCGGACCTACGTCCGGTAGGGTACTTCAGCCGGACACTCAACCCGGCTGAGCGGAACTATAGTGCCACCGAGCGTGAATGCCTCGGAGTTATATGGGCAGTGCAACTGCTCCGTCCATACCTGGAGGGCTCCAGGTTCATCGTGAGGTCCGACCACGAACCCCTACGATGGCTCCTCAACCTTGGTGACAAGGATTCCGATAGCCATGGGAGGCTAGCCCGATGGAGGCTGAAGATGGCCGAGCACGACTACCGCACGGTGTATAAGGCTGGGTCAACCCACCACCTCGGAGACGCGTTGTCTCGACTCGACACCCCGAGCGGGGATACCCGCCCGGTGGACGAGGACATCCCGGTAGTACCGGTGTGCATGGTGGGTAATGCTACCCAGGGTATGGCTGACCATACCATGGCACACCTTGCGTGCCCATTGACCCTCGCGGACTTCCGCGAGGCACAGGCCAACGACGATGACTGTAGACGTCATCGTGCTAACCTCCTGGCCGGTACGGCCGGCATCTTCTCCGAGAACGAAGACGGACTCATATACCGGCGGGCACCCGCCGATGGACGACATCAAGTCGTGGTTCCCGTGTCCTTACGGCAAGCCGTCATGGAACGAGAACATGAGAACCCTACAGCCGGACACCCGGGGGGTTCACGTATGTTCGCAGCAATGCGAAGGTTCTTCTACTGGCCAGCAATGGCCGTCGACGTGGTCGACCACGTACGGGGAT
This sequence comes from Pyropia yezoensis, assembly GCA_009829735.1. Classification (NCBI taxonomy): domain Eukaryota; phylum Rhodophyta; class Bangiophyceae; order Bangiales; family Bangiaceae; genus Pyropia; species Pyropia yezoensis. The sequence goes on from CM020620.1 coordinate 20,736,903, forward strand.
GCCACCCCTGTGCACGTAACCGCATGAGTCTACATAGGCAGGCGTCTGCCATGAAGCTATTCCCACCTGATGGGCCCAACGAGCAAGTCGCTATCGACATACTCGGGCCACTTCCGATAACGGAAGAAGGGAACAGGTACATCCTGGTCATGTCTGACCGCTTCACTAAGCTGTCAAGAGCGGCAGCCATCCCGAATGATACGGCATACACGATCATGAACGCAGTGGTTGACCACTGGATCAGTGCATACGGAGTCATGAAGCAACTCCTCTCCGATAACGGAGCAAACCTTACGTCGGCATTCTGCACGAAGGTCCTGGGCATGTTCGGTATCGAACCACGTCGGGCATCCGACTACCACCCGCAGTCCAACGGGCAGGTGGAGCGGTTCAACCGCACCATCGTAAAGATGCTACAGTGCTACGTGGCCGAGCACACGAACACTTGGGACAGGCTTCTGTCCGTACTCACCCTGGCATACAATGCCAGGCCACATCGGAGCACAAACATTGCTCCGCTGGAGTGGGTCATGCCACTAGGCGTCGGTAACCTGACGCTGCCACCCGGCAGGTGCACTCGGTATGATACACCGAAGGGCCGACCCGCCGAACGCATCCACCTAGCTTGGTTGGCCAAGCTATCGTGGATGATTCCCAAGCTCAAGGGTGCCCTTGACAGAACACAACTTCGGTATAAGAAGAACTTCGACGCCCGACTACGGGTGCGCAACGCAACCCTGGTAACAGGTGACTGGGTCTATATCAGACACCAGAAGTTCCGAGGGAACAAGCTTATGCAACCGGTCAAGGGACCGTACCAGATCCTCCACAGAGATGACCACTCTGTTATCTTACACTCCGATACGGAGATCCAACGCATCAGTATGAATGATGTCACACCTGCTCCGAAGCCGGAACAGCCTCAGCCGGTACCGGCTGGGTTGCTACATGAAGCCCTTACAACCCACCGATCGGATGACCCGGTGGGACCGGATGGCATTCCATACCAAGTAGAGAGCGTGGTCGGACACACCGACCCGGACCTACCAGGACCCTGGTACGTCAAGGTTATGTGGGTCGGATACGACTCACCCACCTGGGAACAGGCGGCAAACATACCCCGCCAACTACTCATGCCTTACATGAGGCGACGACGCCTACTGTAACAACCCAACCGACACCGACATCGGCTGTTGGGGGGTGAGGCTTATACCTACTAAGTAGGGTGTGACATGGTTACGGCAGACTTAGGTTTCTAAGTCAAATCAGACTTAGGTTTCTAAGTCGAACCAAGCTTAGGTAACTAAGTAGAGCTAAGCTTAGGTAACTAAGTAAAACCTGAACCTTAATAAGTTAACTTAAAGGTAAAGGCTAACCTCGATAATATCGAAGTAACTAGGGGGCTTACACGGGAGGATGACCTCCCAAAGCCAAGACACAAAGTGAGGGAGGATAACCTCCCCAAGCATGAACCAACCGGAAGAAGTTGGACGGGAGGCAAGGCACCACTGAGCCAGAAGGGGTACTCCCCAGGGCAGCAAACAGAGGCAAGCAATGCCCCCAGCGGGGGATGAGTTTATACTCACTACTACCCGGCTACCATAAGGGTTGCCGGGGCCCTCTCCCGCACAATCAATAGCACTCCTCAGTGGGTAGACCCACTGCCCGAGGGAGGCCACTCACGCGTAAGCGCGTAGACCTCCGTGCTCCACCGGTCGGCAACGTCACGACGGTCGACCACCCGAGTTACCTCGGTGCATAGCTGGACGAGGGTGCTGCGGCCAGCCTCCACGTCCTCCAGAGCTTTCTGGAGGCGGTCCAGCACGCCACCAAAGCAACGCGCTGACCCAACCAGCGCAGCACCTGGGGGGATATCCCCCCAGCTAACAGAGAGACCCCCACGCATTGCGCGGGTAACAAGGGCGTCAACGCCTTCATACCAGAGACGGGGACCCCCGTCATGTAGGACAGGGGCGGGAGGTGACACTGGCGCAGCCAGAGGAGCCACAGAAGCCGACACGGCTACCACCGGAGCCGGTGGCACCTGGTACGAGGCCCGGTAGGACCCTACCGAAGGGGCTCCACCGTAACCACGGCGGTACTCCGCCCGACGACGGGACACCTCACGCTCCCCACCCACAGAGCCCCACTCTCGGGGACGACGGCCAACCGCCGCCGGCATCGGGTTACCGAACCACGGAGCAAGGACCTGAAGAGGGTCATGGATAACCATGGGAATACCCAGGTCAGCAACAGCCTCGGTGGACGCCCACCCATGGCAACTAGGCTCACCCGGCTGAGTACGCCGGACACGCAACGAGTGACGAGGCAAGGGGGAAGCCCCAGCCTGCGGGTCCCGGTACGGGGGAAGGGCCAACACCCCAGCCCAGTTCACGGCATCGTGAACAGCCAGCAGGGCTTCGAACTCCCGGGCCAACCCGGTCTTGGCAGCTATCAGATCCACGCCCAACTGCGCGATGTGCCGACGGACACCCGTCGGAAGATGAAACAGACGACCCTGCCGGCGGACGGACAGCAAGAAGGATGAAGCCTGCCCGAGGGTAACCTCAAGGGTGAAGGTACCCTGCAACGGGTGGACCGGTCGCGAGGCCAACACACTCCCGAAGTAGCGAAGACAGGAGCCGGTGTCAAACCGGAAAGCAGGGGCGGGTTCCCACCCCTCCTGCCATAGCGGCGGGCGCACGGGAGTGTATACCGGAGCACGACCGTTGCCGGTCTGCAACGCACACGTTATATCCGTGCGGAACGCATCCGCCATGACACCATGGTTACGTCGCCAACTCGACGCCGACTTCAACCCCGCCATGGGCGGGTAGGGAGCCGTCAACGACAGATACGGGGGTACCCCCGGGTAGTAGTCAAAGTCGGGATACCGACCGGTACGGCTCACCGTCTCCCCAAACGCAACCGGCTCCGCCGCCGCCGCAATCCCCCGAGCACTAGCCGGGTAGTCAATCTCCCGCGGCAACGCGGGGGCAATCAAGTCGCAGACCCCGAAGTTGGGGTCGAGGTAGACCTCACCCCGTCCCACCCGGGTGCGCCAGAGCGGCGCATGCCGGTCGTCCGGCTGACTCAGGATCCAATGGTGTTCCACCCGGACCGCGTTCGGCTGGTTGACCAGCCGCACCAACTCCCGCTCCCAGCACGGGTCCACCTTGACGCGCCGGGAGGATTCTCCACGGGGATGCACCAGGTGGAAGTCCACCCGCATACGCCCATCGGACTCCATCGACTCTTGCACCGGGAGGCCTCGAACCCGAGCCACCAAGTCGGACACCGACATGGCGGGTTGACCCGCCGCCACGGCGACGCCGCCACCCAACGGGGCAACCCGGGCAGGACCAGGAAGAATCGGGGGCGCCGGGGGACGCACCACCGGTAGAGGGGCCGACGTCGGAGATGGACGAGGCCGAGGAGGAAGAAGAAAGGCGGGCGCCCGCCCGGAGTAACTCCCGGTGTCAACCGCCATGGGAGAAGGAGCGTCTTGACCGCTCGACGCCCGCGGCACCGCAGGTACGGCACCGGCGCCGGCGCCACCCGTCGGCGTAGCCCCCGCCTCGGAAGGGGAAGGCACTTGGACAGCCTCCGGAGCCGGAGCCCCGGCCGTGCGGACACCCGCACCGTCTTGACCCGCCGCACCGGGTGTCGCACCGCCACCACCACCCGCGTCAACGTCGGGACCGCCTCGAGGAGTCACCGCCCGGACACCCGGACCACCTTGACCAGCCGGAGTCGGCTGCGGGTCGCGACCTCCGCCGCAGGGCGGACCATCTTGAGGTACCTGCGGTGAGCCGGCACCGGCACCAGGCCCCATCCGGGCAGCCGGCAGAGAGGGGGTAGAAGCCGCCACGCGCGGTTGACCGCCGGGTTGACCTCCGGCCGACGGCACCGTCGTGCCGCTGCACACGGACGACAGTCCTCCGGCCGACAGACGGACGGACACCGCAGGCCCGTCGTCGTCAGACGAGCTCACCCCGTAACGCGCGGCGTCGGGACCGACAGGCGCGTCGTCCTCCATCTCCTCCCCGATCAGGAGGTCTTCCTCCTCTTCAAGCACCTGGGGATAGGACATGATAACGGGTGCGGAGTCCCCCGCGCCCACAAGCCGTCGACGGCTACAACCCGGTACGGTGGGATAACCGGGACGAGCCAGGGAAGCGCGGACACCCGCGCTTATGACCACAAACGGCCACGAGAAGCGCCACAAACACGCGGGTCGACCCGCGCCCCACGGGGCTACGAACGCGCTCCACCCAGGCACCTGGGCGGGACGGGGCCACCCCCACACACGGGGTAAGCAAAGGGGGGTCACCCCCAACCGCCCCCACGCAACGCGGGCAGCCCCCGCCCCCCACTCAATCGTCCACACGAGAGGGGCCCCCCTACCACCAGGCACCTGGTGGCGGATCCGCTTGCACCACCCCTCGGAAAGGGGGGTCGTGAACAAAAACCCGCATCGGGAAATTAACGGTCCGGAAAACGGATCGTGTGTGTACCACACAAAGGGGGGCACCCCCCTCGGCGACCTCGAAAAGGGGTGTCTGTCGCGACGGGGCGCAAAGCCCCACCCGACGGGTAAACAGTCACGCGACCCACTTACATTCGGTAACCCGAATGCAACTCGACCCGAGGACGGGCCGAATCTAAGGGGGGGATATGTAGCAATATGGTTGTCCGTATTGTGACCCTAATATTAGGGGGGCTACTTCTAATCCTTAACTTCCAATTTGAGAGTCCGAGCTGGTCACGGTATCTATAAGTTACGTATGACCAGAGGGACTTGCATCTTGGGGTGGAGGGTAGTTAGTAGTGTCTCCGAGGGTTTATAACGAGGGGGCCGGTGGCGAATCCACCGCCGGCCAAGGTAGAACAACAAACCCCTCCCATTTGGGCTCCCATCTTGGTCCCGTGGCTTGCGCTCCAAGGACAGCAACCTTGGCCTCCCGGTGACGTTGGTGCCGATCCCCCTTGGTGAGTGTTCCCTGAGAGTGGACGTGCGACGGATTCCTATTGTGCTACAGTCTCCCGAGGGTGCACGCGGCTGGCTTGGAGCGTACCCGACGGCAAGACGGACGTTTGCTTGAGAGTATTGCCGTTGTCATGCATTCGGCGAGTGCTGCACGTCGTCCCCGACTTCGCCGATCTGGCACGTCGTCGGGGCTTTGATGCCGAGCCCGCGGGGTGGGGCGACCCAGTGGCAGAGCGCCTTGCTATGCGCTACTTTATCAATGCGGTTTACCCGTGGTGTTCGTGAGCATGAACATCTTTTCTCGTTATCTCAGTCTCCGTCCTACGCCATGACTTCCTGACTGTGAAACAAAAGAGTAGACGCCGAAGAGGTGGCAGGCAACACCACCGCTGAGGGAACGGAAGAACAAAACATGCAATAGCACTACAAGTCATATCCACCGCGTGACCATCGACGTGGAGACTGAATACCGCCGCAAACCTATTGGGCCTGCCAGTACAGCCCATCCCCTCGTATACGATGCACGCTCATCCGCACGTATGCTCTCCACGTGGAGACTTGGGGTGAATGGAGGCAGTCCAACGCAAAAGTGGGGTCAGCAGAGGGTGCGGGCGGTACTGCCGTCGAAACCGCAAGCTTTGCCGTCGGCGCCACCTACGCAGCTGCAGAGGCGGTCAGGACCGATGCAAGTCAGGTTGACCCCGTTTAGGGGCAGCACCTGCTCGTGCCGAAGAGGGTACATCCGTTAACGGCCGTCGCCGACGTGGCGTGACCCCGTTTGCGGGGGCGAGGGTAGAAGAAGAGGATGGCGCCACCCAGGGGAAGGCACTGCGGCCGCCGCCGCCGCAGCAAAGTCCGCAGACGCTGCCACGGCCGCAGCTGCAGACACCGCCACGGCCGCAGCTGCAGACACCGCCACGGCCGAGCCGATAGCGCTCGCGGCTGTGGCAGGCGCTGGCGGGGGGGGCGGCGGGACAAACTTGGGCTGGTGCCACGCATCCAGGGGCGGTGCCGCCGTGGTGGCCGCCGTCGCCGACGCAAAGTCCGCCGACGCTGCCACGGCCGCAGCTGCAGACACCGCCACGGCCGAGTCGATAGCGCTCGCGGCTGTGGCAGGCGCTGGCGGGGGGGGCGGCGGGACAAACTTGGGCTGGTGCCACGCACCCGGGGGCGGCGCCGCCGCGGTGGCCGCGGTCGCCGACGCAAAGTCCTCCGACGCTGCCACGGCCGCAGCTGCAGACACCGCCACGGCCGAGCCGATAGCGCTCGCGGCTGTGGCAGGCGCTGGCGGGGGGGGCGGCGGGACAAACTTGGGCTGGTGCCACGCACCCGGGGGCGGCGCCGCCGCGGTGGCCGCGGTCGCCGACGCAAAGTCCTCCGACGCTGCCACGGCCGCAGCTGCAGACACCGCCACGGCCGAGCCGATAGCGCTCGCGGCTGTGGCAGGCGCTGGCGGGGGGGGCGGCGGGACAAACTTGGGCTGGTGCCACGCACCCGGGGGCGGCGCCGCCGCGGTGGCCGCGGTCGCCGACGCAAAGTCCTCCGACGCTGCCACGGCCGCAGCTGCAGACACCGCCACGGCCGAGCCGATAGCGCTCGCGGCTGTGGCAGGCGCTGGCGGGGGGGGCGGCGGGACAAACTTGGGCTGGTGCCACGCACCCGGGGGCGGCGCCGCCGCGGTGGCCGCGGTCGCCGCCGCAAGGTCCGCCGACGCTGCCACGGCCGCAGCTGCAGACACCGCCACGGCCGAGGCGATAGCGCTTGTGGCTGTGGCTGGCCCCGGGATGGGAGGCGGTCGTGGTTGCGTCCTTCTCGACAGCGGCTGGTGCCAGGCAGACGGGGGCCGGGCCACTGTGTCGGCGAAGACGGTCGCGACCGCGGATGTGGTTGGTCGTCGGCGAGGTCGGACAGGGGGCTGCGCAGCGTTGTGGAGGCGGCCGCCTTTGTCTGTGCGGGGAAAGGCGCGTCTGTGTCGCCGTGAGCTTGCGGGCGACGCCACGCTGAAGTCCATCGGTCCATAGCCCGCTGCTGACAGAAAGTGCCGATCCAATGAGAGGGGCCGCAGGTGGTGCAGTCTCGCGGTTGTGGCGGTGTCCTGAGATAGTCTTCAAAAACACGAGAGAAAGCCCATCGAACACTCAGAGCGTCGTTGGGCGGCGCCCCGTCAAGGGTCCCGTCGCAAGCGCGCTTTCGATGGGACTCTGGACGTGCTGGAAACGCCCATCGAAGGCGGCTCTCGATGGGTCGATGGGACTCGACGGGCCTCGATGGGCTTTCAGCGGGAGCTGACGATGTGTCCCGCGCGCCATGGCGCGCGGGACGGCCGGGGCCTGCAGTCCCCCCCCCCCCCCCCCCCCCCCCCTCCCACCCACCCACCCCGCCCCCCCCCCCCCCCCCCCCACCCGTCCTCTGTGTCGTGGCGCCTGCACTCCGCTTTGAAATTTCAAAAAAGAGGGGGCGGAGGAAGCGCCGCGCCGCCAACGTGGCAGGCGCCGCCACCAGTTTGAAAGAGGAAACGCATACTGTAGGCAACCCCTGCCCCCCCCCCCCCCCCCCCCCCTTTTCCCTCCACACAGCATGCCATCTCCACCGGGAGCGCTCTGGCGGGGGGGCGTGCCGGGATCACGCGCCGTCCCCGCCAAGGTGGCCTGCGGGGGCAGTCTGGTGGACTGGACCACTGCCTGGCGAGAGGGAGCGGCCCCGCCCGCCCCCCGCTAGCAACACCCCCCCCCCCCCCCCCCCCCCGAGGACTACCCGCCGCGCTCCCTGTCCACCACCGTGGCGGCAGTCCCCCCCCCCCCCCTCCTGCTCCTATGTATCCTCTCCGTGGCGACCCCACCCCATCCGCCCCCCCCCCCCCCCCCCGGCTCCCCCCCCTACCACCACCACCGCCAGCCAGCCAGCCCGCCGCTGCCCACCGGCCCCGCCCACCGCCGTGGCGCATCCGCGGCGGCCACGGCGGCCGGCTTGGACGTCTCTGCCACACCCCCATCGCCCGTGGCAGCCACACAGCAGCGGTGCGCTGCTCGCCCCCCCCCCCCTCCACCGCCCCGCCTGCATTGCCGCCCCACCGCCTGGCCTCTCGGGAAGCCGCCCGACAACGCGTGCCACCCGCCCCCCCCCCCCCCCCTCTTCCCTACCTCGCCCCCCCCACCCCCCCGACCCCACCCGCAACGCCCTCACGGCCCATCCGCTGCTCCACCGCACGCTCAACGGCACGGCAGCAGGGTCGTCCTTGTGCCTCCTCCCCCCGCATGCCCGCCCCCACAACCTCGGCCCATCCCCCCCCCCTTTTGTGACCTGCCAAGCCAGTGACGGTCATGATGGACCCCCCCCGCCATCCCCCCGTCCGCATGCGGCGGCTGGTGGCCCTCCCGCCGCCCCGGCTGGCCGACGTGGACGGTGGTGGCGGCGACGGCGGCGACGGCGGCGACGGCGGCGGCGGCGGCAGCTGGGCGTCGGCGCCACCCCCCCCGCCGCCGCTGGCGGTGACGGTCCCCACCGCCCGCGGCGGGCGCATCCACATTGTCCACGCGACGGCAGCGGCGGCGGCGGCGGCGGCGGCGCCACCGCCGCACCCGCACCCGCTGCCGTTACGCCGGGCGTTGCGCCCACCGCCGCTGCCACCGACGCCGCCGCCGCCGCCGCCGCCGCTGCCGTCGCGGATGCTGCCGCCGCCGCCGACGCCGCCGCCGCCGCCGTCGCCGCCGCCACCGCCACCACCGTCGCAATGGGCGGTGGCCGTCGCGTCGGAAGGTGGCGGCGGCGGCGGCGGCGGCGGCCACCGCCGCTCCCGCCGTCCCCCACCGTCGGCCACCCCCAGTCCCGGAACGTCTGCTTCCACGGCCGGCGGGTGGGCCGCCACGGCGGCAGTAACGGCAGCCGCAGCGGGAATGGCGACGGCGACGGCGGCGGCGGCGGCGGCGGTGGTGGCGGGCACTCCCGCCAGCGTCAGCGACGACGACGACGACGACGACGGTGACGGCGGCGGGAACGGGCGTGGCGGCGGCGGCGGCGGCGGTGGCGGCGGGGGTGGTGGCGGCGGCGGTGGTCGGGCCGACGGGGGGGCCCGCGGCCGCGGGGCGGTGGCGGCAGACGCGGCCACGGCGGGGGCGCCCGCGGGGGTGCCCCCGCAGGCGTCGTTTGCGATTGCGGCGACGCTCCACCGGCCGCGGACGCGCAAGTCGTCCAAAGGGTACGTGCCCCGCCGGGGCCGGGCAGCCAGCGGAAAAGGGGGGAAAGAGAGGGCAGCAGGAGAGGTTGAGGGGGGGGTGAGCGGACCTTGTGGTCGCGGGCCCCCCTGCTGGAGCGGCTGCAGGGCCGCCATGTTGCGAGGAGGAGCCCGCAGTGGGGCGGGGGGGGAGGGGGTGCCCGCTGCCGCCGCGGGGGTCCCCATCCGCCGCCCCGTTTGCCCTCTGCTTGCCCGGCCGGTCGGGTGCCCGCCGCCATGGCGCAGCCGACCGGCGCGGCGGCGGCGCCGGTCGGTGCGGCGCGCGTCGCGGCCATCCCCCCCCCCCCCCCATCCGCGCGCCAGTGACTGACGTGTGTCTGCTGCGAGGGGTGTTGTGTTCGACCGTCTCCCCGGTCCCTTCTTCCTGGCTTGCCCCCGCCCCCCCCGCTCCCCCACCCGGCTCCCTCGCGCGCCCACACGGCGGTGCTGTCCCCAAATCCCCCCCCCCCCCCCCCCACGCAGAGGCTGGACCCCCGAAGAGGACACCCTCCTCCGCGCGGCGGTAGTCCACCACGGCACCCGCCGGTGGAAGGCGGTGGCCGCCCACCTGCCCGGCCGCGCCGACACCCAGTGCCTCCACCGGTGGACAAAGGTGCTGCGGCCGGGGCTCAAAAAGGGCCCCTGGACGCCCGCCGAGGACGCGACCATCCTGGCGGCGCTCGCCGCCGCCGCCGCCGCGGCGGCGGCGCCGTCCTGGTCTGACGTGGCCGCCGCCCTGCCCGGCCGGCTGGGCAAGCAGTGCCGGGAGCGGTGGGTCAACCACCTGGACCCCCGCATCCGCCGCTGCCCGTGGACGGCGGCGGAGGAGCGGGTGCTGGCGGCGGCGCACGCGGCGCTGGGCAACCGGTGGAGCCTGATCAGCCGCGCGCTGCCGGGGCGGACGGACAATTGTATCAAGAACCACTGGAACGCCACCCGCCGGCGGCAGGCCACCCGCGTGCGGGGGGGGGAGGGGGAGGAGGGGGAGGGGGAGGGGGACGGCGAGGGGGAGGGCGACGGCGAGGGGGAAGAGGAGGTAGAGGGGGAGGAGGGGCGGGGGGGGGGGACTGGGGGGGGGGGGGGGGGGGGGGGTGGGAGGGGGGGTGGCCGCTGGGGGGGTGATGGACACGGGGGGCGACAGCGGCCATGTCGCTGCGGACTGTGGGGGGGGCGGGGGGGGGCCCCGGCCGGGGGGAGGGGGGGGGCGCCCCGCCACCCCGTCGGTGGCGTCGGCCAGCCGCGGCGGCTCGCCGCCGCGCGCCGGCGGCGACGGGGGCGGCCGCCGGGGTGCGGGCGCGCCCGCCCCGGCGGCCGCCGCCACCGCCGCCGCCACCGCCGCTGCCGCCGCCACCGCCGCGGGCGTGCCGCCGCGGCCGCCAACGGCGGCGGTGGCGGCCGCCGCCGCGGCAGCGGCCGCGGCAGCGGCAGCGGCCGCGGCGGTGCCGCCGCACCCGCCCGGCGGCGCCGCCGCCGCTACTGGCGCGGCCGCCGCCGCCGCCGCCGCCGCCGCCACCCGTGCGGTGGTGGCGGCAGAGCGCAGCAGCAGCGGTGGCGGCTGCGACGGCGGCGGCGTCGGCAGCGGCGGCAGCGTGTGTAGCCGCGGCGGCCACAGGGACGGTCGCAGCGGCAGCGGCGGCGGCAGCAACGGCGGCGGTGACGGTGGCGGCGGCGGCGGTGACGTGGGGGGGCGCCTGCTGGCCGGGGGGATGGCGGCGGCCAAGCGGCGGCGGGTGGCGATTGCCAAGCGCCGCACCCACCGCTCGGCGGGCGCGCGTGGCGGCGGCGGCGGCGGCGGCGGGGGGCTGGCCACCGCGGCGGCGGCGGCGGCGGCGACGGCGGCGGCCGCCACCGCCGCCGCAGCGGTGGCGCCGGTCACCGTCTCCGCCGCCGTCACGGCGGTCGGGGGCGGGGGCGGGGGTGGGGTCCACCCGGCCCCCCCACGGAGTGCCGTCAAGGCCGAGGCGGTCCTTGCTCCGCGCGACGATGCCGGCGGCGGCAGCGGCGGTGGCGGCGGTGGCGGCGGCGGCGGCACCGCTGCTGGGGTGGGAGACCACCCGGCAGCGGCTGCGGCGTCCGCCCCACTCCGCCGCGGCGGAGTGGGTGTCAAGGCCGAGGCGATGCTGTCGCCGCCGCCGCCGCTACGTGCTGCCGTCTGGCCCGCTGCGGCAGGGGGCGGGGGGGGGGGCGGCGGCGGGGGGGGGGGCGGGTCTGGGGAGGAGCAGGGGGGGCGGGGCGGAGGTGGCTGGGCCATGGGGGCGGCCACCGCCGCCGCAGCGGCTGGGGCGCCCGCCGCGGCCGCCGTCTGGGCTGCTGCCGCTGCTGCTGCCGCTGCTGCCGCTGCTGGCGGCGGCAGCGGCGGCAGCAGCAGCAGCGGCGGCGGCGGCGGCGGGCCGTCGCCGCTGGCCGGGATGGGCACCCCGCCCCCACCCGGCCGCCACCGCAACGGCAGCGGTGACGGCGGCGGCGGCGGTGACGGCAGCGGTACCAGCACCCCGCGCCGGCACCCGCGGTCAAGGCGGCGGTCCCCCCCCAGCGCGGATGTGTGGGCGCGATGGGCCGTGCCCGGCGGCAGTGGCGGGAGCGGCGGCGGCGCGGGTGGGGACGGCGGGGGTGGGGGCGGCTCTCCCCCCAGAGGCGCCTCCTCCCCCCTGGCCGCCGCGGCGGCAGCGGCGGCGGCGGCAGCGGCCTTCCCTTTTGGCGAAACCCCCTGCCGGGGGTGGGCGGCGACGGCCGCGGCGGGTGCCGGCAGCGGCAGCGGCGGCCGCGGCGGTGGCCTGACCCCCGACGGGCTCCCGCGGCGGGCCGCCGCCACCTCCCCGGGCGGCGGGTGGGCGGCCGTCCTGGGCGGCACGCCCCTCCCCGGGGGAGGCCTCCCCTGCTGGGGAGGGGGGGGCATGGGGGGGGGGGGAGGCGGCGGCGGCGCCGCCGCTGTCCACCTCCCCCCCGCCCTCCTGCGGCCGCCGCCGCCGGCGTGTGCCATTCGCGGTGGTGGCGGCGGTGACGGGGCGTGCGGCGCCGCCGCCGCGTGGGCGGCAGGGGGGGTGGGGGCTGCCGGCAGCGGCAGCGCGCGCGGGTGGCCGTCGGGGAGCCCGGCGGCACGGCGGAGCCGCGGCAGCAGCGGCCGCGCCGCCGCGGGCGGCACTGGGGGGGGGGTGGGGGTGGGGGTGGGGGCGGCGGCGGCGGGGGGTGGACGCCCCGCGTGGCGGGGGGGGGGGGGGGGTGGGGGGACGTGGACGAGGGGGGGGGGTACGACCCCAGCCGCCGCCTGTTTGGGGAGCCGGGGGGGACCGACCTGGGGCTGTGGTGAAAGGGGTGAGGGAGGGGGGGGGGGAAGAGTTGGGTGCGAGGAGGAGATAGGAACGTGGGCGGTGGGCATGTGGACGACAGTGCGGGCCCAGGGGTGTTGGAATGACCCCCCCTGACGTACTGTACTGTACAGTACTGCGCGCAAGGGGGTGGTGGACGGGCGGGTGCCCGCTGCATGTCCACGACGGCGGGGCTCCCAGTCGCGCCGCGTGCGCCCTGACCTACCCATCGAGTTACAAAGGCGCGGGCTTCATTGTCACCGACACCCCCCTCCCCATCCATATGGGGGACCGCTCCATCCGTCCGGCAAGGCCTCAGAACGCCCCCCCCCCCCCCCCCTCTTGCCATCCCCCGCGTCACTGCGCCCGCGGCCGCCCCGCCGGCCGCCCCCCAGCCGCAGCCCGCCGCACGGCGGCGGCCCGGTCTGGGTGGCCCGCCGCCACCTCCCACGCCGCCCACTCACGGGCGACACCCCCCCCGCCTCCCCCCGCCGCAGCGGCGGCGCGCGCCCACAACGCGCGGGTTCGCGCTTCCGCGCCCGCCTCGGCGCGGAAGGCCGACCACTCGAGCCGCGCGGCGGCCGCGGCGGCGACCGCGTCACGGGGCGCCGCGGCCAGCGCCCGCCGCAGCAGCGACCGGGCGGCGGCCGCGTCGCCGGCCGCCGCCTCAACCGCCGCGAGGGCGGTGAGCGTCCGCACGTCGCGGCGGTCCAGCGCGAGCGCCGCGCGCAGGTGCGCTCGCGCCGCGGCGGCCGCACCCGCCCCCGCCTCCACCGCCGCCGCTGCCGTGTGCAGCCGCACGTGCGACGCGGGCGCGTCGGCGCGGGCCAGGCCCGCGGCTAACACCTCGCGCGCCTTGGCGGGATTCCCTGCCGTCGCCTCGAGGCGACCCCACGCCAGATACAGGCAGCCGCCCGTGTCACGGGAGCGGCGCGCCGACGAGCCGCGGCCGCTGCCGCTACCGACGCGGTCTGCGACGGCGGCCGCCGCCAGGTGCACCGTCGCCGTCTGGTAGAGGGAGCGGGCGGCGTCTGCGTCGCCGGCTGCCTCTTCAAAGCGGCCCCACGCTTGCCACACGGCCGGATCGGCGGGCGAGGCGGCGGTGCCACGCTGGAACAGCCGCCGCGCGGTGGCGCCGTCGCCAGCTGCCGCCTCGGTCAGCGCCCACGTGAGCCACAGGGAGGACAGCCCCGGGGCAGCCACCACGCCCCGCTCGCACAGGGCGCGCGCGCGGGCAGCGTCCCCAGCCTTGAACTCAAAGTCCGCCCACGCCTGCCACAGCAGGCCATCGTGAGGGGAGGCCGCCACGCCGTCGGCAAATGTCGACCGCGCTTGCTCGGGCCGGCCGGCGCGGGCGTGCGCCTGCGCAGCGGCTAATGCCAGGCGGGGCGATTTCGGGCACGCGGCACGCCCCGCAGCCAGGACCGCGGCAGCACGGCTAGCCGACCGGCCGGCGCCCGCCTCCATCGTCGCCCATGCCGAGTAGGTGGCCTCGTCGGCCGGGGCGGCGGCAGCGGAGCGGCCAAACAGCTCCCGTGCCTTGATGGTCGCCCCCGCCGCGGCTTCCAGAATCGCCCACGGAACGAGCAGATGGGGGGACTCACCGGCAGCGGCCACGCCCCGGGCGTACACAAAGAGAGCGAGGGGGGAGAAGCCCGCATCCGCCAGCCCAGCCGCCCAGTAGCGCCACAAGTGCGTGTCAGCGGGCGCCGCGGTCACCGCCTCCTCCATCACCGCCTCCCAGTCAGCCCGGCTGCTGTCAGCGACCGCGGCGCCGCGGTATAGGCGTGCGAGTGCACCCCAGGCGCGACCGTCGGTGGGGTGCCGTTCAAGGTGCGCGCGGTAGAGGGTGCGAGCCAGGCCGACGCGGCGGCCACGGGCGGCGGCAGCAGCCTGGGCAGCCAGGGAGCGGCCCCGTGCAGGGGCACTAGTGGAGGCACCTGCCGCGGCGGCAGCAGCGGCGGCGGCAGCGGCGGTCGGGTGGAAGCGGACGGGCAGGCAGTCGGGGACGGGCGACTGTGGCGGCAGCGGCGGCGACGGGGGGGCAACGGACATGGTCGGCAGGCGGGGGGCAGCCACGTGGGTGGTTGGCCGGCGCGACGTGAGGGCCCCAGCCGCCGATCCGAAGCGCGTCCCTCGGGCCCCCAGGCGAGGGGAGGCGGCACCCACAAAGGCAGGAGGAAAAGCGTCCATGATAGAGGGGGGGGGCGGGGGGGGGAGGTCGGAGCCAAGGGCGTGGTTGCGACCCGACCAGGCGTGAGGGGGGAGGGCACCCACGAACGACAAAGGCGGTGAAGGACGTAGGGTGACACAGCCGCAGGGGAAGGGCGAGATGGTGCGACGGGGTCGATGCAGGCGGAGCGTCTAAAGGGAAGCCGAAAAGAGCAGGGAGAAAAGTCCCGCTGCAGCACGGGAGGAAGTGGGGGGGTGGAGAGAGGAAAGAGATGGGACCAGGATTCAGACGCAGCTGGCACAGTTGCGGGGGTCAGACGGGGAAAGTGGGGCAGCGGCGGGGCGGTAAACAAGGGGCGGGGGGATAGCAGCGGGGAGAGGACCGAGGCATCCGCCAAGGCGGGGGGTGAGTGCCAAGGCGGGGGTGAGTGCCAAGGCGGGGGTGAGTGGCCGGTGGGGGCTCGGCCGTAGCTAGACCACCCCGCGTACAGCTCCGCGCTGCGCCAGTCGGGAGTCGATATCTCCAGTCTCCTCCCTCCCGCGCCCTCCCCTCCCTTGGCCTCCGCACGCCACTGCCCCTCTCCCCGCGGAGCGCGTCACCGACCAAACCCCGTCGGCCGCGCACGGCCGCGAGCAGCACTGGACGGCTGGCGTGGGCGCGCCTGGCACAGCCCACCGGCCGCCAGCCACCGCTGCTGCGCCCGCAGAGAATGGGAGGGGGGCGGGAGACACGGCCGCCGCGCACCTTTACAAGCGCCCACCCCTCCAGCGCTCGTTGGAGTCAAGGTGGCGGACCCCTTTGTGGCTGGATCTGCAACGAGATCGCGGCCACCCTCTCCGACGACGGCGGCGGCCGCCACCACCATTGGTGGTTCAGCCGAGAGGTCGACCGGGCCGAACGAGGCAAGGAGATCGGGCGGCTTGGACAGCCGATCAATTGATGATGATGTTAGTAGTGGTGTACAGGACAGTACCTTTCTGAATCTGATACTGTACTGTACTGACGTGGCGCTTCCCCTGTCGGTCATTTAACACCATTACGATTGCGCGCAGAGGTCACGAGGGCATGGAAGAGGGTCCAGCCGGCGGCCGTCGCCAACAGACGGGGAATGAAAACCGAAGGCCATGAAGAACCTGACCAAGCGTGAGACGCACCGGCAAGGCGAAGGCGCTCCACCGCTTGGGCAGCACGGGCCGTACAGACAGGTTCCGGGGAGTGACATAGGCTTCCACGCAGAGAAGGGGAACGCGAGCTCGTGGTGGAGAGGGGGTCGACCACCACGGCCGCCACCCCGACGGGCGCGGCAACCGGCGCCAAGGCCCCCACCTCACCGCTGGCAGCAGCCTCCTCCACCGTCCCTTCCACCCCGTCGGTGACCCATAGCCGCACTGCCGGGAGGGAGCGCCACGCGCCGCCGCACGCGCCAGCCATCGTGACCCCGTCGCTGCAGCCAGCCAGCATGCCATCTCTCCAAGGCTCCGAAATGGGTTCGCCACCCTCCCCCCCATCCCCCCACATAAGTCCACCCTCCAAACCCTCCCGTGGCTGCTTTCTATCCCACCTTCCTTCCCCCCCCCAGCAGTGACATGGTACATGGAGGGACGGTGCACCACACGCGATGGCGAGAGCAGGTTGAAGGGACACGAGTCGGAGGGAAGGGTGGCTTCAGCGTCGGTCGCTTGGTGAGACATCGAGTTGTCTCTCTCGCCTCTCCGGCTGACACGGGGCCCCATGACCTGGAAACGTGGTTCCAACAGTACCTGTGGTTACCATCCTTTTCTGGCCTCGACTGGACTGTCCAAGGGACAAAAGTCCGTCGCCGCTACAACGTGGCTTCATGCTGGTAGGCGTAGCCCTGGAGAAAATGACGGACAGCTCCACCAGAATTCAATGCAAACAGTGGTTAAAAGTCAACATGTTTCCGCACCCCCTCTGACCCTGCACCTGTGTTCCCTGCGCTGTGCGCACCAGACCGTCGTCGCGCACAAGGCCGGATTCTCTTGCTTTTCCTGTAGAATCGCTTACCCGGCCATGTGGGGGCGAACGGCATCAGGTGCTGGTTCGTCTCCTATCCCACCGACCCTCACCCCCAGCGTCGACGTCATCACCCAAGGCGCCCCGGCGGCGTGAGCCGTGATGCCGGTAGCGACCTTGGTAGCCGGTCTGGCAGACCCCACCAGCCCCGCTCCCACGGCATGCCCAGCAAGCTGCAACGCAAAGGGGCACTGGGCGTCGTCGACGTCCCACCCTTGATCCCTCCGCCACGCGAACCCTCTTCCACAGCAAGCCGAAGAGAAGAGGGAGCACAACAGACAGTTGTAGGAACACGCACACACGCCTGCACCACCGGCCCATCAATACACAATGACTCCACGGATGAGCTTGCCGTCATGCATGTCCTTGAAAGCCTGGTTGATATCCTCCAGCGGGTACTTCTTGGTGATGTACTCATCAATCTTGAGGCCCCCATCCATGTACTCTTGGACCAGCTGCGGCACCTCTGTGCGTCCCTTGGTCCCCCCATAGGCTGTCCCCACCCACCGACGGCCAGTGACCAGCTGGAACGGCCGTGTCTGGATCATTTCTCCTGCGCCAGCTACACCAATGATGCAGCTCATGCCCCAGCCCTTGTGAGCCGCCTCAAGGGCGGACCGCATGGTTTCCGTCCGGCCAATGGCCTCAAACGTGTAGTCGAGACCGCCGTCGGTCATCTCCACCAGCACCTCTTGGATGGGCCGGCTCCCATAGTCCTTGGGGTTGACGCACTCGGTCGCACCAAAGGTGAGGGCGTTCGCGAACTTGCCCGAATCAATGTCTACCCCAATGATGCGGGATGCTCCTGCCAGGACGGCACCCTGCACTACCGACAGGCCAACGCCACCAAGCCCAAACACCGCCACCGTCGCGCCCGCCTCTACCTTGCAGGTATTCCGCACCGCGCCGACACCAGTCGGAATGCCACAGCCCAACAAACACAGCGACGTCAGGGGGGCGGCAGTGTCCACCTTGGCCACGGAAATCTCGGGTAGCACGGCGTACTCACAGAAGGTAGACGTGCCCATAAAGTGCAGCAAGCTCTTGCCGCTGGCCTTGTCTGTGAGCCGCCCCGTGCCGTCGGGCATCACACCCTTGCCCTGGGTGGCTCGGATCGCGCCGCAGAGGTTGGTCTTGCCGGACTTGCAGAACTTACAATTCCTGCACTCTGGGATGTAGAGCAGGACGACGTGGTCGCCAACAACGACCGACTCGACCCCATCGCCGACGCTCTCCACGACGCCCGCGCCCTCGTGGCCGAGAACGCAGGGGAAGGCCCCCTCCGGGTCTTTCCCAGACAGCGTGTAGGCATCCGTATGGCACACACCAGTGGCCGTGAGGCGGACGCGCACCTCCCCTGCCGACGGGGGGGCAACCGTCACGGTTTCGACCGCAAGCGGCTGGCCCGCCTCCCAGGCAATGGCGCCGCGGCACTCAATAGGCCGCGCATCAGACATGATGGGGTGGGAGAACGGGAAGCGGAGCAAGAAGACAGAATGAAGAGGGAGGGGGAAGGAAAACAAAGATGAACGCTGCTACGCTCCGCTTCGTGGTGACAAGGCACGCGGAGAGACCCGCACAGGCGGCGCTGCATACGCCGTAAGACGAACACGTCTGGTCTCGAGGATTGCATCTGCATCAGGGCAGATTAACGGATCGTGACAAAGTCTCCGCAAGCGTCCCTTCTCTTAGCGTGTATGCATTCCTTTTCCTCTGCAGACTTGAAATCTGTATCCTTATTCTCGTTCATCGTTCGAAGTTATTCCAGAACTTCAGGACAGAGTACGCACTTGTTGAGACAGCTTCACTGCTATGGCTCAAAACTTGTCCGTGTCCTCCCTCCCTTCTGCATGCGCCCCGCGCACCCCTTCCCACCTCCCTCATCCCACACACCACCACCTCCACCTTGCGCACCCCCCCACCTATCGATTCTCACCCCCCCCGACTCGTACCCTCCCCACCTCTCCTGCCCCCTTCACCACCATGCGTCCCATTGGTTACTTGAGTGCCCCCGAGCTGGCGACGCTCCTCTCCCAGCCCGACGCCGCCGCTGCCGTCCGGGTGGTGGACGTCCGCGACAGCGACTACGAGGGCGGCCACATCCGGGGGTGCACCCACGTGCCGGCGCACCAGTTCTTGGCCAACGTTGGCGCCTACGCGGCGCGGTGGCGCAATGACCAGAGGGTGGTGTTTCACTGGTAAGCCTGGGGGGGGGGAACGGGGGGAGTCAGGGAGTGGCGGGGTGGGTGGGGCGGCGACGGCAAGCGGGGAGGAAGGTCAAAGGTGGCAGAAGGGGGGCAGTGAGAAGCAGAGAGAGTGGATGAGGGGACGTCTCTTGGGAGTGGATGGACTGCGCTGTCCGCGGCGTCGCTCGAGTGCTTCTCGGTTTGCCTCGTGGACGCGCCGCTGCCTGGGCAGGGGTGTTTCCCTACCGCTTCCCCCTGCTGTGGTTGTTGCTCGCCGCGTACACTCCCAGGGCGGCCGCCCGTTGCCCTCGCTACACCGCGCGCACATTCTCTTCCTAACCGCGCTGTGTCCTTTGTGCTGCCCCCCTCTACCCCTTCCGCACGTGGGTCACGCCCCGCTCTCTTCTCTGTTCTCTCGCCTGCTCCTTACGCAACCACTTCTTCCCGCGCGAGTCAACCTTGGTACCCCCCCCCTGTCCCCCCCCCCTTTCCCTTCCCCCCTCCCTCCCCCCCGCTGTCACAGCATGCTGAGCCAGGTGCGGGGCCCCAAGTGTGCGACCCGGCTGGCGGCCACGCTCGCCGACGGTCCCCCCGGCGGCCCCGACGTGTTTGTCCTCGACGGCGGGTGGTCGGCCTTTGTGTCGGGCCCCGCCCGGCGGGGGCTGTGTGAGGGCGTCGACCCGCGCATGTGGGGGGGGGGGCAGCGTGACTGGGGGCGGCAGCGGGACGGACGGGGTGTCGTGTGATCTTCCGGGGGGGGGGGGGGGGGGGGGGGGGGGGGGGGAGGGAAGGAGTGGGGCAGAGAGACGCCCGCGTGACGTGTGCAACGCCAGGCGCGGGGCGGGCGGCGGGGACGCACGCGCGCGCGCGGGCGCACCATGCGGGGCAGCGCGGCGCGGGGCCGGTGGCCGGCCCCTCTCCGCCCGCCGCGTCCGCCCCCGCCGCCCCCCTCCGTCCCC
>CM020620.1:20757259-20837402 GCA_009829735.1 Pyropia yezoensis
GGGTTGGCCCGGAGTTCGAAGCCCTGCTGGCTGTTCACGATGCCGTGAACTGGGCTGGGGTGTTGGCCCTTCCCCCGTACCGGGACCCGCAGGCTGGGGCTTCCCCCTTGCCTCGTCACTCGTTGCGTGTCCGGCGTACTCAGCCGGGTGAGCCTAGTTGCCATGGGTGGGCGTCCACCGAGGCTGTTGCTGACCTGGGTATTCCCATGGTTATCCATGACCCTCTTCAGGTCCTTGCTCCGTGGTTCGGTAACCCGATGCCGGCGGCGGTTGGCCGTCGTCCCCGAGAGTGGGGCTCTGTGGGTGGGGAGCGTGAGGTGTCCCGTCGTCGGGCGGAGTACCGCCGTGGTTACGGTGGAGCCCCTTCGGTAGGGTCCTACCGGGCCTCGTACCAGGTGCCACCGGCTCCGGTGGTAGCCGTGTCGGCTTCTGTGGCTCCTCTGGCTGCGCCAGTGTCACCTCCCGCCCCTGTCCTACATGACGGGGGTCCCCGTCTCTGGTATGAAGGCGTTGACGCCCTTGTTACCCGCGCAATGCGTGGGGGTCTCTCTGTTAGCTGGGGGATATCCCCCCAGGTGCTGCGCTGGTTGGGTCAGCGCGTTGCTTTGGTGGCGTGCTGGACCGCCTCCAGAAAGCTCTGGAGGACGTGGAGGCTGGCCGCAGCACCCTCGTCCAGCTATGCACCGAGGTAACTCGGGTGGTCGACCGTCGTGACGTTGCCGACCGGTGGAGCACGGAGGTCTACGCGCTTACGCGTGAGTGGCCTCCCTCGGGCAGTGGGTCTACCCACTGAGGAGTGCTATTGATTGTGCGGGAGAGGGCCCCGGCAACCCTTATGGTAGCCGGGTAGTAGTGAGTATAAACTCATCCCCCGCTGGGGGCATTGCTTGCCTCTGTTTGCTGCCCTGGGGAGTACCCCTTCTGGCTCAGTGGTGCCTTGCCTCCCGTCCAACTTCTTCCGGTTGGTTCATGCTTGGGGAGGTTATCCTCCCTCACTTTGTGTCTTGGCTTTGGGAGGTCATCCTCCCGTGTAAGCCCCCTAGTTACTTCGATATTATCGAGGTTAG
This sequence comes from Pyropia yezoensis, assembly GCA_009829735.1. Classification (NCBI taxonomy): domain Eukaryota; phylum Rhodophyta; class Bangiophyceae; order Bangiales; family Bangiaceae; genus Pyropia; species Pyropia yezoensis. The sequence continues at coordinate 20,758,327 of CM020620.1, forward strand.
CCTTTACCTTTAAGTTAACTTATTAAGGTTCAGGTTTTACTTAGTTACCTAAGCTTAGCTCTACTTAGTTACCTAAGCTTGGTTCGACTTAGAAACCTAAGTCTGATTTGACTTAGAAACCTAAGTCTGCCGTAACCATGTCACACCCTACTTAGTAGGTATAAGCCTCACCCCCCAACAGCCGATGTCGGTGTCGGTTGGGTTGTTACAGTAGGCGTCGTCGCCTCATGTAAGGCATGAGTAGTTGGCGGGGTATGTTTGCCGCCTGTTCCCAGGTGGGTGAGTCGTATCCGACCCACATAACCTTGACGTACCAGGGTCCTGGTAGGTCCGGGTCGGTGTGTCCGACCACGCTCTCTACTTGGTATGGAATGCCATCCGGTCCCACCGGGTCATCCGATCGGTGGGTTGTAAGGGCTTCATGTAGCAACCCAGCCGGTACCGGCTGAGGCTGTTCCGGCTTCGGAGCAGGTGTGACATCATTCATACTGATGCGTTGGATCTCCGTATCGGAGTGTAAGATAACAGAGTGGTCATCTCTGTGGAGGATCTGGTACGGTCCCTTGACCGGTTGCATAAGCTTGTTCCCTCGGAACTTCTGGTGTCTGATATAGACCCAGTCACCTGTTACCAGGGTTGCGTTGCGCACCCGTAGTCGGGCGTCGAAGTTCTTCTTATACCGAAGTTGTGTTCTGTCAAGGGCACCCTTGAGCTTGGGAATCATCCACGATAGCTTGGCCAACCAAGCTAGGTGGATGCGTTCGGCGGGTCGGCCCTTCGGTGTATCATACCGAGTGCACCTGCCGGGTGGCAGCGTCAGGTTACCGACGCCTAGTGGCATGACCCACTCCAGCGGAGCAATGTTTGTGCTCCGATGTGGCCTGGCATTGTATGCCAGGGTGAGTACGGACAGAAGCCTGTCCCAAGTGTTCGTGTGCTCGGCCACGTAGCACTGTAGCATCTTTACGATGGTGCGGTTGAACCGCTCCACCTGCCCGTTGGACTGCGGGTGGTAGTCGGATGCCCGACGTGGTTCGATACCGAACATGCCCAGGACCTTCGTGCAGAATGCCGACGTAAGGTTTGCTCCGTTATCGGAGAGGAGTTGCTTCATGACTCCGTATGCACTGATCCAGTGGTCAACCACTGCGTTCATGATCGTGTATGCCGTATCATTCGGGATGGCTGCCGCTCTTGACAGCTTAGTGAAGCGGTCAGACATGACCAGGATGTACCTGTTCCCTTCTTCCGTTATCGGAAGTGGCCCGAGTATGTCGATAGCGACTTGCTCGTTGGGCCCATCAGGTGGGAATAGCTTCATGGCAGACGCCTGCCTATGTAGACTCATGCGGTTACGTGCACAGGGGTGGCATCCCCGTACGTGGTCGACCACGTCGACGGCCATTGCTGGCCAGTAGAAGAACCTTCGCATTGCTGCGAACATACGTGAACCCCCCGGGTGTCCGGCTGTAGGGTTCTCATGTTCTCGTTCCATGACGGCTTGCCGTAAGGACACGGGAACCACGACTTGATGTCGTCCATCGGCGGGTGCCCGCCGGTATATGAGTCCGTCTTCGTTCTCGGAGAAGATGCCGGCCGTACCGGCCAGGAGGTTAGCACGATGACGTCTACAGTCATCGTCGTTGGCCTGTGCCTCGCGGAAGTCCGCGAGGGTCAATGGGCACGCAAGGTGTGCCATGGTATGGTCAGCCATACCCTGGGTAGCATTACCCACCATGCACACCGGTACTACCGGGATGTCCTCGTCCACCGGGCGGGTATCCCCGCTCGGGGTGTCGAGTCGAGACAACGCGTCTCCGAGGTGGTGGGTTGACCCAGCCTTATACACCGTGCGGTAGTCGTGCTCGGCCATCTTCAGCCTCCATCGGGCTAGCCTCCCATGGCTATCGGAATCCTTGTCACCAAGGTTGAGGAGCCATCGTAGGGGTTCGTGGTCGGACCTCACGATGAACCTGGAGCCCTCCAGGTATGGACGGAGCAGTTGCACTGCCCATATAACTCCGAGGCATTCACGCTCGGTGGCACTATAGTTCCGCTCAGCCGGGTTGAGTGTCCGGCTGAAGTACCCTACCGGACGTAGGTCCGGGATAACGTTATCGGTACCGATCAACGTCTCTCCCTGTAACAGGGTGCATCCCACTTGTGTATCACACGCATCGACATCGATGACGAAGGTACCCCGTCTATGCGGTAACGCAAGGACGGGTGGGGCTAGTAGGGCTCGCTTCAGCGACTCGAATGCCTCCTCTTCGCTAGGCGAAGGGGGTTGGAGTACCTTGGGTAAGGTACTGCTCGTAAGAACCGTTAACGGTTTAGCTATCCGAGCGAAGTCCTTGACGAACCGTCGGTATACATTGCACATTCCCAGGAAGCTCTTGAGCTGCGTCTGGGTGTTAGGGAACCGGGCATCCCGGAGTGCCCGGGTATTGGCTTCGAGTACCCCTAGTTTACCAGGGGTTATCTGGTGGCCCAGATATTCGACCGTCTGTTGGAAGAAGGCGCACTTCTTCAGACGCAGGGTTACCCCGGCGTTCCTCAAGAGGGTGAGTACCTCGTCAACATGTTGTACATGGTCATCCATGTTACGCGAGAAGACGATGACGTCATCGAGGTACACTAGGCAGTTACGCCACTTCACCCCAGACAGTATGATGTCGATAGCCCGCTGGAATGTAGCGGGGGCGTTGGACAATCCGAAGGGCATCCTTAGGAACTCGTACACTCCACTGTGACAGACGAATGCCGTCTTGGGGATATCCTCGTCCGCCACCGGGATCTGCCAGTATCCGGCATTGCAGTCGATGGTGGTAAACACCGTAGCCTCCCCCAGGGAGTCGATGCATTCATCCATCCTTGGTAAAGGGTATGAGTCCTTCTTGGTAACCAAGTTGAGGCGTCGATAATCGATGCAAAACCGAGGGGTTTGATCCTTCTTCGGCACAATAACGACTGGGGCACCCCATTCCGACATCGAAGGTCGGATCACCTTAGCTTCACTCATCCTCTTCACTTCTCCATCAACGATCTCTCGTTGCATAGGTCCCGCTCGGTGCGGTTGTGAGCGGGCGGGTCGTGCGCCTGGTACCAGGTCTATACGATGTTGGGTTGCCCCAATGGTCCCCAAGGCCCCGCCTGTCCACATAACGTCATGCTTTCTTAGCATCCGTCGTACCCCTTCGGCTACCGAAGGGGGAAGGTGGTCGAGGTCAGCCTCGGCCAGTGCCTTCAAGGCCTCTTGGTCCTTTGGCGGCAGGTCCGCCGGAGCCGCCGATGGGTTAGGCTTCCCGTCATCGGGTTGCTGTCGCTCGGTGGTCTCGGCGACCGCCAGTACTTCAAGTGGTTCCACTTGACCTTCCTTATCAGGGGTAAGGATATCTCCTTCGTAGAGTTCGGCAATCCCGAGGATAGTTCCCTTCGGGAGGGTGACTGCCTTACGGCGGTAGTTCGCCATCACTAGGAGGGACGACCCTCCTGCTGGGAGGTCTATGAGACAGTTGGCCATGGTCAACCCATGGCGCTTGTACGTCCGTAGGTTGGACTGGACTCTGCAGATGCCTGCGAGGTCGCAGTTAACCGGGAGGACTGTCTCTGACAACGGCTCAAAGCGAGTTCGCTCGGCCAACCGAAGTGTCTTCGGCTCGACGCTTGCGTACACCTCAGCCACGTTAACGTGGCTTCCTTGTAGCGTCAGGTCCCTGACGATAGCCGTGTGTCCTCGCTTCGTCCCGTCGGCTTCTTGAAGCTCGACGGTCCTCCGGCCTGGCCGGATTGCATCAACGTGAACGTTGATGAAGGTGCACCCCAGTATGCAGGGCACCGATAGCGTTTCACATACCAGGAAGTCAACTTCCGTGGTGAGATCCCCGATGGTAACCTGCAGCGACATCGCTGCGGTCGTACGAATGAGTCGACCATTCGCGTCCTTGATGGTGGGTCCCCGAGTCACTCTGACTCGTGGAAGCCACTTGTCCGGGAGGGTATCCTTCCGGATAAGGTTGGGTCCAGCCCCTGTGTCCAGTACAGGGTAGTACGATCGTGTCGACTGGGGGTCAACCCCCAGTGTGGCTGATACCTTGAAGTTCTCCAAGTTAAACAACACATGTCCTACACCGATATCCGGTGTAGCTCGGGCATCCTGAACAGGGCCCTTGTCTGGTTCAACGTGAAGGGGCTTCCCGTCCTCTCCTCCCAACCTCGGAGGTTGGTCATCAATCCCCTGACGCCGTGTCGTCGGGGCCGGAAGGTGTACCCGGGGGTTGATGCGGCGTCGGCTCAACCGCGCTCTCCGTGGGGCTTTCCCCGCGGTACTCCGGGGTGGCTTGCTTGGGTAACCCCAGCGCCCCCCGGTCATCCTTCCTCTTACTCGTTTCCCGCCCTTGGTAGGGTGCTGTCCGCCGGGACATCCGGCTGAGGAGGTGCCCCCTCGACGGCCAGTACTCCACCTGGAGCTGGCTGCCTACCCGGTGCGGGTCCGGGTGCTCGGGGGGGATACCCCCCGGTGGATGCCTTGCGTTGCGCCGCTGCCCGCCGAGACTCCTCGGGGATGAGTGGGCAGGAAGACACCCAGTGCTGGGGATCCCCACACAACATACATCCGGACGTGCCGGTCCCCCCTTGAGGTCGCATCGGGGTAGCCCCGTAGCTACGGTTGCCTCCCTCGGGCGCCCGAGTGCCTGCTCCCTGGTAGGCCTTGGGTCCTTGGGTCAACCGGGACATGGACTCCCCCAACCGGTTGGGTCGGCCCGCAATCTGCGGGGGTGCCTCCGTGCGCACCGCCCATGTTGGCAAGGGTTGGTGAGGGTTACCCGTCACCGGGGAGTACCCCGTAGTCCGCACATACGGGACGCGCCGTCCCGTTCCTTCGTTGACCTGGAACTGGGTTCCAGCCGGGGCGATGTACGCTACCGTACCATGTTCATCAATCACCGGCGTCGCCGGTAGCAACAGGTGGCCCTGTTGGTCGACTAGAGGGTCACCCTCACCAATAGGGGTATGTTCGGTCGCCACCAGTACTGGTGCGGCCTTACGTTCCACCTTCTCTTGCCTCGGTACCGGGGTAAGACTGGGCTTGCCTCCCTCACCCTTGGGCTTCGGGGCCAAGGCACACTCCGGGTGTAGAACCCGGTAGGCGTCCCCTAGGGACTTGCACATATGCATCAGTCGACTGAAGTTCGTCCGTGCCGTGTTGGCGCCCCGTGCGGATATCCGCACGTAGTTGGGTACTCCTGCGAACAGGATGGCCCGTAGCTCCCCTTCTCCGAGGAGCTTCCCCAGCTCGTAGTCGAGCTCTTGGATCCGGCGTCCAAACATCTCCTCATCCTCCCAGGACTGGGCGGTGGCAGTGCGAAGGGCCCGATAGTGGTCCTCGCACTTGTCCTCACTGAGGTAGCTGCTCAGCAGCTCCTTCAATATCCCACGGTAATCCATGGGGGTGGCCGCGACCCTCATTCCCGGCATCGGGGATGCCTGGCGAAGAATGCCTCGCACCCGTTCATCAACAAAGAACGGGAGGATCTCCAGGGCCAGCCCCTCGTTAACGAGCGCCTTGTCTGCGGCTGCCTTGAAGCTGGTCAAGAAGCCGATGACTGCCAACGGGCGTCCGTTCGGCCCCCCGAACATAGGGACTCCCTTCATAAGGGTCTGCATAGAGCGGATCGCCCGATGCGACGTATTACGCATCGATTCCGATACGGTGGTAGAGCGGTCCTCCAAACGATAACGTTCCGGAGTAAGAACCGACCGGAAGACCTCGTTGACGATCTCCGTGTCAGCGTCCTGGATATCCAGTCGCTTAGCCAGTTGATGAGCGAACTCATCGGACTCCATCCGCTTCAGTAGGCTCGCAGTTACCTGCGCGGTCATAGCTTCCACCACTGAAGATGGTACTTCAGGCGTCGGCACCTCGGGAACCCGAGTTGCCTGGCCTCCTTCGTCGTGGGGGTACTGCGAGAGGGTACCCCCTCCCCCAATAACCGACTCTCCCCCGGCGTACGTATCCGCCGGGTCGTGTCCGCGGAGTCCGCTTCGGGTGCTCCGAGCGTATCGCTCCGTGTGACTCCGTTCCAACTCTGCCGACGAGTCGGACCCATACCCCATTGTGTCCGGGGGTTGTCCAGGAGTAGCAACACCGGGGTTGACCCTGGTGGACTCCGAAAGTAGTCCGGCCGGTTCGAACCGTACCGGTGTGGGAGGAACACGACGGGGTCCCGTCGTGTGCCGTGTTGACATCAACACTGCCATTGCGTCCTCCGTCCGATCTTGACGGGCGTCGAGCCCGGAAAACCGGGCCTCGATGCGGGCCAATGATGCCATCAGGGAATCCCCTGGTGAAGGAGGCGGCGGAGTGAGGTCGGTCGACGACAGTTGAGGCGGGCCCCCGCCTCCTGCCGTCCGAGCCGTGCCAAACGTCGATCCGGCACCGGAAAGCATTGGCGTCTCAATGTTATCGATCGGGTTCCCGATCCCGGTTCCCGTAGTCACCTCCGGAGTCGGCGTCGACGCCGATCCGTCATCTTGAACGTTCCCCGTCTCTTGGGTAGACATAGTCACAATCAGTCAACCGACGCAACGACCACCACGAATAAGAGAGCGAGGGGGTAGATTGGGGAGAGTAACAGTAGGTCACAGTCACAGGTAAAAGCTCAACACAATCGATCAGGTCGCAACACCACGAGTACAAGAAAAGGACCGGATCCCTATCCGTGTGCCAGGGCCGAAGACGGCGTCACCACAAGGGTGACGGAAACCCGTCCCCTGCTGCTCCACCAATGTAGCACAATAGGAATCCGTCGCACGTCCACTCTCAGGGAACACTCACCAAGGGGGATCGGCACCAACGTCACCGGGAGGCCAAGGTTGCTGTCCTTGGAGCGCAAGCCACGGGACCAAGATGGGAGCCCAAATGGGAGGGGTTTGTTGTTCTACCTTGGCCGGCGGTGGATTCGCCACCGGCCCCCTCGTTATAAACCCTCGGAGACACTACTAACTACCCTCCACCCCAAGATGCAAGTCCCTCTGGTCATACGTAACTTATAGATACCGTGACCAGCTCGGACTCTCAAATTGGAAGTTAAGGATTAGAAGTAGCCCCCCCTAATATTAGGGTCACAATACGGACAACCATATTGCTACAGAGACCAACGGGCAGTTTGCAACGCCTTCCACGACCGCCATGTCCGCTACAACCGCCACGTCACCGTCGGGCTGCCGAACAATCGCCCGCACCTCAGCCACCGACAATGTGGATGCGTCATTGGCCTGGGTGCACAGAACAAAGTCGTACCAGGGATCACCGCGGAAGAGAGGGGACGCGTATAGCAGCTGGGTGACAGTCCAGCCGCACTCAAACACAGCCTCGAAGCTAATGCGAGTGCTGATGCGCACTAGCGCGTCCTGGGGCAAGTCGAGGGCATCGGCAACACCTGCCAGCCCTGGCCACTGAGCCATTTCTGACAAATACACTCGTCGCAGGTAGTACGCCGGGGTCCGCGCGGCAGCCGTGTCAGCAACGTCGCCAGGTGGCACCGCCGCACGAGGTTGACTACCGGTCGCCCAATTGCTCGTACCAGCCGTCCCACCTGCACCGCTGGCATCAGCCCGTGCGTCTTCCTCGTCAAGGAGGCCCTCTCCGTCGCTGTCGCTGTCATCATCTCCGGCGAGCTCATCAGAGCCCGCTACTAGAGTCTCTTCCTCCTCAGCATTGCGCCGCAGGATGATGCGGGCGCCCTGCACCTGTACGACAATCTGGCGAGTGAAGTCCGAGATCCCCTTGTTGGTCCGCGCGTAGTAGGGCTTGTCATCCTTGTGCAGGCGCTCGTTGACACCTGCATTCCCGTTGTTCAGGTTGCCGTGCATGCGTATGGCCTCCATGACGTGGCACAATAGCTTGTGCACCTTTGTAGAGTGCTGCGGGCCTAAGATAGGCGTCAGGTACATCGTGACGAAGCGCTCTGCTCGATCGGCGATGCACTTGCCCACGTCGACTGTGAGGGGCAAGGGGGCGGTGGAGCACGTGTATCCGGACATCTCAGCGTGTAGCACCGCGAACTCCGCGAACATCGCCGTGATGGCCTCGTCAATAGGCGTCTCGTGCCACACAACGTGATATGCAGGCCAGTCAAACTGAGCTGTGCCTGCGTTGCTGGCTGAGTCGTTGCTCGCGTCGCCTTCTTCAGGCGGATTTGCAAGACCCAAAGCCGCGACACGAGCAGCAAGGTCAGGGACAGCATCGTGAACACCATCGCAGGCAGGAGGAGGCGTGCTGGCCAGAGGTACGGGAGGCGCCTCTGCATCAACCGCTGCAGGTAATGGCAGAGCCCCACGCGTACGCCAGACAGCAGCCACCAAGTAAGCCATAGTTGACACGCCCTCCCGCTGATGCTTTCCAGTGAAGACGGACTGCGGCTCGTCGTGCTTGACCAAGTACCTTCAGAGAGTCAGACAGTCGTTCATGAGCACATGCGGGACACAATACAATGCGGGCGGACAAGCACAGAGCGAGGCACACGGAGCAATCGTCAGCCACACATGACCCGGTTGTTTGTGACACCAGCAGCTCCCTGTGGCCACAGCTCATAGTGAACTCAGGAGCAACATTGTGTCGCTGGCGGCGGCCAACAGGATGTTATTTGCTGCCACACCTGGCGCGACCTGGACAGGAACGTACCCTGGCGGCGTCTTGCAGGCTTTACTGCGGCGGCCGAGGTGCTGCAGACGCTGATTGCAAACGCGGCGCGACGCCGCGTCCGTTCCTAGGAGTGGCGTGCCCCCGGCGCAAATCTTCGGGAAGACCTCCACGAGCCACTGCACGAGCAGCCTCGTCACACCCAGGTCCAGCACCTGCGTCGTCATCGAGAGCAGAAACACCAAGAGAGAGACACATCGGCACACACCGTCAGACACTTGGCTTCACCACAGCGAGTCAACGAAAGCTTGTACACCACAAGGCGTCGTTCAGGCTCGTGCAAACCAACGTACGTGCAGAGCATCAAATCCAATCATCTTGTACAGCAAGTAAGGAGATGTGGAGAGGCCCTCCATAGCGGCCAATGCCGGCACAAAGCCTGTCAGGCTGTCCGAGGCCTCAAGCGTCTCCTGTCTTGCGCGTTGCCTGTTGTGCTGCCTGTGGCCGTCGACCTCCAGCTGGCGCTCTAGAGTCTCGACCACGTCGCGGTCAGAAGAGTCAAGCGCCTCTGATGAACCAGCAACGTCGACGAGCACATCACACTGGGAGCATGGGCGCTGGCACTGGCCCGCCTTCAGGCATAAGACAGCACGCTCTTCCGGTTGATCGCATACATACAGGAACACGCGAGGGAAGGCCATCACATGCCGGCCCCCTACACAAACCTCAGCACCAAATCGGCTTGCCGCCATTGCCGTCCGCATGCAGACGTACAACACGCGCTGAAGGATTCCGCACCGACGTAGCCGGGAGCGCTCTTTGGCTGCCGTCTCGACCAAGGTCCGCACAATGGGGATGTAGGCGACGGTCATCCAGTGGATGTCACCGGTCACGTCGTTGACAAGGCAGACTCGTACCGGGTACAGTTTGTGAGCTGGTGAACACAACCAGGGGTTAGCGAAAGCCAAGCAGTGAGGTCAAATCAACAGAGTAATAGGGAAAGTCAGCAAGCGGACGTGGGGCAAAATCATAGCGCACACTCGTTGAAGCGCCAGGGTATCTCACTGGCAATCGCTGCATTCCCTCGAAGGTGGTTCGAAAGCGATAACGTACCACCGGACCACGACAGCTGGCTGCTGTCACTGTATAGATGGAGACCCAGCACAAAGCTTGTACAACCATGAGTTGCGACGACCTCCTTCTCACAGAGGCGGAACGCGTCACCGTCCATGGGGGTTTGACGCAGATTGGATGGAGGTGCAGGGCCTTCGTCTCCACTCCACAGCCGCATGCCAGCTGTGCCCTCGCGGAGCCGAGCCAAAACCACCTCCATGACCGAGCGGTAGTACACCTCGTACACAGCGCCGCCCTCCCGGATCTTGAGCTTTTTCCAGCCTGCGCTGAGCACAGCGTCGTTGATGTCGTCTCGCAGCGCATTGGTAAAGGAAGACACAGTGGGGAAAACAGCGCTTAAAGAGAGATCTTCACTGACCTCCATCGGGTCCACCGCGTCGCGACGGTCCCAAACCTCCAAGAAGTTGTACAGCTGCTTCTGTTCTTTCAGCGACAAGCCCGCGCCACCGACACCGAGAAAAAACTTCTGCAACGCGCGAAGACGGGTGGTGTTAAACCTCCCGGAGCGACTGTTCTTGCGTCGCTCTAAAATGGGGACAGACCGCGCAGCATCATCAAGCACCTCGTAAAGACAGAAGACTCGAGTAGCCAGGGACTGGTACTGGTACTCGACGTCCATGGAGCCATTAGCAGCGCCATCCTGCGAAACACCCGTCAGCTCCAGCAGTGGGTACAGTTGAGCTCGGATGGCGGCGTCATAGCTGCCGGTATTGTCGGCCACGAGAGTACTGACACCAGAAATTGGCGCATCTGTCGGCAGGGCATCGGGCGGATCTGGCCCACTGCCATCCCCAGGCTCGGCCTGCTCGACAGGGCGTCTGTGGACGCCCACTATGAGGTCCAATCTACGGCGCGCCCTGGGATGCACGGGGACACCGTCCTTGGCAGCGGCGGCATCGTCCGCGCAAGTTGGAGATCTTGCTCTCTTCCTGCTGGTAATACCGTTGCCGTGTTCTCTTCCGTGGGACGACCGTTGGTGCCACACAAAGCCGCCTTTGCTGTGGGTCTCAAACCCGCAGACGCAGCACACGAGCAGCCTGGCCCGCTTTTTACGGCCTGACATGTCTGTGACATATAGTCGTAGTAGAAAATAAAACAAGAAGCAGGACCTCATAATGCCGTCCGGTGTCAGAGTCACTGGCCAGTACACAACAAATATGCCGCCACTGCAAGCTCGGCATTGGCAGTCAAGCGAGCACAGTCCCCCCTGCACAATAACAACCAGAAGGGGGCAGCGGAGCGGTACTTACAATGGAGGGAGCAGGTAGCCGCCGGATCCACAGTTCACGGCGAAACAGAGGTAGGTGAGCCGTCGGAGTCCACAGGGAACAGACCAGCACATAGGCGTGGGGAGCGGGCAGGTTGGCGCTTCTACGCAGACAGCAGTGCGGCAAGAAGCAGGTGTCACGTCGCCTTCAATGAGTGGCCGGAGGATGGGACAGAGCGGGGTGTGGATTGTCGAAGACGATGGATAGGAGCGTGGCCCGTGGAGGCGGGCGATGTGGCGGGTAGTACGTTCATATGTGAAGGACAGCGGCCCGTGCGCCGTCGCGGAAAGCGAAGAGCGTGGCGCGCCAGGTGCAGGGAGGGGAGGGCAGCAGCTTCGTCTTTCTGGCAATGAAGAAGGTCCGCCGGCCCAAAGTCTCTCGTGCAATCCGCACCTCCTAAGGACCAGCCCGTCACACAGTAGAGCAGCGCACTACAACCAGCCACACACAGGCCCTCCGCAACGCCCCTCCACCGGCCAGGTGCGCGTCTGCACCGTACATGGCACTACCAGAGCCCAAGCGACACCGTGTGTGGTGAACGCGCGCCAGGGCGCGTGGGCAGCGGAGCAAGCTCGGCCTGTGTGGGGCTGACGCCCGGCGCAATCTCCAACCCCCCGCCGCCCCCCCCCCCCCCCCCCCCCCCCGAACCTCCCCCCTCGCCACATTGTACCTGCCCCCACGGCCCCCCCACTGCCCTTGCACCGCACAGGACCCTCCAATGTGGTCCGCGATGGACATGCAGCGTACAGAAAGTGTGGCCGTGGCTCCTGGAGTTGGCAGATGGTGAAGGTCGTCTGTAGGACGTCTGTTGCCGACGTCGACGAGTCCCATCGAAGCCCATCGAGGCCCGTCGAGACCACGGCCAGTGAGAAATGCTCAACTCGGCCAGCGTAAGTAGCTGTGGCCCAGAAAAACTGCGTCACAGAAACAGAATTACGGATGCTTCGACCAATGGATGTGCGACATTGTCCACATTTGAGAACTCCGTACCGTATTTCTTGGGCCATCAGCCCAACAGATTCCACCAACCCCACGCGATCTGCCTCCCTCGGCTTCTCGTCAGCGGAAGCGTGCCGACACACCACTTTGCCTCCCTGCGTTCCGGGCGATATCTGCCGAGCACCCGTGCAACACCAGTGGTCCCCGTCTGTGCCTGGCGCGGCGCAGCCTCCCAATGTCGGACTGCTTGGCTGCACACGCCCTCTGTGCCCACGGATCGGCGCCTGTGACGGTATGTCCACTCCTGGACGGCCAGGCAAGTAGCCGGTGTCCGCGAAGAATGCTACGAGCAGCACAGCGACTTCGGCCGTCTGTACCCGCAGATATGCGCGGCAACTAGTGCGGGCTGTGTGGCGCATCTCTCTTCTGATGTGAGGTCTGCATCCAGCTGTGCTGACGACCCCTGCCCGCACACTTTTCTGTGTGGTCCTGCGTGGCCCTCTGTGCTGTCGCACCCATGCACTGGTCAATAACCGCTCGTCAGTTTCTCGTGTGCGGTTGCCACTCCACCACCCCATCCCCGCGCTCTATTGTGCGCCTTGGCACGTGCGTTCTTGGGTGTACTCCTGTGTACAAAAGCGTCTCCAGGCACTGCCAGTGGGCTTCATGAGCCGTCTCTGAGAGGTGTACCTGACGACATTTCCGGGGCGGAACTTTGTGCCTCGCTCTCTTCCTGACCTGGTTGACTTAAGCCTGCCCGATCGCTTCACCTTACCCTCACTATGCCCCCTCGACGTCATCTCCAGCTCGTCAACAACCTTCCGGAATCGCAGCCGACAGCTGAACTTGAAGGCGAGGCGGCAGTAGCCGCAGTAATGGCGGCTATGCCGACGGGCCAGGCGCAGCTGCACTGGACCGCACCGGGTTGCACCACGGATGCGTCATCCGACCTCGCGCCTCTGCTGCCGTCCCCGGCGGCAAGTGCGGCCCGGCCACCTCTTGCCACTGGTCGGCTACCTGCAGCGGAAGGGCGCGGGATGGTGTTGCCCCCGCGCCGACCTGGGCTGCCCGCTGCGGGGGCATCGACGCCCCCGCGCCGTACCTCTGGAGTGAAGTCAGGGAAGCGTCCGCTGGGGGTGCCCATCTCGCCCAATGGCAGCAGCGCTGCGGTGGGGGCAGGCGGAAAGGCGCGGAAGAGAGGGACTGCTGTGGCGGCGCGTGCTCCCACCGCTCAGCCAGACCAACTTGCTGGAAGCAAGGCCGTGGACGACGGCGATGGGGCTTCACCTGTCTCTATCACTGATGTCGCTCGCCGAGACAAGTGTGCCACGACGGCCCCTGTGGCGGCTCGTGGGAAGGGCGCTTCTGTGCCCAATGACCCGCGTCGACCGACTCTCCCACCTCCTGCGTCGCCGTCGTCGCCTGGATCTCATGACCAACCAGCACCGTCATCGATCCCGGGGGTGCACAGGCCATCATTATTCGTGATGCCTTTGCAGAAGCGTCTGGCGGCTGTGGTTGGGCCACCGAGGGGTCTCTCGTATCGTGTTCCCCTCATACCGGTTGCTGACCAGGCGGGTACACCTGGAGGTAGGTCACTTACGCGGGCTCCAGCCCCGTCGTTGCCCAAGGCTCCCAAGGGCGTTCGAAAGCCAGCTAAGACGCGTGTGAAGCGCGCACCCAAGAAAGGGGCAATGCCGGAAAAGCTTCCTGCCGCCGGTCCTAGCCAGGCTCCCGATGGGCCTCCAACGGCAGCGTCGCAAAATGGTGCTACGTCGCTGGCTGAGGCTCCTCCCGTGCATCAAGTTAGGGACCTTCCTGATGTTTCTTCCGTGACAGTAGGCACCATGACCAGGGTGTTTGCGGAGGGCCTGCGCCCCATGTGTGCCCATTTGGCTAGGCTGAGCAAGAAGCTCGACGAGGTCCACACCTCCGTCAACCGCCTTTCGACGAGCTTGCACAACCAGGGCGTTGGGAACGAGCGCACCGCCCAAGCTGTGGTGCAACTGCAGGGCGCCGTCAAGGGCGTGTATGACGGGGTGGTTGCCAGAGTCAAGAAGGAGCCTGTTGGGGCGGTCAAACTTCGCGGGAGCACCGCGATGTTGGACGACTGCGAGGCCCAGCAGGAGCTGGCAACCATTAATGATAAGGAGCTCGGTGATGTGCGCGACGTGGCCAAGAAGGCCCTGATCGACGAGATGTTGGGGTCCACCGAGAGCTACAAGGCGATGCCCAACCGTGCACGCTTCCTGGGTATGCTGTGCGAGGCTTGCGAAAGCGTCCGAGGTGGGACCCGCGACGACTCGGAGGCGTACCTTGCCAGCTTCCGTGTCTTTTTGACGACAGCCGGCACCCCAACGGAGAAGCGCGTTCGTGTCAGTGAGAAGCTCTACCGCATTACTAGCCACGTGACTGAGGCGTTGCGGAAGGTGGCCATGCAGGCGTACTTCAGCAGCTTGGGCGAGAACGTGGACTCGATGGCGCCCGAGGTTGCGGCCAAGTGGCTGCAGAAGGGAAAGTATGCATGCTCTCCAACGGCGGACGCCGCCATCAATGCTGCTCTGAAAGCGATGTTCAGACGTAATGGCCACCGGTCGCGCGTCGTTCAGCCCGAGGTCGTTGGCGACGCTGAGTACGTCGACGCAAGTACGGGACACGTCGGGCTCATCGCCCACTGGGCGCGCGGCGTGTTTGAGAAGGTGGCCGGAGCCCGTAAGCCGCGCCGCAGTGGCAACGATGACAATGCGTACGATGGGTGGCGGGAGGAGGTGCGGCATGTCAGCAAGTTCCTCCGCAAGCACCAGAACGTCGAGGCCGGTCTCCGGCTGTGTGATGGAGAGGACAAACGACGTGCCATGCACGTTGCTGACGACGGCACCTTTGTGATTGACGAGTCGGGCGATGAGCTGCAAGAGCGTCCGGCTCGTCCCGCTGGGTCCGGTGGCTCTGCGGGGTCGAATGGCACTGCGGGGGCGTATGGAGCTGAGGGGTCGGATGGCTCTGCCGATCCGGAATGGGATAGTAGTGCGGAGCTGCTGCCTGCGTATGCTTCTGGGAACGGCCGTGTGGACGGAGGGGAGGGCGTTGACGGTGGAGAGGGATATGATGACGGGGAAGGTTATGGTGACGGGGAGGGCGTTGGCGCTGGGGAGGGCGTCGAGCGTGAGGAGGGAGTTGCCGGAGAAGAGAGCGTTGGTGGTTGGGAGGGCGTTGGTGAGGGGGAGGGGGTTGCCGTCGCGGATGGTGTTGAGGATGGGGAGGGCGCTGCCCGTGTGGGGGACTCCGACGATGGGGCCGGCCTTGGCGCCGCGGGGGGCGTGGTCAATCGGGCTGTTGGTGACTCTGCGAGAGTCGTGAGCAGTGGCGCTGGTATTGGCGCCACGGATGGCGTTGACGCTGTGGGGGGCGCCGACGCCGTGGTTGGCGTTGACGCTGTGGGGGGCGCCGACGCCGTGGTTGGCGTTGACGGTGGCGAGCTGGGCCCCGCTCCACCCGGCCTTCTTCCCGAGAGCGTCGCATATCCTGGCGGCTTTGCGGAGTACCTTGAGGAGGTGCCACTGTGACGTACTCTGACGACGGAGGACGGTGTGGCGGAGTGAGGCGGAGTGAAACCAGTAGCACCGTCGGATTTCTCCGGGCGGGGTGGAGGACGGGGTCGCGACAGCCTGCTGCCCGTCGTGCTTGTGAGCTCGCCGCTGTCTGCCATGAGATGCTGGTACTGTGTCGCGTTGGCGGCTGTGCTCGTGGGCTATGACTGGCTGCTGTGAGTACGATAGCATAGTGCGAGCAAGCGGAAAGCCTGAGGGGGGGGAGCCGGCGGGAGGGAGGGGGGGGGAGGGCAGCATGGAGACTGGAGCTGGCCGCTGACACAGCTGCCGGCAGTTCGCTGTTTGGATGGGAAGGGGGAACCGGGGGGGGAGGAGAGGGGTGGGGAGGGGTGGGGGGGGGGAACCTGAGGGGAGGGGAGACTGGCGAGACTCATGAGCAGACGCCCTTGGCTTGCTTGTGCGCCTTTTCGAGTGATTGACAGCCGAGTAGACGCTGGCGAGCCAGCGCTGTGAGTATGGACACAGTTTGTACGTCTGGGGGTGAGTAGTTCGTTGCTCCCAAAGATGCTACGAAGATGGTGAGGACCGCTTTGGTAGCACCACAGCGTCAGCAATGTGTCCTTCTTTGTTGCGTGGTATCCAGGGTCCTACCGGCAGCACCAGTGGCTGCCACAGTGAGCGGGTGTAGCAGGGCAGGGGGGGGATGAAAGGGACGCGAAAGTGGGACCACAGGTACAGGTTGTGGTCACATGCGAATACCTCGTGTGAGCCGAGAAATATTACGAGTCCGCGACAGCACATGCGAGACTGTAAAGGGTGCGCGCTCGATGGGAATCCCCATCGAGGCCCCTCGAGCACGTTCCCATCGAGTTCCCATCGAAGGCCCATCGAAAAGGAGCTTCGGTGGCCAATGAAGCCCCGTCGAGTCCCGTCGAGTTTCCATCGAATGCGCGGACTCGGCGGGCTTTCAGCGCGAGCTGACGATCCCCGCTGCGGCCCCGGTCGGGTGTGCGCACGGGCCAGGCCAAGCGGGAGGCCCCCCACCGCTCTCGGGACGACCGGGTTGGCCGGCGGGTTGGTGTGGTTGCAGCCTTTTTATTTATTTTTTTTTCGTTGCTGGAGCGGTCTGGTGAGGGGCGTGGTCGGGTGGGCTATTTTATCTACTCTGTGCGTTGGAAGCGCCGCACACGTAGACCTATGGGTGGGCACCCCCACGGTCAGGGTCACGATGGGGGCCTGGCTGGAAGGGGTCCCAAGCGCGCGCGGAACAAGAGGCCCCGCGACGGCGGCCCCAACAGCAGCCCCCTGCGGGTGTCGTCGGCGCCTTTGACGATCGCGTGCCCCGCCGCGCTGTGGCCCTCTGCGCATGTCCCCGCCAACACTCCCGACGCCCGCAGATGGCGCGCTGCCACTACCGCCCCAGGCGCTGGCTTGCCGGGCGCTTGCCAAGGGGGGGGACGGAAGCCAACCGCCGTTTGGGGAACAGGGCACGCGTGTCATGCACAGTGCACGTCGCCATGGGTGAGCGGAGCTGTTCAGACAGGAAAGCCCCAAAGGCCAAGGTGGACAGGGAGGCGCCGATGATGGGGTCGAGGGATGGGCGGGTAGGGCACATGGTGGCAGCCAGACTGTCGGGAGCGGCAGCTGTGGTTTGCAACACAGAGACAGCCGTAGGGAGCAGCCAGTCTCGGTTGACGAATGATGTCATGACCATGAACAAAAGCAGCATGAACGGGCAATTACAATCGAACAAGTCTCACATACTTGTTGGTTGAGGGGGCCACTTGACGCGCGTGAACCGGTTGGACAGCTGGCGAAGATTGTATCGATCAATCTGGCACGTGTAATGTTGCGCAGTTGGGCGGCCGATTCACTTGTTGGTTTGGATGAGGGGAAGGCTACTGTTTGTCGTAACGCCGCCCCCGGCGTACCTGCGCGCGTGTCGTCCACCCTTGTCACGGCGTCCTCGATCGCTCCCTCCACCGACGGGCTTGTGCGTCTTTGTACCTCTTTCCCCCTTCCGCCCCTCCCGCGCCTGCCGCAAACCGGTAGCCGTCATGGCGGCTGTGGCTGTGTCGAAGAAGCGCAAGTTTGTCGCCGATGGCGTCCTGTACGCTGAGCTCAACGAGCTGTTGACGCGCGAGCTGGCCGAGGAGGGCTACTCGGGCGTGGAGGTGCGCGTCACCCCCGTCCGCACCGAGATTGTTATCCGTGCGACACGCACGCAGTCGGTGCTGGGCGAGAAGGGTCGCCGGATCCGTGAGCTCACCGCCGTTGTGCAGAAGCGGTTCAAGTTCGCGGAGGGTTCCGTCGAGCTGTATGTGGAGAAGGTGAACAACCGGGGCCTGTGCGCGATTGCGCAGGCTGAGTCGCTGCGTTACAAGCTGGTTGGTGGCCTTGCTGTGCGCCGCGCCTGCTATGGTGTCCTCCGGTTTGTGATGGAGTCGGGCGCCAAGGGCTGCGAGGTCTCCGTGTCTGGCAAGCTCCGCGCGCAGCGGGCCAAGACGATGAAGTTCGTCGACGGCTACATGATCTCTTCTGGCCACCCAGTCAAGGAGTATGTGGACTACGCGTACCGCCACGTCATGCTTCGGCAGGGGGTGTTGGGCATCAAGGTCAAGATTATGCTGCCGTGGGACCCGACCGGCCGGACTGGCCCCAAGAAGCCTCTGCCTGATGTCATTACCGTTCTGCAGCCAAAGGAGGACATTGTCCTGCCCGTACCCGCAACCCCGATGGCGGCTCCTCAGGTGGCGACCGTGTAAAGCAGCGTGGTGGATATTGTGAAAGCTGAGTAGGTGGTCTTTCCGGTACCCCTTGGTGGACTCTCTGAATTTTCCCGCATGCGAGCGGTCCAGAGCTCGTGCATGCTGTGAAGGGCGGGGGGCATGACGAGTCGATGGGGAGAGGGGGGGCAAGCGGGCAAGGGTAAAGCAGTATTGGCTCGCAGGCAGCAAGATCTCTTACCTGGGTGGATGGTGCGCGGGTTGTGGACCTCGTGGTAGCAATGGTGGTCGAACAGTCGGTGGCGGCCGATAAAGTCCCACTGTTTCTGCACTATTGCTGCTAGTTCCGCTCCTGCAGCATGGCAGAGCAGAAGTACTGTGAGTGAGGCTGTTGCAGCAGAGCCTGGCATCAGTCGAAGTCGTGCTTGTCCTGGCGCGGAAGAGCCTGGCGGAGAGGGGATGACATCCAGACGCACTTGTGCGTGGCACAGGAACGACCAACCAGCCGGTGAATAGGCGGATGATGGCATTATCTGTTCAGCACGGATACCATTCAACCGGACGAGGGCGTGCCTCGGACGACCATCCACGACCAGCGGTCCTCTCTTTTTAGTCCTATGCAGGGAGACTACCAGAGGTTCGTGTCTACATGCCTTCTGACCGACCAACGAACTTCGCATGAAAAACAGATGGCTCATGCTGCTATACAGTGCGGGCATTGCCGTGAAACCTGAGCACCAATCGAGAACGACAGCCCCCTCAAGAAACTATTAACTAATGTCGTCAGTGCGCCAGGCGCTCCTGGCGAAGCGCGTCCCAAAGCAGTCACATCCACACACTCCCTCACAACAGCTTCTTGACCCACGATACAAACTCTGCCCGCACTTGCGCAGTCCCCTCCTCACGCAATAAGTCGTGCCCCATGTTGTTATACCGGCGCTCAGTCACTTGGGCGCGCTCCCCTGCGCCGGCACCCGCCATGACGCCCGCAACCCACTCCTGGATGCCCTCGGCGCTGACAATCACGTCCTTTGCACCCGAGCAAGCCAACCACTGGCCCCGCACCTCTCCCCGTCGGGCACCCACCTCCCCATATACGCGCAGCATCTCCCGCCCGACGCGGCAGCGGACGCCGCCCCTGTAAAAGAGCGGGTCCGCTTCAACCGCCGCCCTCAGCTCGGGGAACGGCGATGGCGGTAGCGTCATGACTGGAACTGTGGGAATGACGGCGGATAATACCCCGGAGAGGGCGGCAAGAACCTGCCCCTTCAGCCCAAACATGTCCGCTGGCGGGTGCACAGCGGGGGAGAAGAGCGCCACACCCGCAAACCGGCCGGGACGCTTCAAGGAGGTCAGAATGGCCACGGCACCGCCCAAGCTGACTCCTCCGAGGAAGACGGGCAGACCAGTCAAGTCAGCGTCACCGCCGTCCTGGCCCGCGCCAACGTCTTCCCCGTCGGCAGTGACAGGAGCCGCACCCGCCGCGTGTCCGCCAAGCACGTTGTCCATTACCGCCAGTGCGCCCTCCACTAGCCAGTCAATGGACCCAAAGTAGCCGCGCATCCCCGACGAAGCGCCGTGGCCCACATAGTCGTGGCTCACAACGACGAGGCCAGCCGCATTCAGCGCCGACACCACCGACCCCACGTAACGAGTGCGGAAGTTTCCCGCGTCCGAGTCGAGAAACTCAAACCGGCAGTGCGCAAAAATGCCGTGAAGGAGAAAGATCACCCCCGTGGGGCGAGTGGGTGGATCCCACCGGTACATTGCCAGCGTGTTGCCGGCCAGTAAGCCTTCCGTGATAGAAAGGGTGGAGGAGCAGGGGGGGGGGTTGGCAGCGGGGGCGTCCAGGTCGGCATCTGCCACCACGGCAGCTCCAGGGGCTGCCATAGTCTCGCGGCAGATAGCCTGCTTGACACAGGAAGCGAAAGGGAGGACTCTTTCAAGCGACAGGGACAGCGCGCAGCACCCTCACAGCAGGCATGAGTTGGCGGGACGACTAGAAGCAGCTGCACTTCGAAAAGAAACAAACAGCGACTATGGTACGTTGCACAAAAAAGATACATCCATGTTCTTCTCCGCTCGGGCGCGGGCAGGACACCGGCTGTGACGAGGTCCACGGCCCCTATGCTGACAGAAGGATCACAGAGGTCCATGCGAACTCATGAGGTTCCTGGGTCTCCTGGCTGGTGCACCGCTCTCAGGGACACCCTGGGTGGACCGGTTGCTTGCGACCCTGAAATGGGGACTGCCTTTTCGGATTGTTTTGCTCGTCTCGGGGGTCGGACCGGGTCCATGTCCTAACTGAGGCATGGAAGAGGGGTGGTCGATTTTGGGGAAGAGCCGGGGGGCACCAGGAGGCCATTGTTTTGAGAATATTTTTCCGTGCCCGGGTCCCCGTTCTTGAGAGGGACGTTCGTGGGGTAAATGTTCCATGTCATGGGCTCGTTTGATTGGTATACGAAGAAGCCTGGTACACATGTGTACCATGCCCTTTCGGGCACGATCGGCAGGTGCCCCGCACACCTCCTCATGAGGCGGTCTCCCCCCCCCCTGCCTCTCCTGTTCCCCTCTCCTGGTCCAGGCACCTCGGGGAGACAACCCCCCCCAGCCCTCTACCCTCCGCGGCGGTCCCTCATGCGGGGACTTGGGCGGGTCCACCTTCGGCGAACGGAGCGCGGTGCGGGAGGGTGTGCCCAGATGGGTGCGTAGGCGCTAACAGTGCGCGGCCCCAGGGAGCAAGGGGGAAGACGTCGCTCGCATGAGGGGCGTGGGGGGGGGGGGCATGGTTCATGTGAGAAGGGGCGCGAGTGCACGAGAAGCCTTGGTGCTTTTTAGCTTGTCGGGCTGATCGCCACCGCCCCTCCCGAGGGCCCCTCAAAGTCGGTCCCCACGATACCTTGCGCCATTCCAACACCAGATTCTCCCCCCTCCCGCTGCACCAGAAGTACCCCGCCCCGCCGCGCATATCCCTACTGCCCATTGGTGCCGCCGCGCCCGACCCCCTGCGCCCGCAACAGAAAAAAAAAAAGCCTGCGCAGGCGCGGGCACCGGCGCTGGTGGCGCAAGCACCACCGCCACTACAGCCGCCGCCGCCCACTCCACTCCAGGTGTAGCAGTGACTTTACCTCGCCCGTCTTCCCCTCACGCAGACGAACACGAGCCCCGTACCCTCATCCAGCTATCAATTCTCTCGCCATCGCCGCAGATGCCCGCGCCCAAAAACGCGTGACCGGACTCCCCTCAACGAAGCAATCAACGTCCTCTCCCCGCCCCTCGCCAAAAACGGACGCCACCGCCCCTTACAACGCTCTCCCTGCGGCCTAAGCGCGGCTGCCGCCACCACACCCCTCAGGCCAAACACCGACCTCACAGTCCCCACCGACTGGCCCCCCCCTCACGAAGCGCCACCATCGTCCCCCCGCCCTCCCCCTGAAACCGTCCCCGCGGCCACCTGCCCCCCTCCCCCCCACTCCCCCAGACACCTGCGCCACCATTGCCCCCCCCGCAAAAACGTAGCCACAGTCGCATGTGGCCTGCCCCCACCACACCAAACCGTCCACGCGACCGCCTGCCGCCCACTCCCCCCCCCCGCTGAACACTCTCGCCGCCACTACCCCCCCAAAAACACGTCGCCACAGCCGCCTGTGGCCTGCCCGCCGTCGCGGCCGCCTCGGCGGCCGCCGCGGCGGCCGCCGTGACAGCCGTGTAGGCGTTGGTCGCCGCCGCCGCCGCGTCAGCCGCCGCCGCGGAGGCCGCCGTCGCCATCGCCACCGCCGCGGTCACGACCGACGCCGCGTCGGCCTCTGCGGCATGCTTCACAGGCACCACGGTAGGCGGGGTGGCCGCCACCGCGGGCAACGGCACTGGCGGGGCGACGGCCATCACCCCCTCGGCTACCGCGCCCGCGGTCGCAACCGACTCCTCCTGTACCGTCGCCGTCGCAATCGCCGCCGCCGTCTTCTCCCTCCCCTGCACCGCAAACTGGTCGTCGTCGCCGCCGCCGCCCTCGTCGCCGTCGCTGTCCTTGCCGCCGTGACCGTCGCCGCCGCCGCCGCCGCCACCGCCGCCGCCGCCGCCGCCGCTGCCGCCGCTGCCGCCGCTGCTACCGTTGCCGTCGCTGTCGCCGTCGCCGTCGTCGCCGTCGTCGCCGTCGTCGCTGTCGTCGTCCTCGTCGCTGTCGTCGCCGTCGTCGCCGTCGTCGCCGTCGTCGACGTCCCCACCGTCGTCGACGCCGACCACGGCACCAGCCCCACCCCCCGTGTCGCGGCCCCCCCACCGAGCGTGCCCCCCTCCGGCTGTCCCGCTTGATGAGCACGCTTGCTGCGGTTTCCCGGATGGGATCCACCGCGCCCCTTGTTGGGCCCATTACACCGGGTCATACCGTGAAGGCACCTGATTGGCGCAGGCCCGTGGCCCGAAGGTTCTCGGAGGCTTGAGAGAAGTATGCTCGATGTATCTTTTTAGTGCAACGTACCATATGTACGGGAATCGAGGCGAACTGCGAGGCCAAACACAGTGGCTATGGGGATCCAGAGATGCGCATACCAGCGCAGTGGGTCTGAGACCGAGTACCTACATTTCCGTGCAAGATGGCCTTTACGGCCTCTGTGGGGGGGTCGGCTTCTGTAAGCAGGCCCTCACGACCCCCTGAGGGCCGTCTTGCACGGAAATGTAGGTACAGTACTCGGTTTTAGACCCACTGCGCAGCTGGTGGCAGCTGCAGAGAGCGTGTCGTTGGACAGTCACCACGTTGGTCCAGCGGGACCCGCAGCGAGCACGGTCACTGTCATCCTTGCCGCGCCAACAAACATAGAAATACTTCTAGTGTGGAGACTTGTGATCAGGAAGTACATATGCACGACCAATGAGGAACACTATTCCACGTATTGTATACATGTACTGTACATACATACATTGTACGTATCGAGATTCTCGATCGTCTCGTTCAGGGCCCGAGCGCCGCCGCGCCGCTGCCGACGGCGACCGCCACCACCGCCACCCCCCCCGCCGCCCCGCCGCCGCCGGCCGCCACAAAATGCGACCAAAGTTTGTGTCGTGGGTCAAGAAGCTGTTGTGATGGGATGCGTGTGCGACTGCACATCGCGCGCCAGCCGGGCGGTCCTGGAGGGCCTGGCGCACGCGTCTGATTGCACGTATGCCATAGACTTCTTGGAGGGACGGAAGTAGAGTGTCTCGGCATGTCAGACGTCGTACAACGGTGCTCCAGTGCTGAGATGCCCCGACGATGAGGCACCGGTTGGCAGAACAACAACCATTGCGTCCAATGCATGTCTTGAAATGCTCGTCTCTGAAGCAGCAATGAGCGAAGGAACATAGCGGACACCAGCAGCACGGAGACCGGAAACGAAACAATCCAACCGAGCCATCAGCAATATCAATGACCTGGGGCAGAGAAAGGGTTGGATCTCCGGGCAGCACCCGTAACAGGAGGCCCCCCGCTGTTGACCATATCTTCCAAGACCCGGGCTGGCAGCTGGGATCGGATGGCCAGCGCGTCCCGAATAAAGGAGGACGGAACGCCCGCAGCCGCGGCGGTAGAGAGCCCATAGCCGGACGTAGTGGACGGGCCTGCTGTCAGCTTGAAGGTCGGCCGAAGGTCTGGTGGTCCGGGCACCCCGTCTGGTGCTGCGCTGCTTCTGCCTCCGCCTCCAAGACATCCTCGAATCGGTTGCGGCGCCGAGCCAACGAGCGCACCAGTAGCACTGTCACCGAGCACTAGAGCAGCGCCGGCCACCGGTCTGACGTGACTGGCAGGCCCACCGGCAGCGTTGCCGGTTGCGACGGGCTCCGCAGCAGTACTCCGCGCGGCACACGACAGGTGAAACATGGCAACAGATGGTTCATATCGACGCAAGGCGCACAGAGACGCAAAGTGCGTCGCCAAGAGCGTGAAGGTGCGTGGCGTCCGAGACAGCCGCTCCATGATCGCCCACGTCACCGCAAAGCCGTCCACCGCCGATGTGGACCGACCTAGTTCGTCAATGATGATCAGCGAATTATTGGCACCATGCGCAGTGCGCATGGGTGCCCCGTCCCAAGCGCCGCTGTCTGCCTGACGTCGCGACGAAGAGCCGAACGACCCGTTGACCACGCGCTTCTCATATCGGGCCAGAGGCAGAGTCGCAAGGATGGCCGCAATCTCTGCCATCTCGAGTGAGAAGGAGGACTCACTTCGTTCCAGGCTGTCGCTCGTCCCAACGCGTGTGCAGATACGGTGAATGGTTCGCAGACGAGCGCTGCTGGCGGGAATCGGGCACCCCGCCTGCGCCATGATGCACAAGAGGGCCACGAGCTTCAGGTACACGCTCTTACCCGCGCCATTGACACCAGTAATGACCATCGCGTTCGTTCCTGGTGACGAAAAGAAGACGTCGTTGGGCACACACTCCTCACCTGCGATACAGTCCAGGATCGGGTGCCGCCCCTGCTTGATGTCAATTGCGCCATCAGTTCCAGTAAAGACGGGGCGCACGTAGCCCTCGCGCAGGGACACATGGGTGACAAACCCCAGCAGGGCATCCGTCATGGCGACCGCGTCACACATACGATGGAGGGCACCCATCGTCGCTGGAGAGCACGCATACGAGACGACGCGTCCCAGCTCGCGATTGCTCAGCCGCCAAATCTCGTCCAAGGTCTTCTCATAACGGTTGTTCAAGTCCATCAGCTGGTAGGTGGACACATGAATCTTCTTCCCTTGCTGCACAGGCTCAACAAACGAGGGCGGCAGGTTGCGGATGGTCAACCCCGTCCGCGCAGCGCCCTCGACAGGTAGAGACATATGGTAGCCACGCCTGACAGAAAACGCCATCACCAGCTTGTCCAGCCGCTGGTCCTCCTTTTCCTGGCGCACAAGTGCCCGAATGTCATCCAGTGTCTCGGTCAGGCTCTTCCGCGCCAAGTCGAGCACACCATTGACACCGGGCTTGACTGCAAAGGCCCCACTGAGGCGCTGCTGCTCTGCCGTCCCACCAGAGCACAGAGCTTCCTCGTCGATCACGGCGTGGATGTGGTCCCATAAAGAGGCCAGCAATGGGCTGCGCAACGTTTCGCACACCGTAAGGAGCAACGGGCTTCGAGCGCCCGAGAGGGCGTGCACCAGGTTGGGTATGGCGGATAAACCCTGCTTGAGCAAAAGGACGTTCCGCACAAGGTTCATGTCGGGTGGCTGGAACTGCGACACCTCGACGTCATCGGTCCCAGCCGAGGACACTGACGGTGCGCGGAGTCCCACTGAAGCGGATGACGATGCTTCCGAGGCCGCTCGTGAGAGGGATGGCGCCGGCGCACGGTGGCGCTGAGCGAGCCGGGAGACGAGACCTTCCAGGTCAGGAAAGTTCTCCAAAGCCGCTGATGCCGGAAAGTACAAGTCCTCTGACGCAGATACCTCAGCCACCACAGCCTGCCGCATTTCAAACGTGGGCTGGTCGCACGGGGGCTCTAGCAGATTGCGTCGCAGGAAGTGGTAGCCTGCCCGTGTCTTGGTGTGGTCCAGCAGACCGAGGAGCGTCTGCTTCCGAGCTGCCTTGGTGGGTGAAGGACTCAGGCTGCTCACCAGCTCAAGCGACGACATGCTCGGCAAATCCATAAACAGGATTCCCGCGTTTGGACGTAGCTGGATGCGAAGGGTGCGCGGCACGAACGTTGTGTCCATGCAGTACTCAATGTAGCGCAGCAGGGCTCCACATGCCGCCAAAGCCAGGTATCGAGGCATGTCGCTGGACAACGCAAGGTCAGCGCTCTTGTCCACGGAAAGCCGGTCCACGTAGAGCGCCCCCGTCGTGTCACTAAATAAGCCGCGCTGCACAAACGATCGGCGAACCCCACGTAGCATCGAGGAGCGCTGCAGCGCCGCGTTGAGGGGGCCCTTCTCACTCGTGACGGAGAGGACAATCTCGGTTGGCCTGTTGGAGCGAAGGGTACAAAGGGTACATGGGTGAAAGGCGAACCAGGTCAAGAGGGAAAGGGGGGCACGCCCACGTCAACCCGACGACCAGTGTCACAACAAAATGCATCAGTTGGCAGCTCAACGTAAGGGCATCCAGATCGCGTTCAAAGAGTATGCACCCAAGCCACCAGGACAACACCTACCCACACTGCCACGCCCATACAGCCACACAAGACAATAAATGAGAAAGAAAAATGCAGTTTCCGCCGCACAGGGCGCCATCCTAGGTACGTGACCACGTACGCCGATACCGCCAGAGCAGCGAGAGTAGTGGAGAACGAGTTGGAATCGCAATACTGCCGTAGCTCCACATGGAAGGAGCGGAGGCTGTACAGTGCGAGGCCCACCTCTCGCGCACGGTTCTCAATGAGAGCGGCAATGTACGATGGCTCCTCTGCCGTCGCCGCCGTCGCCGTCTCTGTCCGAGTTCCCCGCGCGCCGGGGGTCGACGTGCGGCGGCTGTGGTAGGAGCGGGAACCGGTGCGCCCGCTGGCCACCGCCATTGACGCGCTCCGAACGCCGCCCCGGCGCAGATGTCCGTTCATGGCGAAAGCGTGAGGGGGGCTAGCAGCCACGTCCCGCGGCGGGGGGTGGCGGCAATAGCAGCAGAGGCAATGGCAACGGCCGCGGGCGCAGAGGTAGTGACAGCGGCGGTGGCCACAGCGGCGACAGCAACGGAAACGGCGGGCGGCCTCCAAGACGGGCGGCTGCCACGACGGGCGGCTGCTACGACGGGCGGCTGCTACGACGGACAGCTGCCGCGACGGGCGAGGCAGGGCCCAGCGGGCGACAGTGCCGAAACAGCTGCGCGAACACACAGCAGTCCCCCGGTGGCTGGCTGGTCTGGATAGCTGCCCCACAGGTGCAGCGACCCAGTCCAGGTAGTCGCTGACACGCGTCCGGCGGCGGCCGCTGGTATCGAAAACGCGCGCCATGTCGCCACCGTGTGCACACACAGACGCTATGTACCGGCGTGCCGTTTGTACATACCGTACGCAGGCGCGGCATGCTCACCAGGCCATACTCATGGCGCCAACGAGCTGGGTCAGTCCAGCTCCGACCTGCTTGGCCTTCTTCAGATGCATCGGGGTTTTGCTTAGTAGCACCAGCTGCTCGCCCAGAGAGAGAAAGTATGGTGGCCGAGACCATAGACTCCCAGTCCATGGCCCGCGCAGTCCATGGGCCTGGATCTCTGGATGCGCTTGGCACCCCTCCGTGGTTGAATCCAAGTATTCGGTGACGACCACGGACTTGTTCTTCTGGACTGCCTTGACTCAGAATCTGTCAGCAGGCTGCAGTCAGCTGGAGATGAGCCTATCAGCAGCGGTGGTTTGGACAACGAGTGACACCCAGGCAGGAAAATTGAAACATAGCCCCCCTCGCCCTCCCCCTTCCTCCACCCTTTTTTCGCCACGCGTCCTGCTCGACACGCGGCCGTCTTCCACCGAGTCGGATTCGTGTGGGTGGGTGCCAAGGCGTCAACGCAGACACCACCTCCTCGGCAGGCGCCGCCACACCACCGCACGACGTCGTGCTGGTCGGCCACGGCTGATCGACCCTGCCTTTCAACCCCCACAGCCACTGGGTGCAGGCCCCCGTGCACCGCCTCGCCTGGCACTGGCCAAGCCGAATCTCAACCACACAACCCCGCCCACTGCACACACCCCCCGACGACGGTATGTTATGGAGCTGGGCATCTTTTTCTAGCGGGCGTCTGTATTGTATGCCATCACATCGTGAGAGGACTTTTCATATACTTGTTGTATGCGGCCAGCTACTATGTAGCTAGGGGTGGCAGGGAGGTGCACTGGCACCATCAACGCCGACTGGGCGTAGATTTGGGGCGATAGGTGTTGGAAGAAGCGGGCCGGGATTTTTGTTTCTGTGAGCACGCGCCGCAAGGCACCGCATCCCCTCTCCCCCTCCTCCATGCTCCTTCCCGGCATCCCGCCACCGCCGCGCTTTGGTTCTGTTTCCGAGCGAGGCGGCTAGCGCCAGGGTGCACCCCCCCCTGTCCGCGACCCCTGCGCTGTATTTCCCGGACAGGGTTGTGGTGGTGTGCCTGGTGCCGCCGCGCGCACGACGGCCGGGCGCGCGCCGGGCGCGTGCCGCGCGGGAGTCGGGCAGCCGCCGCTGCCGCCGCTGCCGCGGCGCCCCTCCGCTGGGTACGCTTGCGGTGGGGGCGCAGGCGCGCTTTGGCGGGGCACGCGGCGTACGCGTTGCGGGCGCGCGGGCGGGGAGGGGGAGTGGACTGGTTGCGGCCGAAGCTGGGGACCCCCTGGTTGTGGGTCAGAGAGTGGGAGGGGCCCGCCCTGTGCACCAGCGTGTGCGGCGCTGGGGGGTGGCTCCCGCATTTTTTTTTTTGGCGTGGGCGCCACGTCCGCGTGGCCCACCCCCCCAACCCTGTTCCAGCACATCTACTCTCTTCCCCCCCTCGTTAACTGTCATTCTGACTCTGGCCGCCCCGCCGTTGCGCACCCGCTTGGTGACCGTGCCGGTGTTGTGTGCCGTAACCCGCCTCCCACCCGTTGTTGCAGCTGAAGCTGCGAAAACGTCCCTCCCCTCGTCTGCCCGCCCCTCGCCCCCCCCTCCCTTTGGTCATACCTTTTGGGCTGCACCGTCTGCCTATGAGAATACAGGTGGCGACGTGGGTCGGCGGTGTACTGAACATACTGTGGCGGTGGCGTGGGAGCCACGCTGACCCGTTTTTTTTTTTGCGTTTGGGGGTCTGTTTGAGGACGGGGGGGGGTACTGGCCTGGTATCGTTTCGTGTACCCTCCTTCCCCCCCTTTGCCCTCCATCCCCAATCCTCCCTCTCGTGTAGCTTGGCGGTCTGCCACCACGGCCGCGAGGACGGCGGCGACCGTCGCGGCTGGCGCCGCCGGCGCCGTCGGCGCCCCCGTCACGCATCGGTCAAGGGTGGCGGCGGCGGCACCCGCCACGGTGGCGCCGCCGCCTGGATGTGACGGCCGCCGGGCGCCACGGACGGCACCCCCCCTTGCCGGCGCCGCCACCCGCGGCGGTCTGGTTGGTCCCGCGGCACTGGGCGGAGGTGCCACCCGCACTGACGCGGGGGCAGTGGCTGCTGTTGCCGACGCCGCAACGGTGGCGGTGGTGGCGCCCGCCGGTATCGGCGGGGGCGGGAAGGGCAGCAGAGACGGCAGCGGCGGCAGTGGCAGGGGTGGCATCGGCAGAGACGTCAGAGGCATTCCGGATCGGGGGGCTCGGGGTGACCCGACGGCGGTGGTGGAGAGGGCTGACGACACGGCGCCTGCCTTGCCCACCCGCGTTGTTCCGACGCCACGACGACGCACCATGCTGCATCAGTTAGCCAATGAGGCAGTCCGCGCAAGTGGCAGGGTAGAGATGGCGCTCCGGCGGTCAGGGATGCTGTTCGCCTCCAGGGGGGATTCCGCGGCGTCTGCCGGTGGCGCGGGGGACGGGGCGGGCGGAGGGGGGGCACCTTCGGCAGGCCGCGCGCCGAACGGCCACGGCGGCGGTAGCGGTGGCGGCCGCGGCAGCAGCAGCAGCAGACGAAACGTTGCGCCCGCTTCCCCCTCGGCGGGTGACCCCCGTCGCCGCTCTGGACGGGAACGTCGGCGGCAGTCGCCGCCCGCTGCTCCACTGTGGGTTGTGCCGCCCGCCGACGTGGCGGCTGTGGAGCGTGCGCTGGCTGCAGTCACCCCTGAGGAGCTTTGTGTGATGCCTACAGACTACATGCCAACGACGACCGACACCTGGGCGGGGGGGGACAGCGACAGCGGGGATGAGAGGGGTGGGCCGGGTGGTGGCGACGACCCTGGCGGGGATGGCGCAATTATCGCAGGCGGTGGGGTCAGCAGCCGAGGCAGGGTCGGTGGCGCAGAAGCCGACACGGTATTTCCTACCACGGGGAACTCCCGCTCCGGCTCTTTCCCCACTCCCGCCGATGATGACGCCTATGCCATCATCCACATCCCCGTGTCAGTCGGGCGCCTGGTCAACATGAGCGTGTTCATTCTGCCTGCTGGCACGGCCATCCCACTGCACGACCATCCGGGCATGACGGTGGTGACCAAAGTCTTGTGGGGGACCCTTCATGTCAAATCTTACGACCTGGTGCGGCCGCGGGGGTCGGGCGGCAGGCGGCTGGCATCTAGCGGTCGGGATGGGATACCCAGCGGACCTGACCATGGCACCCCCAACGGCTGGCACGCGGGGGCAAATGGGGGGACCTCACCGGCATCCGTCGCGGATGGCAGTCCACTTCCCCCCTCCCCGTCCGCTTCACCCGCCTTGTGGCCCCCGAACGCGTCGGTGCCTCTCCCGCCGGGCTTGGCGGTTGCGCACCCCCCCCAGACGCTCGTCGGCGGTGACATCCGCACGCTGGGCCCCGCCGGTGGGGGCAACATCCACCACTTTCGGGCGTCACCCGAGGGCCGGTGCGCGTTGCTCGACGTGTCCCTCCCGCCCTATGACTTCCCCGGCGGTCGTGGGGTCCACTACTTTGCCCCTGCCGCGGCGCTCGATGCTGACACGGCCGCGTCGCTGGCAGCGGCGGGGGTGGTGGCACCGCCGGGGGTCACCTTTGTGACCCTCACCGAGGTGCCATCACCTCCGTCGTACCGCACGGTCGATGCCGAGTACTGCGGTCCAACGGTTACGGTGCTGTGATGGGACGGGCAGGTCCGGCTTTTTTGGGGGGCCCTCAAGGGCGCGGGCGGTGTGGGCGAGTGGGGGGCACAGTGTGAACGCAGTTTTTCCAGGACGGTTGCGTCGGAGGACAGCAGGCGTAGTGAATGTGGACGACGGCAGCGCGTTGGGCTGCCCGAGGGGTGCGCTACCGGCCAGGGACAAGCGGGCTGGCTTGTTGCGGAGGAATGAGGGCTTGGGGTGCGGGCATGGTGGCGAGGTCTGCTGCCCCCCCTTCTCGGATGCGCAAAGGGGGAACACGTAGAACAACAGCGTCTTGGGGGTATGACCCACTGCCGACCCTCGCAGCTTGGGAGCGTTCCCTGCTGGACAGTACCCCCCGACTGTGAATTGGAAGACAAGGGGGCGACGCCTGACAATGGGGGGCACCGCTGGGCAGCGGGCGCAGGGCGGCGCGGCGGCAGCGCGTGGCCGGAAGCGCCCGGCCGTGGTGGAAGTCCCACCGTGCTGGTACATACGCGCACAGAGGTATGTGTGTGGGGTGGGGGGGGGCGGGCGCCCGGGCTGCGAGCGGGCAACAAAGGTGGGTAAGGGCAGGGGGGGAGCGCCGCTCTGGGCGGCGGTTCCCATGCGCCCGGTGCTTGAAAGTGAGATGACGAGCCCGGCCGGAACAACACGACCTTTCCTCACACTGATGCCTGCCGAAGACGAGGAGATGCTCCGGTGGAAAAAAAGACAATCCATCGCCTGGGCGAAACGAGCAGAGCAGAGGCGCCGCCCGCTGTGCCGTAGCTTGCAGGCCTGCCTGCACGTGCTTCGGTTTTTTTGTTTTTGCCCCAGCGGGGCTGATCGCGCTGGGCCCCTCGGCGGTGTCGGCGCGCTGCCACTCCCCTTGGGCGGCTCGACGCTGGCCAGCTACCGTACCCCCCGCCCCAGCCGTCGCTTACCTAACCCTACACCATCGCCCCTCTCTCCCCCGCCGCCGTCACAGGGTCATCCCCCCCCACCCCTCATGGCACCGTCCCCGGCGGCGGCGGCCGGCGCAGCCGCGGCCGCCGCGGCGGAGGCGCCCGCTCCCGCACCACAGACGTCAACGGCGGGCGGCGGCAGGCCGCTGGTACTGACGGCCCGCCACCCGCGGTGGTCGCGCCCTCCGTGGCGGCGGCGGCGCCAGATGGAGGCGGCCGCGACTCGACCACTGACGACGGCGGCGGCCGCGACTCGACCACTGAGGACGGGATTGCGGCGGGCGGCGCCGGCCGCGACTCGACCACCGACGACGGCATTGCCACGCGGCCGGCGGTACCGCGGCCGCCCGTCCCGCGCGGAGGCGGCCGCGACTCGACCACCGACGACGGCATTGCCACGTGGGCGGCGGTACCGCGGCCGCCCGTCCCACGCGGAGGCGGCCGCGACTCGACCACCGACGACGGCAAGGTGGCAGGCGCCGCCGCCGTCCCGCCGTCGCCGCCGCTGCGCCGGGGCACCAGGAAGCCCCGCGCGAGGCCGCTGCCAAAGGTGGCCGTATCGGCGGCGCCGCCCCCCGCATCGTTGCTGCCGCTGGCCTTGACACCAGGATTGGCATCCACGGCATCGGCGTCCGCTTCGTATGCGTGACGGATGTCGGCCGGCACGCCCACAACGCGGCCGTCCAACTTGAGCGCCGCGCCGTCATCGTCGCCGTCCTCTTCGCCATCTTCCTCGCCACTGCCGGCGGCGACGTCGTCCGCCTCGGCGTCGCCGCCCAGGGCCAACAGCGACTTGTAATCAAACTCGTCCTCGTCTTCGTCGCCCTCGTCGATCGGCTCCCACAGGTCGTCCACGCCATTGGCGCCGCCGGAGGAGGCGTCCTCCTTGTCACGGCAAAAGAGCTCCACCTGCATAAGCTCTGCCATGTAGGCGCTGCGTTCAGTGGGCCACACGAGCTTTGGGGGAACGATCAGCTTCATGTCGTCCTCGCTGTCGCCGCCGACGCCGCCGTCGGCACCAGGGGCAGCGCCATCCCTGTTGCCGCGGCCGTCAGCACTCTCGGCGCGGTGCAGGGTGTCTTCAATGGTACCGATGGCAGAAGCCGTGCAGGCCGCACCGGCATCTGCAGCGTCTACTGCGGCAATGGCCACGCCGTTTGCAGGCGCGTCCGTGGAAGTACCTGTCGCTGCGTCAGCGGGAGCACCTGTCGATGAGTCTGCGAAAGCGTCTGCGGAAGCGTTTGCTGCGGGTGCCCCTGCGTGCGCAGGAGCGCACCTGGAAGCGCCAGCGGTGTTACCCGCCCCAGGAGCGACACCGGCCGCCACAGGGGCGCGCCCCTCGCCATTCCTGCTCGCACCATTGCCCATGCCGGCGCCCGCGTCCAACCCCTCCTCGGCGGTGGGCAACGCAATAAAAGTGGCAGTTACCTCATCATCCGCCGACGTACAGACGGGGCTGTCCGGTCCGTACTGGGGGGCAGCGGCAACGGCTGCAGGCGCCGGCTCCTCCGCCGCGAGAAACGATCCACGTGCACCCTCCCCGTCGGCACCGGCGTTGGCCGAGGGAGAGCATTCTGCGACCTCGGCGGCGGCCGCTCCAGTGATGGCGGCGGCGTCGGGAGCGACAGAGGTGGTAGTGTCTGTAACTCCTCCAACAGGGACGTCCCCATCGAGCGCAGCATCGTACACGGCCGCAAGCAAGGCGGTGCGCTCCGCAGACGTGGCGCCCGCAATCAAACTCTCGTCTGACTCATCATCCCGGGGCGGCGGCGCTACAGGCGGTCCGCCGGGGGGTGCCGGGGTGGCTGCCACCTCTGGCGCACCGCCGACGTCGTCGTCGAGCAACCCATGACGAGGCCCTGCGGTAGTAACACCGCCGGCATCCGCCGCCGCCGTCGCCTCTCCCGCCACCTCCATCGTCGTCGTCGACGTCGACGTCGTCGTCGTCGCTGTCGTCGCCCCTGACGACCCCGCAAACGCTTCCGCCACAGCCAAGGCCGACACAGGGGCAGCCGGTGTGTGGGTATCCCCCGTTGCCGCATCCGGAGAGGCGTTGGGGACAGCAGCACCCCCCTTGGAACGCCCAGCCTTTTTTCCCCTGCTGCTGCTGCCAGCCTTGTCCGCGCCTCCCCGGCGCTTGAGGAACCCCCGCATGAAGCCATCCCCAAAAGCCCGCTCCCGCACCTTGGCCTTGTCCACCGGCTTAACCGCGGATGGCACAGGCACCGGCGGCGATGGTGGCACCGGCAGCGGTAGCGCCCCCGCCACGTCGTCCACCAGCGGCGGGAGCTCCTCGTCTGGTAGCACGGCACTGGCGCCGGCGCCAGCTCCCCCAGCCTCCCCCCCCCCCCCAGCACCTCCCGTCAGACCATCCACCCCCTCTCCCCCCGGCAGGCCATGCACAGCCACCTGCACCCCGTCTGCGTCGTACTCCTCCACTAGGTTCACCACCCCCGACGCCCCCCTCTCTTCGGTAGCCCGCGCCACCGCCGCGGCGAGGGCGGCGTAGTAGTCGGCCTTTTGGCGTTTGGACAGCTTGCGCACCTTTTTTTGCGTGGGTGGCCGGGGTGCGCGGGGCGGGGGAGGGGCCGCTGCCACCTCGGCCGCGTTAAGCACCACGGGCGCGGACGCAAAACGGACGCGCCGGTGCGGGTCCCGGACGCGGGGCGACGGGGCGTCGGGGGGAGAAGCCGCGGCGGCAGCGGCGGAAACGGGCTCCCCCGCAGCGTCGCCTGGTGTGCTGGCCGCCGCCGAGCACGACTCACCTACTAGTGGCAGCGAAGGCGAGCAGTCGGCGCTCGACGCCGACGCCGATGCAGACGGATGCGAGGCAGCGGGGGGGTCGTCGCGCCCAGCGGGCGGTGGCGACACACCGGCCGCCACCGCCGCGGGAGGCAACGACAGCGTCTGCCCCACCGCGGGAGGTGAACGCGGCGTCGCCTCTGGTTGCGACGACGGCGGTGGCAGCGACGCCGCTTCGGGCGCCTCCCCCACCTCGAGCGGCGGCGGTGACGGCGGCAGCGCCGCGGCCGCCGCAGCCGCCGTCATCGTCGCGGCCAACGGCGTCGCCCAATCTCTACCGACTGGGGGTGGCGGCGCTCCAACCGCCATGAACGGCCGGGTATCGATGTCCGTCGCAGTTTTCCCTGTCGACCCCGCCGACGCTGCCGCCACCTCTGCCGCCGCCGCTGCCGCCGCGGCTCCCGCCGCCGGGGTAGGCGGTGCTCCGGCCGCCATGAGCGACAGCCAGATATCGATGCCCGTCGCAGTTTCCGCCGTCGCTACCGCTGCCACTGCCGCCGGCCCAGCCGCCACCGCTGCCCCATCCACGGCGTCGCGGAACGGTGGATGCCAGCGCTGCGGCCACCGACAAGTGCCACCGCTGTTACCTGCAGGGGCTGGCCAACTGAGCATTTACTCTCCAAGCTTCAGCGACCCGTCAAACGCTAGGGAATTACTATTTTTTTTAATGTGAATATATTCTTGCGTGTACTCAATGTCTACAGAGGAATTGTCTGGGGCTGTAGCTCAGAGGAAGAGTGTTCGCTTTGCATGCGAAATGTCCGGGGATCGAACCCCCGCTGCTCCACATTTTTGCGCAGCTCGCATTGTGGCACGACGACGGAGGCTTGCGCACAACCGGCGCACAAAACAGCAGTACCATCGGGTCAGTGGCATCCCTGCCACACGCCCGGGCGTCCACGAGGCAACGGGAGTCTCCTCTGCTTTGAACTGTTTGCTGCATACAGTGCGGTTACGCTCCCACCACCAGGCGCCCGGTGCCAAGGCATGCTGAGGTGGCAGATACCACTACCCCAACAGACGTGTTCGGCTGGCGGTCACTCTGGTCGTGACCTTCTCGTCTCGCAGAGAGCGAGATTTCACTTTCCAAGATGCAGTGGGACGACTTCCATCACACAACATCGACCGCGCATTCCATTCGAGTAGTCCACGCTCCGCAGCCTTCATCCGACTCCCATTGGGACAGCACCCAACGGGAAGAGCGTGCGGGCCATGGCCAGATGAGAGGAGAGAACAAGAAAAAGAAAAGAATAGCATGACGTGTAACCAGACGCTGGTCCCTTATCAAAGGCGTGCCCGCCGCCATCGGGTGCGCCCCCGCTTGCGTGCCCCCCTCCGGGGCACCCAGGCGCTCGTCAAGCACCCCGACGGCCACCATCAGCACGCCTGTTGTGGCGGCGGTACGGAGTGGTCGCTACTAGCCCTGCGCGCGGGCGGGGAGCCTGTACCCTGTGGATGCCCAACGACGGCAGCAGGCGGGGGAGACCCGCCACCCCCCTCCCCTCCCCACCCTCCCCCCAATTCCACACCGCCAACGCCCGTTCACACAAGTGACGCGCCCAGCGGTATGGGGCTCCCGCTGCAAGCCGACACTCAACGCGAGCGCCCCGTCAACGGGCCAGCGGGGGGGCGCCGACTGGCGTGAGCGCAGCCCGCACAGCGACCAGCGGCCGCTGTCCTCCCGCATACACACGCCACCGGCACGAAAGCTCCGCCTTCCCAAATCGCCTGCCACATCAAGTCATACGCCCCCGCACCTCCAGAAAACGCCAAGAAGCCCGCGGCCGGCACACACCGCAGGACATGACATCTGCGACGGACTCACCATCTGCGGATAGGTGGAAAGGGCATTGCAGGGCCTGCAGGGCCAAACCAGAGCCACCCAGCTCAAGCTTTCAACCTTCCCCGAGCCCTGTAAGCTTTCCTCCTTCCTCCCGGGGCTTCATCTCTTAAACTTGAACATGCCCGTCAGGAGGTACCGTTCGTCGTACTGCTGCGGCCGTTCCGACCGGCGACCGCGGCTGCCGCGTCCGCCCCCCCCCGCCCCGTACCCGCCGTCATCGCGGTCATCGTCCGAATCGGGCGACATGACCGCGGCGCTGCCCAGCACCAGGCGCTTGACCTCGAGCTGCTCCGCCCGCCCCGCCACGTCCCCGTCTCGAGCGGCGGCGGCGAGGGAGCTCTCGGCGGGAACGGCCAGCTCCTTGGAGTGGCTCTTGCCCCCCTTGCGAACGAGGAGCTTGAGCTTGACCGACGCCACCCCATTGACGTCCACCGTGTCGACGGCGGGCGGCTCGCCCGACGCGCCAGGAACGCCCGTGGCAGCTGCCGACGACCCTGTGCCAGTAAACAAGCGCAGTGGAAGCGCCATGCGGTTGACCGAAGCGGACGTGCCCTTCGCTTGAAGCCACGCTTCGTTCGCGGCCTCCTTCTGTACGGACGCCAGCTCACGGTCGAACTCCTCCTCCTCCTCGGTGCGGACCACCTTGACGGGCACGTTGGTGAGCTCGACGTCCGACTCGTCATCCTCATCGTCGTCGTCGTCGTCATCGTCGTCATCATCCTCCTCGTCGTCATCCTCTTCCTCTTCGTCGTCCTCTTCATCATCGTCGTCTGCGGGGTCGTCCAGGTCCACATCCGAGGCGTTGCTGTCCACGTCCTCGTCCAGCTCCTCCCCGTATTCCTCGTCATCCTTCGAGTCTTGACCACTGTCCAAACCGTCGTCTGACTCGTCGGCGTCCCCAAGCTCCGCGCTGGTATCAGAGGAGGAGTCTGAACCCGAGCTGCCCGCCTCACCGCCCTCCCGTTCCATGTCTTGGACGGCGGATGTCGGCGATGCGGCCGCTGACGGTACCGGCGAATCACCCTCGCGGTCTGCCGACCCCTCCGCCGCGCCGTCGGCGGCGCTTGCGGGCGCGGTGGGGGCAGCGGTGTCTACGGCCACTGACCCAGGCGACGTCGACCCCGTCGCATCCGCCGCTAACGCCGCCGACACCTCCTTGGCCGCCACTTCGGTCCCCGACGCCGTCGTGCCCACCGCCGACGCGCCCAAGACCGACGGGGCGGGCGGCTGAGGCGGCGGAGGAGCCGGCACGGGAGGGAGGGCGTAGTTTGGCAGCTGTACCAGAGCCGCAAGGGCGGGCGTGGCTTCCACCCGCTCGACTGCCGCCACCGCGTCGGCAAGCGACCGGGCACGCGGCGACAGGGACCCCCCCGAAATGGACGACAGGCCATCATCCACAATAAAGCGGACGTGCAGAGGTAGACGGGCAAACATGTCAATCGTCAAAATATCGTCAACGATGGGCGCAGGTGCCGACGAGCCTGCGGCGTCGGCGTGGGGCGGACTGCTGCCACCAGCAATTGAGGCCACGCCGTCACCGACGCCACTGCTACCGCCGCTACTGGCGGCCGTGCCCGCGCCACCCGCTGCTTGCGGCGACTCGCTGTCGCCTGGCAACGCGTCGGCCCACTCGGCAGCCACTTCCACAGCCACCTTGGCCAGCAGGTAGCGGTCAAAGCACGAAAGAAAAACGTCCATCCGACGTAGCCCGTCGCGGGTGGCACGGATAAGGAAGGGGCCCGCCACCTTGAGCACCTCGCAAACCAGGCGGACGCGAAAGTAGTCGCCCGAGGGGTCGTCCGACGGGTGACTGATGATCTCGTAGAGCGTCTCGAGGAGGCAACTCGCTGGCACAATGCGCGCGACGGTAAGCTCGGCAAAAAGGACGACCTCGGCCACCCGCCGCTGGTTCAGCCGTGAATCGTTCATCTCGAGGCCGACGCGTACCGCCTCGACGAGCGCATCAGCAAGCAAGATGGTGACTTCTGGCCGTCGCAGCATGATGAGCACCCGCACCAACGCGCGGAGCGAGGGGAAGCGCAAGCGTTCTGCCTTACGCATCTTACGCACTACGTAGCGGTCAAGGTCTGCGTCCCAGGGTAGCTTGCGCAGCTGCGAGGCGGTCCATGGTGCCGAATCGGCGGTCAGCTGGCTGCCCAACAGTAGGTGGTTCAGGTACTCCCGCATGGGCTCGCGAGGCCGGTCACGGAAACGCAACGACGGGTCACCACGGCAAGTGTAGTATGCGGCCTCAACCATGGCCTCGTGACGGGACTGGAGGTTCCGCACCGCCTTGAGCCGCCACATAATGTCCAACGTGTTGTTTGTCCGCAGCGACGTGGCAGGGGTGTGCAGCAACGCCCGGCCTGCCGTCTCGAGCAAGTGACAAGCCACGTCCACGTTGTGGTGGGTAAAGTCAGCCAGGCACAGGTTGAGGTAGAAAAAGATGGTGGTGGAGGGCACCAGCCGAAAGTTGGACAGTTGACCAAGGAAGCGCGCGTTGCGCACGCGCGTTTCGAGCAGACGCGCGTCGCGGTCCTTGCGCGACGCAAGCGCGCGGAATTCATCGTCGAGGAGTCCCAGCAGGGTGGTGGCAACGTCGGGCGCGTAAGGGTTCAGCGTCGCCGCCACACGCGCCAGGTAGGGCAGGATGTTCAGGTTGGTTGGGGACGCCAAAAAGAGCGCCCGCCCCAGACGCTTCCCCGCCGACCGGTGGCCAACCGCCGGGGTGGACACGAACAGAGCGGAGAAGCGGTCCGCCTTGTCACTGCTGTCCACCGCCACAACGGTGGAGAGGAGGGACTCGAGGGCGCTGGTGCCACCGCCCGCAACCCCATTGCCACCCACGTCGCCGTTGGCTTGCGCCCCCCCCCGTGGTGAACTGGAAGAACCACCCGTGGCGGTGGAGCCACCACCGGGCGGGCTGGCAGAGCCCTTCTTGGCTGACGGACCCTTGCCGCCGCCTCCTTGCTCACGCGTCGAGTTTTTGCCAGCCCGCTTGCCATCCGCGCTGGCAGTGTCAGAGCGGTCTGCCCCCACCTTGGCGTCGCCTTCTCCCCCACCTGCTCCCCCAGCTACCACATAGGGCGACAAGTCTGGCAGGACGGTGTAGAAGTGGCGCTCCTCCTCGTCCACGAACGCGCAGCTGTCATCATCCACGCGGCGGCCGCTGCCTGGGATAGGGCCATCCCCTCCGCCACCGCCGCCGCCGCCGCCGCCGCCCATACCGCCGCCCACGCCGCCGCCGCTAGCACTCCCACCAGCATGGCTATCGGCACCACTACCCGCCCCAGCCCCAGCCCCAGCCCCACCCACGCCATACAAAATGCTGTGCGCTGTAGCCACCGCCGATGGCGGAGGCGTGTGACCGAGCGTGTCGGCCAGCTTGACCGCCGCCACCGACAGGCGGTCGTGGTTGCGGCGCAGCAGTTCTAGCGTGGCCGCCACAGTGGATTCATCCTCGGTACCATGTGAGCCGCTCGCGGGCGTGCTCGACGGCGGGGGGGGCGGCGGCGCTGGCGGCGGCACCGGTACTGACGCTCCTCCAACGCCGGTGGCCGCTGCACTGGCGGACGTCGCCGCTGTAGCGGCAACGGCGCCACCGCCACTGCCTCCGCCGCCGTCTGCGCTGCCAACATCTGTCTCGGCACGCCCTCCCCGGATGAACGTGTCCAGTGATGCGGGAATGGCAGGTGGTAGCGAAGCAGCGGCGGCGTCGCCCACCGTCCCCAGCGTCACCGCGGCAGACGGCTTTGAAGCCGTCGCCGCTGCAGACTGGCCGTGACGCTGCAGCGCCGCGCTCGCGCGGTCACACCAGCGACAGACGGTAGCGTAGTAGGATTCAAAAACGCCACGCAGCACGCGTCGGTGCTCCTCTGCCACAAATTCGTACTGGGCAACAGTGACACGATCATCGGCAGGAGCGGGGGCGTCGGCTAGGCAGGAAGAGACCCCACCGGCGGGCGCGATGGCCCCGGTGACGGCCGAATCAGCCGGCGGCGCAGAAGAAGCCGCCTCTTCAACGGCGGTAGCAGAGTCAGCGGCGGGGGAGCCCTCACCCACAGTTGACAAAGCAACCACAGCAGAGGAGGTGGCCACGCTGTCGCCCACGCCATTGTCCGCCGCTGGGGACTCGTCCGCGGTCGCCACGGCGGGAGTGTCCGGTCCCGCGGCGTCACCGTCCAAAGACGCCCCCCGCGCCACCTTCTCCAGTGGCTGCCCGTCCCGGCCTACCACCACACCGACGGCCACAGGGACCAACTCGGCGGGCAGGGGAGGCGGCCCGGGCGTCGTGTACAGAAAATCACGCACCGCAGCAGATGCAAATGACGCGACGACGCTGAGGTTGGCCAGCGCCGCGTCCCGGTCGTCGCTAGCTGTGACAAGCTCCCGCAGGACGCGGCCGAGTACCCCGGCATCAGGGACTGCCGCGACGCACACCAGCTCGGCGAGAAGGCGCAGCGCACCACGGCGGCTGGTCACGTCCACCAACCCACCGGCGCCGCCGCTGCCAGAGCCCCCGCCGCCGCCACTGCCACCACCGCCCGACGCCGCCGAGCCCCCGCCAGAAAACGAGGACGCGGCCGCCGCGGCCGCCGCAGCCGCGCCCGCGAGGGAAGCCCCCCCCGCTGTCCCTGACGTGGCGCTGCCGCCACCTGGTGCGACCGACCCGCCCGCCCCCCCCCCGCCCCCTCCCAGTGGCACAGGCGGGGACGGCGACAGCGCGACGCGGCAGAGGGCGTCGGCGAGCATGGGGCCAAAGTCGGCGTGCCGCCGGTGGAGCGTGGAGCACAGCTCCGCCGCAGGTGCAATGTCCGCCGCACGTAGCCGGCGGTCGGCGAGCGCCGCGACTATCTCCGACGTGTAGCGGCTCAGCTGGAGGGTGGCCGCCTCGGCAGCCAGGGCAGGCAGCCCCGCCGAGCCGGTGCCGCCCAGCCGCAGCCGCCGGATAAAGCCGGTGCACCGCTTCACCGACGCATCCAGGCTGGCGCCGCCGCCGCCGCCGCCGCCGCCAGCACCACCGTCCCCTGCGTCCGTATTAGACGCCAGCAGCGTTACACGCCGACGGGTCTCGGCGTCAAGGTCGGCCGCTGCTGCGCGGCGGGCGGCCCGGTCGGCCGCGGCAGCAGCCGCCGCCGCCGCGGCCGCCGCAGCCTCTTCCCGCTCCCGTTGCGCGTCGGCGAGGCGCGCCAGGCGGAGGGTAGCCTTGGCCGCCACCCGCGCAGCCGACTTGCGGCTCCGCGGCGTCGGCGCAATGCCGCCGCCCGTGGACAGGGAAGCAGAGGAGGAGGAGGGGGACAGCGACGACGGCGTCGCCCCTGCCGTATCGGCGCCACCGCCCGCCGCGCCGGGCGCTGCCGCAGCCGCCGCCGCCCCACCCCCGCCCAGTGGAGTCACCCCCCCGCAGGGGCCAGAGGCGGCCGCAGCCGCTGCAGCCGCAGCCACCGCGCGCGCGGCGGCACGGCCGCCGCCCTTGCGGCTCGCGGGGGATGCGGAGGCGCCGGCGCCCCCCCCCCCAAGGGACCGCGCAGCAGCCGCGGCGGCACCGCCCCCCTTCTTGCGCGGCCGCACGGTCGAGACGGCCGGCCCAGTGGGGCGGCTGCCCGCCGCCGAGCGGCTGTCCCCCCGGCCGCCGCCCGCGGGCCCACCCCAACCGCCGGCGACGGCACCGGCCTTGCCGAGCGGCCGCCCTCGGGAGCCACCGCCACCACCCGCCGCCGCCGCCGCTGCAACCGCCGGACTGACACCCCCCCCACCTCCTTGGGCGACGGCCGGGTCCCCCCCCGCCGCCATGCCGCCATCGCCACCGCCGCCACCGCCACCGCTGCCGCCGCCGCCGCCACCCCCCCCCGAACCCCCGCCCCCACTACCGCCTGTCGGGGCGGCGGCGCCCCGCTCCACAGCACGCGGTGGCCGCCGCCGCCGCGGCCGTCGTTCGCCCGTCGCCGCCGCCGCCGCCGTGCCGGCCGCGGGGGCGGCCGCCGCCTCGGCCGGGCCGCCTCGGCCGGAATTCATGGGCGCACGGGCGTCAACCACATTGCCGCGCGGCGATGCTCGGGAGAGGGGGCAGAGGGGGGGGAAGGGCAGGAGTAGTTGGGGAGGGGGAGGGAAGAAGGGAGGAGAAAGGATAAGGAGCGGGGAGGGAGGGACAAGCGGAGGCAGGGCTGGAGGGGCGGTAAGAAGAAACGTGGGGGCGGGGAAGACGCGCGAATGCCGCCGCCCCCCGCCGTCAGCGACCTGCCCCACCAAGGACGCCGGCCAGGACGAACGGGGGACAGCGAGCGCGGAGGGAAAGAGGAGGGGGGATGCAGGACAAGACGCTTGTGTTGGTGGCGGGGGCGCTGCGGCGGTCGCGCCAAACAGGTCGACCACCGTGTGATGGGGCGGTGGGACGGAGCTGCCGCGCAGACGCGGCCACGGCTGCTGCGCCGGACGCCGTGGACACAACCGCCAAGACTTCGGTGGCAAAAAAGCACGTGGTCTACCCGAAACAGCCAAAACTCGAAAATAATTGTATCATTACCAAACGAAAGCACACTTTTGAAAACGGTGAAAGAACAGGCCGTCGCCTGCGACGTGGCAATTGTGCCGGTGCAGCCGCCTACCGGTAACGGCTGCTCTAGGAACGGGGTTCGATCGGCTCCCGGCGCCGCCCGTCCAAACGACGACGCGCCGGCCGAAGCGGCACCGCACAGTCCGTGAGAGCTGGCTCGCAAGCCGCCGGCACTGCCGCGGGCAGCAACGGCCACCTGCACACCAGGCAGCAGCGCAAGTAGGACTGCGGGTGTCATCGATGGACGCGCGCGGGGAAACAAACCCGTATCACAGGGGGGGGTGGGGAGGGGGCAGGCTGTGTCCGTGGGGTGGGGGGGGCGGGGCTTGCGCTGGATACATCGCGACGGGGAGTGTGCAAGGCTCTGGGGGTAGCGCTCCGGCGCAGTGGGGTCTAAAGAGGGACCACCGCTTACTTGCATTCCGGGTGTTTTCCTCTTGCTCAGGATTTTGCAACCCCCTCTCAGTGGTTGAAGAACGTCGATTTTGAGGACTAAATTTGCTTTACGCCTCCAGATGCGAGTTGCACAAGCCCGCATGGATGGTGCTTGTCTGCGCCGGAAGCGCACGACCCTCAGCTTCCTTATGGCATCGACAGAACAACTTGCGAGCTTGTGAAGCGCTCCCT
Source organism: Pyropia yezoensis (assembly GCA_009829735.1). Classification (NCBI taxonomy): domain Eukaryota; phylum Rhodophyta; class Bangiophyceae; order Bangiales; family Bangiaceae; genus Pyropia; species Pyropia yezoensis. Next base: position 20,801,983 of record CM020620.1, read on the forward strand.
GAATAGGGAATGGAAAAAATTACATCTGGCATCTGTTCTGCACAGCAAGCACTGCACCCACAAGCAACGGACGATGCAGGTCTGTATCCCACCGCAGGGCGCCCTCAGAGCAGGAACAAAAATCTCCCAGCATTCCGTTTGGAACTGCGACCAGTCATATGTTCTCAATCGTGACAGCGGAGTCATCCGGGCCGATCTATTGGACACTAGCGGAGAAAGAGGAAGGATCAGTCACGGGAGATTTTTCGCTCGTTCCGAAGAGCACGGCCGACCTGGGTTGTCCTCTTGTTGTGCCCTGCCAGAAGTTGCGCTGCGCAGCAACCTCAGGAATCTTTCTTGCGCCCGCGATGCAAACTCAGCTTCGCTAAAAGCAAGGTTTCGGGTGTGGCAAAAACCACTTGCACACACGACACCCAAGTTGGGGCGGTGTACAAGGGCTGCCTCCCGTGTCGGGGGAACCGGAAGAAGTGCAAGTCGCACACACTCTGTCCCTGTTGTGGGGCAATCCCCCCACTGACAAACAAGAGGGTGGTGTGTGGTCCAACAGTTTCTTGGTCGGGACGGGGACGCAGGGCCAAGCCCCGCTGTCCCTCCCCTTATCCCCCCAGGGTCCCCTCAGAATCTCGCCACTCAGAATCTCCCACCCCAGCACCTGCCCACCGGGCCACACGAAAATTCAAGACGATAAATGCAGAAAACCCTCAAATCCAAGTTGGATTTACTACTAAGCTAACTATCCCAAACTAAGGGAATACGGACCCAAATGCAGGGGGAGGAACGGATCAGGCTAGTGGCCTGCCGCCCCTTGCATGGCACGTGTTGCCCCCATACCTGGGGGTCAATACTGCCACACTCCCCTCTCCTCAGTTCCGACCGACCCGGTCGGCCCTGTGAGGGGGTGCGTAAACGCACGTCTCGGCGTTGGGGGCGCGACTTGCTGTCCCCCCTGGAGTACGTAACGCGGATGTGGAGGCCGTCACGTTGACCGCCCCTCTCCTCAAGCTTGCCCACTCGGCAGCTTGCTCTCCTCGGTTCACACTTCACCATTACCACCACCTCCCCTTCACCTTCCACGGGGCCGCCCCACGCTGGGGAGGCCACCCGTCTACCCACGATCCGAGTCCCCCTCAACTCGAGGCGGGTCTCGTGCCGCTATAGCCAGGGCGTCTCTCCCCAACTTGGGGAGAGCCATGGCGACCCCGGGAGTGGAGACGGACTCCCTCGATGAGCGTATGGAGGACACCTCCTACGGTGCAGCGCCCGCCGGGACTTCCGGCGGGGGCTCCGCGATCGCTCCGGGGGATGGGACTCCCGCGTCACCCGGCTTTGGGTTGACGGCGGGATCTCCCCCGGAGGCGGGACAAGTTGTCCCGCGTGAGGCCTTGGGGCGGTGGTTTTACCCCGCTTCGCCTCTGTATGAGGAGGGGTTGACTGTTCTTCGCTGTGGCCGACTTGGCGCAGCGATGGGTCGGGTATGGGACCGCCTACGGGAGAAGTATCCCCGTAGGGTCGGGTTCCCTGCCGGCTTCAGGACGGACCAGTTTGCCTTCCTGGACGATGAGGAGGTCGAGGACGTTCAGCGGGCCAAGGCCATGATGGACCGCGGGGGAACTATCCCGGGTCCCGGCGACTTGCCGACCTTTACTTGGGACGCGGTGGCAACTCGCCCCCCGTACCTTCACGTGGCCGATCCGCACACTCATCACTTTGATGTGCGGATGGAGAAGGACTTCCGGCGAGGTCCCTACTTGGTGACCTCGGCTCAACTTGAGTTTCCTCAGCAGTCTGCTGCCAGTAAGGAGCAGTACTATCCGAAGAAGCCCGAGTGGTGGCCTCAAGTTGAGGTCCCCTACGGGTTCCCGGCGTTGCTGCCACGGTTGCTTGACCACTTCGGCTCCGTCATGCTGACGGCTGGCCCTGATCACCTGGTGTGGGCCATGTTGGCCACCCAGTGGCTCCTCGAGGTCATGTCGACCTGGGTGTCTTGTGTTCAGCGGCGGGGGATGCTCTGACATCTCCCCCTCCGGCTTATCCAAGGTCTGGAACAGCTCACCCCTCAGCTAGTTGCTGAGGGGTGCTCATCAGGACAACTCACTCTACTTGAGGAGATGCTCCGCCTTCACAAGTTTATCGAGTGGGAGAGCATTGAGCACAAGTTGCGCCGCCCCACTCGTGGGCCCAGGGAGGATGGCGCACTTCGCCAGTTCGTGTGGGTCGCTCGTGAACTTCACGACGGCCGTGTGGTCCTACGAGAGGGGTTGGGCATCGGGGACTACCCGTATGCCCCGGGGGTGGATCGCCACACTGCGCCGCCCCCATACAAGGCCATAGTTATGGCCGTGCCTTCGCATGATGACCACATGACTCAGCCCACTGCGGGGGCCCCGAGTAGGGGTCGCAGTTACACCCGGGTCCCGCCACCTCGGCGTGCCCCTCCGCTTCCTCCTGTCCCCTACCAGCCGCACGGGGACATCCCGATTAGCGCGGCCGTTGAGTCGTCCACCCCGGTGTCCCCCAACTTGGGGGCCACCCTTCTGACGGTTTACCCCAAGTTGGTGTTACCGGCTACGCCTCTGACCTCGGAGATGATGATCACCACGTTGGTGCGCACCATTTCCTGGTTGGCCGCGTCGACCGCAACCCTGCAAGCTTCCGAGACTCCTCAACTTGAGGAGCGCGTTCGTACTGCAGTGGCGACCGCGAGTTGCGAGTCGGTGGCGGAGTTTATGACGGCCGAGTTGGCTCGTATTGGGGCTATTATGCCCCTGCCAGCCCCACTTGGGCGTGGCAAACGTCGCGCGAGCCGGGCATACTCGCCTCCTCGCCGTCGTCGCCGACGCTCCCGACGCTCTCCCTCCGTGTCGGAAGACAAGTTGTCTTACTCCGTCTCGGAGTCCTCTACTCCGTCAGAGTCGGAGTCGGTCCGGCGTCTGCGTCGCCAACTTGCGCGCAAGACTAAGCAGAAGAGCAGCCGCGGTCGTCGCCACTTGCGCGACCGTGAGGGGCGCGACGGTTCCGACTTGGAGCCGCCGGCCCCGCCGACTGGCGGGGAGCGTTATCGCCGTGGGTCTCGCCGCTCGCCTCCACGTGAGGGCGAGGGCCGTGGGGTTGGAGAGTCTAGCATGCATGCCTAGTTGGCAGCTGCCTCTGTTTTGAGAGTGTGAGGGTTAGGGCTGTAGTTAAAAGCCACTCTGCGTACCACTTCGACTCGAAGCACTCTCTTGGCACTGTTACTCGGCCTTCCCTCATGTTGAGGGAGGGCTGTTAGGGTCTATCTCATTCCGGGCACAGTATGCCCGGACCTTCTCAGCGGGAAGGTCCTCCACATACTCCCACGCATCATCCTTGGCTTTGTAGCCAAACCAACGCACCCTCAACATGAGGCGGTCAGTGTCCTCATCCCATCCGTGGTCGATGAACTTATCGAACACGTACTCCTGCGGGCCCTGTCTGGCCGCAGGCAGTGAGGGGAGGCGCAACGCTTCCAACGCACGCGCCCAAGCTGGGTCGCCTGCAGGCGGTGGTGCAACTTTGACCACGTCCTGTCCCTTCACTGTGCGGACCCCATCGTCACTTTCGATGGTGAAGCGCCGCCCATCAGTACGAAGGACCTGGTACGGCCCCTTCGTCTGGAATACCAGCTTACCCACAGTTGGGGTGTGGGAGTGTACCAGTACCCAGTCACCCTGCTCGGGGACATGCTTAGCATTGCGCACCTTTTTGTCAAAGGTACGCTTGTAGCGCTTTTGTGCTTTGTCCATCTCAGCCCTGACTTTAGGGATGAGTTTTTCAAGCCTAGCAGCGAACTCCGCCTTACTCTCAGTCGGAGTAGGCGTACTGCCACCATCCTCCCTAGTTGGGAGCGGCCGCCGCACGGCAATAGACCGCACGCGACGGGGGGTCACAAAAGCGAGGGGTACTTCCCCGGTAGATGAGTGAACCTGCGAATTGTAGGCAGTGGTAAGAATAGAAATGTATTGGTCCCACGTTTTCACGTGCTCACTCACATAGTGGCGCAGCTGCCGAACAATAGTTTTGTTGAAGCGCTCCACCTGCCCATTAGTTTGTGGGTGGTAGGGGGTGGCATAGTTTGCCTTGACCCCCAACATATCCAGCACTCCCTGAAACAGTACAGACGCAAATTGCGGTCCATTGTCCGATAGTGTACTATCTGGAATGCCATACGCGGCAACCCAGTGATCTAGGAAGGCTGACACGACCGACATGGCCGTGATCTCTGCCAGTGGGATCGCTCGCGTAAGTTTCGTGAAGCGGTCACAGACGACCAGGAGGTACTGGTTGCCCTCCTCGGTCACGGGCAGTGGCCCAAGGATGTCCATCGCCAACGCGGCGAAGGGCTCCTTGGCCGGGAACAATAGCATAGCCGTAGTAGGCCGCCGTTCCATCAGACGATTCTGTGCACAACTTGTGCAGGCAGCCACCCAACTGTAGATGTCCACCACCATGGACGGCCAGTAGTACCTGGTCCTCAGGGTCTGGTACAGTTTACTAGACCCCAGGTGTCCACCTGTGGGAGCGTTATGCTCCCTCTCAAGGATACTGTCCTTGAGGGATGCGGGGACGACAAGTTGTTCGGTCCCCTGGAATACCCCCCTCCTCATGAGGAGACCATCGTCTCCGAAAAAGAACCGCGTCTCCGCCACTGTATCCAGTGTATCCCTCTGCGACTTGCAGAAGGGATCTTCGGCCTGGGCCCTCACCACCTCGTCCAGGGACAGGGGCAACTACTTCTTGTTCCCTGGCGCCTCGGCGTTCAACGCCTGACCCGAGCGCGTGACTACCCCCACGATGGGGATGTCCTCATCGACTGGGTTTGTGTCCAGCCCCTCCGTAGGTACCCGAGAAAGGCCGTCGGCAAGGGCATGTTGCCTGCCAGGTCGGTACTCAATATCAAAGTTGAAGGGTCCCAGTCGCACCCTCCACCGGTTGAGACGAGTGTTCGTACAATCCGTCTTGAAGATGAACTGCAACGCGCGGTGGTCACAGCGGATGAGGAACTTCTCACCCTCTAGGTAGTGACGAAGTGACGTCACCGCCCACACCACTGCGAGTCCTTCCAACTCGGTGACTCCGTAGTTCTTCTCGGCCGAGTTCAGCCCCTTGCTGAAGTATCCCACCGGCAAGTACTCCTTGTCCGGCTGCTGCTGAAGCAACACACAACCAAGTTGGTCGTAGCTAGCGTCCACATCCAGGATGTAGTGGCCTCCCAACCTGGTAATAGCCAGGATAAGGAGCTCCAGCAGAAGGTCCCGAAGAGTCTCAAAGGATTCCTGCTCCACCCGACCTGGGGGAGGCAGGTTCTTCGGTAGCGTTGAGCTCACTAGCTCATTCAACGGCTTCGCCACCTTGGCAAAGCCCTTGGTGAAACGTCGGTACACGTTACACATCCCGAGGAAGCTCCTCATCTGGGTCTGGGTCCGGGGGTACTGAGCCTTACGGATGGCCCTCAAGTTTTTCTCGTTGACACTGAGGCGCCCCGGACGGACAACATGTCCCAAGTATTCCACCTCTTGAGTGAAGAGGTGGCACTTACTCGCCCTCAGTGACACACCGGCGTCAGCAAGTAGCTTGAACACCTGGCCAAGATGGCCAATGTGTTCCTCCGGACTTCGGGAGAACACAATGATATCGTCTAGGTACACAAGACAGATCTGCCACCGTACTCCGGCCAGAATCATGTCCATAGCGCGCTGGAAAGTTGCCGGCGCGTTGCACAGTCCAAACGGTAGGCGCTTGCACTGATAGGTACCACAGTGACAGGTAAAGGTAGTTTTATGCCTGTCTTCCGGGGCAATGGGAATTTGCCAGTACCCCGCGTTACAGTCCAGAGTAGAGAACACGTTTGCCTCCCCCAGAGAGTCCAGACAGTCGTCCATCCTAGGTAGGGGATAACTGTCCTTCACCGTGCTCTCGTTGAGCTCACGGTAGTCGATACAGAACCGGGGGGTCCCATCAACTTTGGGGACGATAACCACCGGACTCGCCCACTCGGCGTTACTGGCCTCGATCACATCGAGGGCCTCCATGCGAGCAACTTGCTCCTTGACGAGGGCCCTTGAACGGGGTCCTCCCCTATACGGTTGTTGGCGTATAGGAGGTGCACCGGGCTTCAACTCGATCCGGTGTTGAGTGGCTCTCATGAGTCCCAATTGACCATCCCACAACTTGTGATATTGGTCCAAGAGGCGTTCAACTTGAGCCCTCAACCTGGGTGGGACACCCTCCATGTTCACATGGGGCCGAGGAGAGGCGGCCGACTTGGCTTGGTGCTTCTCCTTTCCTGACTTCGGGTCGCTACTCGCGCCCGCATTGAGGGTGACCGCTACCACTGGTCCCTCATATTGGTCGATATAGCCGAACTTGGCTCCCGACCTGAAGTACTTGGGCGACGAGCTCAGGTTCATAACCTGGATCCTCCACGGGACTCCGGCTTTGGAGTCCATCGTGCCAAGGGCGACATGCACTTGGTGCTTGCGAGCAAGACGGGGGTGAGGGTGCACCAACCCGTTCCCCGTATAATCAGTTACAACGTCAACGTGCGCCACCGAGTTGGGGGGCAACGTGACTTTACGGGCTAAACGCAGGGTAGCAGTATACCCTTCTCTCACAGAGCAAACAGGCTTCGACTGTGAGACTGTCACAGGAGCCACAGACTTTCCCTTACCAAGGATGGGGATGGTTTCCCCATTCATCAACCTGACCCAATACTCAGGGCCACAAATCAAAGGCACTTGTGTAACAACATAGGGGGTACCCAGAAGCAGGGGTACCGATATATTCTCAACTACTCCATAGGCCACGTCGACCTCATGGGTCCCCAACCTAGTTGGTAGGGTTACGGCACCAACGATGGGAAGTACCCCACCATTGATATCGATCAGATGGTCAGCTTTAGACCTCCAGCGTTGGAGCCTCATCTCCTTTGGTAATAGCGACTTGCGTATCAAGGAGGCTCCTGACCCAGTATCAAGTACGATACGGGCACAGGTGGCACTGCCGGGGGCAAGTTGCACCCGTCCCGCCACCTGGAAGTTCTCACCCGTCAGCACCGCGATGACCCGACGTGGGTTTACGTTCTTGGGGAGTCCTACCCGAGGTGGGCGGACTCCCTTAGGTCGCCGCAGTATCCGGCACGGTTGAATCGTCCTCTTGGCCCACTTGGCCGAGGCTGCCGTTGTGAGCTTCGGACGACCAGCTCCAACGGTCATTCGTTTCCCGCCGACTTGGCGTCCGAATCTGAGGACGAAGGGGAAGACGACGAGTCCGAGGACGACGTGTCCGCCTCCTCCGCCGAGGGTGTGGCGACCGCGACGACCGGTCGAGACCCTCCCTCGCGGCGTGAACGTACTTCGTTCGTAACCGACTTCTTACTCGCATTCCTAACAAGTTGTTGGATGCGTTTACTCAACTTGCGGCAATCATATGCCCAGTGTCCATCGGAGTTGCAGTTCCAACACCGATTGTCAGTTCCCGGAGGGGTCTTCCCAACTGGGGAAGACGAAGAGGTACCCTGGGAAGTTCCCACGGCAGCTACCACCCTCTCCTTGCGGATTCGGCGTGCCTCTCTCAACTCTCTGGCCTGGCGCGCCTCCTCCCGTTCCTTGGCCAACTCGGCTTGACGCTCCTGGCGTTGTTCCTCCCGCAACTTGCGGTAGGCCTCACCTCTGCGGTAGGCGAACCTAGCCAACTCGGCCAGGGTCGCCCGGGCAGTGTTATGCTCCCGGGTCTCCATCCGGACTGACCAATGGAGTCCCTCCACAAACCGACTCTTCACCACGGCTTGTGGATGAAGAAACCCACAAAGATTGTTGAGCTTACGAACTCGCTCCGCAAAGGACAACTCGTCCTCCGCCTCTTCCTGATGGGCTTGCGTAACCTCCTCGACTTGATAAGCCAACGCCGCTTCATCAACCATGGCCCTCAACAACCAGTTGACGAGCTCCAAATAGGACGTCACCTCCCCAGCGCCTCCACTTGAGGAGCTGGGCATGACGGACATAAGTTCTGTCCGCAGGTCGCCCTTCGTAAACTCCTGTAGCATGTAAAAAGCCATGCCTTCACTTATGGCATTGTCGTCACAGGCTTTTGTGAAACGACGTAGGAACTCAAAGACACGGAGGGGGGGAGTTCCATCCCACTCCGCTTTGTGCCCAAAAGAGTGAAGTGCATTCTTCTTGGCACGGCCCATGGCTCGGGCCTGGACAGGACCATACGCCACCGACTTGTTGTGGAGGGCGTAGGTCTCACAATCAGAGATCCTCTGGTAGACCGGGTTGGCTACCTGGATCTTGGGCGGCACCTCACGTTGAGGGAATAGCCGCTGTGGCACTGGGGTAAGTTCACCCTCAGTGCCTGTAGTCTGGCGCGGCGAGCTTGGTGTAGCCGCCGGCGTTTCCGGGGGAAACTCCCCCGTGAAGGGCGTACGCCCCACCGAGTATGGTGTGGCTCCCTCGTTGGGAGTCACAGGTGTCGCCCCCTGTTTGGGGCGACCCGAGATAGGCGTGAGGGGGGATTCCCCCTGCGCCTGCGAGCTCGAAGGCCCCGATCCGGTCTGGACATTAAGGCCATCTGGCAAACTCGCCACAATCTGATTCAGAATAGTATTCGTCATCGTGACCACCAGGTCCGGCAAAGTCTGCCGCAACACATTGGTCGCCTCCCGACGGACAGTTTCCGCGAGGAGTGGATTGTCGACTCCAGTTGAGTCTCGGTCCGCCTCCGGGAGTCCACCTGAGGGGTAACCACGTTCCTCAGGGGTCTTAACCGGGGGCATGGGCGCGATCCCATCGCCGACCAACGGAGGTCCGCCGTCCTCCGCAAGCCTAGTTGGCGACGGCTCCAAGCCAAAGTTGGCTCCAACCCGAGTGGAACCCGCGGGGACAGTCCTCACCCCTTGGGACGTTCCCGTTGAGTGTACCACACGGTGGCCAGACTTCGGCCCACCCACATCGCAAGTGTCACCCAAGTGAACTCCCGACTGAGTCGGGGTGGCCTGTTGCCCGCCCGCACTTCCAGTCCTGCTGGCTTCAGGGACCTCCAGTCCCTCTGCGACCCCAGGTAAACCCACCTGTGTCTCACCAGTATTCAAAGGCACTGAAGTACGTGCGTCACCCGTGTACTCCCCGGACGACGGGGGGTCCGAACTAGCCATGTTCGCTAACGATCCGTATGACACGGTCCAAGTCCACCGTTCCTCTGAGACAGAGGGCCCCCTACACCCGGGTGCACCCGGAGGTAAAGTGTACCTCTGTCCCCTGCTGCTCCACCAAATGTGGCAAAAACCACTTGCACACACGACACCCAAGTTGGGGCGGTGAACAAGGGCTGCCTTCCGTGTCGGGGGAACCGGAAGAAGTGCAAGTCGCACACACTCTGTCCCTGTTGTGGGGCAATCCCCCCACTGAGAAACAAGAGGATGGTGTGTGGTCCAACAGATTCTTGGTCAGGACGGGGACGCAGGGCCAAGCCCCGCTGTCCCTCCCCTTATCCCCCCAGGGTCCCCTCAGAATCTCGCCACTCAGAATCTCCCACCCCAGCACCTGCCCACCGGGCCACACGAAAATTCAAGACGATAAATGCAGAAAACCCTCAAATCCAAGTTGGATTTACTACTAAGCTAACTATCCCAAACTTAGGGAATACGGACCCAAATGCAGGGGGAGGAACGGATCAGGCTAGTGGCCTGCCGCCTCTTGCATGGCAAGTGTTGCCCCCGTACCTGGGGGTCAATACTGCCACATCGGGCCAGGACCCCACTTGCTCGTGGCCCTGGCGTAGCCGCACTGCGCGGGGATGCTACAATAGGTAGGTGGGCGCCACGAGTGTCACGGGTCAACAGCGGCCGACACTGGAGAGACCTTTGAGTTTTCGCTGTCTGGCAGCCAATGAGAATTCAGATCGGGGCCATCCCGTCGCACCAGCACCGTCGCGCAGTGCCCATGACTTTTTGTCCTCCCGTTGCTGCGCCGACCTAGATCGGCTCGACGCATTCTGGCCAGCCTGGAAACTGGCTTTCTGATTGGCTGCTAATGTTGACTGACTGCGTTGGCAACAACTGCGTGAAATTAGGCGCAAGCGGATTCTGGCGGGAGACCTGTGGATTTGACCTGGTCACACATCGCTTTGAATGCGTGCCGTGTCCGAGTCGGGCTGCACTTCGGTCGCCGATTGACTCGACACGCAGCTGCCATGGTGGTGTGTCTTGCCCGTGTACCGCTGCTCCGCCTCCCCTGTTCGTGCCTTTGGTGCGTGCCCTGCATATGTTCCATGTGGCCGTTCACGCCCCAAGCAGAGCATGTCTACACCGCTTCCTGGCGTCGCGGCCGCCGCAGCAGTTGCCGCCGCGCAGGCACCAGCGGCAGCGGCCGCTAGCCTGAGTGCCCGTCATGAGGTGGAGCTGCGGACGTCCATCGCTGCCACACGGGCGGCATGGGTGGAGGAGACGAGGGGAGCCACTCCAATGCTCGCACGCAACCCGTACCGCGCCGCTGTACCGCAGAACATCCTAGAGCACCCGGACACCGACATCAACATGCTGAATGGGTACTGCCAGGAGCGCGGCATCACGTATGGGGAGCGCCCGTCGCTGAAAGTATTGCGGGCTAAGCTCATGGCGTCCAATGCGGATGTGCAGACGGTGTGGAACTTGCGCATGACCACTTTGGCGGCAGCGGCGTTGACGGAGACGCCCGAAGGGCAGAGTCATCTGGCGCAGTTTCAAGCTGCCATCTACCACCAACCCTCTGTAGCGGCAGAAGGTTCCGTCGGTATTGTAGTGGCCGGTGAGACCCCAGCCGCTGCTGTTCCAGAGGTACCGCACTTGGCTGAGGGAGGTCGAAGTAAAGGAACGCTTCTTTCACCTTTTACTTCCTCGTGCCAGCCGGCACGGTCGCATTTCCGTCGCCCTCCTGCCGCTACCGTTCCTTTGCTGGATTCCGCTGCCCGTCCGCCGCCGGTTGACCCTCCTGCCGAGGCTTCTGTTCTACTTTTTGGCACACCGGAACGCACATCTATGGCATCTGGCCGCGCTGGAACATCCCCCGCTGGCGGGGATGGTACAGGCTCTCGCGAGTCAGACCAGCTGTACCTACAGTACTGCCGGGCCAAGCGGGCTGAGGAAGCTCGTGACCTGGAGGCGCAGCGGAACGCGAAGCACTCGGAGCTGAAGGGCATGCTCGTGTCGCTTCGCCAGTACATGGCCAACGTGACAGGTGTGGTCCAAGCACACGCTTCGTCAGAAACTGCGGCGGCGCAGCGGCACTCGGATGGACTGGTGTCCATCTCGCACCAGCAAGCCGCTTTGCGGACTGCGTTGGATCGTCAAGGTCCAATTCTGGGTGCTTTGAGACCGGCGAGGCGTCTTAAGATATTGGGGACAGCCGCCACTCTGTCGAGGCCACCCGCAGGACCAACAGCTCATAGCGCGAGCGAGGCTGGTCACGCCACTGTGGCAAAACTTAGGACTGTGCGGCCCGACATGCTCTTCACGGCTACGATGGAGGCTGAGCTGATGGAAGCTCGCATGGCGTCATCTCCACTGGCCATCCAGCTGCAGCGCATCGTGCGGTTGACTCATGTATCGCCGGGGAAGCCGGGCGTGTTTGGCTTGTACGTGGTCTACGGTCTGTACGAGTGCGCTGGGCGCGAAGCTGCGGAGGACCCAGCAGTTGGTGCACCGGCGCTCATGGTCAACAAAGAGAAGCAGGGGCGTATGAAGAACATCATTGCTAACAAGGCAGATATCTACGTGCGGCACCTGATCTGGCTACACACCGTTCTTCCCGAGATCTTTGAGACTCCAGCGAAAGAGGCCACGTACGAAGAGATGGAGGAGTTCACCATGACGAACGAGCGCTGCGACCGGCTGCTATCAGCACTCAAACTCGAGGCACACAAGGCGAAGTACCCACTCGACCACGCTGTTCTCAGCCCGGCGAAGGCACGCATGAGTATGCTCCGAGACCTCCTGGCTGCTTTGTCTGCCGACCATGGCTACGAGAGCAGCGTGGACGTCATGCTCAAGACCCCTCCCTTCGCGGCGCGGCTCTCTGAGGCTTCAAGAAGGATTGGACCACGCTACCACTCAAAGCCGTCTGCAGCAGCCCACTCGCAGCTCGACTCAAATGCCCAGTCAGCCGCAGCTGCTGTCCCCGTCCCCTCTGTGGTGCCCTCCCCGGAAGAACAATAAAAGACATTGATGAAACAGCAAGTCGCGATTGCGCGGCAGCAGAAAGCGCATCCAAAGAAGCCGGCTGAGGATTACAGCAGAGAGTGTGTTAGGCGTCAGCTCTGACGCGGCTCGTCCTCAATCCTGTGCGTTTGCCATCGCAGTCGCTCACCACAGAGACGTTCGTGAACAGGAGACGTAAAGCGCGGGGTGGGCGTGCCAGATGCGGCCCGTTCGCTTCTCTATCGCTGTACTCACGTCCGCGGAACAGGATAAGCAAGCATGTGGCTGACTGTTCAATGACCTTGAGGCTAAACGTCCCCGTGCGCGCAACGTGTCTGAACAACCTGCAAGCGGTCAGCCACGGCTCCCCCATCCCGTCTTCATGCACGAGCAACGCTCGGACGTCCCAAGAGCGCTGTCGCATGTGGGTCTCTGGTCATATGGTTCGGGTCATTCGGTTCACATCAAACCGCTGTCGTTTACGCTGTTGCGCGCTTGCGACTTTGGCATACGCCACCGACTTCAAACCGGCTCTGTCGTCATCGCTGCTTACCTGACCACCTTAGGCGTTTGAGTCGCGCCTTCTCGACCTGGCAGCAAGATCAAGACGCTTGATCAGGCTACGAGAGTATTGCCGATAGCGCCTCGTGGAAGAGTCGCGACTCGAGCTGCATCAGTCCACCTGCTAAGGAGTTCGTGACATGAATTCCGGCCACCAAGAGCACTTGGTCGTCAGGCCACATCATTCCGTAGCACGTCAAGTACCTTCTGCTGATCAACACCCCGCTTTGTTCCGCAACACCTGGGCTGGTTGATGCGGTGCAGCCACCCACCCCGCCCCCGTCTTTAGTGTCCTTGCCCGCGTGTGTGCACCTGTTACGTCCCCGCCTTGCCGCACGCCGCCCCTCTTGCCTCATGCGTGTCTGCACCTGTCCCTGCCTCTCCCCACTCTTCACGAGCGCCTCGAAGAGACGCGTCAGTGTGTTCGCTTTGACGGGAGACCACAGCCGCTGCTGCTGGACTGCGCGGCAGGCGACCACTCGGCTGCCGCTGTGTTCTTGCTCCGTTGACTCCGTCGGTGGCTCTTGGTGACTGGCCGCTGCTTGCACGTATTCTCACCTCTCCCCGCTACCCGCCTCGGTCCTCAAGTCCGGGCCCCCTCCTCCCCTCACTCTTCTTGTTCCATGACTGCCACGCCCCCCTCCTCTCCTACCCGCGTCCTTCGACGACTTCCACTTCGTCAGCTTGCAGCTGCTCGCCTCCTTCCACCACTGCAACCCCCCCAGACCACTCGGTCTTCTCCCTTCCTCGTTTTCAAGTTACGCGGCATCATGAAGCGCCTGGTCGTTGAGGCAGGAGCTGCTCTGGTGGCAGCCAGCGACCCGCGGACGCAAGATGTGTTCCGACCTGTGCCACAACCTGGGCCGCAACTCGTGCCAACACCTGCACCGCAACGTGTGCCGGAGCGTGTGTCACCACCTGAGCCGCCACAGGTGCCGCAACCTGCGCCGCAACTTGTGCCACAACCTGTGCCGCAACCTGTGCCGCTGCCTGTGCTGCATCCTGTGCCGCAACCTGTGCCCGAGCGTCTTCCTGGTGGGACTTCGCCGTTTGGGGCAACTGCTGGTGGTGATCCTGGCAGCCGGCCTACGAACCACGTCCCCGCAACCGCGCTAGAGCGCATCCTTTTGAAACATTGCCTGGACAAGGGCGATGAAGATCCTGCGACCGCGGCAGCGTGCACAGAAGTCGTACGTGCTGGTGCTGCCCGCAGTGCAACAAGGGAGCCGATCTACCGTTTTTCACCATCTCCATCGGTGGCGAAGATGCGCACGAATGTGGACACCTTCGAGAGCGACTTTATGGAGTGCATCGTGCGCACCTGGCCGCAAGCACCTGTCACTGCACTGTCAAGGAGAGCTCGCGCAGCGGGCATCATTTGCAGTGGTGCGCAGGATGGTGCTGGGAAAAGCACTAACGTTGAGCAGAAGACCTGGTCGCTGCGCATCAGCGTGGCCATGCGGTCTGCTAACTTCATTGGGCGGACTGTATGCTTGCCCATCGACGGCCAAAGGCCACCGGACGATGAGATTGACCGAGGTGTGGCCAAGTTCATTAACTGCTTGAACCTGCAAATGCAGGAGGTAATCAACGCCTTCCTTGACGCCCGCAGGGAAGGCCTCGCCGTGGCCGGGGGGGGGAAGAGGATCATGGAGCGGACGGTGAAGGGCTACTCTGCGGCATTGGGCTTCCTTTTTTACGACACCCGCCTGGTCGGCGTCACCGGTGAGAAGCTTGTCCCCGACTGCGTTGGGCAACGCTCCCCACGGCAGAAGAAGGGCCAGCTTGAGAAGGAGGCTGAGAGGAGGGATAAGCGGGAAGACCCGGGCGGCTACATTGGTAACCCCATGGACGCAGAGGCCATCAAGGCGTTCAAGGGGGCTGCAGAGCAGGAAGCGCGGAAGGCGGGTCAGCACAACACAACGAGTGCTGAAGTGACGCCCAAGATGTTGTCGCTGCTGTACGACGCGCTTGTCAGGCGTCACCTGACTGAACCTACTGTGTAAGCTGACCCTGCTACGGGCGCTGCAGAGGCAACAGCGCAAGAGATTGCGCCCGGCACAGCAGTCGTTGCTGACCGCCCTCGTTCTGTTGTTCCCAGCCTTACTCCAGCGGATCCCGACTCTGTGACGGCCGGCAACGATGCTGACATTGCGAATCTGAGCGCCCGCCAGACTGACTTCCTCGCGTACGCGTTCTACGCTTTCCTCTTCAAGACGCTGGCACGACCGTTGACGCTGATCCACCTCAAGTACAAGGACATCACCTTACCGGATACGCTGGTTCCTGCCAATGAGCACTTCTTCAACAAGTGTGTTCCTTAAAGCATGGTCTTTTTCGCTGCGCTGGAGTGGGCACCTCGACGTATGCAGGTGGCGGATGCGAGCTGCGCTCGGCCTCTGACCTCAGTGTGCTCCGTGGTTTTGCTGCGTGGTTCTCACTCCATCATTGTGGCTGCTTATGATCTCTTCCCCCGGAGCCCAGACACAGGCATCCTCGGTTTCTCAATGTCACTTTGCGCATCACCAAGAACGGCACCACCGTAACTGAGATGTTCATCGTGAGGATCTACAGCTACTTTGCCTACGTCTCGCAGGAGGAGGAGGACAGTCTCGGGTCACAAACTGTCATCCAGTGCAACACCGAAGAAACCAACCTTCCCCAACTGTTCAAGGGTGCGCTCGCGCTGGCGGCTGCATCACCGGTGGTGGGAAACAACGGAGGTGTCTTGTCGGATCTGCCCGTGATTCCTCAGATGTTGACCGCGGGCAACCGTCACTCCGTCTTCTTTTTGCGGCCGCGCACAGACATCAACGAGCGGCTGACGCGGGACCTGCGCCGTATCGGCATGGACCTCAACAATGGCCAGCGTGCCTTGCGCCTGTATGGCTTTCGCCGTGGCGGCTCGCAAGACCTACTGGATTGGTCAGGAAAGTTCGAGCTCGTCATGCGTTTGGGCGATTGGAAGGTGGACTCCACCAGCTTTTTCATCTACCTGACCAACATGAACGCGCGCGGAACTTTGCGGTCTACCTTGCGCTCGTACGGGCAAGACGATGTATCGCAGACTGTGGCTCAGATTATGGCGGCACACAACAAGTGGGCTGTGGGCGTTGTCGCCAGTTTGCGTGCCCGTGTCCTGGGGCAGGAGCCTCCCCTTGACGCTGCGGGTGTCACCGCTTTCGACCTTGCCGCGGCCGCCAAGCTGTGCACGATCTTCATTGAGTGCGTGCTGCAGCTACGGCACGGGAGGGCAGACGCTGTTCCAGACTCTGAAGAGGCGTAACGCTTGACTCGTGCTTGTGTGTAGGCCAGCAGCTTCTGTAGCGGTGGGACCGTCTTTGTAAAGCCGCTGCTCGTGCGCAACTTGGTGTCGGTGAAGAGGCCTGGCCGGACTCCAGCGCTTTAACAGCAGCGTCTGCTGGCCGCGCGAGATCGTGGAGAGCGGCGTCGCGAGTACAGCCGATCTCAAAGTAGGTATGAGCGTGCTGGGCTGCATGGCATGGGATGGCAATCAAGGAAGGTCTGTGAGGGAAAGCGGACGACACCGCACCGCCGCAGTGGACTATTGGTGATTGAGTGCAGCTCGAGACTTCATGCGAACTTCGTAAGACAAGTCACGGATTGTACTGACGAACTTCACACGCAGTTATTCACCACCTCCATGTATTGGGCAGTACAGTCGACTAAACATGACTTACCTTCCTCTTGCAGATCTCGCCGGTTTAGTCCTTGCGCGCGCGTGTGCACCGTCTCACTTGGTCGCTAGCCTCTGCCATGTTGCCCTCGCAGGCCAAGCGGCATCGCTGACGCGCACGCCCGTGCTGCCTTCTTACCATGGATGAGGACGATGCGCCGCAGTATGCCCCGGTGCACGTCAGAATCGTTGCCCTGTTTATTGGACCGCGCATTGAGCGCCTGCCAAACCAAGGCACACAAGATGTGTGCCCCGTGGAGCTCATGTCGCAGGTGGCTGCCCTACCTCCCTCGCCATCTGCTGCGTGGCAGCCGACTAGCACTGCTCGTGCAGATGCTATTGCCACAGCTTCGACCGGTCCTCCTATTCTTCCTTCGGCCACTCGTCCTGTCACAACTTCTGCAGCTCTTTCCGCACTTGCTCCCGCCGCTCTACCTGCGAATGGTTCGCCCGGTTCTTCTGCAGTCGCTCAAGCCGCTCTTCTTGCCACAGCTCTGGCGACTCTTCCTGAGACTGCTTCGGGTGCTCTCCCTGTCGCTGCACCGGACTCCCTTCCTGCGACTGTGGCGGCTGTGGCAGTACTGACCCCCAGGTAGGGGGGCAACACGTGCCATGCAAGGGACGGCAGGCCACTAGCCTGATCCGTTCCTCCCCCTGCATTTGGGTCCGTATTCCCTTAGTTTGGGATAGGTAGCTTAGTAGTAAATCCAACATGGATTTGAGGGTTTTCTGCATTTATCGTCTTGAATTTTCGTGTGGCTTGGTGGGCAGGTGCTGGGGTGGGAGATTCTGAGTGGCGAGATTCTGAGGGGACCCTGGGGGGATAAGGGGAGGGACAGCGGGGCTTGGCCCTGCGTCCCCGTCCCGACCAAGAATCTGTTGGACCACACACCATCCTCTTGTTTGTCAGTGGGGGGATTGCCCCACAACAGGGATAGAATGTGTGCGAATTGCACTTCTTCCGGTTCCCCTGACACGGGAGGCAGCCCTTATACACCGCCCCAACAAGGGGTGTCGTGTGTGCGAGTGGTTTTTGCCACAGCGGCCGCCGTTCCTGCAACTGCTCCAGCCGCCCGTCCTACGACTCCTCCGGCCGCTCTTCCTGTCACTGCTCCGACCGTTCTTCGTGCCTCTGTTCCGGCACACCTTGTTGTCGCAGCACGTATGAGCCCTGCTGCTGAAGGCGGTCGTGGAGCCGCCTTTTCTTCCGGTGCAAATCAGCGGCGACCCTCACTTGACCTTGGAACTCTTGTCGGGCGCTCTGGCGATGAGGCTGCACCTGCCAGCCGCACTACTGGAAGTGCTAGTGGTGGCCGTGACGTCCCTGACGCTGGGACCAGAGTGCACGCACCCGCCTCAGCGTCTGACTCTGATATGGACGATGCGATGTCAACGGATGATTGTAGCACAATAGGAATCCGTCGCACGTCCACTCTCAGGGAACACTCACCAAGGGGGATAGACACCAGCGTCACCGGGAGGCCAAGATTGCTGTCCTTGGAGCGCGAGCCACGGGACCAAGATGGGAGCCCAAACGGGAGGGGTTTGTTGTTCTGCCTTGGCCGGCGGTGGATTCACCGCCAGCCCCCTCGTTATAAACCTTCGGAGACACTACTAACTACCCTCCACCCCAAGATGCAAGTCCCTCTGGTCATACGTAACTTATAGATACCGTGACCAGTACGGACTCTCAAATTGAAAGCCAAGGATTAGAAGTAGCCCCCCTAACATTAGGGTCACAATACGGCCAACCATATTGCTACATATCCCCCCCTTAGATTCGGCCCGTCCTCGGGTCGAGTTGCATTCGGGTTACCGAATGTAAGTGGGTGGCGTGACCGTTTACCAGTCGGGTGGGGCTTTGCGCCCTTTCGCGACAGACACCCCTTTTCGAGGTTGTCTGAGGGGGGTGCCCCCCTTTGTGTGGTACACACACGATCCGTTTTCCGGACTGTTAAATTCCCGATGCGGGTTTCTGTTTACGACCCCCCCCTTTCCGAGGGGTGGTGCAAGCAGATCCGCCACCAGGTGTCTGGTGGTAGGGGAGACCCTCTCGTGTTACCGAGTGAATGGGGGCGGCCGCTCCCGCTTTTCGCGGGAGCGGTTTCGGGGTGAACCCCTCTTTGTTGCCCCGTACGGGGGTGTGGCCACGTCCCGCCCAGGTGCCTGGGTGGAGCGCGTTCGTAGCCTTGTGGGGCGCGGGTCGACCCGCGTGCCTGCTGCGCTTCTCGTGGCTGTTTGTGGTCATAAGCGCGGGTGCCCGCGCTTCCCTGGCTCGTCCCGGTTGTCCTACCGTACCGAGTCGTAGCCGTCGACGGCTTGTGGGCGCGGGGGACTCTGCCACACGTTATCATGTCGTATCCCCAGGTGTTCGGGGAGGAGGAAGACCTCCTGATCGGGGAGGAGATGGAGGACGACGCGCCTGTCGGTCCTGCCGCGGCGCGTTACGGGACGAGCTCGTCTGAAGATGACGAGCCAGCGGTATCCGTCCATCTGGCGGCCGGAGGACTGTCGTCCGTGTGCAGTGGCACGACGGTGCCGTCGATCGAGGGCCAACCCGGCGGTCAACCGCTCGTGGCGGCTTCTACCCCCTCTCTGCCGGCTGCCCGGATGGGGCCTGGTGCCGGTGCCGGCTCGCCGCAGCTACCCCAAGATGGCCCGCCCTACGGCGGAAGTGGCGATCCCCGGCCGATTACGGCTGGGCAAGGTGGTCCGGGAGTCCGGACGGTGCATCCTGAACGCGATCCCGTTGTTGACACGGGTGGTGATGGTGGCGCGACACCCGGGGTGGCCAGTCAAGACAGTGCGGGTGCCCGCACGGCTGGTGCTCAGGCTCCCGAGGTTGTCCAAGTGCCTCCCCCTTCCGAGGCGGGGGAGACGTCGACGGGTTGGGCCGGCGCCGGTACCTTACCCGCGGTGCCGCGGGCGTTGGGCGGTCAAGACGCTCCTTCCCCCATGGCGGTTGACACCGGGAGCTACTCCGGGCGGGTGCCCGCCCTACTTCTTCCTCCTCGTCCTCGTGCTCCGGCGCCGGTGCACCTACCGGTTGGGCTTCCGCCGGCGCCGGCGCTTCTTCCTGGGCCGGCCCGGGTTGCACCGTTGGGTGGCCGCGTTGGCTTGGTCGGTGGCGGTGTCGCCTCTGCGGTTGGCGGTACCGCCTCCGCGAGTAGTGGCGACGCCTCTACGGTGGGACATCCCCCGTTGTCGGTCTCCGAGCTGGTGGCCCGGGTGCGCAGCTTGACCGTGCAAGAGCCCATGGATTCGGGCGGTCGGATGCGGGTGGACTTCCACCCGTCGGATCGCCGCGGAGGTACCCCCCGTCCGGTCCCGTTGGAGCCTTGTTGGGAGCGGGAGCTGGCTCGGCTGGTTGCCCAGCCTGTCGCGGTTCGCGCCGAGCATCATTGGATACTCAGCCAGCCGGACGACCGGCATGCTCAACTCTGGCGTGCCCGGGTCGGGCGGCCTGAGGCTGCCCACCATCCCGCCTTTGGGGTGTGCGACTTGGTTGCCCCCGTGCTGCCGCGGGAGGTGGATTACCTTGCGGGTGCCCGCGGGGTGGCTGCTACCCAGACCCCTGTGGCCTTCGGGCAGCTCGTGCCTGGTACCAACCGGTATCCCGGTTTGGATTACTACCCGGGGGATCCCCCGTATCTGTGGCTGACGCCGCCCTTCCCGACCATGGGTGGCCTGAAGTCGGCTTCCAGCTGGCGTCGGAACCATGGTGTCATGGCGGACCTATTCCGCACGGATGTAACGTGCGCGTTGCAGACCGGTAACGGTCGTGCGCCCGTATACACTCTGTTGCGCCCGCCTGGGTGGCAAGAGGGGTGGGAGCCCGCCTCGGCTTTCCGGTTTGACACCGGTCCTTGCCTGCGCTACTTCAGCAGTGTGCTGGCCGCTCGGCCCACGCATGTGCTGCAGGGTGTCTTCACCCTCGAGGTTACCCTCGGGCAGGTTTCTTCCTTCTTGTTGTCGGCCCGCCGACAGGGCCGGCTCTTCCATCTTCCGACGGGTGTCCGTCAGCACCTTGGGGAGCTTGGCGTTACCGCCATTGCTACTGGGACGGGGTTAACCCGTGAGTTGACTGCGCTCGTGGCCGTTCACGATGCCGTGAACTGGTCGGCGGTGGCGACCTTGCCGCCGTTCCGCGACGCGCAACCGGGAACGCTCCCGTTGCCTCGTCACTCGCTACGTATCCGCCGATTTATCTCGGGTGAGGATAGCTACCAGGGGTGCGCATCCACCGAGTCGGTACCCGGTCTGGGTATTCCCGTGGTCCTGCCCGACCCTCTTCAGGTGGGAGCCCCCTGGTTCGGTAAACCGACTCCTATGGGGACGGGTCGCCGTCGCCGTGAGTGGGACTCCACTGGTGGGGGCCGCGAGACGTATCATCGTCGTGGGGAACTCCACCGGGTTCCCGGTGGGCGTTCTGCCCAGGAGTCTGGTCCTCCTTCACGGTCGTACCGTGCTCCTTACCAGCTACTGCCGCCTCCGGCGGTGGCGGTGTCCACTCCTCCGGCTGTAGCTTCGGTTCCTCCGGTGGCATCGCCGGCTCCCGTCATGCCCGACGGGGGTCCTCGCTTGTGGTATGAGAGCGTTTACGCCCTTCTCTCTCGTGAGTTGACGGAGGCGCCTCCGGTTAGCTGGGGGGATATCCCCCCAGGTGCTGCGCTGGTCGGTACCGCGCGTTGCCTCGGTTGGGTGCTCAACCGCCTACAGATGGCTCTGGATGCTGTGGAGGCTGGTGACAGTACTCTGGTGCATCTTAGCGCTGAGGTAGCTCAGGCGCTCAACCGGCGTGAGATAGCCGACCGTTGGAGTACGGAAGTGTACGCGACGACGCGTGACTGGCCCCCTTCTGCTGGCGGGGGTAACCCTTTCTGATGGTTGTGGGAGTGAGAGTGAGGGACCCGGTGACCCTTATGGTGGCCGGGTGTTAGTGAGTATAAGCTCATCCCCTTTGGGGGCATTGCTTGCCTCTGTTTGCTGCCCTGGGGAGTACCCCTTCTGGCTCAGTGGTGCCTTGCCTCCCGTCCAACTTCTTCCGGTTGGTTCATGCTTGGGGAGGTCATCCTCCCTCAATATGTGTCTTGGCTTGGGGAGGTCATCCTCCCTTGTAAGCCCCCTAGTTACTTCGATATTATCGGAGTTAGCCTCTACCTTTAAGTTAACTTATTAAGGTTCAGGTTTTACTTAGTTTCCTAAGCTTGGCTGGACTTAGAAACCCAAGTCCGATTTGACTTAGAAACCTAAGTCTGCCATAACCATGTCACACCCTACTTAGTAGGTCTAAGCCCCACCCCCCAACATTCGAAGTCGGTGTCGGTTGGGTTGTTACAGGAGGCGGCGTCGCCTCATGTACGGCATGAGTAGTTGGCGGGGTATATTCGCCGCCTGTTCCCAGGTGGGTGAGTCGTAACCGACCCACATTACCTTGACTTACCAGGGTTCTGGTAGGTCTGGGTCGGTATGTCCGACGATACTTTCCACTTGGTACGGGATTCCATCCGGTCCCACCGGGTCTTCCGACCGGTGGGTGGTAAGCGCCTCATGTAGCAACCCAGCCAGTACCGGCTGAGGATGTTCTGGCTTTGGCGCTGGTGTGACATCGTTAATACTGATGCGTTGTATCTCCGTATCGGAGTGGAGGATAACCGAGTGGTCATCTCTGTGGAGGATCTGGTACGGTCCCTTGACCGGTTGCATGAGCTTGTTCCCTCGGAAGTTCTGGTGTCTGATATAGACCCAGTCGCCTGTCAGTAGGGTAGCGTTGCGCACCCGTAGTCGAGCGTCGAAGTTCTTCTTGTATCGAAGTTGTGTTCTGTCAAGGGCACCCTTGAGCTTAGGAATCATCCACGATAGCTTGGACAACCAAGCTAGGTGGATGCGTTCGGCCGGTCGGCCCTCCGGTGTATCATACCGAGTGCACCTGCCGGGTGGCAGCGTCAGGTTACCGACCCCTAGTGGCATGACCCACTCCAGTGGGGCGATGTTTGTGCTCCGATGTGGCCTGGCGTTGTATGCCAGGGTGAGTACGGACAGAAGCCTGTCCCAAGTGTTCGTGTGCTCGGCCACGTAGCACTGTATCATCTTAACGATGGTGCGGTTAAACCGCTCCACTTGCCCGTTGGTTGGCGGGTGGTAGTCGGATGCCCGACGTGGTTCAATGCCGAACATGCCCATGACCTTAGTGCAGATTGCCGACGTCAGGTTTGCTCCGTTGTCGGAGAGGAGTTGCTTCATGACTCCGTATGCACTGATCCAGTGGTCAACCACTGCATTCATGATGGTATATGCCGTATCATTCGGGATGGCTGCCGCTCGTGACAGCTTAGTGAATTGGTCTGACATGACCAGGATGTACCTGTTGCCTTCTTCCGTTACCGAAAGTGGCCCGAGTATGTCGATAGCGACCTGCTCGTTGGGCCCATCAGGTGGGAACAGTTTCATGGCAGACGCCTGCCTATGTAGACTCAAGTGGTTACGTGCACAGGGGTGGCATCCCCTTACGTGGTCGACCACGTCGACGGCCATTGCTGGCCAGTAGAAGAACCTTCGCATTGCTGCGAACATACGTGAACCCCCCGGGTGTCCGGCTGTAGGGTTCTCGTGTTCTCGTTCCATGACGGCTTGCCGTAAGGACACGGGAACCACGACTTGATGTCGTCCATCGGCGGGTGCCCGCCGGTATATGAGTCCGTCTTCATTCTCGGAGAAGATGCCGGCCGTACCGGCCAGGAGGTTGGCGCGATGGCGTCTACAGTCGTCGTCATTGGCTTGCGCCTCGCGGAAGTCCGCGAGAGTCAGTGGGCATGCTCGGTGTGCCATGGTATGGTCAACCATACCTTGGGTGGCGTTACCCACCAGGCAGACCGGTACCACCGGGATGTCCTCGTCCACCGGGCGGGTATCCCCGCTCGGGGTGTCGAGTCGAGACAGCGCGTCTCCGAGGTGGTGGGTTGACCCAGCCTTATACACGGTGCGGTAGTCGTGCTCGGCCATCTTCAGCCTCCATCGGGCTAGCCTCCCATGGCTATCGGAATCCTTGTCACCAAGGTTGAGGAGCCATCGTACGGGTTCGTGGTCGGACCTCACGATGAACCTAGAGCCCTCCAGGTATGGGCGGAGCGGTTGCACTGCCCATATAACCCCGAGGCACTCACGCTCGGTGGCACT
Source organism: Pyropia yezoensis (assembly GCA_009829735.1). Lineage (NCBI taxonomy): Eukaryota > Rhodophyta > Bangiophyceae > Bangiales > Bangiaceae > Pyropia > Pyropia yezoensis. The sequence continues at coordinate 20,825,607 of CM020620.1, forward strand.
ATAGTTACGCTCAGCCGAGTTGAGTGTCCGGCTGAAGTACCCTACCGGACGTAGGTCCGGGATAACGTTATCGGAACCGATCAACGTCTCTCCCTGTAACAGGGTGCATCCCACTTGTGTATCGCATGCATCGACATCGATGACGAAGGTACCCCGTCTGTGCGGTAACGCAATGACGGGTGGGGATAGTAGGGCTCGCTTCAGCGACTCGAATGCCTCCTCTTCCCTAGGCGAAGGGGGTTGGAGTACCTTGGGAAAGGTACTGCTCGTAAGAACCGTTAACGGTTTAGCTATCCGAGCGAAGTCCTTGACGAGCCGTCGGTATACGTTGCACATTCCCAGGAAGCTCTTGAGCTGCGTCTGGGTGTTAGGGAACCGGGCATCCCGGAGTGCCCGGGTATTGGCTTCGAGTACCCCTAGTTTACCAGGGGTTATCTGGTGGCCCAGATACTCGACCGTCTGTTGGAAGAAGGCGCACTTCTTCAGACGCAGGGTTACCCCGGCGTTCCGCAAGAGGGTGAGTACCTCGTCAACATGTTGCACATGGTCATCCATGTTACGCGAGAAGACGATGACGTCATCGAGGTACACTAGGCAGATACGCCACTTCACCCCCGACAGTATAATGTCGATAGCCCGCTGGAATGTAGCGGGGGCGTTGGACAATCCGAAGGGCATCCTTAGGAACTCTTGTACTCCACTGTGACAGACGAACGCCGTCTTGGGGATATCCTCGTTCGCCACTGGGATCTGCCAGTACCCGGCATTGCAGTCGATGGTGGTAAACACCGTAGCTTCCCCCAGGGAGTCGATGCATTCATCCATCCTTGGTAAAGGGTATGAGTCTTTCTTGGTAACCAAGTTGAGGCGTCGATAATCGATGCAAAACCGAGGGGTTTGATCCTTCTTCGGTACGATAACGACTGGGGCACGCCACTCCGACATCGAAGGTCGTATCACCTTCGCTTCGCTCATCCTCTTCACTTCTCCATCAATGATCTCTCGTTGCATAGGTCCCGCTCGGTGCGGTTGTGAACGGGCGGGGCGTGCGCCTGGTACCAGGTCTATACGATGTTGGGTTGCCCCAATGGTACCCAAGGCCCCGCCTGTCCACATGACGTCATGCTTTCTTAGCATCCGTCGTACCCCTTCGGCTACCGAAGGGGGAAGGTGGTCGAGGTCAGCCTCGGCGAGGGCCTTCAGTGCTTCTTGGTCCTTTGCCGGCAGGTCCGCCGAAGGCGCCGATGGGTTAGGCTTCTCGTCATCGGGTTGCTGTCGCTCGGTGGTCTCGGCGACCGCCAGCACCTCAAGTGGTTCCACTTGACCTTCCTTGTCAGGGGTAAGGATGTCTCCTTCGTAGAGCTCGGCAATCCCGAGGATAGTTCCCTTCGGGAGGGTGACTGCCTAACGGCGATAGTTCGCCATCACTAGGAGGGACGACCCTCCTGCTGGGAGGTCTATGAGACCGTTGGCCATGGTCAACCCATGGCGCTTGTACGTCCGCAGGTTGGACCGGACTCTGCAGATGCCTGCGAGGTCGCAGTTAACCGGGAGGACTGTCTCTGACAACGGCTCAAAGCGAGTTCGCTTGGCCAACCGAAGTGTCTTCGGCTCGACGCTTGCGTACACCTCAGCCACGTTCACGTGGCTCCCTTGTAGCGTCAGGTCCCTGACGATAGCCGTATGTCCTCGCTTCGTCCCGTCGGCTTCTTGAAGCTCGACGGTCCTCCGGCCTGGCCGGATTGCATCCACGTGAACGTTGATGAAGGTGCACCCCAGTATGCAGGGCACCGATAGGGTCTCACACACCAGGAAGTCGACTTCCGTGGTGAGTTCCCCGATGGTAACCCGCAGCGACATCGCTGCGGTCGTACGAATGAGGCGACCATTCGCGTCCTTGATGGTGGGTCCCCGAGTCACTCTGACTCGCGGAAGCCACTTGTCCGGGAGGGTATCCTTCCGGATAAGGTTGGGTCCAGCCCCTGTATCCAGTACCGGGTAGTACGATCGTGTCGACTGGGGGTCAACCCCCAGTGTGGCTGATACCTTGAAGTTCTCCAAGGTAAACAGCACATGTCCTACACCGATATCCTGTGTTCCTCGGGCGTCCTGGACAGAGCCCTTGGCTGGTTCAACGTGACGGGGCATCCCGTCCTCGCCTCCCGTTATCGGGGGATTCTCATCATTCCCCTGACTCCGTGTCGTCGGGGCCGGAAGGTGTACCCGGGGATTGATGCGGCGTCGGCTCAAACGCGCTCGCCGTGGGGCTTTCCCCGCGGTACTCCGGGGTGGCTTGCTTGGGTTACCCCAGCGCCCCCCGGTCATCCTTCCTCTTACTCTTTTCCATCCCTTGGTAAAGTGCTGTCCGCCGGGACATCCGGCTGAGGAGGTGCCTCCTCGACGGCCAGTACTCCACCTGGAGCTGGCTGCCTACCCGGTGCGGGTCCGGGTGCTCTGGCGGGATACCTGTGGTATAAAACTCGATCCTCTCAGACACGTGTCAATATCCCTCGGGGGAAAGGGACAGGTAACACAGAAAGGGGAACTACGAGAATGGTATGCCTGTTGCCTCACGGGCCTGCTCGCAGAGCAAACAGATACGCACGGTAGTGCACACGGGGAAGAGGAAAGCAAACGCGCAGTTGTCTTTTTCCTGAGGGCGCGGGCCAAGGGCGCCTCGCTGTCCCTCTTAACGTGCATCTGGGGGAGCCTCGGCACGTTGGCCAGGTAGCCCCCCCATAACCCCGAGTGGCCCCGACCCGAGTCTAACCTCGTCAGGTCGGGGGCCACTATCACTACTAATTCTATTCCCACTCACTAATCTCACACTCAAATTCTCTCAAATCAAGTCCCTCACAAGTATGCAAAAACCCATCAGCAATCCCTCTCTCACGTGTGGATAGCGTAGTCTACCGCATCCCAGTGCCGGGCACGGGCCACGGCCGCCAACCATCACCACACGGCGGGCGTGTTCTGGCACCTGGTGCCCTCTGGTTGTGGTCCCGGGTCGGCGCCAAGTCGGGGCCAGGGATGCTACATAGCTCCCTCCCTAGTCCGGCACGTCCTCGGGCCGAACCAGGTGCCACCGTGCACAGCCTCGAGCACGTCCACACCGGTGCCGAGGTCGAGCGTCTTCCCCCTGGTCACGATCACCTGCTCCGGTTCTCTGCCCCCCTTCTCTCCTTCACCTTGGCCCTCTCGTTCCCCCGGAGTCTGGACGTCATGTCCAGTTCCGAGATCCAAGCTGGGCCCGTGGTTCCGGCGGCGAGTGTTGCGGAGGAGAACTCCGGTGTGGCAGTATTGACCCCCAGGTAGGGGGGCAACACGTGCCATGCAAGGGGCGGCAGGCCACTAGCCTGATCCGTTCCTCCCCCTGCATTTGGGTCCATATTCCCTAAGTTTGGGATAGTTAGCTTAGTAGTAAATCCAACTTGGATTTGAGGGTTTTCTGCATTTATCGTCTTGAATTTTCGTGTGGCCCGGTGGGCAGGTGCTGGGGTGGGAGATTCTGAGTGGCGAGATTCTGAGGGGACCCTGGGGGGATAAGGGGAGGGACAGCGGGGCTTGGCCCTGCGTCCCCGTCCCGACCAAGAAACTGTTGGACCACACACCATCCTCTTGTTTGTCCGTGGGGGGTTTGCCCCACAACAGGGACAGAGTGTGTGCGACTTGCACTTCTTCCGGTTCCCCCGACACGGGAGGCAGCCCTAACACACCGCCCCAACTTGGGTGCCGTGTGTGCTAGTGGTTTTTGCCACATTTGGTGGAGCAGCAGGGGACAGAGGTACACTTTACCTCCGGGTGCACCCGGGTGTAGGGGGCCCTCTGTCTCAGAGGAACGGTGGACTTGGACCGTGTCATACGGATCGTTAGCCAACATGGCTAGTTCGGACCCCCCGTCGTCCGGGGAGTACACGGGTGACACACGTACTTCAGTGCCTTTGAATACTGGTGAGACACAGGTGGGTTTACCTGGGGTCGCAGAGGGACTGGAGGTCCCTGAAGCCAGCAGGACTGGAAGTAAGGGCGGGCAACAGGCCACCCCGACTCAGTCGGGAGTTCACTCGGGTGACACTTCTGATGTGGGTGGGCCGAAGTCTGGCCACCGTGTGGTACACTCAACGGGAACGTCCCAAGGGGTGAGGACTGTCCCCGCGGGTTCCACTCGGGTTGGAGCCAACTTTGGCTTGGAGCCGTCGCCAACTAGGCTTGCGGAGGACGGCGGACCTCCGTTGGTCGGCGATGGGATCGCGCCCATGCCCCCGGTTAAGACCCCTGAGGAACGTGGTTACCCCTCAGGTGGACTCCCGGAGGCGGACCGAGACTCAACTGGAGTCGACAATCCACTCCTCGCGGAAACTGTCCGTCGGGAGGCGACCAATGTGTTGCGGCAGACTTTGCCGGACCTGGTGGTCACGATGACGAATACTATTCTGAATCAGATTGTGGCGAGTTTGCCAGATGGCCTTAATGTCCAAACCGGATTGGGGCTTTCGAGCCCGCAGGCGCAGGGGGAATCCCCCCTTACGCCTATCTCTGGTCGCCCCGAACTGGGGGCGACACCTGTGACTCCCAACGAGGGAGCCACACCATACTCGGTGGGGCGTACGCCCTTCACGGGGGAGTTCCCCCCGGAAACGCCGGCGGCTACACCAAGCGCGCCGCGCCGGACTACAGGCACTGAGAGTGAACTTACCCCAGTGCCACAGCGGCTGTTCCCTCAACGTGAGGTGCCGCCCAAGATCCAGGTAGCCAACCCGGTCTACCAGAGGATCTTTGACTGTGAGACCTGCGCCCTCCACAACAAGTCGGTGGCGTATGGTCCTGACCAGGCCCGAGCCATGGGCCGTGCCAAGAAGAATGCACTTCACTCTTTTGGGCACAAAGCGGAGTGGGACGGAACTCCCCCCCTCCGTGTCTTTGAGTTCCTACGTCGTTTCACAAAAGCCTGTGACGACAATGCCATAAGTGAAGGCATGGCTTTTTACATGCTACAGGAGTTTACGAAGGGCGACCTACGGACAGAACTTATGTCCGTCATGCCCAGCTCCTCAAGTGGAGGCGCTGGGGAGGTGACGTCCTATTTGGAGCTCGTCAACTGGTTGTTGAGAGCCATGGTTGATGAGGCAGCGTTGGCTTCTCAAGTCGAGGAGTTTACGCAAGCCCATCAGGAAGAGGCGGAGGACGAGTTGTCCTTTGCGGAGCAAGTCCGTAAGCTCAACAATCTTTGTGGGTTTCTTCATCCACAAGCCGTGGTGAAGAGTCGGTTTGTGGAGGGACTCCATTGGTCAGTCCGGATGGAGACCCGGGAGCATAACACTGCCCGGGCGACCCTGGCCGAGTTGGCCAGGTTCGCCTATCGCAGAGGCGAGGCCTACCGCAAGTTGCGGGAGGAACAACGCCAGGAGCCTCAGGCCGAGTTGGCCAAGGAACGGGAGGAGGCGCGCCAGGCCAGAGAGATGAGAGAGGCACGCCGAATCCGCAAGGAGAGGGTGGTAGCTGCCGTGGGAACTTCCCAGGGTACCTCTTCGTCTTCCCCAGTTGGGAAGACCCCTCCGGGAACTGACAATCGGTGTTGGAACTGCAACTCCGATGGACACTGGGCATATGATTGCCGCAAGTTGAGTAAACGCATCCAACAACTTGTTAGGAATGCGAGTCAAAAGTCGGCTACGAACGAAGTACGTTCACGCCGCGAGGGTGGGTCTCGACCGGTCGTCGCGGTCGCCACACCCTCGGCGGAGGAGGCGGACACGTCGTCCTCGGACTCGTCGTCTTCCTCCCCGCCCTCAGATTCGGACGCCAAGTCGGCGGGAAACGAATGACCGTTGGAGCTGGTCGTCCGAAGCTCACAACGGCAGCCTCGGCCAAGTGGGCCAAGAGGACGATTCAACCGTGCCGGATACTGCGGCGACCTAAGGGAGTCCGCCCACCTCGGGTAGGACTCCCCAAGAACGTAAACCCACGTCGGGTCATCGCGGTGCTGACGGGTGAGAACTTCCAGGTGGCGGGACGGGTGCAACTTGCCCCCGGCAGTGCCACCTGTGCCCGTATCGTACTTGATACTGGGTCAGGAGCCTCCTTGATACGCAAATCGCTATTATTAAAGGAGGTGAAGCTCCAACGCTGGAGGTCCAAAGCTGACCATATGATTGACATCAATGGTGGGGTACTTCCCATCGTTGGTGCCGTGACCCTACCAACTAGGTTGGGGACCCATGAGGTCGACGCGACCTATGGCGTAGTTGAGAGTATATCGGTACCCCTGCTTCTGGGTACCCCTTATGTTGTTACACAAGTGCCTTTGATTTGTGGCCCTGAGTACTGGGTCAAGTTGATGAATGGGGAGACTATCCCCATCCTTGGTAAGGGAAAGTCTGTGGCTCCTGTGACAGTCGCACAGTCGAAGCCTGTTTGCTCTGTGAGGGAAGGGTTTACTGCTACCCTGCGTCTAGCCCGTAAAGTCACGTTGCCCCCCAACTCGGTGGCGCACGTTGATGTTGTAACTGATTTTACGGGGAACGGGTTGGCGCACCCTCACCCCCGTCTTGCTCGCAAGCACCAAGTGCATGTTGCCCTTGGCACGATGGACTCCAAAGCCGGAGTCCCGTGGAGGATCCAGGTGATGAACCTGAGCCCGACGCCCAAGTACTTTAAGTCGGGAGCCAAGTTCGGCTATATCGACCAACACGAGGGACCGGTGGTAGCGGTCACCCTCAACGCGGGCGCAAGTAGCGACCCGAAGTCCGGAAAGGAGAAGCATCAAGCCAAGTCGGCCGCCTCTCCTCGACCCCATGTGAACATGGAGGGTGTCCCCCCCAGGTTGAGGGTTCAAGTTGAACGCCTCTTGGACCAATATCACAAGTTGTGGGATGGTCAATTGGGACTCATGAGAGCCACCCAACACCGGATCGAGTTGAAGCCCGGTGCACCCCCTATACGCCAACAACCGTATAGGGGAGGACCTCGTTCAAGGGCCCTCGTTAAGGAGCAAGTTGCTCGCATGGAGGCCCTCGATGTGATCGAGGCCAGTAACGCCGAGTGGGCGAGTCCGGTGGTTATCGTCCCCAAAGTTGGTGGGACCCCCCGGTTTTGTATCGACTACCGTAAGCTCAACGAGAGCACGGTGAAGGACAGTTATCCCCTACCTAGGATGGACGACTGTCTGGACTCTCTGGGGGAGGCAAACGTGTTCTCTACCCTGGACTGTAACGCGGGGTACTGGCAAATTCCCATTGCCCCGGAGGACAGGCATAAAACTACCTTTACCTGTCACTGTGGTACCTACCAGTGCAAGCGTCTACCGTTTGGTCTGTGTAACGCGCCGGCAACTTTCCAGCGCGCTATGGACATGATTCTGGCCGGAGTACGGTGGCAGATCTGTCTTGTGAACCTAGACGATATCATTGTGTTCTCCCGAAGTCCGGAGGAACACATTGGCCATCTTGGCCAGGTGTTCAAGCTACTTGCTGATGCCGGCGTGTCACTGAAGGCGAGTAAGGGCCACCTCTTTACTCAAGAGGTGGAGTACTTGGGACATGTTGTCCATCCGGGGCGTCTCAGTGTTAACGAGAAAAACTTGAGGGCCATCCGTAAGGCTCAGTACCCCCGGACCCAGACCCAGATGAGGAGCTTCCTCGGGATGTGTAACGTGTACCGACGTTTCACCAAAGGCTTCGCCAAGGTGGCGAAGCCGTTGAATGAGCTAGTGAGCTCAACGCTACCGAAGAACCTGCCTCCCCCAAGTCGGGTGGAGCAGGAATCCTTTAAGACTCTTCGGGACCTTCTGCTGAAGCCCCCCATCTTGGCTATTCCCAGGGTGGGAGGCCACTACATCCTGGATGTGGACGCTAGCTACGACCAACTTGGTTGTGTTTTGCTTCAGCAGCAGCCGGACAAGGAGTACTTGCCGGTGGGAGACTTTAGTAAGGGGCTGAACTCGGCCGAGAAGAACTACGGAGTCACCGAGTTGGAAGGACTCGCAGTGGTGTGGGCGGTGACGTCACTTCGTCACTACCTGGAGGGTTAGAAGTTCCTCATCCGCTGTGACCACCGCGCGTTGCAGTTCATCTTTAAGACGGACTGTACGAACACTCGTCTCAACCGGTGGAGGGTGCGACTGGCACCCTTCAACTTTGACATTGAATACCGACCTGGCAGGCAACATGCCCTTGCCGACGGCCGCTCTCGGGTACCTACCGAGGGGCTGGACACTAACCCAGTCGATGAGGACATCCCCATCGTGGGGGTAGTCACGCGCTCGGGTCAGGCGTTGAACGCCGAGGCGCCAGGGAACAAGAAGTACTTGCCCCTGTCCCTGGACGAGGTGGTGAAGGCCCAGGCCGAGGATCCCTTCTGCAAGTCGCAGAGGGATATACTGGATACAGTGGTAGAGACGCGTTTCTTTCTGGGAGACGATGGTCTCCTCATGAGGAGGGGGGTATTCCAGGGGGCCGAACAACTTGTCGTCCCCGCATCCCTCAAGGACAGTATCCTTGAGAGGGAGCACAACGCTCCCACGGGTGGACACCTGGGGTCTATTAAACTGTACCAGACCCTGAGGACCAGGTACTACTGGCCGTCCATGGTGGTGGACATCTACAGTTGGGTGGCTGCCTGCACAAGTTGTGCACAGAATCGTCTGATGGAACGGCGGCCTACTACGGCTATGCTATTGTTCCCGGCCAAGGAGCCCTTCGCCGCGTTGGCGATGGACATCCTTGGGCCACTGCCCGTGACCGAGGAGGGCAACCAGTACCTCCTGGTCATCTGTGACCGCTTCACGAAACTTACGCGAGCGATCCCACTGGCAGAGATCACGGCCATATCGGTCGTGTCAGCCTTCCTAGATCACTGGGTTGCCGCGTATGGCATTCCAGATAGTACACTATCGGACAATGGACCGCAATTTGCGTCTGTACTGTTTCAGGGAGTGCTGGATATGTTGGGGGTCAAGGCAAACTATGCCACCCCCTACCACCCACAAACTAATGGGCAGGTGGAGCGCTTCAACAAAACTATTGTTCGGCAGCTGCGCCACTATGTGAGTGAGCACGTGAAGACGTGGGACCAATACATTTCTATCCTTACTACTGCCTACAATTCGCAGGTTCACTCATCTACAGGGGAAGTACCCCTCGCTTTTGTGACCCCCCGTCGCGTGCGGTCTATTGCCGTGCGGCGGTCGCTCCCAACTAGGGAGGATGGTGGCAGTACGCCTACTCCTACTGAGAGTAAGGCGGAGTTCGCCGCTAGGCTTGAAAAACTCATCCCTAAAGTCAGGGCTGAGATGGACAAAGCACAAAAGCGCTACAAGCGTACCTTTGACAAAAAGGTGCGCAATGCTAAACATGTCCCCGAGCAGGGTGACTGGGTGCTGGTACACTCGCACACCCCAACTGGGGGTAAGCTGGTATTCCAGACGAAGGGACCGTACCAGGTCCTTCGTACTGATGGGCGGCGCATCACCATCGAAAGTGACGATGGGGTCCGCACAGTGAACGGACAGGACGTGGTCAAAGTTGCACCACCACCTGCAGGCGACCCAGCTTGGACGCGTGCTTTGGAGGCGTGGCGCCTCCCCTCACTGCCTGCGGCCAAACAGGGCCCGCAGGAGTACGTGTTCGATAAGTTCATCGACCACGGATGGGATGAAGACACTGACCGCCTCATGTTGAGGGTGCGTTGGTTTGGCTACAAAGCCAAGGATGATACGTGGGAGTATGTGGAGGACCTTCCCGCTGAGAAGGTCCGGGCGTACTGTTCCCGGAATGAGATAGACCCTAACAGCCCTCCCTCAACGTGAGGGAAGGCCGAGCAACAGTGCCAAGAGAGTGCTTCAAGTCGAAGTGGTACGCAGAGTGGCTTTTAACTACAGCCCTAACCCTCACACTCTCAAAACAGAGGCAGCTGCCAACTAGGCATGCATGCTAGACTCTCCCACTCCACGGCCCTCGCCCTCACGTGGAGGCGAGCGGCGAGACCCACGCCGATAACGGTCTCCACTTGTTGGATGGGGCGGCGGCTCCAAGTCGGAACCGTCGCGCCCCTCACGGTCGCGCAAGTGGCGCCGACCGTCGCCACTCTTCTGCCTGGTCTTGCGCGCAAGTTTGCGATGCAGACGCTGGACAGACTCCGTCTCCGACGGGGTAGAGGACTCCGAAACGGATTAAGACAACTCGTCTTCCGATACGGAAGGAGAGCGCCGCGAGTGTCGGCGACGACGGCGAGGAGGCGAGTATGCCCGGCTCGCGCGACGTTTGCCACGCCCAAGTGGGGCTGGCTGGGGCATAATAGCCCCAATGCGAGCCAACTCGGCTGTCATAAACTCCGCCACCGACTCGCAACTCGCGGTCGCCACTGCAGTACGAACGCGCTCCTAAAGTTGAGGAGTCTCGGAATCCTGTAGGGTTGTGGTCGACGCGGCCAACCAGGAAATGGTGCGCACCAACTTGGTGATCATCATCTCTGAGGTTAGAGGCGTGGGCGGCAACACCAACTTGGGGTATACCGTCAGGAGGGTGGCCCCCAAGTTGGGGGACACCGGGGTGGAAGACTCCACGGCCACGCTGATCGGGATGTTCCCGTGAGGTTGGAAAGGAAACAGGAGGAAGCGGGAGGGGCCCCGCCGAGGTGGCGGTACCCGGGTGTAACTGCGACCCCGACTTGGGGCCCCCGCAGTGGGTTGAGTCATATGGTCATCATAGGACGGCCACGGGCCATAACTATGGGCTTGTCCGGGGGTGGCGCAGTGTGGCGATCCACCCCCGGGGCATACGGGTAGTCCCCCGATGCCCAACCACTCTCGTAGGACCACACGGCCGTCGTGAAGTTCACGAGCGACCCACACGAACTGGCGAAGTGCGCCATCGTCCTTGGCCCACGAGTGGGGCGGCGCAAACTTGTGCTCAATGCTCTCCCACTCGATAAACTTATGGAGCCCGGAGCATCTCCTCAAGTAGAGTGAGTTATCCTGATGAGCACCCCTCAGCAACTAGCTGAGGGGTGAGCTGTTTCCAAACCTTGGAGGAGCGGATGGGGAGATGCCAGAGCATCCCCCCGCCGCTGAACACAGGACACCCAGGTCGACATGACCTCGAGGAGCCACTGGGTGGGCCAACATGGCCCACACCAGGTGATCAGGGGCAGCCGTCAACATGACGGAGCCGAAGTGGTCAAGCAACCGTGGCAACAACGCCGGGAACCCGTAGGGGACCTCAACTTGAGGCCACCACTCGGGCTTCTTCGGATAGTACTGCTCCTTACTGGCAGCAGACTGTTGAGGAAACTCAAGTTGAGCCGAGGTCACCAAGTAGGGACCTCGCCGGAAGTCTTTCTCCATCCGCACATCAAAGTGATGAGTGTGCGGATCGGCCTCGTGGAGGTACGGTGGGCGAGTTGCCACAGCGTCCCACGTGAAGGTCGGCAAGTCGCCGGGACCCGGGATAGTTCCCCCGCGGTCCACCATGGCCTTGGCACGCTGAACGTCCTCAAACCTCCTCATCGTCCAGGAAGGCAAACTGGTCCGTCCTGAAGCCGGCAGGGAACCCGACCCTACGGGGATACTTCTCCCGTAGGCGGTCCCATACCCGGCCCATCGCTGCGCCAAGTCGGCCACAGCGAAGAACAGTCAGCCCCTCCTCATAGAGAGGCCAAGCGGGGTAAAAACCACCGCCCCAAGGCCTCACGCGGACAACTTGTCCCGCCTCCGGGGAGATCCCGCCGTCAACCCAAAGCGGGTGACGCGGAGTCCCATCCCCCCGGAGCGATCGCGGAGCCCCCGCCGGAAGTCCCGGC
>CM020620.1:20837902-20958650 GCA_009829735.1 Pyropia yezoensis
TGCCCTTGCCGACGGCCGCTCTCGGGTACCTACCGAGGGGCTGGACACTAACCCAGTCGATGAGGACATCCCCATCGTGGGGGGTAGTCACGCGCTCGGGTCAGGCGTTGAACGCCGAGGCGCCAGGGAACAAGAAGTACTTGCCCCTGTCCCTGGACGAGGTGGTGAAGGCCCAGGCCGAGGATCCCTTCTGCAAGTCGCAGAGGATATACTGGATACAGTGGTAGAGACGCGTTTCTTTCTGGGAGACGATGGTCTCCTCATGAGGAGGGGGGTATTTCCAGGGGGCCGAACAACTTGTCGTCCCCGCATCCCTCAAGGACAGTATCCTTGAGAGGGAGCACAACGCTCCCACGGGTGGACACCTGGGGTCTATTAAACTGTACCAGACCCTGAGGACCAGGTACTACTGGCCGTCCATGGTGGTGGACATCTACAGTTGGGTGGCTGCCTGCACAAGTTGTGCACAGAATCGTCTGATGGAACGGCGGCCTACTACGGCTATGCTATTGTTCCCGGCCAAGGAGCCCTTCGCCGCGTTGGCGATGGACATCCTTGGGCCACTGCCCGTGACCGAGGAGGGCAACCAGTACCTCCTGGTCATCTGTGACCGCTTCACGAAACTTACGCGAGCGATCCCACTGGCAGAGATCACGGCCATATCGGTCGTGTCAGCCTTCCTAGATCACTGGGTTGCCGCGTATGGCATTCCAGATAGTACACTATCGGACAATGGACCGCAATTTGCGTCTGTACTGTTTCAGGGAGTGCTGGATATGTTGGGGGTCAAGGCAAACTATGCCACCCCCTACCACCCACAAACTAATGGGCAGGTGGAGCGCTTCAACAAAACTATTGTTCGGCAGCTGCGCCACTATGTGAGTGAGCACGTGAAGACGTGGGACCAATACATTTCTATCCTTACTACTGCCTACAATTCGCAGGTTCACTCATCTACAGGGGAAGTACCCCTCGCTTTTGTGACCCCCCGTCGCGTGCGGTCTATTGCCGTGCGGCGGTCGCTCCAACTAGGGAGGATGGTGGCAGTACGCCTACTCCTACTGAGAGTAAGGCGGAGTTCGCCGCTAGGCTTGAAAAACTCATCCCTAAAGTCAGGGCTGAGATGGACAAAGCACAAAAGCGCTACAAGCGTACCTTTGACAAAAAGGTGCGCAATGCTAAACATGTCCCGAGCAGGGTGACTGGGTGCTGGTACACTCGCACACCCCAACTGGGGGTAAGCTGGTATTCCAGACGAAGGGACCGTACCAGGTCCTTCGTACTGATGGGCGGCGGCCATCACCATCGAAAGTGACGATGGGGTCCGGCACAGTGAACGGACAGGACGTGGTCAAAGTTGCACCACCACCTGCAGGCGACCCCAGCTTGGACCGCGTGCTTTGGAGGCGTGGCGCCTCCCCTCACTGGCCTGCGGCCCAAACAGGGCCCGCAGGAGTACGTGTTCGATAAGTTCATCGACCACGGATGGGATGAAGACACTAGACCGCCTCATGTTGAGGGTGCGTTGGTTTGGCTACAAAGCCAAGGATGATACGTGGGAGTATGTGGGAGGACCTTCCCGCTGAGAAGGTCCGGGCGTACTGTTCCCGGAATGAGATAGACCCTAACAGCCCTCCCTCAACGTGAGGGAAGGCCGAGCAACAGTGCCAAGAGAGTGCTTCAAGTCGAAGTGGTACGCAGAGTGGCTTTAACTACAGCCCTAACCCTCACACTCTCAAACAGAGGCAGCTGCCAACTAGGCATGCATGCTAGACTCTCCCACTCCACGGCCCTCGCCCTCACGTGGAGGCGAGCGGCGAGACCCACGCCGATAACGGTCTCCACTTGTTGGATGGGGCGGCGGCTCCAAGTCGGAACCGTCGCGCCCCTCACGGTCGCGCAAGTGGCGCCGACCGTCGCCACTCTTCTGCCTGGTCTTGCGCGCAAGTTTGCGATGCAGACGCTGGACAGACTCCGTCTCCGACGGGGTAGAGGACTCCGAAACGGATTAAGACAACTCGTCTTCCGATACGGAAGGAGAGCGCCGCGAGTGTCGGCGACGACGGCGAGGAGGCGAGTATGCCCGGCTCGCGCGACGTTTGCCACGCCCAAGTGGGGCTGGCTGGGGCATAATAGCCCCAATGCGAGCCAACTCGGCTGTCATAAACTCCGCCACCGACTCGCAACTCGCGGTCGCCACTGCAGTACGAACGCGCTCCTAAAGTTGAGGAGTCTCGGAATCCTGTAGGGTTGTGGTCGACGCGGCCAACCAGGAAATGGTGCGCACCAACTTGGTGATCATCATCTCTGAGGTTAGAGGCGTGGGCGGCAACACCAACTTGGGGTATACCGTCAGGAGGGTGGCCCCCAAGTTGGGGGACACCGGGGTGGAAGACTCCACGGCCACGCTGATCGGGATGTTCCCGTGAGGTTGGAAAGGAACAGGAGGAAGCGGAGGGGCCCGCCGAGGTGGCGGTACCCGGGTGTAACTGCGACCCCGACTTGGGGCCCCCGCAGTGGGTTGAGTCATATGGTCATCATAGGACGGCACGGCCATAACTATGGGCTTGTCCGGGGGTGGCGCAGTGTGGCGATCCACCCCCGGGGCATACGGGTAGTCCCCGATGCCCAACCACTCTCGTAGGACCACACGGCCGTCGTGAAGTTCACGAGCGACCCACACGAACTGGCGAAGTGCGCCATCGTCCTTGGGCCCACGAGTGGGGCGGCGCAACTTGTGCTCAATGCTCTCCCACTCGATAAACTTATGGAGCCGGAGCATCTCCTCAAGTAGAGTGAGTTATCCTGATGAGCACCCCTCAGCAACTAGCTGAGGGGTGAGCTGTTCCAAACCTTGGAGGAGCCGGATGGGGAGATGCCAGAGCATCCCCCGCCGCTGAACACAGGACACCCAGGTCGACATGACCTCGAGGAGCCACTGGGTGGCCAACATGGCCCACACCAGGTGATCAGGGGCAGCCGTCAACATGACGGAGCCGAAGTGGTCAAGCAACCGTGGCAACAACGCCGGGAACCCGTAGGGGACCTCAACTTGAGGCCACCACTCGGGCTTCTTCGGATAGTACTGCTCCTTACTGGCAGCAGACTGTTGAGGAAACTCAAGTTGAGCCGAGGTCACCAAGTAGGGACCTCGCCGGAAGTCTTTCTCCATCCGCACATCAAAGTGATGAGTGTGCGGATCGGCCTCGTGGAGGTACGGTGGGCGAGTTGCCACAGCGTCCCACGTGAAGGTCGGCAAGTCGCCGGGACCCGGGATAGTTCCCCCGCGGTCCACCATGGCCTTGGCACGCTGAACGTCCTCAACCTCCTCATCGTCCAGGAAGGCAAACTGGTCCGTCCTGAAGCCGGCAGGGAACCCGACCCTACGGGGATACTTCTCCCGTAGGCGGTCCCATACCCGGCCCATCGCTGCGCCAAGTCGGCCACAGCGAAGAACAGTCAGCCCCTCCTCATAGAGAGGCCAAGCGGGGTAAAACCACCGCCCCAAGGCCTCACGCGGGACAACTTGTCCCGCCTCCGGGGGAGATCCCGCCGTCAACCCAAAGCCGGGTGACGCGGGAGTCCCATCCCCCGGAGCGATCGCGGAGCCCCCGCCGGAAGTCCCGGCGGGTGCTGCACCGTAGGAGGTGTCCTCCATGCGCTCGTCAAGAGAGTCCGTCTCCACTCCCGGAGTCGCCATGGCTCTCCCCAAGTTGGGGAGAGACGCTCTGGCTATCGCAGCACGAGACCCGCCTCGAGTTGAGGGGGACTCGGATCGTGGGTATACGGGTGGCCTCCACAGCGTGGGGCGGCCCAGTGGAAGGTGAAGGGGAGGTGGTGGTGATGGTGAAGTGTGAACTGAGGAGAGCAAGCTGCCAAGTGGGCAAGCTTGAGGAGAGGGGCGGTCAACGTGACGGCCTCCACATCCGCGTTACGTACTCCAGGGGGGACAGCAAGTTGCGCCCCCAACGCCGAGACGTGCGTTTACGCACCCCCTCACAGGGCCGACCGGGTCGGTCGGAACTGAGGAGAGGGGAGTGTGGCAGTATTGACCCCCAGGTAGGGGGGCAACACGTGCCATGCAAGGGGCGGCAGGCCACTAGCCTGATCCGTTCCTCCCCCTGCATTTGGGTCCATATTCCCTAAGTTTGGGATAGTTAGCTTAGTAGTAAATCCAACTTGGATTTGAGGGTTTTCTGCATTTATCGTCTTGAATTTTCGTGTGGCCCGGTGGGCAGGTGCTGGGGTGGGAGATTCTGAGTGGCGAGATTCTGAGTGGACCCTGGGGGGATAAGGGGAGGGCAGCGGGGCTTGGCCCGGCGTCCCCGTCCCGACCAAGAAACTGTTGGACCACACACCATCCTCTTGTTTGTCCGTGGGGGGTTTGCCCCACAACAGGGACAGAGTGTGTGCGACTTGCACTTCTTCCGGTTCCCCCGACACGGGAGGCAGCCCTAGCACACCGCCCCAACTTGGGTGCCGTGTGTGCTAGTGGTTTTTGCCACATCGGGTAGTCGCGCCCCTCTCCTGCCTCCGGTTCCTCGGGTGTCGATGTCGGCGCCGGTCGCCACGGCGGGGACAGATCGGGTTCCCCCGGCTTCTGTGATGCACCCGGTCGAGACCCCCCCGGTGGGTCTCCCGGAGATGCTTCTTGGGCAGGACCCTCTGGCGGCCCGGCGTTACTCCACGGTGGTCGGCAACGCCGGCGCGGCCCAGTGCCAGCAGGATTGCTTGGACCTCTGGCGCAAGGAACTCCAGCGCGGGGTCTTGACAGAGATGGATAAGGCTCGTCTTCACACGGCGGACCAGATGCGCCTGGCACAAGACCGCTCCCAGAGCTTCTCGGGTTCCTCTTGGGTTGCTCGTCTGGAGGATCTTCCCTTCGCGCTGGTGCTGGATCTGCCCTTGACCGAGCGTCGCGTGTCCGCGTCCGTTCTCCGGTGGCTGGAGGAGGAAAGGTACGTCCACCGGGCGCTCAAGGTCTGGGACGAGGCGCTCAAGGGGTCGGGGAGCCTGAACTGCGACCCCCGTCCGAGCATGGTCGCTCTGGAGCCGCCTTTCCTGACCCGGAAGTACTCCAAGTTGTCACCGGCACGGGAGCAAGGCGAGCGACGCGGCCGTCAGCGTGACTTCCTCGTGAGCTGCAACCATCAGGAGTTCTGGAAGCTGGATGAGGCTAACCGGGCGGCGTACTACCCCAAGGTCATCCCGCAGCAGCAGGAAGTCGAGATCCCGGTCGGGTTTGCTCCTTCCAGCATCCCCTTCACCTGGTACTTCTTGGACGCCTTGAATCAGGCGTCGATCAAGGGCTTCTTCCACTCGATCCCGTACATGATGTACACGTCCGAGATGACAGTCTTGGCGGCCAACCACTGGCTTCACGAGGTCTTGGTGTCCAACCGGCTTTGGTTTCTCCCTGACCTCCTGATGGTCTGGATTGTCGACAAGTTGACCGTCGACTTCCTGTGCAGCCAGGACGAAGAGTACAAGGGGCTCTTCCAGGCGATGATTGACTTCCGGCGTCTAGTGCCGGTGCATGACCGGAACTTCTTGAACGCGATTGCCGACCAGAACCGCCCGCGTCGGGATGGCTTCGGTTGGGCGCAGGTGGTCTACCAGTCTTCTCCGGCCAAGGTGCAGCTGGCGACGCCGCTTCCGGCGTGGCCGCAGCTAGGTAGCTTTCCTGCCCCGGCCGCCCTTGATCTTCTGCCAGTTGGGCCGCCGGTGCAGGAGTCGGGATGGGCCGCGGCGGTCGGTCAGGCGTCTGCGGCGGCTCCGCTTCCTCCTGTTGCACCTGCCGCCCCGGTGGCCTCGCCTGAACCGTCGCCGGCGCGTTGACGCCCTGTTCCAGCTGTGCCGGTACTTCAAGCTCCTCCGGCACCGCGCCTGTCTGCGGCGAGTCTGGGGGTGACCGTGCGGTCGCCTACCACTCGGGCCGCTCCGCCTCGGACGCCTTCTTCCAACGCCGGCGGCGCTGTGCGTCCGCTGGAGTTGGGTACTCCGGTTTCGGGGGCCGTTGTGGACCGTCCGGTGGTGTCATCCTCGGGGCGGTTCGAGATTTCGGCGCCGACTCTGCGCCTTACTCGCTTCCGGGTGCCTGACTGGTACCTGAACCAAGGTGGCCCGACATGCGACCAGTACGACGTCGGTATGATTCAAGACCAGCTGGGTCGTCTTCCGGTGCAGGTTGAGGGCGTCGGGTCTTCCCTGGTGCTGGGCACTTACGCCAGCGTCTTGAACAACGTGGTTGACCGGGTGTTTGCTTGCGCGGACAGCGGCCAGATGTCGAACAGCCCGGTGGTTGGCGAACTTCTGGCGACCTTGACGCGGCATGGCTTGGCCCAGCAGTGGTCAGAAACCTTCACTGGCTTCCAGGGGCGCCGACGGGCATATCTGGATGAGCGGGAGCCCCCGGCAACTACCGGTACTACTCCGATGGCGTCATACCGAGATGCCCCGCGTCCACCGCACTACGTCATCCCGCCTTCCTCCGGTTCCCGTCGTGCCGCGGAGGCAGCGCTGGAGGACACTCCCGCGGCTCAGCGTCCGCGCCGGGAGTAGTAGTTGGAGGCAAGGAGGGTGAGGGTCTTCGAGAAGCGAGGAGGGAAGAGGCGGAGAGAAGGGTTGCCCGAGCGGGTGCTTGTTTTCCTTGATTGTTCCATGCTTGTATTGCGTGTTCTCCTTGATATACCCGTTCCCTTCTTCTCAATCCTCTTGTTCCGCATCCGTTGCGGATGAACTCGGCTCGTCCCGAGGGTCTTGGCCCCATCCTCTTGGTCCTCCTCCGAGTCCGACTCCAGAATCTTGCCGGCTCTGGCCACTGGAGTGCCCTCTATCCCGTTCCGTCGCGTGTAGGCACAGACATCCGCGATGGGTAGCCGGTTTGAGGGTTCCCAGGTATCATCTGCCGGGTTAAAACCGAACCAGTGTACTCGCAGGTACAGGCGTCCGTCTCTCCAGGCATGGTCCACAAACTTGACGTAGACATATTCCCGACCTTCTTCTTGGGATAGCCAGGGTACTGCGGCCCGCTTGCGCCGGGTCAAGTCCCGTTGGCTTGGCGGTGGAGCTCGGGTGACATGGTCGCTGCTCACGCGGTACGGGGAGCCATCCACGTCTAGAAGAAAGGTCCAACCGTCCGTATTCAGGATCTCATAAGGTCCATCCGTCTTCGAGTCCAGCTTCCCCCGGGTCTTGCTATGGTTGTCCACAAAAACCCAGTCGCCACCACCCAGTTCCTTGTTCTTTTCCCGAACGCCCTTGTCATAGCCCCGCTTGTATCGCTCCTGGGTCTTCGAGATTGACTCCTTGACTCTTGGGAGCAGGAGCTTCAGTTGTTCCAGGAACTCATCCTTTGCCTTGGGACCTGACTTCAGTGCAGGCTGGAGACCATCTGGTATTCTTTCCAGGGAGAAGTTGGTCAGCCGCCTTGGGGTAACAAAGTCGAGTGTAGCGACTCCCGTTGTCCGGTGAACTCGGGAGTTGTAGGCTAGAGTGAGGACAGCCAGGAGCTCGTCCCAGTCTTCTTGGTGTTTCTTCACGTAGTGCCGTAGCATGTCCACTTGGGTCCGGTTGAATCGTTCCACCTGGCCGTTCGTTTGCGGGTGGTACGTCGTGGTGTACAAGTTCTTGATGCCCATCAGGTCACAGACTCCTTGGAAGAACAGGGATGCAAACTGGGGACCGTTGTCGGTTAAGACGGAGTCTGGAGGGCCGTAGGCAGCTATCCAGTACTCGCAGAAGGCTGACGTGACATCCAGAGCCGTGATGGTCCTCAGCGGGATTGCTCGAGTGAACTTGGAGAACCGGTCACAAATGATGAGCAGGTATATGTTGCCACTGGATGTTTCAGGTAGGGGCCCCAGGATGTCCATGCTTAAGCTTGCAAAGGGCTCCGCCGCAGGGAATAGGCGTAGCTTAGAAGTCTTCTTCCTCTGGGACAACCGGTTCCTTGCACAAGAAACACAAGCCTCCAGGTACTTATGGACGTCACTGGCCATGGTTTCCCAGTAATAGTGTCGTCTCATGGAAGCATACATCCGATTGATACCAGGATGTCCGGCCTGGGGAGACGAGTGCTCCAGGCGTAGGATGTCAGCTCGTAGGCTTCGGGGTACGTAGACTTGAGTGGCCCCATCGAAGGGTGACACCCGTACTAGGAGTCCGTCCGTAGACTCGGAGAAACGACTGTTCCGGTTCAGGTCCATTTGGTGGCGAAGCTCCAAGCATTGAGGATCCGTCAGTTGTGCCTCCAGCATCCGGTGAATAGTCACCGGTTGATCAGCTTCAGGTGTCTCATACAGGGGAGCATGCCAGCCACGTCCGACATTCGGGAGGATGAAGCAAGGCATTTCCTCCGGGATAGGACCGGTATCGGCTGCAGGAGTCTCCAGCCGGGACATGGTGTCGGCGCAGTGGTGCTCCCTCCCTGCTCTGGTGCACACCTTGTACTTGAACTCCGAAAGGCGTAGGCGCCACCGGGCGACCCTTCCTTGACTGCTGTCCGTGCATAGCAGCCACCTTAGACTGGCGTGATCCGTCCGGATGAGGAACTCTTGTCCTTCAAGATATGGCCGTAACAGGAAGCAAGCCCAGACGACTGCCAAGCACTCGCGCTCCGTCGTGGAATAGTTCTTCTCGGCTGGAGTCAAGACGCGACTGTAGTAGCCTATCGGGAGGAAGTGCCCATCAGGTTGCTGCTGGAGTAGTGAGCACCCCACCTGGACGCCACAGGCATCAGTCTCCAGAACAAACTGGCCCTCCCGCTTGAGTAACGCCAGTACTGGAGTGGTGGTCAGGCGCTTCTTGAGCTCTTCGAAGGCCGCGGTCTGCTTCTCGTCGAACACCGGGAGTTGGGCGGGAAGCTTCTTGCTGGTAAGCTTGGTCAATGGCCGGACAATCAGAGCATAGTCCCGTACGAACCGGCGATAGACGTTGCACATACCCAGGAAGCTCTTGAGTTCCGTCTGGGTTTTGGGTTGCCGTGCATGCCGGAGGGCCTCGATGTTCTTCTCATTGACTCGGAGCTCCCCCGGACTCAGCACGTGCCCCAGATACTCCACCTCAGTCTCAAACAGGTGGCACTTCTCGGCCTTGAGGGTAACTCCAGCCTTGGACAGGAGGGCCAGGACCTCCCGAAGGTGCTCCAGGTGTTCCGCTGGGGTCTTGGAGAAAACGATAATGTCGTCCGGGTAGACCAAACATGTTCTCCACCTTAGCCCGGACAGGATGATGTCGATGGCTCTTTGGAAGGTTGCCGGAGCATTGGTGAGACCAAAAAGAAGACGCTTGCACCGGAATAGTCCCAGGTGGCACGTGAAGGTGGTCTTGTCCTTGTCCTCGTCAGCCAGAGGGATCTGCCAGTAACCGGCATTACAATCCAGCGTCGAGAAGAGGGTGGCATCACCAAGAAAGTCGAGGCAATCATCCATCCGGGGTATCGGGTATACGTCCTTGACTGTCATCTCGTTCAGGCGCCGGTAGTCAACGCAGAAACGGAAGTGACCGCCGGTTTTCGGGACGACTACCACCGGGAAAGCCCACTCGCCGTCAGACGGCTCGATAACATCCATCTTGAGCATCTTGTTAACCTGCTTCTCAATCTCATCCCGGCGATGAGGTCCGGCCCGATATGGTTGCATGTGCACTGGCTTAGCTTCCGGCTTGAGTTGAATCCGGTGTAGAGTGGCGTCCATCTTGCCCAGCTCTCCCGACCACAGGTGCCGATATTCCTGGAGATGCTTCTCCAGTGCCTCCTTCAAGTCGGGAGGGACATTTTCTTGCTTGACCTTCGGCATCCCGGGTGGTGCTTGTTCGGGTTTCGGAGTAGCGCTGCCAGCCTGCTCTTGTTTCGGAGGTACGTCTAAGGCCGTCAAGTTGGATGCCAGTTCTTGTTGCAGGTTCAGGAGGTCTTCCTTGCTCATAGCACGGGCGGATCCCCGGTAAGGCTCTGCTGTACCAACTCGGGTGCCCTTGGCGAGGGTTATTGGCTTCCGGCTCACGTTGACGATGAGCACCGGGAACGGGGTGTGCCTTTCTACCTTCTTGTGATGTCCGAGGGCCAAGTATAACCGGTGTTTCGCCAGAAATCCCTTACGTCCGTAGATCAGGCATTGACCTGCAATCCGGGTCGTTACTTGAACCTTGGTCTCCGAGCGAGGAGGTAGGAGCACCGGTTTGAAGAGAGTCAAGGTAGAGGGTGGGATGCGTTCCCTCTTGCTCTTGGCTACACGAACCTTGGCGTCCAGATGCTCCAATACCGGTGACACAAACCCATGGTTGAACTGGACCTTCCCCTCTCCGGGTAGGATGCTCTTGACATGCTGCTTCTGGAAGTCCCAGCCTAGGATGAGGTGGACTGATAGGGTCTTGACTACTAGAAAGGGAAAAAGCATTGTTTCATTGTTGACATAGATGGCGACAGGAAGACGGCCAAGCGGTCGTAGGGTTTGACCCGAAGCGTCGACGATATGGGTCCGGGTAGGCGCTCTCCAGGCATGTCGACGCCAGCCCGGAGGTAACAGGTTCTCAGTGATGACGCTTGGTCCGGCTCCCGTGTCAACCACCGGCGTAACAGCCTGGGGGAGGCTATCCCCCACACGCATACGAGCATTAATCTTGAGGTTTTCTTTACGCAGGACGAGCAATGTCCCCTTGAACAAACAGGGTGTCCAGGCGGCTACCGGTTGAGCAGGTAACCGCCGTCCTTTCTCCCGGCACGCAAGGGGGGAACAGGTAGAAGTACCCTGCCGTTGGAGGTTCGGGAAGACACTTGGGGAGAGCGCCTGCCCTACTCGTTTCCCGGGTCCGAGGAGTCCTTAGAGGTTTCGGTCTCCAGGTCAAAGTCCGTAGGAGCTTCCCTTGCCAGAGCCTCCGTGATGCTCTGTAAGGTTGCCACTCGGATTGCGTGTACCTGTGCCTGGTCCATCTTGGAGGGTGCTCGCCGGTCAGCCCAGTTGACCGCCTTTGCAAACACCAGTCCTTGACGCTTGAGTTTCTCCTGGAGGTCCTTGGGAATGGTCGGGCACTGGTAGGACATGTGATCCTCCTTCTGGCACAGCCAACAAGACCGGAACCGCTGGTTCTTGACTTGCTTGGGGGCGACCAGGGATGGTTGCTCCTTGGAAACGAAGCCGCCCCACTTGTCCCCTGACCCCATGGGTGAGGCCTCGCCAACTGCGAGTACCGGTACAGGGCTATCACCTCCCTTATACTTGTCGGGTCCGGGTCAAACTCGCGACAACGGCTTGGGAGTTGATACCATGGGAGCTTGGAGGGCCCTGGCTTGCCGGTACTTGCCCTGTGTGTAGGCCATCAACTGCTGGAAGGTATGTTCTTGATGTTCCTGGTTGTAGTTCTCCGCATCCACTTGAAGAAATTCAGGAAGCCCTTCCGAGAAGATCATCTTGAGCCTGTCCTCAGGGTAAACGTTGCCACAAGCATCGCTCATCTCCCGGACACGACGGGCGAACGCCTCTGGAGTCTCTTGTCTTTCCATGGTTGCCCGGTTCAGCCTGCCGACTGCTTTACGCAGAGAGTCCGCGTCAGCGTAGTTGGACAGGAGCCAGTTGACCGCCTCCGGATAACTCGCGACGGTACGTCCGACAATGTGTCCGGCAGAGTCTGGTAGAACCTGTGCAAACCGCTGTTCCGCTTCTCCGGTCATGAAGTTAACCAGGAGGTAGAGAGCCTTGCCCTCGGACACATCGTTGTCATTGCATGCCTTGACAAAGCGGCGCAGGAAGGCAAAGATAAGCGCCGGTCTCTTCCCGGAAAACTTAGGATGTCCCCCGAAGCTCGGCTGCATTCGCCGGTTCAGGGACGCCATCTTCTTGGCCATCTTCCGGGTGTAACCTTGGTCTTGGTTCTCCAGCCGGTAGTTACCCCAATACGTGACCTTGTTCAGGGTGGCATCTCCCACTTGGTGGGCAGAAAAGTCAAACTCGACTAGCCTGCGCCGGGTGGGACCGGGAGATGCATCCCAATCATATCCCTCCTCAGAGCTGGAGGAACTGGTCTCGCTGGTGCTAGAGCGACGGCGATGACGCCGACGCCTTCGGCTGCTCCGGTTACCGGTCTTGGAGCTCCCCGCCCCATAGGATGCAAGGGGAGGAAAGGCTTGGCCGGTCCCAGGAGTCGAGGTCTCAGGGAGACCCGTAGAACCAGTCACAACGGTGCCTCTGGCATCGCTAGTGCCCACAGGAAGAGGTGTATACACCCAACTGCCATGTGTGGGTCCAGGAGTAAACACACCAGGGGCTATCCCTGGAGGTTGAGGAGTAGAACCGACAGGAGGGAGACGTCTGCTGCGAGCGGACTCAAACGCCGTTGACCCCGGGGTGGCTCCCACAGGAGGAACAGCCGGAGGAACGGGAGCAGGTGGTGCTTGGCCGCCTGTGGACTCCAGTCCGCTACCGGATGTCACACCCAGGTCTGCTTCACCCGTAGGGAGATCGCCGGGTTGGGCACCGTCCCCCGCGGTGACCAGGGATGCATCAAGGGACGCGGGGTCTACCCCTTCGGGCACCGTCGTGCCAGGGAGGGTAGCCATGTTGGTCTCTTGACAGCCACAGTCCAGTTGCCTGCGTGTCCAAAGATCGCCAGACCACAAGAGAGGGGTTGGAGAGCCAGGAATGGGATTCCCGTGAACGGGTGCAAATAATTCCCAAACCACCGAAAAAGACAGAACAGGAACAACCCAACCGCTGCTCCCAAATGTCTCTTCTCAAACACTCCAATCATCCCCTGCTGCTCCACCAAATATGTGGTATAAAACTCGATCCTCTCAGACACGTGTCAATATCCCTCGGGGGAAAGGGACAGGTAACACAGAAAGGGGAACTACGAGAATGGTATGCCTGTTGCCTCACGTGCCTGCTCGCAGAGCAAACAGATACGCACGGTAGTGCACACGGGGAAGAGGAAAGCAAACGCGCAGTTGTCTTTTTCCTGAGGGCGCGGGCCAAGGGCGCCTCGCTGTCCCTTTTAACGTGCATCTGGGGGAGCCTCGGCACGTTGGCCAGGTAGCCCCCCCATAACCCCAAGTGGCCCCGACCCGAGTCTAACCTCGTCAGGTCGGGGGCCACTATCACTACTAATTCTATTCCCACTCACTAATCTCACACTCAAATTCTCTCAAATCAAGTCCCTCACAAGTATGCAAAAACCCATCAGCAATCCCTCTCTCACGTGTGGACAGCGTAGTCTACCGCATCCCAGTGCCGGGCACGGGCCACGGCCGCCAACCATCACCACACGGCGGGCGTGTTCTGGCACCTGGTGCCCTCTGGTTGTGGTCCCGGGTCGGCGCCAAGTCGGGGCCAGGGATGCTACAATACCCCCCCGGTGGATGCCTTGCGTTGCGCCGCTGCCCGCCGAGACTCCTCGGGGATGAGTGGGCAGGAAGACACCCAGTGCTGGGGATCCCCACACAACATACATCCGGACGTGCCGGTCCCCCCTTGAGTTCGCATCGGGGTAGCCCCGTAGCTGCGGTTGCCTCCCTCTGGCGCCCGAGTGCCTGCTCCCTGGTAGGCCTTGGGTCCTTGGGTCAACCGGAACATGGACTCCCCCAACCGGTTGGGTCGGCCCGCAATCTGCGGAGGTGCCTCCGTGCGCACCGCCCATGTTGGCAAGGGTTGGTGGGGGTTACCCGTCACCGGGGAGTACCCCGTAGTCCGTACGTATGGGACGCGACGTCCCGTGCTCTCGGTGACCTGGAACTGGATCCCCGCCGGAGCGATGTACGCTACCGTACCTTGCTCATCAATCACCGGCGTAGCCGGTAACAGCAGGTGGCCCTGCTGGTCAACCAGTGGTTCCTCCTCGCCCGTGGGGGCGTACTCGGTAGCCACCAGTACCGGTGCGGCCTTCCGTTCCATCTTGTCTTGCCTCGGTACCGGGGTAAGATTGAGCTTGCTCCCCTCACCCTTGGGCTTTGAGGCAAGAGCACACTCCGGGTGAAGCACCCGGTAGGCGTCCCCCAGGGACTTGCACATATGCATCAGTCGACTGAAGTTCGTCCGTGCCGTGTTGGCGCCCCGTGCGGATATCCGCACGTAGTTGGGTACTCCTGCGAACAGGATGGCCCGTAGCTCCCCTTCTCCGAGGAGCTTCCCCAGCTCGTAGTCGAGCTCTTGAATCCGTCGTCCGAACATCTCCTCATCCTCCCAGCTCTGGGCGGTGGCGGTGCGCAGGGCCCGGTAGTGGTCCTCGCACTTGTCCTTACTGAGGTAACTGCTCAGCAGCTCCTTGAGAATCCCACGGTAATCCATGGGGGTGGCCGCAACCCTCATTCCCGGCATCGGGGATGCCTGGCGAAGGATGCCTCGCACCCGTTCATCAACAAAGAACGGGAGGATCTCCAGGGCCAGCCCCTCGTTAACGAGGGCTTTGTCCGCGGCTGCCTTGAAGCTAGTCAAGAAGCCGATGACTGCCAACGGGCGTCCGTTCGGCCCCCCGAACATAGGGACTCCCTTCATAAGGGTCTGCATAGAGCGGATCGCCCGATGCGACGTATTACGCATCGATTCCGATACGGTGGTAGAGCGGTCCTCCAAACGATAACGTTCCAGAGTAAGAACCGACCGGAAGACCTCGTTGACGATCTCCGTGTCAGCGTCCTGGATATCCAGTCGCTCAGCCAGTTGATGAGCAAACTCATCGGACTCCATCCGCTTCAGTAGGCTCGCAGTTACCTGCGCGGTCATAGCTTCCACCACTGAAGATGGTACTTCAGGCGTCGGCACCTCGGGAACCCGAGTTGCCTGGCCTCCTTCGTCGTGGGGATACTGTGAGAGGGTACCCCCTCCCCCAATAACCGACTCTCCACCGGCGTAAGTATCCGCCGGGTCGTGTCCGTGGAGTCCGCTTCGGGTGCTCCGAGCGTATCGCTCCGTGTGACTCCGTTCCAACTCTGCCGACGAGTCGGATCCATACCCCATTGTGTCCGGGGGCTGTCCGGGAGTTGCTGTGCCGGGGTCGACCCCGGAGGACTCCGAAAGTAGTCCGACCGGTTCAAACCGTACCGGTGTGGGAGGGACACGACGGGGTCCCGTCGTGTGGCGTGTTGACATCAACACTGCCATTGCGTCCTCCGTCCGCTCTTGACGAGCGTCGAGTCCGGAGAACCGGGCCTCGATGCGGGCCAATGATGCCATCAGTGAATCCCCTGGTGAAGGAGGCGGCGGAGTGAGGTCGGTCGATGACAGTTGAGGCGGGCCCCCGCCTCCTGCCGTCCGAGCCGTGCCAAACGTCGATCCGGCACCGGAAAGCATTGGCGTCTCAATGTTGTCGATCGGGTTCCCGATCCCGGTTCCCGTAGTCACCTCCGGAGTCGGCGTCGACGCCGATCCGTCATCTTGAACGTTCTCCGTCTCTTGGGTAGACATAGTCACAATCAGTCAACCGACGTAACAATCACCACGAATAAGAGAGCGAGGGGGTAGATTGGGGAGAGTAACAGTAGATCGCAGTCAAAGGTAATAACTCAACACAATCGATCAGGTCGCAACACCACGAGTACAAGAAAAGGACCGGATCCCTATCCGTGTGCCAGGGCCGAAGACGGCGTCACCACACGGGTGACGGAAACCCGTCCCCTGCTGCTCCACCAATGTAGCACAATAGGAATCCGTCGCACTTCCACTCTCAGGGAACACTCACCAAGGGGGATCGACACCAACGTCACCGGGAGGCCAAGGTTGCTGTCCTTGGAGCGCAAGCCACGGGACCAAGATGGGAGCCCAAACGGGAGGGGTTTGTTGTTCTGCCTTGGCCGGCGGTGGATTCACCGCCAGCCCCCTCGTTATAAACCCTCGGAGACACTACTAACTACCCTCCACCCCAAGATGCAAGTCCCTCTGGTCATACGTAACTTATAGATACCGTGACCAGTACGGACTCTCAAATTGAAAGCCAAGGATTAGAAGTAGCCCCCCTAACATTAGGGTCACAATACGGCCAACCATATTGCTACAATGATGCCCAACCTTCAAGTTCTTCTGGTGGTTCTGACGTGGAGGTGCCTGCTCTCGACCTCGCTGTGTTCCTTGACTACCGAGAGCTGGTGGGCTTGTGCCATGAGCTGCTGGATGTGTGTCCGGTCACCCCAGAATACTTTGCTCCGCACGTGCGCTACATGTGCAAGAGAGCTGGGTACGCGTGCTTTACTCGACGGGGGCTCCGTAAGTTTGCGGTGGTTGCGTTTCGGTTTCAGGAGAGGGATCCCGCGTCAACACGTTCTCTGGTACTGTTCAGGATGATGGTACCCCACCGAGCAGGCCTGTACTGGGACAAATGCCGGGACAAGAACGCGATGGAGAAGTGCAACACGTGCGCTGAGCTTTGCTCAGATCCTCTGAAGCAAAGCGGCAGCACTCACGTCCTTGTAGACTAGCAAGGGGGGTGTGTCAATGGTACCGATGACTTTGACGTGGAAGTCGTCTGCACAGTGTCGTTTCGATCGTGAGCCGGGCTTCCCACGCCGGTGATACGCATCATATGATTGCAAGGAACCAACTAAATTGCTGTGTAGGGGTAAGACAGCTCATTGGGGTACAAGAGAAGCATGGAAAGCTACGGCAACACCGTCAACAATGATCTTCCCCGAGTCAAAGCTTACCAGGTGTATGCCAGATAAACAAGGCGTGCGAGAAAGGGCAGGAAGAACCTGTCCAGGGGCAAAGGCGCCCTCAAGGTCGACAGCCACAGATGGCAACGTCCACCCTTGCGCGCTATGGATGGTCGACGCCCAGCCCAAGACAAGAGGAACCTGCGTTCTGGACGCCGCTCTGGACACACCATCCAAAGAATGAACAGCAGTCGTGATCGGCAGAACACGCACAGTGACAAAACCACCCTCTGCGAGAAAGAAGCGGACGATATGAATCTGGGCGGGCCCGGACGAAATGATGCTCTCAACCACACCACGGGAGCCCGTTGGAACACCACGGGAGTGGAAGCAGTTGGAGCGCACAGCCACAACGGCACCGACTCGAAGAACAAGGCGGCGCACGAAGTCCGTGCCATCGTCGAGCAACCCCGACGCCTGCTTCATTGAGATGTACGGGGCAATGACGACGTCGACGGCAGAAAATGCAACGGCCTGCCCCTCCAGCTTTGCCATCTCCGTGTCGTTCTTAGCCGCAGCCAGTGAAGTGTGCGTAGTCAACCGCACTGCCGACGCACGGGGAGCGTCCGTGCGGCGCGATGCCAATAGGGCGAGGTCGTCATCAGTCTGAGCCCCAACTCGGAGACGGAGCAAGAGACACAGCAGTACAGCGTCGCTGACGTGACGCCACGTCGTAGATAACTCCCTTGCTCGGTTGCCGAAGATATCACGCCACACGGGCGAGCAAAACGCAAAGGAGCCCACGGGAGGAGCCAGCTGCAAGAAGTCTCCGGCAAAGACAACAACCACTGGGCCAAATGGTGTTGAGCAGGTACGCACTGCGCGCAGCACCTCGTCGAGGCGCTCGAGGAACTCCGCCGAAATTGCGCCTATCTCGTCAATAACGAGAACCATGGCGTCGCGCATGCGCCCCTTAGCAGCTCGCGGTGTCACCTCATGCACCACGTGATCAAGAGGATGGGAGATGTCTGCGTGGCCATGGATGAAGCCGGCCCATGAGTGCGCCGTAATACCCCCTACCATGTTGGCAGCCACACCGGTTGTGCCGCAAACCGCCACGGTAACGCCGGCATCACGCAAGGCTCGAATGATCTTCCTGAGGAGGAAGGTCTTCCCAGATCCCGGCGGCCCCGTCACAAACACGCCCTCCTTGTCGCATACTTGCTGGCACACTCTCAAGGTGTCGCCAGACAGACCTTCTGGGAGAACAACCCCAGTGGGTATTGCCGACACCTGCCCACGTCTGCTGACGACGCTGGTCGCGTCCGACTTGGAAGCCCGAGACCAGTCCACACGGCGAGGAAAGGCACGCTGCAATGGGGGCGCAGGTAGTGCTGGTGCCAGCCGAGCCACAGGTAGAGCTGGTTGCACCGGGCGCGCAGGTAGAGCTGGTAGAGGCCGAGAAACGGGTAGTGCTGGTGTCAACCGAGGCGCAGGCCGTGCTGCTTCTGTCGGCCCGATCTGTCCATCTGCTCCTAGGCGGCGTTTGCGACCGCTGACGGAAGCCTTGAAGTTGCGCACGTTGTCGCGTGGGGGGGCCGCAATCCCACGAGGATGATCATTGTTACGCGCAATGACCTCGACGCCGAGAACGGCCTTGCAGTTGCACAGGTGCTTGATGAAGCTGCTCACACTTCCCTGGCTGCCGAGGTCCACCTGTCTCACGCAATCCGGAAAGGCCGCACGCAGGGTGCAGATAGCGGAGGCCGTCATAAGCGGACGGAGGGACGTCGTCGCAGCATCATGGCACGCTCCCACTGACCAACGGCGAGCACGGTCCTTGGAAGTGAAGGCCCGCAATAACAAAGTCCAACGTCGCATGAGATGTGTCCGTAGGTCAGCTGCCTCCAGAGCACCAGGACCAGCCACCAAAAACACCCCGGACGCCGCAGTGTTGTCCGCGTGGCGCGTGGCGACGTACAGGTAGCGCGGGTTTATACCAGGAGTGGTGGAGATGAATGGAAGAGCTACTCAAATGGCCGGCGGTCTTGAGGAAGAGGGTCGCGTCGTGGTGAGGGCAGCCGCCATTGAAGAGGTCGCGGCGCGGAACGGCGACGCGCAAAAGACGAGCCCAGCCGGGGTGGACAGGAAGAATGTTGAGTGCGTCTCGCCGTGGGCAAGCGACGTCCTCAGCTTCGCGTCGCATCCCGTGCCAGCTCGACGAAAAAGCCGGAGACAGAGACGAAGGGTTCCGCGCAGACGGGAGACGCCGCCAAACGCGAAAGGGGGGGGGAAACAGCAGAGATGGGGGGGAGCAGCGTGGCGGAGTCGGGGAGTACGCTGGGTGTTGTGCGAAGGAGGGGAGGTAGTCAACACTGGGGGGAGTACCGGGGTAGTCGAAGAGCAGCCGGAAGGAAGGAGGGGGGAGCAGACAGCGGAAGAGAGTGGGAGGATTGGCGGGGGACTCGTGGGAGGGAGGGCATCCGGGTAGGACAGGACTGCCTTCACGGGTGATGACGGCGTGATGTGTGGGGGGGGGGGGGGGGGGGGGGGCAAGATGGGGTGGTGCAGCGGCCGGGTGGGGGCACAAAGATCGCTCGTGTCCGCGAAGTACCGGCGAGCGTGGCTACAGAGTGGTGGTGCGCGGGAAGCGCACTCTGGCGCGTTGTGACCGCGCCAACGCGGTGTGGCGCCACGCTCGGCAGAGCGCGCGCAAAGCAACAGGCGTGTACGTCCCCGTTGCCCACGTCTGCGCCCTCCGAGCACGAAAATGGCGGCGATCGAAGCCTGCGGGAGATATGTCGGCGCGGCGGTCAGCCATCCACAGCCAGAGATTGACGTCGTCGGCGGGCCGTCACATTTCTCATTTGTGCAATCTGCAGCAGTGTCGGCATGTGTCGGTCTCTTTTTGGCATTATTTGGAGAATACGCGGGGGGTGCGTCACATCTGCGCTCGCAGTCGTCGGCAATCGTGGGTGCATTTGGTGGAGGATGCCGTCTGGGACACCACTCAAACTGACTCAAACTGACTCAAACTGACTCTAATCGCCCAAACTGGACGTGCCGACCCGGCGCGGCGCGCAGCGCGGCTGTGCTGGGCTCCGGGGCCGCGCCCGCGGCAGGGAAGTGGCAGGGGGGCGGCGGGGGCGGGGCGGGGGGGCACCATCCGCGTAGTAAACAGCCGGCAGACGGCGCGGTCAGATCCGCCTCCCACCGGCTCTTCTTCCCGCATCCCACACCCGTGAGCAGACCGCTCATGGCGCAGTCTCATCAGCAGCTCACTTGTCCACAATGACGGGCGCTACCAGGGCGGAGCGGGTGCAACCGGCCGTGTTGCAAACGTCCACCAGGTAGCCCAGCAGGCCGGTGCACCCGCCGCGGTTACAGGACTGGCCCGCCCCCACCGCGGACGGCAGGGAGAGCGTCGGGCCAACCTCCCCGCCCAGCGCCCGCGGCGTGTCGGGCTCCCCCGGTGCCGTGTCTGTTAGCACCAGCCACTGGAAGTGGGGAGCCGCGGGCCGCAGCTCCCCAGTGGCCCGCCCCCGCCGCCGCCCGCCGCCTGCATTCACGTACGCCACCGTCAGCTGCACGGGGCTGCCGCGCCGGGAGGGGGGGTAAGTGAGCGCCACGTTAGCGGGGGGGCGGGCGTCTTGCACGACCAGCGGGTCCACGTCGGTGGACACGAGGAGGGTGGTGTTGGCCACCGCCGCCGTTGACCCGACGGTTCGGGTACAGCCGGGGGCGCTGTACTCCATCCACACCACCGATCCGTTGGCTGACAGGGGGACCCCGCCGCCGTCGACGCCGCCGCCGCTGCCCGTCAAGGCCGCCACATCCACCCGCAGCTCCCGGCTGGTGGTCGGGCGCGAGCGGCAGAGGGTGCCGTCGGACGCCCGCGCCACGGCCACCATCACCAGCCCCACAGGGCTGCCAACGGTGGAGCGAACGACGGCGGCGGCGTCGCCCGGTGCCAAGGCCAGCACCCACGGCGGACGGGTGCGGTAGGCAACCACGGGCGGCCGCGCCGCCAACATCCGCACGTCGGGTGACCGCGCACACACCGGCCACCCCGCTTCGCCCGCAACGCACAGGGTGGCAAAGACGGCAGGGGAGCCACACCGGCGGGAAGCCTCCCATGCCTGCTCCAGGTAGGAGCCCGGGCGGGGGGTCACCAGCTCGCTGCTCGACGACATTGGGGTGAACAGGAACTGCGACACCCGCCACGGCGCCGACACCCCGTCTTCTGCCGTTGCAAACACCTGCACCCGCACGGGGGCGCCGGCGCACGAGGCGGCAGCAGCGATCCATAGGTACCACGGCTCAGGGCCGCCACGGGCAGTGTCCCCGTAAACGTTCTCAATGACTGGGAGAGGGCAGCCAGAGCGCATGGGGGGGGGGCTCATGTCGTCCTCCGCGTCGGGAGGGGGTGCCGTCGCAGCGGGAGTCAGCGTGGTAACCGGCGTCGGCCAAGGTGACCTGCACCGCCCGTCGGGGGCGGGCGGTGCGGTGGGCATCGGGGCGGGCGGCGGCGTCCCCGCCGGCGCCGTGGCGCACGGGGCGGGGGTGGCACCCGCAATGACCAGCCGCACCGATGTTGTGGGTAGCGGCGGCCTCTCCCCCCCCCCGGCAACGTAGGCCGACACGGTCGCAGCGCCGACGGGCAGCGTCATGCCCTGGACCGACCTCGCTTCCTTCCCGGCCGCCACGTACGGCGCCACCCGCTCCGTCCGTGCGTACGAGGCGGGCTCGACAAAGACGACGGGCAGGCGGCGCCCAGCCGACGACAGGGCGGCAATGGTGTACGTGCCGGGGGGCTCCCCAATGGAGGCACCGTCAGTGAGGCGGCGGCGCCAGGCGCCGGTGGCCACGTCGACCAGCCAAAAGCCCACCACCCGCGGTGGGGACGACTTTGCATTTGTCGCCGCCGCTGTCACCGCCACCGCAGCAGCCAGGAGCAGCAAGAGGGGAACGCACAGGCGACCCATGATGACTTGCAAGGATGAGGATGGTGGCATACAGGGCCCCGATAACAGGGGCGAGGATGAGGGCGTGGTGGCAACACCTCGCCCGCGTTGTGGATTCCGCTTCCAAGCTGCTGCGTCCCTGTAGGCCCTTGGTTGGCCTTTGCGACAGTGGCGGTGTGGGGGGGACAGTCACTCCGCCTCAGGATGGTGATGGGGCTTGTGGCTTGTGGTCTGGGGGCGCCGGCGGCTGACATGCCAGTTTCCCTACCGGCAAAGCAACGCCCCTTCCATGGACCGCCCGAGTGCGGCGCAGCGGAAATGAGGAGAGACGCACGCGTCTCTTCGCCTGGCTGCCCCCATCACCCCCCCAGGCCTCCGTCCCCACTGGCCCGTGTCATTGGTCGAGGCCACCCGGCGTGGCGCCTTTCAACGAGGCACGGGGGGGACGACACCCACCCCGTCAGCCACCACCGCGTCATGCGTCGTACGACGCATGAAAACCTCACTGGGTCGGGGCAGGGAGGGGGTCATAGGGGTACACCGGCCAGGCGTCCGAGTCCAACCCCCCCCCCGCAGCGGCGTCGGTAAGGGGGGCGCATCCCCGTGGGCTATCGATGCGCCGCTCGCCCCCCTCCTCCCCGACCGCGTAGCGGCTGCCGCGGGTGTCCGTGGCGACACTGTCAGGAGAAGCGAGGTCGGCAGGGCAAGCCTCGGCCGGAGGGCAGTCGGCGGCAGCCGGGCGGCTGTTAAGCACGGGTGGAAGAAGAGCGTTGCAGTGATCGAGGCGCGCACATCGCAACGCAGAGATGGGGGACGCGAGGCATATCGACACGTCGCGGCGCCGCCACGAAGGCGGGCAAACTGGCGGCAGCGTTGGTCAACGAGGCGCTTGCACAGAAGCTCCTCTCTCGAGACGGGCAGTACAACAACAGAAAGACGACAACCCCGCGTCGAGTATGCATGCTATTTTCGCCAGGTGTGCGGAAGCAGATCAAGAAAAGTCATATGACTATGTACATACGTAGCATCATTAGTACATAGATATTGTCGAAAAGGCTTGGTCCCATTGGCAGGGCGTTGACTGGATGCGTTCCATTGGGTGATATCTACGCGAATTCCCATCCCTCTTTGTCAATCCTAAAATAGGTAAATGTTTGAGAAACAGGTCTTTTTTCTCGAGAGATTGGGCTGTGGAGGCGCCTCAACATAGATAGATATGTAATCCAAAGCCGTTTTATGGCCGCCAGCCGTACGAAGCACCGGCAGAGGTCTAAAGCTTCAGATAGGCAACCCACGCAACCCCGTCGAGCACCCTTTTGCTTGTTTATCTACCCGTACTCGCCAGGCTCAGGTCCACATGATGCTATCGCCCTGTCACCTCTTCTTCTCTGACGACGAGGTCGCCGTGGTCCCCGCCCCTGACCGGGCGGCACCCGGCTGTCCTCCGAGATGCAAGAGCAGCTTGAGGTTGCCTAAGCAAGGACATTCCAAAGGCGAGCAGCTTCAAACCAGGCGGGGAGGAGGGGAAGGGGCAGGGCGTGCATGGTCGCTGGGGGGCCTGGGGTGGGGCGCCAAGGTCGGGGCTGCCAGCCGGGGGAGGGGTTGGGCGGTGCCAAAGTGCCCGAGACAGACCCGGGTGGTGCAACGTGAGCCACGTCGTCGGTGGGTGCCTAGGGGTGGGAGAAAGACGAGCCGCCCTGCTACTGACTCCCACGTCCGTTTTTCTCTATATGTAGTTTGGCGACCACCACCGGGGGTTTCCCATCGCGCCCGCGGCGCGGGCGCGGCGCGTGGCGCCCGTCCTCTTGCGCGCCAAAGACGGTGGCTTGCCCCCCCGCACGAGACAACACACTCAACACTCACTCAACACTCACTCAACACTCACTCAACTCTCACTCAACAGCCACTCAACACTCACTCCCCAAAATGGCTCCCCGCATTGGGGGGGGTGGCGTGCCGCCTCGGGCTACACCGGCGGCGGTGGTGGTGCTTCATGTTCAGCTCCCTTCCCCTGTACACCCCCCCCCACCCCCCCCCCTCCTCCCGCCGTGGTAATTTGGTGGATGAGGACGGGGAGGGGGATATCCATGCATGTCACAAGAATATCTGGTCGCCCCAATGATGCCCGCGACGACAATCACAACGTGTGGGCCGTGGACGGTGGTGGAGGCAAACTTCTGGTTGATCACCCCCGCTCCGCGCAGAGAAGCGCATGCCTTTATATAACGCGGGCAAAGGCTTCATCAGGTGAGGCAGCGGCGGCCGCCTCATCAGGTGAGGCAGCGGCGGCCGCCTCATCAGGTGAGGCAGCGGCGGCCGCCTCTCCTGCGGGGGGAGGGACAGGGCCCCCAATTTTTGCAGCTGCCGACCTCTGCCACTCCCCGTCCCCCAGCATCGTCAGCTTTTGAGACGCGGGCTTAATATTTTTCCAAAAGTTTAGCTTCCTACTAAAATAGATGTGAAACGTGCGATAGAGTGTCGTCCAGGATCGCGGGGGCTGCGCAGCACTGCTTATCGCCTGTCAAAAATTTCTTGCTTTTTTGGGAAATTCTCGAGCAAAAACCTGCATAAAACCTGCATCGACCCCCCCTCAAGCTTCATAGAAACCGCTTTTACCCCCGCTTCTTGCTTTCTGCCTACAACAGCTCGGGCGATTGGTGGTCGCCACCTCCCTTGGTATGACCGGAAGCGTTCGGGGCAGGAGAGCACTCTCGTGAAGCGCAAAGAAGCGACCGACCATCGCTACGCTTGGGAGCAATGTTTAAACAAACGCGTTTAAAAGTCGCGCAATCTCTCGCACTGGTTAAGCAAAAACCTGCGCGACGACAGCTTTCGAGGGTCTGCACGGAAAAGTCTCTCCGCCTTGCTCGACATCTACAACGTGAATTCTGACCAATGGAACGCTCCGTCCAGCAAACAGCAGCGCCACCGCTGTTCTCATTGATTGATAGAACACCGACAGCGGCCGTCGTGTCGGTCATCCTGGGGGAGATTCTTTGGCCTCAGCCCATCCCCTCGATCAGAAAAGCAAAGTTCTGCTTGAGCCGTTCATTTTCGTGTTCGAGCAGAGCAAGAATTCGCACAACGAAGCAAGAGATCTGGCCAAAATCGGGCTTGTATCTTGACAGGGGATAAGCACTGCTGCGCTGGGTGCAGCTGTGTACCTGCAGGCACGTTCGCAGTTGATGGTCCCGACGTCCCACCTCGCGCCTCCCATTCCACCACCCCCACCCGGTCGGCCATCCATGTACTGTTTGCCGTTTGTTGTGCACCCGCCCCCCTCCTCCCCCCTCCTTCCCCCACTCCCTTGTCGCCCGGCTCCCGATGCCGCCCGTACCCTGCCGCCCGCATCCGTCTCGGACGCTGCCGTCCCCTCCGGCGGCGGCCATCCCTGCGGGCGGACACACGGGCGCCCCCGCCAGCCTTTCCCCTCCGGTGGACTTGCTGGGGTGCCTCCCCGACGAGCTCCTTGACTGCATCGTTGCTGCGCTGCCTACCGCCGCAGACGTGTCGGCGCTGGGGCGCACGTGCCGTCGTCTCGCAGCCGTCGCGGCCCCTCGCTTGGCCACCCTGCGCGCCGAGAGGGCTGCCGCCCGTGCGGAGGCTGCGGCTGCTGCACCAATGCCGCAGCCGTCGCATCCGCTCTTTCCTCTGTGAAGGGGGAGGGTGGTGGGGGGGTAGACGCTCCCGCCTGCGTGACGATGACGTTTGCATTTTGGCCGCAGCACCCGCAACGGTTTCCTGGTGATGGAGGCTGAGCGCATGCCCCGAAGGCGTCTCCCGCGGATGTCCGGCCGTCGGCGGCCGAGCGGTGGCAGCACCCGGGGTCGCGCCTCCGCCAGGGGGCAGCGCCTGAGAGCGCGAGGATGGCGGCGCACGGTCGACTTCTGGTGGGCGGCAGCGGTGGTCGTCCGGCAGATGGCGCGTGTTGGCAGTTGGTGAGGGCAGGCGCCTCAGCCACAGTGGTCTGTGTGCAAAGCCGCGCGTACCGATTTGGATCGCGGGCCTGGTGGACCCCGCTGCCGATTGCTGCTGCGGCCGCCGCCCCAATGTTGCCACCGTTGTCGCATTGTCTCTGGGCTGCGCTCTTTTGGATTGGCGGCACGCAGAGCCAAGCGGGCGTACAACAAGGAGTGGCAAGGAGGCGTGCGGCAAGGTCTGCGAGGTGAACGAGGAAGCGCTCGCCTGAACAGTGAGCAGCAACATCGGGATCATGTCGCAAGGAAGGAAAAGAAATCAGAATAAAGAGGAAAAAACATTCTGAGCAGAGGCAAAGAGGAAGGTGAACGTACACAGCGACTTTGTCATGTAGGCAAACCAACGCGACGGGACAACTACACTGGCTCGACGCTTGAAAAGGGGAGCCACACCGCCGCGCAGCAACACTGCCGCTCAGCAACACCACCGTAACAAAAGTAGACGGAGCCACAGGCGGTGGCGGAATAGAAAGAGACCGCGACGGCGCTCTAAAAAAAGAAGAGTGGATAGGACAACGCGGAAGCAAAAGAAGCAAAAGCCAACTGGCCAGTCGCGCTTACAACCCCGCCATCTCCTTCTCCAGAGCCGCCAACTCGGCCTCCTCTTCCGTCACCGCCGACGACGTCGTCTGCGACGACGCCGCAGCGGGAGGCGCCAGCGGCCTTGCGTTGGGCACCGCCGGTGCATCGGTGAGCTTGTCCTGCTTCATCTCCGTCTCAAGGCCCGCCAGCTCCGCTTCCAGGTCGGTCTCATCAATGAGGGCACCACCCATGACCTGCTGACCGAGGGCCTCGCTAATCTCTTGTTGCTGGTCCATACCCTCCTGCATGTCGGCCATGACATCGTCCACCTTCTCCACCGTCAGGTCGCCATGGATGTTCTTGAGCTCCGCCTGCGCATCAGCCACCACGCCAATCGTGCCAGCGTTAAATGCGGCCGTCTCCAGGGTCATGATTTGCTGCTCCAGATTGAAGCGCTGACCCGAGATGTTCTCCACCTGCGCCTCGAGCAGCTTCTTCTGCTTAAGGCACATGGTCGCCCGCCGGCGGTCCTTGGCCTCGAGAAACTTCTTTGCCTTGTCCGTCTCCGTCGAAATCTTTTGAGTGATGTACTCCTCCTTCTTTTCCAACAGCTGGATGCGGTTGCGGGTGTTCATGATCACGTTCACCGTCGCCTCCTCATCCCGCTGCGCCTTCGTCCGCACCACCGCGGGAGTCGCGGCGGTGCCAGCTCGGGAACCACCGCGGGCATTGGCATTCGAGGGGCGGCTGCCGCTGCCGCTACCCGCGGGAGCCGCCGGCTGCTGCTTTTTGTCGCCCTGGAACGGCTTGGGAAAGGGCAACCCAAAGAGCCCCATGGTGGTTCGGTTGCACAGGAAT
Source organism: Pyropia yezoensis (assembly GCA_009829735.1). NCBI lineage: Eukaryota > Rhodophyta > Bangiophyceae > Bangiales > Bangiaceae > Pyropia > Pyropia yezoensis. The sequence goes on from CM020620.1 coordinate 20,864,794, forward strand.
GCAGCGCTCACGAGGAACAGGTCGGGGGGAGGAAGATAGGAAGTGGCCGGAAAGGGGGTCGCTCACGCACCCTAAAACAGCAGCGGCCTCGGCGTGTGGGGAACACGACGTCAACAGAAATTGGGAAGTCAGTCGAGCAAGGCGGGGACCGCCGCCAACGGACCGGCAAGATGACAGGCTGAAGCAGCCAAGTGATGCTGGTACAACACGCAGGCCAGAGCACCGACGCAGCAAGCCCCCAAGCGGCACACCAACGCCTCGTCTCCACACACACCCACCACCCGCCCCCCCGCAAACCGAGACGCACAGGACCGCCCGATGGCCGCCGCCGGGGAGCCGTGTGCAGCGATAGGGGACGACGGCACGTATGCACCCACGGTCGGGACTCGTGTGAGAAATCGGCAGCGTCACAGCGTGTCGCGGTGCCACGGGCAAACGGCTGGGTTCGACGCGGCATTCGCGGGGGCGGCGAGCGCGCACACCCTCCGAGGCCCGGTTCCGCCTCACTCCAACGCTACCCTCCGTGGGGGGTTACCGTGGGCCCTGCTGTGGGACACCCCTCAGAGCGACAGAGGCCTGCACGCGATTTTTTTTCCTGTTTGCCCACAAACCGGCTCCAATCGTTGGGGCTCTCCAGACGGGCCGGCCTGGGGGGTGTGCGGTGACACAGCGAGGGCAGCTGCCAGAGCATACGCGCATCGGCAGCAGGTGGGGTGCTGGTGGGTGTAATCTCTATGCATTGCAGCAGGGGCACCCAAATTACGTGCACGGTGCCCACCGCTGCAGACGTCGCATCCCGCTGGAGACTCCTCGTCATGATGACGTGGATATTTTCGAGAGTTGGACGTGTACACGGGTGTTCCGACCCTTCTGTTCAAGCCTTGACAATGTGCGATGACCATTAAGATTCGTACATTCTCGACAAGAAGAACATATGTGTAATTACCCCCAACGTTGGCTTGAGCCCCAGCGAGAGAAGCGCCTGCCGCGTGCCGCGCGTTCTCATGGTTTCCCCGTCCCAGCGCTTTGCATGCCCCTCGCGGCAGCGTTCAGCCGCTCGACCCGTTGCCCCGTCCTTCATTCCGAGCTGTAGTCTGTGTCTTTTCGCGTCCGCTGCTTCGGCGAACGTCTCCGCCCCGTTGACGCATGCAGGCCGGCTGCCGATGTGAGCTACCGTACCTTCCCCCCCTTTCCCCCTTTCCTCTCCCCCCTGTGCACTCCCCTCGCACCCCCCCCTGACTCTTTCCCGTGTCCCACACATCCCGCTCCCTGCTCCCCACCCCTCTCCGTCGCGTCTGCCGCCCCCCCCTTGCCCTTGTTGCCTCCGCAGGCCGCCCCGCGTGTGTGTGTCTGGCCTCATGGCAGAGCGGGAGGTCGAGCCGTCGGGCAGCGACCGCGGCGGCACGGGGAGCTCCCTGTACGGGGCGACGGACTCGGCTGCGTCGTCAGGTCGCGCAGACGATGATTCCCTGACGCCCGCCGGAGGGGGGGATGGCAGCCGAGGCAGTGTCGATGGCTGCAGACGTGATGGCGACGGTAGCGGTGGCAGTGCAACGGACCTGGAAGCGGAGGGCGGAGACCTTGAGGCGGGGATTAACGGTGCTACTGCCGCTGCCGCGGCTGTGGCTGCCGCTGCGGGGACACAAGATGAGGAGGCAGAGGGGAGTGGAAAGAAGGGAAAGAAGGGGAAGAAGCAGAAAAAGGCGAAGAAGCCCCAGATGAAGGATGACATCAAGACGTCCATGGCGTCGGAGCGCACGTTCTTCAAGGTATGCCTGTCGTGTCGACAAAGCCCTTGGGGGGGAGGGCGGGGCGGGGATGGGGGAGGCAGATGCAAGCGCGGGTGTGTGTGGGGGATTGCATGTCCTCGGTGCCGCCATGGCCGTGCTCGCCTGCCCCTGCGGCCCTGCATTGCGTGGCTGCTGGGTGCGTTGCAGCGCGTGAGATTGACACTATGTGGCACGTGTTGAGGCGCTTATGGGACCCCTTTGAGACCACCTGGTGCTGGAATTGCCGCCGTTGCCATTATTCTGTCGCTGGTTATATTCCCGCCCCTCCTCTCTTCTCTCTCGTTTCCCCCCCCCGCACTCCCGCCCTCTTTCCCGCCGTCGGCCCCATTCCAGTGGATTTGGACGGGCTTCCACATTGGCGGCGTCGGGACGTTTATCCTCGGCTTTTTCTCCTCTGACGGCGGCTATTGGCGGCTGTCGCTGGTGGCATTTGCGTGGCTGGTGGCGTTTGGCGGCATTTTTTACGGGCTCGCCCAGTTTTATCGCCGCCGTGCGGCGCTCCGGGAGGGGCGGCTGGAGCCCGAGGCGTGGGAGAACCCACACGCGCCGGCGATTGTGGTGGCCATGTTCACCGTCGTCATCTCGTCGGTGCTGGTGTTTGCAGTGGCCACATCCTGACAAGGGAGTTGAGCGGGGGTTGGGTGTGGAGAGGACGGTAGAGGAGGAGGGCTCATGGGGACATTCGTGGGGCTTTAGAAGTGGGGTGCATCATATCGGCGAGCAGGATAGGGGATTGGGGGGACCGGCGAAGCAGCGGTGTACACCTCATCAATGGAAAGAGGATGGCGGCCTGTAAGGCTCGCGCCACCTTACCCCGTCTCCTCCCGCCCTCTGGCCTGCTCTTTCCCCCCCCTCTCCTGCCAGTTGCGGCTGCGCAGGTGCAGCGGCTGCCGCCGCCGCCACCCGGCGGCGAAAGGGCTCCTGCCGCCGCGGTAGATTTCTCCGCCAGCGTCCCGCCGCCACCATGTGGCGTCCGCGACCGCCATCGTCAGTTGTCGTGGCGCCCGACGGGACCCTACTGGGAGGTGAGGATAAAAGAGTGCTGGGCAAACGAAGCTGGCGGCGGGCGCTGCGGTGGGTCCTCCCCCGCGGCAGCGCGACTGTTCAGAGCTGCCTTTCCAAGTGGCACGCACCAACCCAACGCAGGCCCGGCACGTGGCCTGCGATCATGGTGAGCGGCGTCGGGAGGCCGCCCGCCCCGAGAGGGACCCTGCACCGCTCCTATTCCACAGGACATATGTGCACGGGGCGCCTGTAGCGGTGTGTGCAGGAGTGGATGGCGGCCGGGGACGCCGCGCCCCGCGACGGCCCTACATTCCACCGTTCGCACCAGTCGGGCGCCGACAAGGGGGGCACCCCCACTGGCAAAAGACTCCACCGTCCCCGCTATAGTGGTTGCGACGCCTACCCGGCTGTGGGGTAAGGAACGAGCCACGCGGCGGGCTTCGTTCACTCCACGCAGATCCAATCGTCCCGTCTGTAGGGCCGTTGGGGACTCAAAGGACTCGGCTGCCGCGGCCCTACTACTCACCGAGGTCGCTGAGACCCGCCTGGCCGCCGTCGCGGGGCCGCTCCCTCGCCAGCACCGTCCAATGCAGCGCCGGTCAGGAAGGAGGACAGCGGGGACACCTGGCCAACACGCGCCCTCCTCTGAGCTCTGCCGATCGGGGGTACAGATCCGCGCGCCCACCCCCCGCGCTCTCCGAGAAAGGCGAAGGATCCAGTGGATCAGGCGAGGCCCCCTCTGGCTGCAGTCAAGGCAGGGTTGGTCGGGGGTCGATTCGGATTCGGATTCGGGTTCGCGAATACTGTGGATTCGCCCGAACTCTGGAAGCGTTCCACACGAACGACACATGCATTGAGAACACGTGGCAAGCAATTGACCACGTGTGAGCGTACTTGACAGAACTGGCATGGTCACTTGACCGGGTCTTGCAATGGGTGATGACGTGTCCACGCACACGGCCGTAGACAAGCATCAGGCTCCGTCGGGGTTGCGCGCTCTTGGACGGTGTGAGGCTGCGGAGGGCGGGGAGCTCATGCACCAGCAGCACGGTGACAGCACCTGATGCACTGCCTGACCGTTTCGAAGACCTGTCAAAGCTGCCAGATGAACGAGCGTGGGACACGTATTTTAAGGTGCCGCGGGTCAGTCATCGTAGGGTGGCGCCGCGTGGCGGCAACCAGTGAGCTCCCTCCACATACAGTATGGGCATATCCCATGATACTCGCTCACTGCATTAGAAGACGGCTCCGCCTGTCTCTGGAGATCTCCCGAGCAAGGGTCGTACAGTACAGAGCCAGTGGGGAGCCATCTCCAGGCTCTTGGTGTGTTATTGTGTAAAGTTCTTGCACACGTATTAACTTTTTTTCAAGTCTATCCGAACCGCGTTCGGATTCGGAAACCCGAAATACACCGTATTTGCCGAACGGTGGAGTGATTCGGGTGTAACGAAGCAAAAACCCTGAGTCAAGCGCCCACAGGGCCAGGTGCTGCTCGCGCCGGCCGACCCGCCAGATCACCGCCACGTGGCGGTCACCCGCCGGGCGGCAGCAAAGCTGCTGACCGTGGCGAAATGCACGTGGAGCGGACGGGCATGCGATGGACCCGTGGTGGCGGATTTTAGGCCACGTCCTCCTCCCGGCCTGGCACCCTGTGAAAACAAGGGGTTGCTGGGAGGGCAGAGGGCCTAGCCAGCCGGAAATCAGGGACACGCCGAGCGCTCTAGGAGGATGACGGAGAGAAGCCGCCCCCGCACGAGCGGCGGGCGGGCAGGCCGCGCGTCCGCCGTCCGCGTCCGCGGCACAGACGCGGCCAGCCGGCCGGCTGGGGGTGGGGTCGGGAGGAGAGTCCACCCTCGCTGTCCGTGGGGGGGGGGGAATTGAGTTTTTGCATCAGCCCGCCACGAGTCCTCTCTGTGGGGCTTGCATACAGTAGCGGCCAGCGCATTGGCGAGGGCGGGGGGTCAGGAGGGGGGCCACACCGGGCCGAGCCAGCGTGGCTGTTTGTAGAGTATCGGTGGGCTCTCGCCACGTCGTCTACGTCCGCATCCGGTCGGACCCGGCCGGGTGGTGCCGGTGGACAGGCGACGGGGGGTGCGACGGGGAGGAGGGCGTGTACTGTACCTGTTGCACCCACTGTTGCCTTCCTGCTGTTGAGCTCCACCAGATGGGGCGGGCGGGGACCCCCCCATCGCGCTGGGCGGTGGGGGACTACTCCCATTCAGCGTCCCCCCCACCGAGCTTTGGGGCACAACCCACAGCCCCAAAGCACCGCGCGCCCAAGGGGCGGGTGTGTGGCTGCCCCCCACGGCGACGGCGGCCGCGACAGCCGCCCCCCCCGCCGCTGCCCCACCAGATGGGCCGCGTCACCGCCGCCGGTGGCTCTGTCGCGCCGCCGCTGCCGGTGGAACGGGCATGTGCCGCCGCCCGATCCGCGGATCTTGCTTGGCGGGGAGGATGACCGTGCAGCAATGGGGGGTGGTCGCAAAGAAAGAACCAAAGGGTTGTCAGGGGGACGTGCTGTGGTGGCTGGGGTGGCGCCGCCCGGCCGAGGACCGTGACTGCAGGCGGGCGCACGGCCCTCGCGGCGCGCACCCCTCCCGGTCCCAGGCTGGCCTGCGTCCAGAGCTGTGTACGGAAGAGGGGTGAGAGTGGCGGGGGGGGAGGACGGGGGATAGCCCCCCGCGCGTCCACCCACCCCCCACAGCCGGCGCGGTCGCTCTCACGCGCGCCGCCCTGCCCGCTCCCTTCTTTACCGCCCAGGCCGCCCGTGCCGCGGCGGGGGGGGCTGGATGTCTGGTGCAACGCACGCTCTCCCTCCTTCGCCCTCCCCCTCTTGCCCGCAGCTTGGTCAAGCCGCCCGTGTCCGTGCTTGCCGTTGGGCTCGCCCGCGCCCCCCCCAGCCGCACGCGGCGGCCGCCGCCCGGCGGTGGCGGCGCAATGGCGTCCCGCCCCCCCCCCTTCCTCCTCCGCAGGGACATCACGTCAGAGGAGGCCCCCGCGGCGGGGCGCACCCTGTCGGGGGCCTCCCCCGCCACGGCCGCTGCGCCCGCCGCCGCATCCTTTCCCGCCGCCGCCGCCGCCGCGGCGCTGCCCGCGCTGCCCGCCTACACCCCCGCCCTCCACCGGCGGCCGACGCCCGCCGGCGCGTTTGACCCCCCCATGCACACCGTCCGTGGGGCGTCGGGGTGGCTCACTACCCCTGCATCCGCCGGGGGGGGTAGGGGGGGGGGGGGGGCGCCGCCGCCGCCGCTGGTAATGCCAACCGCGGAGGGCAGTCCTACCGGGGGCGGGCAGACGCGGCGCCCCCCGTCTCGCGGGGGGCATCTGCCGGGGCTGGGGGAGGGGGCGACGGGGAGGGCGACGGCATGGCCGCTGCCATGGTGCGCGGCTTTTCCGCCGTCGCCCGCCTGGCCGGCCTCACCTCGGTGAGCACCGCCGGCTCTGGGGGTGGTGGTGGCGTGCTTGGTGGCAGCAGCTGGGCGCTGGATGAGGAGCTTCAGGCGGACCTCGCCGCCGCGGTGGGCGTCATTGGCGATGAGGAAGTGGGGGGGGGGGGGGTGGGCTGGCAGGATGTGGACTATTCGGCAGTGTCGCCGGGGAAGCCGCCCATTTGGGACGATGGACAGGAGGGGGGCGAGACGGACCCGCCCCGGCCGGGCCGGGCAGACGGCCCCACCCACTCATCATCGAGCGGCGGCGAGGCGATGAGGCGTCTCGCCATGGCCAAGGCGGTCGCGGACGACGGCGGGGAGACGGTGGCAACGCCGCCCCGGCTGATCGCCCCCTCCTTTGAGGAGTCCCTCTTCCCCGACTGGGGCCCCGGCCGACTGGGCGCCGCCGCCATCCTCGCGGCGCACGCATTTTACCAGCAGCTCTTCCTGTGGGTGCTCGCCGCCAACGCGATTGTGCTGGGCCTCTTCCTCCGGGGCTCCCTCCGCCTCTCCCCGGATGATCTCCCGCTGGTCGCGCTGGTCAACCTGGCCGTCTCGGTGGCGGCCCGCAACGAGGTGGCCCTGCGTGCCTTTTACTGGCTCCTCACCCGCACGCCGCACGGGCTGCCCAGGGGCTTCCGTGTTGCGGTGTGCCGATTTGCATTCCATGTGGGGGGCATCCACAGTGGCGCGGCGACAGCGGCCGCCGGGTGGCTCGCCTACTTTGCCGTCCAGGCGGTGCGCGGGCGCGCCGCGACGACAGGACCCGCGGCAGCGGTTACGGCGGTGCGGTTGCTGGGGTGGGTGCTGCTCGCGGCGGTGGCCACCCTGTGCGCGTCGTCGGTGCCCACCTTTCGGGCGGCGCACCACGACGCGTGGGAGCTCACCCACCGGTACCTGGGGTGGTCGACGCTTGGGGTGCTGTGGGCGTTTCTGGCCACCGACGCAGTGCGACGGGAGGGGGCAGGCGGCGCAGACGGCGGGGCCGGTGGCGGCCCCGTCGCGGCCTGGGTTCTGGCCGCCGTCATCACCGCCTCGGTGGCCATGCCGTGGGCCTTTGTGCGGCGGGTGCCGGTCAAGAGTCTGGTGCCCCACCGCAACACGGTGGTCCTCCAGTTTCCCGGCGGGGCGCCCGCGGCGGGTACCTTTGGCCGTGTCTCCCACCACCCGCTGGGGTGCTGGCACTCCTTCGCGACCGTGGCTGCCGCGCGGCACGGTCGCACCCACGCCATGGTCATTTCGGCCGTTGGCGATTGGACACGGGCGCTCGTCGAGGCGCCGCCTTGTGCACTGTGGGTGCGGCGGCTGCACGCGCCAGGATTTATGTACAACATCCGCATGTTCCGGCGGGTGGTGGTGCTCGCCACGGGCGCGGGCATCGCGCCGGTGCTGCCGCACCTCCTCCAGTCGCCCGCCGCGGTGCGGGTTGTGTGGGTTTGCCGCGACCCCGAGGCCGCCTTTGGCCCCGAGATCCCTGGCATTGTGGCTGGGGGGGTGGGCTCGGTCGTCCACGACACACGGAAGGGGCGGGTGGACATGGCCGAACTTGTCCTACGAGTCGCCCACAATGCGGACGCGGAGGCGGTGTTTGTTGTCAGTGGGGAGGGCGTGACGCGGGCGGTCGTGGGTGGGTGTCTGGTGCAGGGGGTGCCGGCGTTTGGGGCTATTTGGGACAGTTAAAGAACGGGGGAGTGTTAGATAGAGGGATCGTCAACTGCTTACTCGACTGTGGGTGTTGCGGCTGCATAGATAGATAGCGAAACAAGCAAGCCCTTTGCCGACTGCCGCACGCAAGTGCGTATGACTAGATATCACGCAAAGAACCATGCGCTGTGACATATTCAAGAGCATACAAGGCAGCAGGGTGTATGTCGCGCCCGACCACCCGGCCACAAGGGATACGCGAAGAAAAAGAGAGAATTCTGGGGCTCACGGTACCGTGAGAGGGGGTCCACGATCACTTCCGACACCTGCCAACCCGATCTCGAGCCGATTCCTGAACCTCCCTTGACCTTTTAAGAAAGCACCACTGCGCGGCTGCACGTGGCCGGCCAGGTGGCGGCCGCGCAGCCGCAAACGGGGCTGCATGCTTGGCATCGCCACGGCCGTGCGCGAACCGGGCGTGCCGCGCTCCCCACAGGGGGTCAGACATCGCTATATTAATACCAAACGGGGTCCCCCCACGGGGACACGGCCCCGCCCAACGCCCCTTCTGAAAAATCTATTCCTGGGTCCGTGGGCGGTTTGATTTCCTGTGCCCGGACGCCACCATAATATTCAAGTCGCATTCTATCTAAAAGCACAACTGCGGGGAAAAGGGGGAACGCGGGGGCGCACCTGACCGGTCGTGGGCGAGGAAAAATAGATCAGTCCACAACGGCACGGCCTCCGCGGAGGCATCGGCCCCTCTTGTCGCCAATTTGGTACACGAAGGGGAGCCTTCGCGAGGACCCCCCGCATCCCGTACCCCCTCCACCTCCGGTCAAGCGGCGCTTCTCGCACGTCCCCCTCGCCGCCAACACTGGCCTCACACCGCTCGTACAGCAGCTCTGGCTGAGGGGCGGGAGTGGCATGTGGCCGCGCGCTTCCGCACCCGTTCCGTGCTAAATATGTAGTTCTTGCTCCGCACGGACCTCTTCGCATTGGCCAGCTGGAAGGAATATTTAGGTACATCTCGCGAGCATGGGAAATGGGATCGTCTGTCAGCAGCTGCTTGCCACCGCGACGGCTACGGCCGCGCTCTATCATCCCGGGTGAGGATGCAGCATTCGTCCATGATGGACGAACGCCGCATCCTCACGAGTCCCGCGACCCTCGGGTCGCAGGATAGGGGGGGCCTGAACAGTGGAAGATGAGTCTTACGGGGATAGAGTATGGTTAAACCCAAATTTGAACTTGATGCCTGAGACTTTCCGCCAATCGCACGCTGTGAAGAATCGAGGAGCCAATCAGTGCCTTGAACCACCCGGATTTTATCACGCCTCTTCCATGGCGAGGGTCGAGGAAAACTGCGAAAGGACATGCACAGCGATCGAAGTGAGCCGCGGAACGGGGACAGACAAACAGCGGAGCAGCGTATCCATGTAGTGAGACTGCAGTCTCTGCTGGGAAACAATGCGCTCTCGCTTCGCTGGCGCGAGGACAAGCGCTCCACGATCCCACAAGGAGACAGCTCCTGCCTCCACCTCGGGTTCATGACTGCCACGGACCTGCCCGCAATTGCCGCAGTCCCGCCATTCGCGCCCCTATTGGCAGGCCATTCTCAGGCTCCCACCGGGCTATCAGACAGATCTTGTCAGCCGGGGACAGCTCGCTGACAGCGCCCTTGTCCGCGCCATGTGGCCCCGCCGCCTCTGCGCAACCGCAGGGTGCGGCTTCTCACGGCGGCGTTTTGGGCCTCACCGCAGCTTCTCCCGCCTTGGGCCGCCGAGGACGCACAGTCTCGCGCTAGATGCAGGCCTCGAGAGCCTCCCAGGGGAGGGGAGTGAGGAATGCAAGTGAAGGCTTTGGAGGTGCGGTGGGGTGGGGCCCTCTGCTGTGGTGGGTCCATCCACTCTCCCACATTGGGGAGGTTTTGGGGGTGGCCGACGACTGACTAGCTGCTGGCACCGACGAAGCGACACATCGGACGGCAGACCCACCGCCCTCCCCTCCCCAATCACCCACGACCAAGGGGCGTACGGCAAGACCGCGCCGAGCATCCCCTGCGCTGTCGGTGACGCGTCACCGAACCTTCACGCGCTGTCCTGGGGGGCTGCGGCACTGGGGATGCACCTCCGGGCAACAACCTCTTCCTCCAAACGCCACCACCGTCTGGCGGGACGCCACCAGCCCATGGACCGCCGCGGACGTGGTGTCTACCGTACCCGCCGTCCCATTCAACGGCGAGGGCGGGGTATGTAACGATGGCGCCCGCCCGCCCCCCGCCGCGTGTGGCCCCCCCGCGTCGGCGGGTGACATGGCCGGTCATCACGGTGGGGGAAAAGAGTGGGTAGTTGGGCACGCCGGGCGGCTGGACAACGGCGGCAACGACGGCGGTGGTAGACGCACTGGGGGGGGCGTGCTGTTGGGGGCGGTCAGCGGCCACCGGCTGCAGCGGGAGGATGCGCTGACTGCCGCGGCCGTGTGGGCGCCGCAGGGGGGGGAGGGACGGGCGCAAGGTGCTGGCGGGTACGCCGCCATGACAAGCACCTCTAGCATGCTGCGGCGGCGGCGGTAGCGGCGGCGGCAGCGGAGGCTGCAGCGGTGGCAGCTGCGGCGGCTGCAGACGCCGCCCCGCCGCCCCCGCCACCACCCCCACCCTCACTCTGCCATCCCCGATGGTGGTCTCCGCCCCCATGAGGTATGGCGAGTCGTGGGTCCGAGGCGCACTCCGCGGTGAACAGATAGCGGTGGCGGTTGCCCTCGCTCTGACGTCGCATGTTCATGTACAGTACCTCGTCGTTCCCCGGGACGCGGATGTAGCATGTGCCTTGAAACGTCGCCAAAGACCAACAGGCAGCCGGCCGGCGGAGATGGCGCACGCACCACGAACACGAGCTGTAGAAAAGAGAGCAGGTTGGCAGCACAGAGGACTTTCTCGTCAGCCTGGACGTACCCCCCCCCCGCTTCATATCCCCCCCCTTCCCCCCCCCCGCTCAATAGCCCCCCCTTCCCCCCCCCGCCCCCTACCAGCCCCCCCCAGCCTCCCCCTCCGCACATCCGCTCCGGACCTCCCCCCGGCTCTCTCATCCCCCACCGGACGGTGCGTCAGGAGCTGCGTAGGTCCAAAACCCGAGCCCCCTTCACCGCCGCCCCTGCCCCCTGTCAGGGGGGGGAGGGCAGGCATTCCGCCACCACCTCCCCGCCGGCTCCCTCGCGTCACCCGGGGGGTGGCCATCGGGTCTGCCTCCATCGTGGGCGTGTGCACGTGCAGGGGTGTCAGCGCCCCCCCCCCCTCGCCCGTAAAGATGGCTGCCCCCCCAGGTCCCCGAACCGACTGTGGACCACCGCCGCCAAACGGGGTGGTCGGTGCGTAGGGAGGGGTACCTGCCGTGAGAGGCCGCGGCGTCGGCAGCCGCTTGTCCGCGTACGGCGGCAAGGGGGGGTACGGCGACGGAAGGGAGGAGCCAAAGACGCCGCCACTGAGGGGGGTGGTAGCCGCGCTTCCACCTGCCCCGCCGAAAGCAGCATGTCTCCCACCAGTGCTGAGGCCGTCGTCGTTGCCGTCGCCAAGAGGCGTGCCACCTAGCCCAGTGGCTGTGCCCGGTGCAGAGGACCCAATGACGCTTGTCGGGGTGCGGTTGTCGCGGCCGCTCCAGCCACGAACATCGGGGGAGCAGCTACCGCCGCCGCCACCAACAAGGCGGCTGTCATTCGCACCGCCGCCACCGCCGTCGCTCCCGTCCCTCACCTGACGGGCCGGCCCACTCGACGTGGACGCGACGGAAGCGCGAGAGCGACCGCCCGCAACCACCGTTGGGGGAATGAGCACCTTGAGGTGGGCACGCTTATACCTGCTTGGCGCCGTCGAAGGGCCGCCGCCACCGTCGCTCCCCGCTCCCTGCGACGAAACTTTCCCAATCGAAGGCTGTTGTGGCGACGGTTGACCTGGTGGCAGTGACTGTGAAGGAGACACCATGCCGGTAGCACTGCGACGGCCCGAGCTCAGCAGTGGTCCTGTTGGGCGTCCCCCAATCGCCCCATCGGCCCTTCCACCCTCGACCACGGGGTGCGACGACGGTACGCGCGGGGAGGCTGCCAAGTCCAGCAGTCCCGTTGCCGCATACACAGTGGGAGACGGCGGCGGTCGGCGCGCGGCAGCTGAGGCAGCTGGAGAGAAGGCCGCCGGCGGTGGGCCGACCATATCTGTCGAACCAACCGCAATGTGTGATATCGGCGGGCCACCACGGCGGGCGCCCAGTGTTGGTGCCGACACGATTGGCGCAGGACGGGGTTGATACTGCGCCAGAGGAACTCGGGGCTCCCGAGGCGTGCGCAAGTGGGAGTGCTCACTTCCGCTGGCGACAAAGGTGCCTCCCGCCGCATCCTTGGGTTCCGACGGAAGCAGCGATTCACTTGTGTGCCGGCGCTTGGCCGTGGGTGCATCACCAGGGCCAGGCGATACGGAGCGAGGCCGTCGGGGCCGCGACACTGCGCCGCTCATGTCTACGCCGGCAGCCGTCGCACGGCGGATGGCGGCTTCCGCCTCAGCCGCTGCAGCATCGGCCGCAGCCACGGCTGCCGCCGCTGCTGCGGCAGCCGCCATCGCGTTAGTTTTGGGTGCGGGCGACCGCGGCGTCAGTGGTGGAAGGGGATGGCTTCGTCGGCCTAGACGACCTGGTGACAGTGATGGATAGGATCCTTGCGGCTCGCCACTGCCACTACCGATGCCTGCCCCGCCGCCACCACCACTGCTGCGGTGGCGCGGCCCGAGTGGCGCCAGCGGTGCCAGCCCCGAATGGCGGCCCAACTTGTCGCCATTCCCCCCCCGTGGTAGCGAAGGTGGCCGTGGAGACGGGGGCGGAAGGCCTGCCGCACACCGCCCGCCGCCTTCTTCACCCACTGTCGATGCTCCCACTGCTGCGGCGTACGCAGTTGCACGGGGTGTGGCCGCGCCGCCACCAACACGAGGAGAAGCGCCATAGGGAGGGATTGTTGCCCGAGGGGATGTACCAAGCGCAGCAGCGTCGCCGCGGCCAGCAGGGGAGGGACCTCCGCCACAGGTACGAGTTGGGAGCGCTGCCCGCACCCCCGGCGCAGTCCCAGCTTCACTCTCTACCCATGGTGAGGGGCAGCCTCCGAGACCTCCAGATCGGGGAGACGGTGCTGATAGCCGATGCCTCCGCTCAATTGCCTCCGGTGCGCCACTACCTCCCCAGACACCATGTGAGGGTGGACGCGCCGGATCATGTCCGTAATGGGGACCCACAGCCCTCGCTGTGGGCGTCGTGGTCGATGCGGTGATGGGGTGGGGTGGATGAGCGGTCGAGGTGATACCTGGTTTCGTAGGGCAAGGCGCAGACGGCGGCTGCACGAGCTGCTTCGGCGACAGTGCCTTCCTGGCGGGTCGCCGCGGGGAATTCGTGGCAACATGCGGTAACGATGACCCCACGTCGTCAGGATGCAGCCCCCCAGGGTGCCCACATTCACCACCCATGGGGGCTCGAGAAACGGAGCCGCCCCCACCAGAACGCCCAGGGGCAGAAAAACTCCCTGGTGCTGAAGAGCCGCGCGGGCTTCGTGTTGAAGCGCGCGAGTCAGGCGACAAACCACCCACCGCGGCCGAGGCGCGAGTTGCGCCTGCAGCTGCACCCAAACGCGCCGGCGATGATTGTAGTTCGTGTGGCAACTGTTCCGGCCGTTGCGACGATTGCAACGGCGGCCGCACCACGTCGGAGAGCTCCGTTAGGCGCGCAGCAGTGCGCATTGATGCATCTGGAGGGGGTGACGCCAGTGGTGGTGGTCGTCCAGTGCGTCCGTCCCAGGTCTCTTGCGACTGCTGCTGCAGTGGAGCGCCAGGCAGGTGGTACTTCGGGCGCGCGACCTCCTCCTGGGGCGCCTGTCCGGTACGGCTCGCCTCGACGGGGCGCCCGTTTGATACCTCTCCGTCGGCGCGCCATCGTTGGGATCCGGCAAGGCTAGTAGCATCAGCATCAGCTTCCGAAGCAGGACCGACTCTAGGTGGCAACTGTGGCGGCTTCACCCCTCGCATCCTTGGTCGACCCCGCGTCGGTGGGATCACCGGCACTGGTTGCACCCACAGCTGTTGCGCCCCAGAAACGTTGTGCTCAGTCGTCGGGGGGTAGCCGCGCTGCGCATGAGAAGGTGCAGAGGGCCCCAATGAATGAGCAGGGGGGGGACAATCGCCTCGTGTACCTGGGGAGTGGGACTGGTACACAGCGGTTCGCGACGGCGTCTGCGGATGCCGCGGCGACGGCAGAGGGTGCCGCGGAGACGGCAGTGGGTGCCGCGGTGACTGCAAAGAGTAGTCGCTATTGATGCCGGACCCATGACGCGGAACTGTCGACGCGGTGGGGGGGACAGAGCTCCCCGACTCGGGTGGTAGACGAGGATGCACGAAGGGGACGGAAGAAGGTCCGGCGGACACCCGATGAATTGGAGGTGGCCCTGCGGACAGCCCCTCTTCATTGCTGGCTGCCTCCATTAGCCCCGCCGCCACAGCTGCGGCCGCGCGTGCCGCCGCTTCTCTCTCCGCAGTAGCCGCCAAGGTCGGTTGAGGTGGTGCTGGAGGCGGGCCCCGGTGACCATGGGCCTCCCAGTGGTTGGGGGCACGTCCAGCGCCACGAAGCTGACCGTCGTCACTCCCTCGAGGTGAGGCCCAGGGAGTCACTTCGGGCAATGGGCCAGACCGAGGACCCAGCGAAATTGGTTGGGTCAACCGCTGCTGGGGAGGTTGCCCGTCTGACGGTGAGGCCGGGTGCCACCGGGCTGCGCCCGCATCGGTCCCAGCCGGCGTCAGCGGAGTGATGGCCGCAATGCCAGGGCCACGACTCGAAAAACCCTGAGCAGCGAAACCGCGTCCGGCACTTCCGTTGCCTCCCGGTGACAAAGCCGGCCGTGGCGGCAGAGGCGGGCCCTGCGCCCCAGGTAAGGTGTACGCCACAGGACTGGTCTGCTGTCCCGTAGAATCTCCCCTCGGAGAGCCACCAACACTTGTAGCGACCGGCCGCAGAGCCAGCGGTGGGTGAATCGTACGGGCACGCGGCGGCACTGAGCCAGGCAGATGCGATCCGTGTCGTTGAGACATTAATGCTGGGGGCGGCACAGGCTCAGCGGCATAGCCTGTGGGAGGTGCCGATGCAGCACCGCCGCCAAGGCCCCCAACATCACCGACCAAGCAGGCGTGTTCAAACGCCCTTGTGGCGACACCAAGGCGCTGCGCCTCCCGCGGGGAAGCACGGTTGGTGTTGCTTGGTGCAGCAGCGTATGAGTCAGCGCGTGGCAGCGGCTGACGATGGCCTGCGCTCGCCGAAGCCCCTGAAGAGGATGAGGAAGAGTAAGATATCCTGCCGCTACCAGCGCCACCAGTGGCTCCTCCGTGTGCCCGGCTTGGTGTGATGCTCGTCGGTGGGAACTCGTCGCCGCTGCCGTTGCCCCTCACACCAGTTCCACCAGCCGGCCCCACCCCAGAGTGTGGCGTGAGCCCCCTTCGCGGATGAGAGGCGTAGACCCCACCGCCCAAGCCCGGTGGTGCCAGTCCGTGGGGCGAACGTGACGGTGGTGGCGGTGGAGGGGGGTTTTCCTGAACCGGCGGAGGCAGAACAATGGCGGCTGCCGCCGCCGCCGCGGCAACCGCCTGCATGTGACGCGAGTGAGGGTCAAGACCGCCACGGTGAACCGTTCTCGGCTCTGCATTCTGTCAGGTAGCGGTAGGCCCCGGAGTAAATGGATGAAAGAACATCGTACGAGAAAAAAAGTCATGCGTTCGAAGAAAGGATCAGTCACATGCATGCGAGTACGGGACGTGTCGCGCGTTAGTCATTGACTGCTGCGCCATGCAAGTGCGACCCTCGGAGACGTGCGTTGCATGCCTTACGCGAATCCACAGAAGAGCAACAAAGCGCAGCTCAATGAGTCGCAGCGCCTGAGCGTACCTCCCCCAGGCCGCGAAGCTCAACGTCGCCTTCATAGGTAGCGAATCGCGTGAGCGTGCGGCTCGTCTCGTCAGAAGAGAACTCAAAGCAACGACCGCTGGCATTGTTGAAGATGAGGACTGCAATGTCACAGTCGCACAAGATGGACAGCTCGCGCGCCTTTTTGAGCAGCCCGTTCTTGCGTTTCGTGAACGTCACCTGTGAGCCGTCCGGGAAGGAGGAGGGTCAAGGCGTTAGAGGAACAACACAAGAAGTGCAACACCACCAGTCCCCCAGTCAATGAGAACGAAAAAGCGCATCCAGGCAAGCGCGGCGAAGAACGGAGACAACCGGGAAACCCGGGGTCAAGAGTCCAAAGAGCCGCACCCGAGTGACAGAACCATAACCAGGTAGGCATTTGAAAACGTTCGAGTTCGCGTCACACACAGTCCAAATCCAGTAAGCACATCGGCAACCCAAGACATGCACATGAATCGTGGGGAATCAGTAGGCTGTCCCACGCGTTGCATCGCCGCGAAGCCACAGCTACTAACAGCCAAAACGCCTAATGGCTGCCTCCCCGTCGCGCCCCACCCTGACTCCGCGCGTCAGCACGCCAATCGAGCAGCGACAACCTCGCACGTCCTCCACACCACTTACCGACCGGTTGCGCTCGTCAGGGATACGCTCTATCTTAATCTTCTTCCTGCCCATGACGACGCTGCGTCGGCAGGCCAGCCCCCTCCACTGCTGCGCTGGTCAGCCGCCAGGCACCCCCCTACCGGACGACCGTGCAGTGTCCGGACTGCCGCCTGCGGCCCAGCACACCTGGGCAAGGGGGCGGAACCATATGCGGGAGCCGAGTTGGTAGCTGCCAAATCGCCGCCGCGGAGTCGCTGTCGGGGAGGAGATAAGAAGAAAACGGGAGATGAAGGTGGGCACAAGGATGGGCGATGGACGGCAGGAGGGGGAAGGAAACGGCCAACCGTCCAGTTACCCACGGGAATGGAAGACAGGTGGGGCGCCGCGCCGACGATGCCGGGGGTTCGGCGGGGTCCGCTTCACCGCTGGCGCCCGACCCGGCGACACAGGCCACTCTTAATCCCACGACGGCAGCGGCGGCTGCAGAAACTGTTGCGGCAACGTTGACGTCCAAGTAAATATCTCCTGGGTTTGACCCGGACGGCGACAGTCACACGACGCGACAGACACGGAAAGAGGGAGGAGATGAGGCAATGACCAGCACTGAAAGAGGACAAGGAGCACACCAGTGCGCCAGCGCGCGTCAATTGCTAGCAACAGGCTGGTGCCGTTCTCTCTTAGCATTCACAGGTCACCCGGTGAGCAGTGGAAAGGGGGCGCACGCCGCCGCCAAAGCGAGCAGCGCAACTACGGGCGGGAGCCTGCCAGCATAAGCCCCCGGTCCCCCGGCACCTGACCTAGCAGCCCCCCGGCGGGGCGAGTCGGAGTGCCACGTCTACTGCTAGCGTGTACGAGGGTGTGGTAAAGAGTATCACCGACGGGCACGCGTCCGCTTCGTGCCGCGACGCACGGGCGGAGCGCGCGTGGTTGGCGTCCACGCGCACGTGCCCGACACGCAGGGAGGAGGTGGTGGCGGTGGTGGGAACCGGGGGAGGGGTTGAGTGCGACCGCGCCGCGCCACCACCAACGAGCTGCCGGCCCGGTGCGTTCGCTTGCGACAGTGCCAAGTGCTCCAAAGCCAAAGACTCGGAGGAGCGCGCGAACCGCGTGACTGCCCCACCGCGCGGCCGACGGCAGGGGGGCGGGCCGCAAGGTGGACGCGCCGGGGGGGGAATCAATGGCGGGAGAGGGGCGGGTGAAGCAAAAAATGGGACAGGTGCAGCAACGAACGACCGAGTGCGCGAGTGGGGGATGAGGGGGGGGGGAGGAGGGACGGGAAAGGGGGGGGAGCGGGGGGGAAGAAGCGGCCGACGGGCGAAGCGTTTGTCCCCGCGTGGACCAACCAGCGGGAGAACGGTGTGTCGGAGGGGCGGGAGGGGGGGCGACGCTCGCCTCGTCCGATGGACCACCAGCGCGGGTGGCGGGCTCGGGTCGCGGCGCACCACCGCCGTGCTGGCGGGTAGCAGCACCAGAGAGGGGGGTCACGCGTACCAGATACCCCAGAGAGCGAGCCCCCAACCCCCATGGCTCCTTGCCCCCCTTGCCGCATCCCCCTCCATCATTGGGAGATGATCCTGGAGCGAGTCCCCCCCCGTACCCGCGTGTCTGAGCGCCGCCGCCGCTGTCGTCGCTGCCGCTGCTGCCGTCGCTGCCGCCGCTGCCGCCTCTCCCGTCGCTACCGTCGCTCCCGCCGCTGGCTTCTCCGCCGCGCGGCGCCCCCCCGCCGGGCAATGCGGTTGGTGGCACGGCCGGCCCGCCATGGCAGCGGCCTAGTGCAAAGGGGGCGGGGGAGGGGGGGGGTGTGGCGCCAACCGCGCCCCCCCCCTCTCCCCTGCCGCACCGAGCTCTTGCCGTTGGGCGCAGCGGCCGCCCCACCCCCGCTAGCAGGGAGCGGCCGCCGCCAACGCTGCCGCCCGTCCCCCCGCCTGGCCGCGCACGGCCGCACACGCCGAAGCCCGCCAGCACCCGCCCGCCAATCCACCCGCCTGCCCGAGTGCTCACCCGCCCCGCCGTCCGCCCGTCCGGCCGCTCGCCCCCCCAGCCGCCGGCCGGCCCGGAAGCCGGCCAGCCTTCCCGCCCGCCCGGCCGCCCAGCCGGCCGGCCGGCCGCACCAACCGTGCGAAGCGCGGCGGCGGGGGCGAGCGCACGCGCGATCGACGCGCCAAGTAGGGGGCGCGGGCGGGGGGGTCGGGGGAAGACTCGCGGCTGCGGCGAGCCGGGGAATGGCCGTGGACGGGCAAGCGAAGGACAAGGCCACGACGGATCTTTTTCGTCGTCCCATTGTCAATTGGCGCAATCGTCTGCTAACAAGTGAGACCCCTCGTGACCCCTCAGTTGGCCCCATCGGGATGAGCGCTGTGACCTCCCCCGGCCGCCAGCCCCCACCCGCTGCGCAGTGATCCTTCAACCGGGATCCTCGACAAGCCTGTTTTTCTGCCGTTACGCTTGCCCGGGGCTTGTTCAACAGGCCCCGCCGGCTGAAAAGTCGGGTGAAATGACCTTGAATATTCGTCGCTAAGCCGACTTAAAGCAGGAGTAAGTGCGACAAAGTGCGGCTTGTTAAGCTAACGCGCCTTTAGTAGATGGACAGGCAGTACAGATTAAGTGCCCAGAACATTAACCAGATGCACTCGTCTCCAAGACGACAGCGCGGCGAAGGACTCCACAGAGACGCGCTCCCCCACACCATAGAATCCGCCTCGTGCAGCCGCGACCACTCACCTGTGTTGTGAGTGTTTGATTCACTGTAATGTTTCAAACAGTTGTTTCTGTCAATCCTCGCCGACTCCTTATTCGAAGGTATATGTTGGCGAGCGTGGGGCTTGACAAGTCTCATCAGACGCCAAATTGTGCTCTGCAGTCTCTACAACACCAGATCAGATGTCAGCCGGGCCGCCTTTTCCAGCGGTACTTCCCCTTAGCTCGGGCCGAACAGGCCTAACCGAGGCCTGCGACCGACATGCTGCCACGCCCCCCCCGAAGTGCTTGTACAATGCTTGACAAGTGTTGTTGGATGGTCCTAAAGTTTTAGCTTTAGATGACGGCAGAACACACTTTTTCTGACATCGTCTGGTACGCACCGTCGCTGCGCGTCTTGCCATACCATCATAATGGTGGGAAGGCGACATCTAGGGGCATTCAACAAGTCTCAAAGAAAAGGACAATAAAAAATCGGCCCGTATGGGGGAGTGGAGGGGGGTTCAGGGGGCCACTTGACAAGTCGCGGGCAAGCGTAACGGCAGAAAAACAGGCTTGTCGAGGATCCCAGTTTAAGGATCACTGCGCTGGGCGCTCCCCGACCGCAGCAGCCCAAACGCCAAGAGGAGGGAGGCCGTGCGACACCTGGGGACTTTTGGTGGAGCGAGTGCGCAGCGGGGGCCTCGTGACACTGCCATGAATGGTTTCCTTCACCATGATGGGGCGTTGCCGTCATGATGGGGGCACGACCGACCACCCGCACGACCGCCGCTAGGACCTCGGTGGGAGCGCCTGGACCCTGCTGTGGGCCCTTCTCGAGGGGGAAGAGAAGAAACTAGGCTGGGTCCAGTCGTCCCAGCCTGGCTCACCCCCACAGTCGGTCACAAGGATATTTTGGCGAAAAGGGGGGAACATGGGACGGAGAGGCTGCCCACCTATGTATTTGATATCGATACCCACCGCCATCAAGCTCATCTTGCCCCCTTTTCCCGTCTGCCGTTTGCTCGCGCGGGGCCGGCCTCGGCAGCGCCGTTGGGGATCCCCCTTTGGCACGCGGTCGTGAGCCGCGGCGGCGACTGCAGCACCGTTCCGCTCACGCCGAAGAAGGAACCGTAGATAGGCCAGACAGCAGGGGGGGGCAGTGCTGAGAGCAGGCGGGGCAGGCAACGAGACGGGGCTTCCCCAGCGGGGAAGCAAACCCCTCTCAGGTCCCGCCTCGACCCTCCCCCCACCTCCGCACGTCCGACCCCGCTGACGGATGGACACGGGGGGGACACTGCCAGCGGGGCCTTCGTCAATGATCAACCCTGCGGCGCGTACGGCACACAACCGATGGAAAAAAGAAAAATATCTCAGAGGCCTTGCGCAACGGCCTCTGTTGGCAGATGTGTACTGGGCGAGTAGCAAATGAAAGACACATCACACCATAAACGCTTCGTAAATAAGAGACGTGGGCCACCTCGCCAACGCGCATCTGCGGCTCCCGCTGCGGCGCGGAGACAGTAGGCAGAGCGCGTAGAGGACGCTGTGGATTTGGCGCGGGGTCGACACGCGGCGAGTTGACTCCTCCGTCCCGAGGCGAGTCGGATGTTTCCCCGGAGGAGACCGATACTCGACTCCTCGGCGAGTGGGACGTGCCTCCGTGAGCCTCGAGAGGACGTCCAAGCCCCCTACTTACCACCCGAGGGCGTGGCGGTGGGGCCCTTCGAGCATTTCTATCGGTGTGACCCAAAACCCATACTACGTATATGGGTTCTTAGCACAGAGCATGCCTATCAGTGCACCAAAACCCATATAGAATAGCTCTGAGCTATCTGCTGAGCCAAATATAGATATGTAGCTCAGAGGGTAGCTCAGAGCTATCCTGCCTCGAGGAATAGCCAAGCCAATCCCGTGCCTCCATCTGAGAAAAGAGCGATAGTGGCACGACTTCCCTTCGGAACT
Source organism: Pyropia yezoensis (assembly GCA_009829735.1). NCBI lineage: Eukaryota > Rhodophyta > Bangiophyceae > Bangiales > Bangiaceae > Pyropia > Pyropia yezoensis. The sequence goes on from CM020620.1 coordinate 20,885,878, forward strand.
GAAAGACGATAGTCACAGTTGTGCAGTAGCCCACGGCAACTCTGGCCACTGCATGCTGCATGCAGCGCCCGACAATCCGGTGTCTTCGTCACGTTCTGGCACCGCTCCGGGGTCTCCATCACGTTCTGACACCGGTACAATCGTCCTGCTGCGACGCGCGTGCAACCATCTCCTTCTCCACTGCGTTTCCCAAGGCATCCTCCACGATCAGTCCAAATCCCTCTGATCCTGCTCCCACACCTGGCGAGATGGTTTCATCAGTGTCGCCCGCGTCGGGCGCTGCCACACCGCGGGGCCTCCCTTTTTACGCCAGACGAGCGCGTTGCACCGCGATTCTTATAGCTGGCCGACCCTACTTGTCTCCTACGCCACAACGAAGGATCCGGGGCAAGCACACTCCCGCCGGCAGAAGTGGCCGCCATACACGCGTGCACAACGGCCTGCTCCTCGTCATCATCAGTTAGATGGCAATAACCAGCCAAAAAAAAGTGGATCGCAATGCCCGCCAGTCTGGGAAGGTCGGAGAGTGGCTCAGCACCAATGATCACGCTCAGACCTACAGCTAAAAAAAGTAGCTGGATGGGTTTGGGTCTTAGGTCCACCGATAGACATACTCTTACGATTGGAACACACAACACGGCGGAACACAGTCGCCGTGACTCATCGACAGGGCAGTATGTACCGGCTGGTGCATTCTCTTCAAGTGGATCGCGGAAAGTGGGTTGGGTCGCACTTCCCTCAGACGAATGTGCGTGATTTTACTGTAAGCACCCTCTTCCGCCGTTCATGTCGGGCTCGGAGCTTGTAGGCTCTCGTTTGCGGTGACCTTCCGCACACCGTGTGCTTCGATGTGTGACAAGTCGCTCTCAGAGACAACTGTCAGAGACAACTCCCAGAGATGACTCTCAGAGACAACTCTGAGAGATAGGATAGATAACAGATGGCTCTCGACAACTCTCAACTGGCATCTCGTCCTCGGACACTATCTCTTCGCCACCCGAGCGGTCCGTCGATCCTGCCAGAGGCGACGCCGTGCTTGCCGTCAAGGCCCCAGCCTTCCCCTGCGGTGCCATCTTCGGCTCCGTGGGTGCTATTGCCGTTGGCTGTGCGGGTGAGGTGGCCCGACGCGTCGCCGTTGTCTCGCCCCGATGGCGTTTCTTCCCACCGTCGCGGCGAGGCTGCCACCCGCCCGCGTGAACGTTGATCAGCATCAAGCGCAAGTCACGTTTTTTTTTTTTTTTGCGAGTGACTAGATATCTATATCAGAATACTGGGAAGTAAAACAAAAGTGTTAATATTAATTCTCTATGTATGTTCCCACTCGGCGGACCTGAAGCGACAAGAGATGGCACGCCCAGGGGAGCCACGTCCACCGGCCGCCGCCGGAGAGACCATTGCTATCTATGTGTACTACCTCGCCCAGCAGACCACCACAGGCTCCGCCGCTTGCTGGGTTAGACTCTCTGTGAGCGACCCGAACGATGGTGGGTGCCCCATTCGCGCTGTCCAGGCCGGAGGTGAGCCCCGGGGGACAGGGGGGGGGGGCGCCACCCCACTGCTGGGGACCCCTGGAGCGGTCGGCGGGGAGGGCGTCCTGAAGGGGAGGGGTAGCTCACCGTTCGTGGCGTTCCACTCAGCTAAATAGTCGTGCGTCTGCTTGTGCGGAAGCCAGGCGCACGCCTACCGCCGACGAGTGCAACGAGCGACCTCCCAGGTTTAACAGTCACGAGCCCTTCTTGCTTCAATGAACGTGTACACCTCCTTCAGCGTCTTTCCCCTCCCTGAACGTGCCGAGACTGGCGGCCCCTGCGAGTGAGGGTGTCCAAGAGCATGGAGCAGTGTCCAGAAGGCAGCGGTGCCCATGGGAGGACAACGGCGCCAAAGAGGGAGCACTGGTACCAAAAAGAAGGGTAGGCTGTCGGTAGAGTTCTCCAAAGATGTCGCACTGCCAAGAACGGGGAGCGTCTCCCATTGCGTCGGCAGTGCCCTCCGGCCGCATCTTCCTCTATTTACTAAATTACCTGCCTCTATTTACTAAATTACCTGCCTATTTTCGTGCTAACTTCGCAGTATTAGCTATTACTAGATACCTATCTACATACATCCCGCCTGAACGGGCCACTGGGGGAGGTCTACCATGTCACCCTATCCAATGTTTTGATATTTAATGTTTTTAAGCTGATTTTTAGTTCTTAACTGAGTCGAGCTTAACGTCTTAGTAGGCCCTGCTGGCGAAGTCTGTGCGATGGCAGCATGCGCACCAACAAGGAAAACGGCCAAGACTATGGCTGCCCAGAACGAGCGTTCAGCACAGTGCAAGGTGCGAGGTGTCAGTGCAGGTGCTGGCCGCCACCTTCTCCTGCCTCTTTGACCGCCTGCTCCGCGTCTACAGCGGCCCACCTTCGGGGTTCGTGGCTGCTGGGCCGAAATCCCTCTTCCGCTGTGCCGCATGCCAGCCACGTTGGCCGTCGGGGTGTCCATCCGTGGCTGGCTGCCCAGTGGCGTGCCCTCGTGCGCAGTTCCCCCCCCCCGCCCTGTGGCCCTTCAAGACTCCACAGACGAGAGACTGGTCATGCGCACAGCAGCAATAACCCTTCCGTGTATACCTACCTTTGTACGGGCAAGCAGGACGACAAAGGGGAGGGGCGACGTGGGTCACCGCCCCCCTGCTTCCGCCGCTCAGTTGCTTCACTCGTGAGGTTGTACGCACGCCGGTGGCAACTACCGCGACGTCGCTATAGCCGAGATATCGGCCAACGCCCCATGTGGTCTTGTGGCGTCAGACGTCCCCGCGCTCCCGCTCGGTGCCAGCGCCCCACCGCATGGGCACTGCACTCACAGGTACTGCCACTGGTGGTGCACCCCAAGCGGAGCTTTCCCGCAGGACCCGTGCACGGACGGCGGCCATGTTCCGCTGGGCCGGCAGCTCTGTCTGCCGGCGGTCCCTGTGCCTGGACAGGATTGCACGCGACGGGTCCCCGCTGAACGCTGGGGGGCGCGCGGCCCCGCACAGCATTGGCGGGCATCAGGCTGCCGAGCGGAGGCAGGGTGAAGCCAAGCGCCGCGGCGAGCGCCCAGGTGCCGCGCGTGATGGCCAGACAGGCCGCTGGGGGGGGGGAAATGGCCGGTACTACCGCCAGGGGGACGCTGTGGAGGTGGCTGCGGGCCCTGTGTAACCGACGCCGCTGGCAGAGCGCGTGCCACTCTGACGATAGGAATCAAGCAGCAGCATGATCGCCCGAAAGAGCACCTAAGCGCCACAAAAAGCAACAAAAAGAAGAGCAAAAGCCTCACCTCACCCTCCACTTCCACCATATGTCTCCACTGCCGACCTCCACCTCTACTGCAGGCCACCCTATTCCCAGCTGAACTTGGCGTACTTGTCCTGCAGCGCCGGGAACTGCGCCCGCAGGTTGACCATATCCTTTTGCAGTGCCGGGGGCACCAGCGTCCCCCCATTCTGACTCCGCTCCGTCCAGGCCCGGTGCTCGGGCTCGCCCGCCGTCATGATCTCCCCGTCGCCCTTGGGGTTCTTCTCCGACGCACGGAGCTCGCGGAGGAGCCCACCGACGCGGGACTCAAAGGTGGACACCTCGGTGAAACGCGCCACGTCCACGGCGATGAACCAGTGGCCCAGCGGCATGGGGGCCGGCTTGCCCGTCGCCTGGTCCACCCCCGTCAGCTCGGGGGAGGTCGGGTTGCCCTGCAGCGCCGTCGACAGGATCTCACACACCGTCGCGTAGCCGGTGCCCTTGTGCGCGCCCGTGTCCATGGACACACCGCCCAGCGGGGCCAGCGCACAGTTGCGGGTGGTCAGGTCCTTGAGGATCCCATCCGTGTCCGTCCGCACCACCCCCTGCTTGTCAATGACCTGGCCGGCGGGGGTGGGCATGCCCTCCCGGGCGTACCGCTCAATCTTGCCCCGCTGGTTGATCGACGTTGCACAGTCAAGGACGTACGGGAAGGGGTCGTCCGAGCCGCACCCAAACGTGATAGGGTTGGTGCCAAGCATTGGCTGCACGCCGCCCAAAGGCGCGATCGACGGCCGCGCGTTGGTGCCGGTGAAGCCAATGCAGCCCTTGGCCACCGCCATCAGCGGATAGTAGCCGGCCATGCCATAGTGGGTGCTGTTGCGGACAACCACCATGGCCACGCCCACCTCCTTAGCCTTGGCAATGCACATGTCCATCGCGCGCGGACCAATGACCAGGCCGAGGCCCATGTGACCGTCAATCACGGCGGTAGAGGGGGTCTCCTTGACCACCTCAAACGGTGCTGTTGGCTTCATGATGCCCGCCTTGAGACGCTGGCAGTAAATGGGGTTGAGGCGGCCAATGCCGTGGGAGTCAATCCCGCGCTTGTCCGACTCGATGAGCACCTGCCGAAGGGAAAAAAGCAGGAGTACATCAAAATCCACAGACGACGAGTGGGATACAAACCAAAGAGCAAGCAGCATGGGTCCAGAGGGCAACAGACAGTGCGATGGACCGTCAGCCACTGCTTGCCCGGATCGAGAACCCTGAGCCGTGGAGAGGTGACCCGTGCAGCACATACGCGCGGGGGTCAATCCACCTACGAGCGAGGCCAAAGACAGACAGCTTGCCCGCTGGTTGACAAGAGCAATACAGCCCCCCATCTCCCTCACGCCCGTCCCCACCCCCTCCCTTCCCCCATCCAGACGGCCGCCGCCGCAAAGCGGACCTCCGCCGACGCACCTTGGCAGCCGTCACAGCCTCCTCGTCCGGCACCCCATACTGCACAAACACGTCCTTCATAAAGCCTTCGAGGAAATCAAAGTCCACCCGAGCGTACGCCACCGCCGGGGCGGCGGCCTTGGCCTCCGCCGCCGGCTTGGCGGCCGCCGCCGCTTCCACCCCGTACACGGCCGACCCCACCGCCACCACCGCATCATCGGCAGGCCCACCTGCGGCCGCCCAGCGGGCCATCAGGCCCGCGTACTCCTCCTTGGCCGCCGCCGTCGGCGCGCCGCCGCGGGCCAGGATCGCGGCCGCCGCCGCGCGGAGCGACGCGAGCGCGTCTTCGCCAGCGGCCGCCATCGCGGCCACGGCAGGGGCAGCGGCGGTTGCCGTCGCCATGGCTGGCAACAACCGAGTTAGGCCGCGGGGTTGGCTGGGAAAGGTAGGGACACGAAGGGGCGGCGACAGGGCCGGGAGGGGCAGGACGGGCTGGAGAGGAGTCAGGCAGGCGAAAGAGCAGACGGGTGCGGACTCCAGCGAGGGGATGGGTCGACGCGGCGAAGGGGGCGTGGGTCCGACGACACCAGAGACGGGAGGGTTCAAAGCAGGGCGGTCGTCCCAGGTAGCACGCGCGGGGGGGGCTCGCACGGCTGCAGGCTGCAAGGAGGCGGTGGGGAAGACACGCCGGTGCACCAGTGCGGGGAGTGGCGGCCTCGTGTCTGGCGAGTGGGCCACAACACAGCCCGAGGGTGAGGGTTGAGGGCGACGATCCGGGGGATCCCCCAGTCCCGTGCCAGGATCCCGTCGACGCTGCCTGTCGAATCCGCCTGGCCAGTCCAGGCAGCACTGAGATAGGCAGCACGTCGACTGATTCACTCGTTCCAACACTAAAATATCAGTTCGCCCGTGTCACGGGCGACGTGAGATGGGAATCATGTATGTATTTACAAAAGGCTCTTCTCCGTCAAGCAATCCGTGTTCAAAATCAGTAAAATGACAAAAACTGGGCACCACGTGGCACAGTCGTTCCTCGTCATTTCAGCAATATTCTGGAAAACACCCGGCGCACGTGGCGCACCCGCGGCTCATGCGCGGAGCACGTGGCGCGCCTCTGGTACGCCCGACACCGGCGGTCCAAGCCCCGCACCCCCGGCACCACCGACACACGCGTATCCCATCCGCGCAGACCAGACACACCCGGCCCATCCAGCCCACCCACGCCCCACCCACGCAGACCTGGCGGTTGTGGCCCACCGGCGGCGCGCCTGGCAGGCATGGCCCACCCGCGGGGCGGCAGACCAATCCTAACTGCAGCTCTGTGGCAGTATGTGCCTGCCATTCGGCCCCGGCTATCCTGGCGCCCCCAATCTAGGAGCTACGCACCGAGGCCACACGCACTGGTGTCCGCCTGCGACGGCACTCGACCAGAGAATCGACAGAGCAGACAGTGTCCCACTCCCCTCAGCCCCCGCCTCCCTCCTCACTATTTACCAACCATCTCCCCCAGCGTGGCGAATGCCCCCTGAAGACCGGTCATCCAAGAAGTGGGTACTCGTAAGCACTCTTTGATAGGTATGGGAACGAGCGTGCGCATGTTGATCCCTGCCATTCACGAGAGCTGAGTGTACCGAGAGAGCGTAGCAGGTGGTGCAAGCACAAGAAGTGGAAGTGGGTAGACCGAGCACGCAAGGCAAAGGCAGCGGCAGCCGAAAGAGGAGCAGCAGTTGCGGCGGCAGAGGCTGTTGCCTGGGGGGGCAGAAGCTCGTCGTCGCCCAGCGCCTCCGCGGCTCGTACTCCGGCTCTGGGGGGCGGAGGCGCGCAGGTGACAGTCGCGTGGGCAGCCAGGGAGGCGGACACTGCCACCAATCCCTTGATATCAGTAGCGAAAGAGCCTGGCTTAGCTCTTATCACGACCTAGCGTTGTGGGAGGACGATGGTGGGGCGAGCGAGGGCGAAGGGCGCGGATTGCGTTGGGACCTTGCGGTCTGTCACTCCGCGTCCACCCATGGCAATCCGAGCGCCTTTGCAAGTGCGATGCGCCGCTGCGAGCGGGCGTTCTCGCCGCCCTCAGCCACTTCGGCCGTGCCGCCGTCGCGGTCCGTCGCCTGTCGCGCATCTTTGTCGTATGATCCATTTCGAGCCTCTAAAACGCTGGGCAGCGCGACCGCCACCTCCTAGATGGCGGACGCCAGCTGGGGATGAGCACGGATAATGCGGAGAACGCTCCACTTCCCCTTTACGCGGCCGAAGGTGTTCTCCACGACAACGCGCATGTTTGCGTGCACGTGGTCTAACCGTTGCATGGAACTGACGTTGGGTCCGCGAAAATTCGCCTCGCGGAACGGACTGATCTGCAGAACGCGTGATGGACAGGAAGAAAGCAGGCAAAGAGGAACAAAAGACGGCCAATATCGCAGCTGTTAATGCATTACTCCCCCCCCCTCAACCTGAGTCGGAGCGCAGCCACGAGGCCGCGTCGTGTGCTCCGCCCTGCTATCGCACTGGGGGATGCATCATGTAGCCCTGGTAGATGCAGGACGGGACTCAACGGTGTAATTGTACTCGGCTAACCGGAGTCGCCAACGGGCAAAACGTCCATGGGCCCCGTCCATTTTGTAACATTTACTTCAAAGCGGTGAGGTCCGTGCGTACGAAGAAGCGTATCACCTCCAGGTACGGTCGTAACAGGAAGAGAGCCCAGAAAACGGCCAGAAACTCGCATTCCGTGGTTCTACAGTTCCGTTCCGCTTGTGTTAGGACCCTGCTCCAGTAACCCACGGGCTTGTAGGCCCTGTCCTCTTGTTTCTGCAGTAAAACGCATCCGATCTGGGCAGCGCTCGCGTCGATATCCACAATAAACTGGCCCGAGCGTCGCGGAAGCGCCAGGATCGGCGCGTGCGTTTGACGATACTTGCGCTCCTCGAACGCGTCCGTCTGAGCAGGAATGAAAGGAGTCAGAGGGTCGGGTACCTCAGTACTAGTCAAAGCCAACAGAGGGCGGGCCACTTGAGCATAGTCCTTAATAAAGCGACGGTACACGTTACACATTCCAAGGAAACTGCGGAGATCCTTCTTGGTTCTCGGTGTCTTGCCTTCCCGTAGCCCGACTAGGTTCTTATCGTTCACGCGGAGCTGGCCCTTGCCGACGATATGGCCAAGGTACTCGACTTATTCATGGAACAAAAAGCACACGCTGGCCTTGAGGGAAACGCCGGCCTTAGCGAGTAGCCCAAAGATTTCTTCTAGGTGGGCCATGTGTTCCGTAGGGTTCTTAGAGTACACAATCATGTCTTCCACGCACACGAGGCACGTCTTCCACTTTACCCCGGACAGGATCATGTCGATGGCCCGTTGAAACGCAGCCGGAGCGTTCGTGAGACCGAATGGGAGCCTCATGTACCGGAAGGTTTCTTCGTGACACGTGAACGTTGTCTTATCTTGGTCCTCGGCAGCAACAGGGATCTGCCAGTAACCACAGTTCGCGTCCAACACCGAAAACACGGTTGCCTCTCCCAGAAAGTCGATACAGACATCCATCCTTGGTAACAGGTCACATCGTTCAGTCTGCGGTATTCAACACAGAACCGTGGGATACCATCGGGCATCGGGACCACGACAACCGGGAAGGACCACTCGGCCTGGGACGGTTCAATGACCCCGAGCTTGGTCTGCTTTTCCACTTGCTCCTTGATAAGGTCCCGATGATGGAGCCCGGTACGGTATGGTTGGGAACGAGTAGGCTTGGTCCCGTCCTTGAGGGTATACCGGTGGGGTGTCACGTCAAAACGTCCCAGTTGTCCGTCCCACAGACCCTTGTAGCGTTCCAAAAGTTCACGTACAGCCTGGTGAAGTTCAGGCGGGATCAGATCGTACGCTACCTTGGGCATCTTGACCAGGGCTCCGTCTGTGTGGGGGTTTACCGCACCCCTCGGACTAGGGGCATCCCCCTTCAGAGGGTGGCGGATCGTGGCGGCCCCTGCCCCTGACCAATCGGGGGCGGGCGGGGGTTGTTCCCCCCTCGGGAGGGGCACACCACGTCATCCTCGCTGGATCCCCCCATGAATGGGGGGAAGATAAGATTATATCGGGTAGAGCGATTACGCCCGCCCGATTGGAATTGGCCTTCTGGCCAGTGAAGGGAAGTTACCTAGGGCGGGCTACTTCCGCCCCAATCTGGCCGAGATTTAGTGAGATTCCTCCAATGAGCGCATTTTGCGTGGTGAGATGTGCTGGAGGGTCCTGAGTGTTTTGATCGGGTGCTTAGTTTAGGGATTTTGGGCTGCGCCCCGGGGTCCCACAGCGGGCCCTGGACCGGCGGGCCAAAGAGGGATATCTGCGCGTGGGGCTGTGCCGGTTGCTTTCCCCTCAGAAAAAATCAACCTCGCGTTACCCTCGTGTTCCCCGTCCCGGACGCTTCCACCTCCGCGTGGAGCTTCACGTTCCGGCGGTTCTGACTCCAGGGTTTATACCCCGGGGTCCCCACCATCTCCTTCAAGAGGATTAGGTACCCCGTTGGTGTGTGTTTACGCCCGGATAACCACCACAGTCTGACGTCTTGCCCTTCGTATCCGGCTCGGGTACCGTGGTTCCATCGGATCCCTCAGGGGTCTCGCCCCCCGGTGACGACGCTTGGCCCGACGAGCTCCCTTGCTCGGTTCCCAGCGTAACAATAGGGTCTGCCCCCTCACTATGGGCCAGAAAAAAATCAGGGGGGACTCGAGCACGGGTCCGTCGTACGGGATAGCGAGGCGAACGGAAACGTTCTTGGGCAAGTTGACCGCCCGGTTAGAGATCCTCATGACGTAGATCCGGAAGTCCCGACGGGTCCGTACGTTCGCCAGGGCGTTACGCAGACGGAGCCCTTTCTTACCCATCTTGTGCGGCCCTTTCATGAAGTAAACATCGTCTGTTCGTTCCGCACTGGACGTAGACCGCTTGCAGGGACCGGGGTGCCACAGTTATACCCTTAGAGAGGTACAGGGCCGAAGGATCTTGACGTACGGGGTTACCCTTCACAGAAAAAGTGTTCTTCGTCTTACCGTCCCACGTCCTCTTGGCGTACGTCAGGAAACCCAGGTTCCAAAGCACAGACTCTGTTCCAGGGTAGATTGCCGTGACGTGCTCTTTCTGAAAGTCCAACCCGAGGAGCAACGGTACCCAGCGGGCCCTGAACACGAGGAACTCGAACTCCATCGGCCTCCCTTTCACAATAACCGGAAGTTCCACGATCCCACGGGCCCGTCACAACTGACCCGAGGCATCACATACCACATCATACCCGGAAGTTCCGCGATCCCACGGGCCCGTCACAACTGACCCGAGGCATCACATACCACATAAGACGTCGATTTGGGGGCCCTCGACGCCAGTCGTTGCCATCCGTCAGGGAGGATGTCCTTGCGTACCACGCTTGGCCCACCACCAGTGTCCAGGATAGTAGTGGTGTCCTTCGGTTCCTCCTTGTCCAATCGAACCAAAGCATTCAAAGCAAAGTTCCTTTTACGCAGTACAAGCAAGGTACCCTTGAACCCATAGGGCTTCTTTATCCCCATCCGACGTGGGAGCCCAGAATCGCATCGTCGTGCCAGAGAGGGTAAACAGGAACAACGGGTGGTCAAAGCAATATAAAATAAATAGGAGACTCAGAACGTACAGGTCTAACGGGGCCCTTAAAAATCTTGGAGAAATCCTACGCAGTTGCAAACGAGCAGGTAACATGCCGACGATGGGGAGGGGACCGCTTCGATCCGCCCCCCGTTACTGTTTCCGCGAGGGTCTCGGCTCCTGGGAACCGTCGTTCACATGGTACCCTTGGTCCGCGTCGTCATCCGACAGGTTAATCCCTTCACAAAGGGCCTGAAGCATGGCAACGCGGATCTGACGATGGAACTGGCGGTCCGCGTTCGCCTTCACCTCGATCCTCTGACTCCGTACACGGGTGGCCGCAAGGAACGAGTCCCGGGCCTGGAGAACCGATTTCCGTTGGGCCTCAGACTACGTGGAACATTGATGGCCATGTGACCCTGTTCCCAACACAGGTATCAACGGAAAGGGCGCCAACTGTCCGTGTTACGTGCTCCTACGAACTGAGGCGTGGATCCCTTAAGCCCGAACACTTGGCCCGACCCGTTCTTTTCAGTTTCCTTCTCGAGGTGGCCCTTAAGGATCGTAGAGTGGCCCATAGGATTAACGGCCATCAACGGGGACGAGTTCAACGACCGATTGGGCCTCGGTTTAGTGGGTCTGCGGACGGTTCCAGAGGGGCCAGCCTTGGTCACAGAGAACCCTCGGGCCATGCTGATAACCTCGGTAGCCGCCTTGTTCTTGCCCGCAGTAAATGTTACCAGCTGCTGGTACGTACGGTCAGGGATATTGTAGGCAAATCCGTCCGCACGTAGGTACTCAGGGAGCCCTTGAATCAGCTGCTGTTTCATGGTACCTTCGGTGTGGATGCTTCCGCATACTTCCGTCAGACCCTGTGGGCGTACCGCAAAGGCCTCGATCCCCTCATCCGGTTCTTTGGCGACCCGACTGAATTTTTCCTGCGCCAGTGCCAACGCATGGGCTTCAGCGTACGTTTCAAGGAACCATTTACCAGCCTCGGGGTAGCTCGTGATCAAAGCGCCACCTGACGCTCTTGAAGATTCCGGAAGGGCCCGAGTGTACCGTACTTCCGCGTCACCAGACAGGAAATGAGGGATCGCGTACAGGGCCATGCCCTCGGAAACCCCGTTCTCGTTACATGCCTCAACCAGCTTGCGGAACCTCGTGAACACCTTGAGGGCTTCTTTCCCAGAGAAATTAGGGTACCCAGCCAAAAACTGTCTCATGTTACGAGCAGCCCGTCCTATCTTGGGTGCTTCTCGCGTTCCATAGGTCGATTTCTTGTTCCGTAGGCGGTACGTACGATAGTCCAGGACCCGAGCAAGGCGATCATCGGAACACTTGATTACTTGGGGCTCGGTTCGTGGGTTCTGAATGGGCTCCAGGTCCTCCTCGTAATAGACGGATGAAAGTGTGGTACCAGAGGAAGAAGAGGATGAGGAGCCACTCGAATGGTGACGACGCCGACGACGGCGGGAACGAGAACAATCGGAGCGACTGATATCACGGGACACACCCTGGCCAGCAGGACTCTGGCTCAGGGCCTGGGAAACAGTAGCCAAAATCTCATCTAGAAACGTTTCCAGCGTGGTAACAATGATTTGGGACCCAGCAGCAGTAGCCAAAGGTGGAACTCGAGTCCCTGACTCGGAGCCCGTGTCCCTGCGTAACTCCTGACCCATAGTAGCCCGGATTCCACCCGGGGGCGCTGTCCCCCGACGAGTAAGCCTTGTCTGCCCGCCTCCGCCACGCTTAGACAGACCCGAGGGACCGCCGCGGCCACGGCCAGCGGGAGTAGCCATCGAAGCGTCCGACGGCCAACCACGGCCCCGACCGCCCAATTGGATAGACTCCGTCATGCTGGCCGTACGGCACTCGACCTGAACCAAACGATCTCGTTACCAGCAACAGCAACAAAGGAACCAAACGCCACAAAGAATGAAGGGGCTGTCCCGATGCGGAAGAAGAATAAAGCCCTCCCCTGCTGCTCCACCATAAATATAGCGTAATGGCACCCACATTCCCGTAACCAGAAACCACAACCACACACACAGAAAGCACAGTCCGGAGCACAGGAAAGAACTGGTAAGAGTCCTTGCCGATCCACTCGCCCGCCTCGGTACGAGGCAAAGGTAAACAGGACGAAAGCCCGCGGGAGAAGGAACCCAAAGTACTGTTGATTTTACAAGATGGCCCCGTGGAGAACCCCGGAGCACCCTTCAACAACCCCTCCCCTGGCCGCTCCAGGGGCCCTGAGTGAGGCCCCCAGAAGGCGCCCCCAGCGGGCCAACTGCCAGAAAGGCACTGGCCGCTCACCGGGCCAACACACGAAAAGCAAGCGAAATCCCCCCACACACAGATGTCAATCCCAAAGAAACCTAGCGGGAGAAAGGGGAACGACACGAAATCACGCAAAGAAAACAAATGCGAAAAATCAAACAAATAACCCGAAGGTCAGTATGCCCCAACCCGGCAAGTCCACCGCTCCGGGTGACCAATCATGGCACCGGGCGCGTCGCCAATGCCCCGGGCCACCGATGCAGGGATCCTCGGCCAGCGCGTGGTTCCACGTAACGCTGCCAGCTGTGTCCCAAGTCAGTCTCCCGCGTTCCGACGGTCCCAAAGGCTCATAACGCCACACCCCCATCGCCCTCTTCCACGCCTTCTGTCCTCCTCCCCCCCCGCTGTCCCCCGCACCACGAAAAGATGTACGGTGCGTTGCCCATCGCAGTGGGCAGAAAGAACCATCTTCCCGAGTGCAGCAAGCGACGCGTACAGGCCAGACAACCCAGTTACTTTGCCCCCCGTCAGCTGCGCAACGTCACCACGAATGCGCTCACGCTCTGCAGCGTTGGGCCACTCCGGCTGAGCAAGGTCTGCCAGGATGGCGGCAACAACTGGCGCGCGGTGCTTGGAAGTCGTTGTTTCGGCAACAACAACTGCACGCGCAATCACTCGTTGCATACCTCCCTGGGCCAACCAGAACAGCGTCGAATTATTGCGGTGAGTTGGGTGGATGCGCCTGGGGTCGCGCGAGGGCACAAGCAGACCAACTCACCAAAATGCTCTGGCGTCATCCGCACGTCGTATCAGAAACGCCCCGTCTCCAGGCTCTTCCGATAAAAATGGACGGACCAAGTCTCTCGCCTGCGCCGCCGCGCGGCCAATTGAGACGATTGAATTGGCTCCGGCATCCGAGAGAGAACGAATCGGATGAACTACATGCAGAGCGGGCCAGACCCCCAAGCATTAGAGAGAGACAGGAATCAATCGGTAAGAGAGAGCAAGAAGGACGAGCGGCGTCGTCGCAGGGCGCGGCGAACGCGAATGGCCAGGAATGTGGGAGGTTACGCGTGCAGGTCGAGGAAAGCAAACGTGCCGAACGTGGCCGGCAGCTTCCGCCGCGCGCACGCTGGCGGTTTTTCCCGCCCCAGCTCCGTCCCGTCGCCCGCCAGCTCCAGCGCACGTGCGGGGGGGGGGCAGCAAGGCGCTGGCCCACGCGGGCCCGGTTCAGGGAATGAAAGCCGTCCGCTATCCGTCGGCTCTACAACGAACATTACGTCAGTGTGCCCCATTACGCTGCTCGACTGGTCGAGAACTGGCCAAAGGATGCAGCATGAGAGGCGGCAACGAGGAGACAGGGCTCAGTGGCCGACCAAGCAGTAGGCCTCCATGGACGCGGGGGCGAGAGCGCCCACATAGTGGGCGTCGGCCGCAGCAGGGTCGTTCCGCGAGTGGCTTAAGAAGTGGGCGATGGCTGGACGTGAGACACCACGAACGTGGAAGGCCGTGGCGCCCCCGCTCCGGAACAACTTCTTGGAGGAGTAGATCACGCCAGGTGGCGGCAGGGCCCCATCGTGGGCGATGGCGACGAGCAGCCACGACGTCAAGTCCCCAGCCGCTGGGGCTTGGTCGAGTTCCGGGATAGAAAACACGAGCCGCGATGAAGGAGCACTCTCGCGGTGGAGCCGATCCATGAGGCGCAGCCGGAGCTCCGTGGGGATGTTCCGAGGGACGCCAGGTGGAGCAGGGGGAACGGTTACAGTCAATCGCTCGACCACGTCGCGTCCATCCCCGTCTTTGGAGCGGCGCACCTGGACGGCGGCGCTGCCAGCTGGCAAAAGACGAACGTCCCCAGCTCAAGTGATAGAATATTGGCTGTCCACGCGAGAGAGCCGCCATCGGATGAAGATCGATGCGCCAGTAGTTCCGCCGCCTCGACCAACGAGAGGACTGAAGCGACCGACTCCAATGATGGCACGACGGTTCCCGCGAGGCGTTACGAGTCAAGAACAGTGAGAGGAAGACGAGCCATAACTGCAGAGGGATTCATGTGAATCTGCGAAGGGGCACAGTAAACCACAATAGGACTGCGAACCACGAACATAGATTAGAAGTTGCTGCGAGAGCCTGCCAGTGAACGAAGGAGATAAGGTGCACGCGCAGAGAGGTGGGTCACACGAAGAGGGAAGGAGCGGAAAGTGCAAGGAGGAGGTTGGCACAGGCACGGTAGAGCTCTATGCACAGGAGAGGAGACGCAGAAGACCCAGAAGCCAGCACAAAGTAAATTCTTACGTGCAGCTATGGAGAGGACGAATACGCACGAGGGGGGCATAGAAATGCGGAGGGGGCAGGAAGAGCACATGAGGAGAAGGGTGGGCGTGCAGCATGGTAGGACACGCAAGGAAGAGTATGCAGAGGGCACATGCAGGAAGCCAAATGGAAAGGAACAAGAGATGGGGCGCACAGAGGCAGGCAAAATGCAACCCGTCAGAACGGTGAGCACCATGTGTATCAACATGACAAGCAGGGCGCTGTGGTAGACGGAAGTCATAAGAACGGTCGACAGCATGCCGGCCGTGAATGGCGATGAAGATGACGCGCTCCAGGGTGCATGGATCTGCTCGTCGGGAGCGTGCAACAGTAATCAACATGCGTAGGGCAGACACAAACAAAGTCCCAGACAGCTGCAGGTGCTGGTGGATGGTGGCGACGACTACCGCTCATCGTAAGAGACGAGACCGAAGGGGGCTCCGTGGTGTTTGCGGTTATGGCGGCGACGACGTAGGGCGGCGAGTCGGGCGGACGGCGCTACGCCGCGCGAGCAATTGCGCGCGCAATGAGCGCCGGTGTCTCCGCACACGAATCTGCAATCTACGGGATCTGCCTCCTAGTAGGTGGTGGCGTCGCCAAACTCGGCGCCCGCAGCCGCGCCCGCTGCCCTTCATACCCGTCCTACATGCGCGTCGACCGGTGCGGCGGCGCTGTCGGGCATCGACGACGCGACGCTCCTTACCGCACAGTCCCCTCACGAGCAGCGTCGTCTGCCGACACCGGGATGGCGGTGGAGGGGGGGAAGGGGTGCCGTAAGCGCGCACTGCCACGGCTACAGCCGCCGTTGCCACTCTTTTCCGACGTCGAAGCGCCTCAGGTCAGAGTGCCTCGCTACTGCAGTGGAAGCTACTATTGCTTGCCTGTATTGGTCGCCCAGACACACCGAACGCCATTCTATTTTCCCTTTCCCCCATGCCGACAGCTGCAGATGCTCCCAAGAGGGGGGAGGGGGGGTGGGGACCGCAAAGAGAGGCGCTGATCGCGGTGGCTGCTCGCACGCGGTGCGACAGCACCGCCCGCCAGGCGCCAGGCGGTGCCGCTCATCCTTGCGGGGGGTCAGCGTGGTGCCTGACCCAAATATCTGTGTTCCCGGAAGGGACAACACCCTGGCATCTGCTGGCCTCGGTGCCCCCGATTGCACCCACGAGCCGAGGCTTGCCGACGAGGGTGGGGACGGTGGCCATCCCTCCCATCCCCAGTGTGGAGAAAAATTGGCATCGATGAAAATGGGAGAAGAAACGTGAAAGAACGAAGAACAAGCGGCGTGGGCGGGGAGCACAAGCCAAAGAGCAAAGCCGCCCGCGGGCGGCACGGACGGCTTACCCCACCGTTTACGCAGCTGAGTCAGATGAGCTTCCCATCTGAGGGTGCCCCAACACGGGCTAGAGTGGACCGGAGTTCCGCATTGCACGCACCGCCCCGGGGTGTGCCCTCACGTCAGTCAGCACAATGGGAGGCAGCCGTCCGCCAATGCCGGAACCACAGCCGTTCCCGCAAATTCCCCCGGGATTGCGGCCCGCCCGCCCCGCCGCCTGCTCCTCTGCCCGCGACAGCGCGAGCGGGTGTGCCGGCGGTTGGACGGCCGACACGGGCATCTGCATTTGCAGCTCGTCAGCGGCCTGGTTTGTGGCCCACAGGCGGCACAGGGCCGCCTGTGCACCCCGTCCCGGACAACCGCCTGCGTCACCCGGCGGCCACGATCGTAGAGGCGGCTAAGGATCTCTCCGAGGTACATACTCGTTCGCCTCTACAGATGATGATCGGGCTCACTCCGGGCCGCCCGGAGGGCGATCTTGAAAGGCATCGCGTCCATTGTGGCAAAAACCACTCGCACACACGGCCCCCAAGTTGGGGCGGTGCGCAAGGGCTGCCTCCCGTGTCGGGGGAACCGGAAGAAGTGCAAGTTGCACACACTCTATCCGTGTTGTGGGGCAAACCCCCCACGACAAAACAAGAAAATGGTGTGTGGACCAACGGTTTCTTGGCCGGGACGGGGAAGCGAGGCCAAGCGCCGCTGTCCCTCCCCTTATCCCCCCAGGGTCCCCTCAGAATCTCGCCACTCGGAATCTCCCACCCTAGCACCTGCCCACCGGGCCACACGAAAATTCAAGACGATAAAATGCAGAAAACCCTCAAAATCCACGTTGGATTTACTACTAAGCTAACTATCCCTAACTTGGGGAATATGGACCCAAATGCATGGGGAGGAACGGGTCAGGCTAGCTGCCTGCCGCCCCTTGCATGGCACGTGTTGCCCCCCGACCTGGGGTCAATACTGCCACATCCATGGCGGGGAGGGTGATGGCGTAAAAGTCGTCGAGGCGCGGGTGCGAATCGGCCCATCTACATGATGATAGTTGTATTCACCGATGCATCCGCCGATACTCTTCGCAAAGGTGAACAGCATCAGAGCGGCGGGCACTCGAAGTGCGGGCTCGGGGGTCAAGCCCTGTTAAGGTGTGCTTTAGGGTTTCCTTCCATGTACGTTTTCGAAGAAGCTTGGAGCTCTCTCACTGGCTCACAGACACTTGGGGACAAGAGTCGTGTCCCCATTCGTGCCCCCATGCCAGTGCCCATTAGAGGCGCTGCGCGCTGCTGCGCTTCGCGTACCTGGGTCTTATGGACAAACGTCCGCAGCCTGTGCGCCCAGCACCACGTAGACAGAGTAGAGCACGCTTCCTGCGAGGCCCTTTCCGCTACCGCGGCTTTCTTTCCCCACCTTCACCAGCGATCCCGGCTGCTTGTATCCACGCTCATCCCATCCTCACGTGTGAGCGGCCCGCGACCGTACATCATATTCTTAACCTGGATTTAGGGGACGCTGTGGTGTTGTCAGTTGCGACTACTTTACGGACCATTCCAGTCGAGAGAGACCTCCGCCGCGTTATGGATCTCCCCCGGCTCTCACACCAGAGCACGCCCAGCAGTGGAGAGGCCGGAACCTCCCAAAGTGCTCTGCATGGCCGTCTGCTCCCCTTTCATCCCATTTTGACCTCGCGGGCGCTGGGGATGTGGTGAATGATCCTTTTTATT
Source organism: Pyropia yezoensis (assembly GCA_009829735.1). Classification (NCBI taxonomy): domain Eukaryota; phylum Rhodophyta; class Bangiophyceae; order Bangiales; family Bangiaceae; genus Pyropia; species Pyropia yezoensis. The sequence goes on from CM020620.1 coordinate 20,903,826, forward strand.
TCTTGCAGCGAGGACCGCCCACACAGGAGGAGGGGTAGATGGCCTCTGAGGACGAGGGCGTGGCGGAATAGGCCTCATGGCGTGGTGGGGAATCGTCGTATCGTACAAGGATGGACGCCCGTTGCACACAGACCAGCGACTTTGGATCAGTCGAGAAAAGAAATCGACACCACGGCTTGAAGTGTTCTCCAATGTGTTGCTACATGGCTTGCCTCGGACGGACGGGAAAAGGGGGTATCGTTTGCCCACACGTAAGTACATTCATCGTTATCTAATTCCTTCTTTGAGTGCACAGGACCTGAAGAGTCTGACACAGTGTCATCGAGTTGTGCGAAGAAAACTTGCTTCGACCATCCTCAAAATTGAGTGAGCTCGACTAACCAGGCGAGCAGGTGGCCCGTGGAAACCCTCCTGCACGGAAAACGCAGTATTAACGAAGCGTGGGGAAGGGCGACGGCCATGGATGGCACTAATAAAACCGATGCATCAAAGTAATACTATTAATCATAGTTTAATTATATATTAATCAGTTGCCGCTTTCCCGTTTTTTTATATGCTTTTAACGAAGTGCTGGGTGAGCCCCACCCCCTCCACCTCCCACTTCTCCCCACTGCCCCTTGTCGGGTTCGTTATCTCATTTTTTGCCCCCGCTACGCCAAGGAGCAGCCACAGCAGGACTGGCGCTGCGCGACGGTCGTCGCTCACGTGAACGCTGTCCTTTTTGCCGCCACTGCTGTCGCTGACACCGCAGACTTTTTCGCCGGCGCCATGGCGGCCGACCCACCCACTCTGATTGTTGCACGCGCAAAGTACGGTGGGGGGCCGGTGCAACGCTGAAGAACACTAGTGCCGAGACTGCTACGGCCACTGGCTCTGTCGGATTTGCCGCCACGACGAAGGTTGCAGCCCACCCATCCCCGCCTTCCGTACCATCCTGAGCGGCAAGAAGGTCAGCAACGAGAGTGCTAGGAGCGAGCACGTGCAAAGCACAAATTCGTGGCGACGACTGTATGGGCGCCCCACGGCGTCGCGGCAGTGGGGGTCAGGCCAAGTCCAGCAAAAACAATACCTTAATTGGAAAATCGATATTTCATATATTAATCTATACCAGGGCTGTTCAAGGGTATCTGGCCAAGGGTACTACGCATGTATCAAATCAAGGGTATACACGATACACATGGCGGAATTCCGTTCAGAGGGCATATACTCAGTTTGGTGGGAAGTGGGTATCCAAGAGTATCTGTGATACACTTTCCTAGATTCCCAAGGGTATTAAGAAAGTACACAATAAAATACCAATGTGCCCACTGACCACATTAACTTGCGTAGTTACCCCAACATTGTACTGTTATGACCCAGAGGAGTACAAAGAACGCCGTTGTCTCTCATGATGCAAGGCTTCTGATTGGCTGTAGGCATCAGATTGCGTACTGCTCATCGGAAACGGCTGGCTCGATGCGTTCCACTGTGGTTTTTTCACGATACTCCCATCTTTTTTGATGAAGTCAGTCGTCCTTAAGGGTACACTCGGATAGTCCGTGCTTAGTCATACGTACGCCTAATCTGCAGCAAAGGTATATACCCTTGTGCAATACGCTGGTGTTTCCCTCCCCGCTTCGTACACTTGGCTCAGCCACGGTCCACTGTCAGCTTCATACACTCCGTGACGTGAGACCCTCCGATACGATACACATGGCGAAATCTGATACCCTTGAACAGCCCTGATCTATACATTAATCTATCTGGGAAGTAAAAAATCCCTCTGTTTTTCCATCCATGGCGACGACGCCGCGCTGTCGGTTGGGGTTTTGATTGGGGCGAGAAATGTTTGATTGGGGCGGGAATGAATCAGATTGGTGCGAGAATGACAAGGAGAGAAACGGTCAAGGGGGAGTGCACTTTGGGGAGAAGGCCCTCGCAGCGCAGTGGAGTCTAAAGGGGGACCACCGATTTCTTGCATTCCGGGTGTTTTCCGCTTGCGCAAGACTTTGCAATTCCCTCTCACGGCGTGAAGGACGGCGATTTTGAGCACTTTTGTTGCTTTACGCTTGCATTTGCCAGTTGCACAAGCCCGCATGGATGGTGCCAGTCTGCGCCGGAAGCATACGACCCTCAGCTGCCTGGTGGTACCAGCAGAACAACGTGCGGGCTTGTGCAACTGGCAACTGCAAGCGTAAAGCAACGCAAGTGCTCAAAATCGGCGTCCTTCATGCCGTGAGAGGGGGTTGCGAATTCTTGCGCAAGCGGAACACACCCGGAATGCAAAAAATCGGTGGTCCCCCTTAAGACCCCTCTGCGCAGTGTCTTGGTGAAAAAGCAAGGAACGACGCAGCACGTGTCATTGAGTGTATGGCAGGGGCGCCCGTCACGCAGCGGGCATGTAGGATGGCGAGTAGCGCGGCGGGCAGCACCATTTGACGTGTGGACGAAAGACGGGGCTTGACAATGGTGAGTCCAGTGTGGGTACGGGGATAGGCGCCAGATGCCGTGGCGTGTGTGAACAAGGCAGCAGCGGATGGGGACGTCACGCGGCAGCGGCAAAGGCCTTCCTTTTTGGCGACCTGTGTGCTGCCTGCCACACTGGGCACGGGGCCTCGTGTGGGATGAACTGGCGGGGAACGGGTGCCGTGGCGGGCGTGCGGTTGCGTCCGTAGGCGCGACACCCGCGGCGGACGAGCCACCGCCCGCCGTAGCCCGCCTCCGCCGCCGCGTTGGCCGGGGAGCCGCCCTCTCCCGCCCACTCGGCGGCAGACGATGTGCCATATCGTCCTCACCTGGGAGGGACAAGCGCTCGCCCGTGACGGGCCCCGCCACGGGCGGTAGGGGTGGCCCTACCCCCGCCCGGGAAGAAGGGGCGGGTGCCGCTGGCCGGGGGAGGGGGAAGGGGGGGTCACTGCCGCCCTTGGACTCCGCCGCTCGATGGGGGGAGACGGCGGAGAGGACGAAGCCGGCCTTTGTCGTGGCGCGGCCGTAGTCCCGGCGCCAGCGACACCTGGGGAGGGGAAAGGGGGGGGGGTTGGAGGGGGAGCTCGGGTGGGAGGGGAAAGGCTCGGACGCCGGCGACAAGTCCGAAGGCATGGCGACACCGCAGCGCCCGGCGCCACGGGGCGTGTGGCTGTGCGGCTAGCACACTGATGGGCCCATGGGAGAGGCACCTCGGTCACCGGGGCACCACAGTCACCGTGGAGACGCTCTGGCTCTCCCTTCCAAGCCCTGGCCACAAATCCCCACCTTAGGGTGCCCACGCACCCATTCCCACTCACACGCAGCGGCGGTGGGGGGGGGGAAGGGGGGGGGGGTGTACCCCACGAACAGGGTTTCCGCACTCGTGCGCCCATCGTGTTAATGGGGGAAATGTTGCGGCTATGGTCGGGGGATACGCCCCCCCCCCCCCGCCCTCCCCTCGGAAGAGCCCGCGTCCCCCCACCGCCGCTGTCCACGCCGCAGCCGCCGAGGCGGCCACGTGGCAGAGGCGTGGGGGCGGACAGCGAGAGATCCACGACACCTCCCGACAGCACACGCCACCAAGAAACAAGACGGCACCCCTGTGGGCGGCGGCGCGCTCGCACATGGGCATATCATTCGCTCGCACATGGGCATATCATATGCCCATGTGCGAGCGCGCCACCAGGTGATCCATAGATAGGATCTGCAGGATGCCCAGAACCAGGCTAGGAGTCAGGGCGCACCAGGGGGAAGCGGCGCGCACGGCTGTGGGGTGGGGCGGGGAGCGGAGGTGGGTGGTGCTGGCGCGGCAGCCAGCACACGGGCAGCGCACGGGCGTCGCGGTCACAGCGGTGCGGATGCGCTGGCAATGATGCCCTCCCGAGTTGTCCCATCCACACCCGCCCATTGGTGGCGCACCCCCCCCCCACCTCCCCCCCACCGCCACGCGCCTTTATTGGTGGCAGCCCCGCCGCACCCTATTGGTGGCTGCCCCGCCACGCGCCATCGTTGGCAGCCCTGCTGCCCCGCAGATGGCAAATCTCGTCGCGCGGGGTTCCAAAGGCCCCCCCTCCCCACCGCCCCGCTTCAGCGCGGCAGCCGCGCCGTGGGCGGCAGCGGCAGCTGGGTTCGTGCGGTGTGGGGGGGGGTGCACAACCCCGGCACACTGACCGCGGCGGGGTCGCGGCGCCCCTCACCCCGTTGGCTGACCGCCTCCCCCAGTGTGAGTTTTCCGCCTCGGCTGGGGTTTCACACCCAGCACAACCCCAGGAGGGGGTGGGCGGCCCTATGGTTGGGGGGGTGCTGACGGGCTTGGGCTGACCCGCCTCCCCACCTTGTCTGGGGATCGGATGATGGCTGCCAGCGGATGGCTGTGGCGAAGGCGCACATCCCCTTCCCCCCCCCCCCCCCGCCGCTTGTGGGGGGGTGGCGGCGACGCGGGCGGGCTATAAATTCCCCCCTCCCTTGCCCCCCGCCCCGCCATCGCTGCTGCCATCAGGAGCGCGCCCGCAGCCCCCACCGCGCAAGAGTGCTCCCAGTTACCACCACCACCAGCCTGCGGACGAACCCCCCCCCCACACCGCCTGGCGGCCCGCCCCACGTACGCCCCCCTCCTCGCCGCCGAACGAAGCTTGCGTTGCCCGCCCCCTCCTGCGCCCCCCTCTCCCCGAAAGGGCCCTCCTCTCCCCCCTCTCCCACGACTCCTCCCCTCCCCCCCCTCTCCGCAGAGACTCCCTTTGCTTCCCCTCTTTCGGCCACCCACCATGGCGGGGCCCACCGCCAGCGGCACCGCCCGCCGCAACGAGGCTTTTGACAAGCGCGTGGCGGCCGCGACGGTCGCGCGGGAGCGGGTGCACCCGCCCCACGCGGCCAACGGGGAGGAGTACGAGTACCGCGCCACCTTTGACCGCCACCCCGCCGTCGCTGCGGCCAAGGCGGCGGCCGCCGGCGCCTCGAGGGAGGCGTCGAATGGGGACCCGGGCGCCACCGACGGCGGCGCCACGGCGGCGGGGGCGCCGCCTTCATCCCAGAGCCAGGTGCAGGGGCCGTCGCACATTGGGTCCTTCACCAAGGGTCTGCAGCACAACCTGTCGACGGGCCTCCTGGAGGACCCCGCCGCCTTTCGCGCCTTTGTCCGCGCCATTGACAGCGGGGACCCGCGGGACTTTGTCGACGTGCCCATTGCGGACCGCTTCACCCGCCCCCCCACCCGCGGGGTGCGGTCGTGGGAGTCGGCGTCGGCGGGGCTGGCGTTTGACCTTCAGGGCCCCGATGCGCAGGCGCTGACCATGCCCCCCGCCCCGCGGCTGGGCAGCGCGGAACTGGTGGCCGAGATGATTGAGGTCTACGCCATGGCGCTCGCGCGGGATGTGCCGTTTGCGACGGCAGAGTGGGCGGCGGCGAAGCCCATCGCCGCGGCGGTGCGTGAGCTCAACGCCACCCGCTGGCACGGCGCCGCGGCAACCGACCGGGAGCTGGGCCTGTCGCCCGCGGCGGCCGCCCGTCGGCGGGTGACCCACTTCACCCCAGCCACCGTCTTTCGAGGCGTCGGCCGCGGGGTGGCCGACGGGCCCTACCTGTCCCAGTTCCTGCTGCTGGGCAACGCGGGGGTGGGGGGATCCTCGGGTGCCCCCACCGACGGCTTCATCACGTACGGCGCCAACCGGGTAGACCTGCGGGTGCCCGTTGCGACGCCGGGTGTCGACTACCTCACCGACTGGGAGTCGTTTGTCGACGTCCAAAACGGCGCAGACACCCGCGGCACCGAGACGTACGTGCCCGCCGCGGATGGCACCAAAACCCGCTTCATTGCCACCCCGCGGGACCTTGCCACGTACGTCCACTACGATGCTCTGTACCAGGCATACTTGAACGCGGCTCTGTGGCTGCTAGCCGAGGGTGTGCCCTTTGACGCGGGCCTCCCGTGGACCGCCCCCGACGAGGTGGATCATCAGCAGGGGTTTGCCACGTTTGGGGGCCCCCACCTGCTGACGCTCGTCACCGAGGTGGCCACACGCGCACTCAAGGCGGTGCGCTTCCAAAAGTTCAACGTCCACCGCCGCCTCCGGCCCGAGGCGGTGGGCGGCCTCCTCGACCGCCTGCCCGTCGCGCCAGGACCGCTGGCGCCAGTGGCCCCGCTGGCAGAGGAGGCGGCCGAGACGCTCCGCCGGGTGGCTGATGCCAACGCTGCCGCCGCTGCGGGGGGCAGTGGCGCCGGTGCGCCCGTTACGCACAGTGTGCTGCTGCCAATGGCCTTCCCAGAGGGCTCCCCGATGCACCCCTCCTACGGCGCCGGTCACGCCACCGTTGCGGGCGCGTGCGTGACGGTGCTCAAGGGGTGGTTTGACGCGGGCCACGCGCTTGGCACCACCGCGTACGAGGCCACCCCCGACGGGAGGTGTCTGCGGGAGGTGTCCACCGGCGGGGTGGCGCTGACGGTGGAGGGGGAGCTGAACAAGCTCGCCGCTAACATCTCCATTGGCCGCAACTGGGCGGGTGTCCACTACTATAGCGACTACATTGAATCGGTGCAGCTGGGCGAGGCGGTCGCCATTGGGATCCTGGAAGAGCAGAAGCTGACGTACGGGGAGAACTGGAGTATGACCGTGCCCCTGACAGACGGCACCACCGTGCGCATCTGAGCGCGAACGAGCAAACAAGGGGGTAGCGGGACGACGCGGGCAAGTGGGGAGAAGAGGGCTGCGTGTAGGGACTGTTGCTTTGATCGTTTCCGCCACCTGGTCATCTGCAGATGTCTCAAGACACTCTAGAAACTGGGAAAATATGCACGAAAGGTCTGCGCCAAATGTAAGCCCAGTCAGGCAGCCTGTACCACGGAGGCATCGGCAGCCTGGAAAGGTCCATCCTCAGTTATGTATGATAAGCCAGACGATTTAAAAATAGGTGAACCTCTCGATGAGCATGACCTAAGTGTACGCGGATTGGAGCAAAACAACCTGGACCTGAGATCGCGTCCTTGTCAGGACAGCGCGAGAGGTACCTTTACAACAGTGCACCACACGGCGACTGTCGAGGCCACGGCGTGCGGCTTCACCGTGGGCAGGCAGCGGTGGCAGGGCTTTCTAATCGAAAACTGCATGACGGCCGCGCGCTCGCCAGTCAGCTCCAGTACACATGTCCTTCCCACCTGGGTCGGTGACGCCCCCACCTGTCAACCTGGTCAGGACTCACGGAAACCTTGTCAGTGCCCGTTCCTCGACTGCCTCCTCCAGCAACCCCCCTTCCTTCAATCAACTCCCCATGTTGGTCCAACGTCCTATACTGTTCTTGGGGCTCCGTCGCCTCGCCCCACTTGCCCCCCGTTCCGACGCTGATGGGCGCGATGGCAATGAAAAGCTCTCCCCCGCGTCTCAGCCGGAACTCAGCGACTCTCTCCTCAATCATTTTACCTATCCATCCCGGCCGGATCCCCCCACATGCTTCCTGTCAAGCTCCCCTCGCATCCTTAAAACTTCCGCGTCGCCCACCAGCCTTCCCTAGCTGTCTTCCTGCGTAACAACCTGGTCAGAAATTGCACAAAAACCTTGTCAGTACCCGTGTTGGTCATCCTCCTCGACTGCCTCCTCCAGCAACCCCGCTGCCTTCAATCAACCCCCCGTGTTGGTCCAACGTCCTATACTGCACTTGAGGCTCCGTCGCCTCGCCCCACTTGCCCCGCGTTCTGACGCTGATGGGCGCGATGACAATGAAAAGCTCTCCCCCGCGTCTCAGCTGAGACGTCAGCGACTCTCTCCTCGAACCGTCTGCCCATCCGTCCCGGCCGGCCTCTCCCACCTGCTAAAAGCTCATCTCACGACCTTGAACGTTGCGCGTTGCCCAGCATCCTTGTCTTCCCGCGTTGGTCCATCTTCCATCACCCTCTCCCACCCGCCCTTTCATCCCCGCCCCCTTCTCCACTAATCTTCTCTCCGGATGGCTGGGGGCGTGCCCCCCCCCCCCGGGTATGGACCAGCGAGCGCCCCTTTTGTTGGCACCACCACGATGCCCGTGTATGGCGCGGCGGGCGTCCCACCCGTTTTCACCCCCCCCCCCCCCGTGTACGTAGCGTACCCAGCCGCTCCGGCCCCCGCCGCCCCCGCGCGGCCGCTGCCGGCGGTGTGGACAGCGCACCCCGAGAGGGTCACCTGCCCCGGCTGCGGCACCACCGTCTCGTCGGGGGTGGACGTCAACACTTGCACGGTGGGCAACTGGGCGATTTTCTTCTTCACTGGCTTCTGGTGCGTCTTCATCCCCGGCTCTTTGGACTGTGCGAGTGACATCACTCACCGGTGCCCCAACTGTGCTTACTCACTGGGCGGCAAGAGCTCGTGTTGAGGTGCGGTCGGCTCGACGGGGGGGGGGCGGCCGTCGGATGTCTCCCTGCATGGATTGGCTCGGTCAAGCGGCAAGGCTCCAGGGGGGGGTGACCGCCGGGGAAGTTGAGTTTGACTGTATGTAGAGCAGATGGACAGGGGCAATGGGTAGCGGGAGGGTGGCGCCCGCGACCGCCCTCGCAGGGATGGCTCGCCGGCGTACCTGACTGGAGAGGCACTCCGATTGAATTTGATACAGCCTGTTTGGGTTGCCGTTGAGCCGCCCGCTGCCTTTTTCATTCATCTCTGTGCCATCCCCTTGCCTCGTGGTCTGCTTCTTGCATCGTGGTCTTCCCTTTGCCACTTGGTTCTCCCCTTGCCTCGTAGTCTCCCCCCCACTGTAGGCCCATGCATCTCTCCACCGGGGCACCCTCCCCGATCGGCATGAGGTTTATCTTCATTGGGCGGCCGCCTATTACAGCGGGCAGGCCGCGCTGTAAAGCTAGGGAACGTGCCTCCGCGCCACCCCCCGCGCGGCCTGCCCGTTTTCCCTCCCCGCTCTCACCACCGCCCGCCGCCGTCACCCCCCGCGTCTGTAGCCGGGGGCTGGCTGGCATCCCAGTGACAGCGGGGCGACGAGACAATGCGCGGGGCGGGCGAGGCGGCGTCTGCGCCACGGTCCATCCACCCACCCGGCGCGTTGGCGTTTTTTCAGTGGGGGACGAGGAGGGAGGTAGGGGGGCCACTTCAATTGGTTGCGCGGGTCCTGCATCTGGCTGCGTTCTGGAGGGGGGGGCATCAGCCGACAGCCCTTGCGTGTCGCGGGGCCCGCAGCTGATCCCATCTGGGGGGGGGGGGGGCTGCCGAGGCCGTCGGGGACGTTGGGGACCGCAACCGGGCGCCCGTGCCCGTGGTGGGGGCCACGTGCGGTTCAACCGGAAGTTGCAGCTGGCGCCCGTCGCGCGACGCGACGAGACGGGCCACACCGCGCCGTGGTTGTCACGCCCAGCTGACGCTGCTCCCGACGCTGTGCTCGGTGCCGTGCGTGTCACTGCCTCGCTCGGCTCGCCGTTCCACCCCCTTCCGCTGCCGTTCTTGCCCATCGCTGCGCACCTTTGTCAGCCAACGCTGCCTCCTCCACCCCCCCTACCCCCCCACCTCCTGTCGTCGTCGCCATGGACGCCACCGCCCAGGCCGCGGAGGGCGCCAGCGGCACCACCCTCATCTCCCACCTGCTTGAGTCCCTGACCAAGCGGTCCAACTACCTGGAGGAGGGGGTCATCCACACCAACGTGGATTCGGCCGTGTCGGATGGGGACTCCCTGTCGGACCTGGTGACGCTCCTGTCGTCCATCACGCTGGCGGTCAAGACGGTCGGCTCTATGGTCCGCCGGCTGGGCCTTCCTGGAAGCGAGGCGCGCAGCGTCAATGACATCAACAGGATTGCCAACGAGACGTGGATTCGGGAGCTCACCTCCTCGGACGCGTGCTGCGTGCTCGTGTCGGAGGACCTCGCCGACCCGGTGGTTCTCGACTCCCCGCACCGGGGCACCTACGCGGTGGTGTTTGACCCGCTGACGGGCCTGGCGGACCCTCCGGCGCAGGATATGGGCGCTATCTTTGGCGTCTTTCGGCAGCTGACCAACGAGACCAAGCCGGGGGTGGAGGACGTGTTGCAGCCGGCGCGCAACCTGGTGGCCGCCGGCTACGCTGTCTATGGCGCCGCTACGATGATGGTGCTGTCGTACGGTGCGGGCGTCGACGGCTTTACGCTCGACCCGACGCTGTCTGAGTTTATTCTCACCCACGAGAACATGCGGGTGCCCTACTCGGGCCGCATCTACGCCATCAACGAGGGCTTTGCGTCGACGATGGACCCCAAGGCGCAGACCATGTTGCGGGCACTCAAGGACGAGCCCGCCCTCGACGGCTCGACCCGCACGTGCCGGTACATTGGATCCATGGTACCCGAGCTCCACCGCACCATCATCCGGGGCGGCGTCTACATCTACCCCGCCCACGCGGAGCGTCCGCAGGGGCGCCTCAAGCTGCTCTACGAGGCGGGCCCGCTGGCCTTTATCATTGAAAAGGCGGGTGGCCAGGCGAGCACCGGCACCCGCGCCATCCTCGACATCCAGCCCGAGAGCGTGCACCACAGGGTAGAGTGCTACATGGGCTCAGAGGACGACATCAACCTGTGCACATCGCACTTCCGCACCGCCCCCTGGGGCCGTGGCCCATCTGCCGACCCCATGTACTCCCTCCGCCGCAGCCGCAGCATTGACGCGAGCATGCGTGTGTCGCTCGAGGCGGGGCTTGACGTGGCCGCCAGGTCGGGGACGGGCACGCTGGCGGGCTCCCCAAAGAAGATGGCCGCCGGGCTCGGCGGGGAAGAGGACGGCTTTGTCTGCGCCTACCTTCCTGTGCTTTGAGCTCCTTGCCGTGGCGGGGGGCGTCGGGCGGAGCGCGGGCAGACGTTGGCCAGGGGATGCGGCGTGCGGGCAGACGTTGGCCAGGGGGTGCGGCGCGCGGTGGCGCGGCGGTGGCGCCCCCACGAGTCCGCGATGGGGTGTTGGGGCAGCTAGCGTGGACCTCTTTTGGCGGGTGGGCGCCGTGGGATGGCGGTCTGGCAGAGTGGAGGCTTGCAGTGGTGCGGCACCTGCGCGTGGGTTGTGGTTAGGACGCGATTTTTTTTGTTGTTGTTTCAAGTGGTGGCCGGCTGGGCAACGCGTGCAGATGGCGGTGGAAGCGCTCACGTAACAGCAGTCGCTGCGCGGCCAGGCGCGGTCCCCGCTTCATCGGTCCAGGAGCGATCACGCAGGTGATGCCAGCGGCGGGAGTTCCCGGTCGACGCGGTTGCTAAAAACAAGGTTACTCAGTCACGGGTCATGATCACTGTCGCAGGTCACGCGTTGCCCCCTCACCGTACGCTCCCACCCGCCAACCCCCCCCAAAAACAAAAACAATACAACAGGATGCGCCGTACGAAGGGAGGCGCACAGACAGTCACATCAAAACAGCAAGCACATCCAAAAGAAAAAAAATGCCTTGGCGGCCGCGGCTCCCCACCCTTTCCCCTCCTGCGGGATGAGACGCCCCGTCCAATGGAGCAGTGCCGGCGGCCACGCCACCACCGTGTGGCCACTGATGCAACGGGCGGCGCCCCCAGCCGCTCCCCGCTCGTCGCCCGCCGATTGGGCGTGCTGTATGTACATGGCCCTGCCGTGGGCAACGGCCAGAGGCCGCGTCCGTCCCGCCGCAGCACGGGTGCCGGGGGGGGCGGTTCGTCGCGGTGTCTGGACCACAGATGCAATGGCGGCAGCGGCGGCGACGGCGGCAGCGGCAGCCGCGGCGGTCACTACCCACCCAGCCGACCCCTGTCACACCGCCACCCTGCGGCTGGGCTTGTGGGTCACGTGGAGCCACTTGAGGCTGCAGTAGGCAGCAACGCGAAAGAGGGCAATCCACAGCAGCAGCACGCCGACGTTGCCCGCCACGCCCAGCCCGTCGTCCACCTCCCGCGCGCGGTAGATGGCGGCGGCAGTGACGGGGCAGACGCGGTCACCGGGGGTGCCGGGGAGGCCCCCCGAGTAGATGGTCGGCACCGCGGCACAGGGAAAGGTGCGTCCTTGCACCTCTGTGATTACCATAGCTTCAAATCCATACTGGGGGGGGCAGCAATGGGCGGAGGAGTGGATAGGGGGGGGTGGGGGGGGGGGAGGGACAGGATTCCAAACCACCACGTAAACATAGGCAAAACGTCCAGAGTGTCGGGACACACCCGCATGTATGTACATACAGCCACGTTAGTGACATTCGCCCGCGCCCACAGGCGCTTCAAGCCTCCATGCGCCACCGCTCCCACCCCCCGATGGTCGCTATCGACTTCTCGCCCGTCCGCCACCCACGCACCCTCCCTGCCCCCCCACAGCCGGCACCCTCTCTCTGAACATACCTTGATAAAGCTAAAGGTCTTCACCCACGCAATCCACCCCGGCAGCGTATTGTTGTTGACATAGTAACCGCCGGCGAGGAGCGCGAGCAGCACGGTGAGGCTGCCGAGCACCTGTGCCAGCTTGACGTTTCGCACCGACGCCGACACAAACAGCCCAATTGACTGGGCGGTGAGGACGATGAGCGCCAGGATAAACAGGTGGAGGGCAAACGCGCCCGCCGACGAGCGGAGGCCCGCCATCCAGTAGGCCACGATCGAAAAGAGGGCGGGGTAGAGGAGCTCCACCGGCGTCTCGACGGTGGTCTTGGCCACAAAAAACGCCGACAGCCGGTACGCCCCCGACGAGCGCTCCTTGTGGAGGACCGGCCCCTCGGCGGGCATAAACGAAAAGATGGCGGAAAACATGGGGATGAAGGAAAAGAAGACGCAGATGAAGAAGAGGATGGACACCCGCTCATCGAGCGTGCGTTCCGTCTGCTCCAGCTGGAACCACATGATGCCGACGAGGAAGGCAACCGCCACAATCTGAAACATCTGCACCCACTCGAGTACCTCCCCACGCCGCTGGATGGCAGACCGACCGCCCAGCACCACCGCCTGGGTCCACCAGCCGACGGGGTACTTGCGTGGCTCCTCCCGCACGCCGGGCGTCCGCACCCGCTTCCGCACCGACCGCGCCGCGCCGGCGGCGGTGGTGGCCAGCAGGCCACCCCCACCGGCCCCCCCCGGCCCGACCGCGGCGGCGGTGGCGGCGGGCGACGACTCGGCCGCAGCAGCAGCGGCAGCGGCCGCAGCGGCAGTCGCCACCGCCGCCGCCACCGCTGACGCGCCGTCCCCCGCGGCCTCGCGGGCGGCCCAGGCGGCTTCGAGCTGCCGCGTCACCGGCTGGGAGCCGTCGGGGGCAGCGTCGGTGAGGAGCTGGAGGAAAAAGTCGCACGGGTTGTAGTGGGGCGGGCACGGCAGGCCCAGCGACGCAAAGTGGGGGAGTGCCCCCTCCGCGGGCCCGCTGTACACGACGCGCCCCGACGACAGGAGCATGATGTTGTCAAAGAGGGCGAGCATCTGGGAGGATGGCTGGTGGAGGGTGGTGATGATGGTGCGCCCTTCGTCAGCGAGCGCCCGCAGCAGCCGCACGACGGTGAGGGCAGTCGCCGAGTCGAGGCCGCTGGTTGGCTCTGCAAGCAGAAAAGGAGGAGGGGGGGGGGGGGGGGGGGCACGGGCAGACAGAGTCATCCACCAAGATGCGCGGTCATATCGGCGCAAGTAGAGGAGTAGGCAGCCATCGGATGTGTGTGAGTTGGGGTCTTCTTCCACGGGCACGCCCGCCGCTGTCACCGCCGCCACCGTCTCCCACCCACGCTGCACGGCATGCAACACCGCCAGTCGGGCAGGGGTGCTCCTCCTCCCTCTTCGCAGTCTCCCACTCCCACCCCCCCCCCTCCCCCCCCCTCCCCCTCCCCCCCGCCCCTCCCCAACCCCCATACCGTCCAGCAGCAGCGTCGACGGGTCGGTCAGCAGCTCATTCGCAATGTTCACGCGCTTCCGCTCCCCCCCCGAAACGCCCTTGACCACCACCCCGTCGCCCATGAGGGTATCCGCACACCCCTCGAGGCGCAGCTGGGCCAGCACCCCCGCCACCCGCGCCTCCCGCTCTGCCCGGCTGGCGCCGCGTATCCGCAGGCGGGCGGTAAAGCGGAGCGTCTCGGCCACGGTCAGGCGGGGCGAAAAGATGTCGGCCTGCATGCAGTAGGCGAGCTGCCGCCGCAGCCGGCGCCCGCGGGGGGCGCCCGCAAAGGTCATGGTGCCGCCCGACGGGCCATACTGTGAGCGCCCGGCGAGGAGGTTGAGGAGGGACGTCTTGCCGGCGCCCGACGGGCCGAGCAGGACGGTGAGCTGGCCGGCGGGCGCCACCCCCGACACCCCGTGGAGGATGCGGTTGGTGTTGGGGGCGCGGGGGGGGGTGCCGGTGGGCGCCCTGGCGGCGGCTGTGGCGGCGGTGGCCGTGCCGGTGGCCGCGTCCCCGCCGCCCACGCCGTTTGGCGCGGCAGCACCGTCGGCGGCGGGCGTCTTCATCGCCAGTGGCCGTGAGGAGCCAGACGATGACCCAGACGACACGCCCGATGACAGGCCGCTATCATCCCCCTTGGCCGTGAGGTCTGCCGGCACAGCAACCGGCGTCGCCCCGTTAGCCATGTGGGTTGGCAGCAGCGGCCCCCTCCCGGCGGGGGGGCTCCCACCGCCCCCGTCCCCATTGCCGCCGCCGCCGCCGCCACCGCTGCCGCGGCCCGTAAGGGCCGCCAGCCACGCGCGCGCGCGGGCGGCGGGGGAGGTGGTACTGGCAGGGCTGACGGGCACGTCGTACGACAGTCCCGACCATGAAACGCCGGCCATGGTCGCGGCGTCTGGGGTGGGGGGGGCAGGGACAAGAGGGGGGGGCGCGGGGGGGAGCGCCGGGGAGTCCATGGTGGCCGCCTCCACGAGGAAAGGTGCAAGGTGTAGGCCAGACGAAAGGGAGTAAGGGGGGGGGGGGGGGATGCAGACGGGAGGGGGAGGGATAAGTGAGCGGATGAGAGGACGGGGCAAGAGGGCGGACGCTGGTGGCGGTGACTGGGACGACCACAGCGACGGGAATGAAGGGGTGCCGCCCTCCCCGCGACCAGCGACAGCGACGGCGAGCGTGGTGGAGGGGGCGAGCTGGGCGAGTTGGGGCAGAGGGGGAGACTGAACTGCTCGCTACGGATGTGGACACCCGCCCGCCCGCCTCCCCACCAGCTTGGCGGCGGCGGCGGCGGTGGCGGCGGAGCGTGCCAGCGCTGCTGACGGGCCGGCCAGCAGCGCTGGCAGAGGCGACGGCCGGCCGGCCGGCCGGCCTGCCACGTGCGGTCGCGGCGGGACGGACGCACCCGTCTGCTACGGCCATCTGTGGCCACAAACGGCGGGCGGGGCGGGGTGTGGAATGTCGACGATTCATCGTATCAGGGGGGCGGGGGGGTGGCATCTGTAGAGGGTTGCACGCGTCTGACGGGCGTGGCTGCCCGCCTCCACCCGCTCCTTCCATCCATTCCAAACCCTGCGGGGCACGCCCCTCCCCTCCCACCCCCCGCCCCCCCCCGCCCCTCCCTCTTCAAGCCAATCCCCCGGCCGGTCCCGGGCCCCGTTGCCGGGATCGGGACGCCAGTGGGCGGCGGGTGTGGAAGCAGAGGCGGTGGATAGGAATGAGGGGGGGGGGGGGGGGTGGTGGCGGGCGGCTGGGGGGGCGGGCGGCGGGCGGGCGAGTACGAGACCCCTGTTGTACGCACGTCCTTGGCAGTGGCGGGCGCCTGCGTGGCGCGGCACGTGGGCTCAGACCGCCGGCGAGGCGGCGGTGGCGTCCATACAGCCCAATCGCGGCAAGGTCGGATGGCAACGAATATTGTGGGTGAGGTGCGGAGAGGGGGGGGGGGGGGGCGGGGGGGGGGAGGGGGGGGGGAGGGGGGGAGGGGGTGGCGCTGTCTGGCGGCGCGGCGCCCACCCGCGGCTGTCTGGCGCCACGCATCTCCCATTGTCGTGCGGCACTGGCTGGGGTCCCGACCGGGGGGGGGGGACTGTGATCAAGTCCTCACCCATTGGGTGGGGGGCCGCCGGCGTCAGCACGGCTGCGGCCACAGCCTTGCGAGCTCGTCCCTCCATCCGACGCCCATTGGCCCCAGCCCCGAGTGGACGCGCCAGCCGGGATCCCGCGGCGCCGTCGACATCGTCTGGGCCCCGGGGCGCGATGACGCTCCCACTGCAACGCACCGGGGTCTGCTGTAGCCGAGGCTCGACGGTGCCATACACCCTCGTCCCCGCCTCACCCCCCAAGACGAGGTGCCATTCGGGGGTCCCACCCCACCGCCCCGCTTTGCAGCAGGTGGCTGGGGCACTTGGGGGGCGGGAGGGGGGAGGACGCGCCGCGCCACTATTGCGGGTGTTGCGCGGCGCGCGTGGCCGCGCGTGTCCATGCCCGCCTCCTTGATAGGCGGCGGGCACACCCCGCCGGCACCCGGCTACAAGGGCAGAACGGGGATTGGGGGAGAAGGTACGCTGCTTCACCTGACCTCCTGACCTGACCTCCCACTGCACGTGGCCGCGTCGGCGTCTGTGGTGGGGGGGCGTGTCGCCTGCCGGGGAGGGCGCGGCGGCTGGCGGACCAACCGGCGGGGCCGTGAATCACTCCCGTGTGTACATACATACTGTAACTCCACGGGAGTCGAGCGGCGCGAGTCCGGTGGGGAAAGCCCGCGCCCAGCGATGGCCATCCAAACCGGGACGTCCGCCATACCGACCACCGCGCAATGGTCGCATGCCTCTCCCCAGCCGCCGGCGGGTGGAGGTTGAGGTTCCTCGCGGAGTGAAGCAGAGAGAGGTGGGGGGGATGGGGCGGGGCGTCATGGGAGAGGACGCCCTCGCTTGCCTGGTCCCCCTTTGCCACGCCTCCCTTACAGAGGGGGCGTGGATGCGCGCTACGCCTGGCGCCCACGCCAACCCCCTGCAATAGCCCCTCATGGTCGGCCGGTTTGCCCTTGCAACCGTAACCTTGTTGGCCACCCCGCCGACCGCCCACCTCCCGATCCCGGCGTTCCACACACCTTCCCTGCCGCGCTCGAACAAGAGAGCAAAGTCCTCGTTGCCCCGTAGGCACGCTATGGCCCTGCCGCGGTCGATCCTGCCGCGGTCGACCGGCCTCCCCTCCGACCCCGTCTCGCTCACCGCACATTCACCCCTCCCCCCGCAATATCGCGCCCCCTTATCGAAAAAATACCCTCCGGGGGCAGACGGTCGACGCTGTCCCCTCTGGCCAGGGCCGCGTCCCCGCTCCCCCCTCCACAATCCGGGCACGAGCTGGGTGGATTGAGGTGAGAGGGGGGATGGACGACAGGCTCACTGCAGCGTGGCCACGTCCTGGCGCAGCGCCACCGCCCGGCTTGGCGCGTCCACCCTGCGCCCCCTCCTTGTACGGTGTGCGGCTTGCCCCGTACCCTCACAGAGCGGACGCTGGACTGCACGGGTGCTGACCTGGCGGGCAAGCTGCCGCAGGCACTGCCAGCAAAAGCGCGGAAAAGATAGGAGAAAAAAAAAGAGGGAGGGACGGTGACGGCCGCCTGGTGTGGCGGACAGACCGCCTCACAAGGAACGACCTCCCAATATACCACCCGCCCCGCCCCTCCGTCCTACCAGCCGCCCCCTCCGCTCGCAAACACAGTTCCCTCATGTCTGCCTCCGTGCGCGACGCTGAGACGATACGCCGCTCTAACGGGAAGGCAGAGGACGAGGCTGTGGGGAGAAAGAGGCAGGCGAGCACCTATAGCTATAACAGCCGCCGTCCAACACCGTGGTCACCATGGTGGACAACATCGGTCGCCACCGACACTGGCCCCCTTGGAGCAGGTGAGAACGGCAAGCCGGCTCTGTCCCTTGCTCTGCCGCGAACCCTCCCCTCACCTGCCTGCCATCAAGGGGGAGGGGGGCGGTGTGGTAGGTCACCGCCAGCGTGCAGCCAAGGGACTCACCCGCGCCACGCGCCCGAGGCGGCGGTGGCCGCGGCGGCCGCGACGGCCCCGCCGACGCCGACCACCGCCGCGGCCGCGACGGCGGCATAGTAGGTGCCAACGTCGGCCGCGGCCTCGGCGGCGCGCACCCGCGCGAGCAGCGCTGTCACCCGCATGGCGGGGGCGGCCGCCGGGCCACCCCGCGCGAGGACGTCTGCCAGGAAGACCGCGTCGTCCGTGTCGCGGGCATCGCCGGGGGCTGCGGGGCGCGTGTCGGCCACGGGGGGGGCGGTGGGGGGGGCAGCGGCTGGCAGCACGTCAATGCCCGCGACGGCTGCCATGGACCGGCGTGCGGGTGGCGGGGAGGCGGGGGGCGGGGGCACAGCCGCGACGGCTGTCTTCAGCCCCGCTGCCGCCGCCGCTGCCGCCGCCGCTGCCGCGCGTGGCGCCGTGGAGTCTCGGTCGGCGGTGGCACGCAGGGGTGGTGCTGGGGTGGTCACGAAGGCGGCGTCGACAAGCGACACCGCCTTACCGCCATCGGGGACGCCGCCAGGCGATGGCGGGCAAGTTGCAGTGGCCACCTCGGCAGACGGCGGCGGCTGCCGCGGCGCCACCAACTCGGGCTGCCCGCCCGCGGCGGGTGCGGCAGCGGCGGCGGTGACGGAAAGGGGTGAGGCGGGGGTGATGCCGCTGCCAGCCAACCCCTCCTCTTCCAAACGGCTGGGAGGAGATGGTGCAGTGCGCCCGCTTGCGCGAGGAGCGGGGGTGACAGGAAAGCCCACCTCCCCCACAGGCGACCCCCAGCCCGCAAGAGCGGGGGATACAGGGGAGCCCACCTCCGCCACGAAAGTCCGCCTGCCACGTCGTACCGGGGTGACGGGGTAGCCAGCCTCCGCCATTGAAACTTCCCTCCCGCCCCCCTCGCGCAGGACAGACAGGAAGGGCGCGGGCGGGGGACCCCCCGCGGCTGCAGCCCCTTCCTCCCCCCGGAGCGCCGCCACCTCTGCCCTCAGCCGGGCCACCTCCGCGCCAAGGGCCGACAGGGACTCCCGCAGCGCCGCCGCCGCCCCACCGCCACCCCCCCGGCGCGCCCCCCCCGTCGTCACTGCGCGCATGCCCCGCAACCGGTCAACAAACGCCAGCGTTGCGGCCGACGCGGGACCCCCGCCGCGCACCGCCGCGACCACCACCAGCGTGGAGCCGCCGGCGAGTGCGCCGCGCGCCGCCCATGTCAGGCCGCTGTCACGGTAGGGCACGTGGCCGCCACCGCCGCCGCCGCCGCGGGGTGGAGGCGCCCGCCGTGCGTCGACGACGCGAGCGAGGGCGGATAGGCCCGCGTGGATGGCGCCCGTCTCCGACACGGGCCGCATGGGAGGCGGCGGCGGCGGCGGGGCCGGCGGCGGCGGCCGCGCGGGGATGGGGCAGCCCTCGCCCGCTGCCGCCGCCAATGCGGCTGCGGCTGCCGTCGAGGCGGTGGCGGCGGCGGCGGCGGCGGCGACGGCGGGTGACGGCCGCCGCCGCTCCGCGCCCGCTGTGTCAATGAGAGTGAGGGTGGCCCCCCCGGGGGGCAGCGACAGCCGCAGTAGCGCGTGGGAGCGGGACGACACCCCATTCGCAGCCGTCGCGGCGGTGGCGCGACGGCGGGCGGCGGCGGCGACGAGCGCGAGCGCCTGCGCGGGTGTTGCAGCGGCCACTACCGTCGGTGGTGGCGGGCGGCGGCCCCCGCCACCGCCGCCGCCTCCGCCGCCGCCGACGCCGCCACCGCCGCCGCCGCCGCCGCCGCCGCCGCCGCCGCCGCCGCGGCCTGCGGACCGTGGCGGCGCGGCGGAAGGCGCGGCGGGGGATAGCAGGTCTACCACCCGGTGGCCCACCACCTCCACCACCGACACGCCCAGCGTGATGACCACGCTCTCGGCGGCGGCGGTGGCCCCAAGCGGCTCGACCGCGGCCACCGATGCGCCCGCGGCTGCCACCGTCGCGGCGGCCGCAAACAGGCCCTTGATCACACCCCCCACCAGGCCCGCGCTGGTACGTTCGCCGCTGCCGCCGCCGCCGCTGCCGGCTCCGCCGCTTCCCCCCGTCACCCCCCCCGTCAGGGCGGTGGTCTTTCCCGAGCCGCTCGCCCCCACCGCCAGCACCGTTGCGTCGGCGCCCGCCGCGACGGCCGCCACCGCCGGCGCGCCGGCGGCGGCGTAGAGCGCCGCCGCCTCTGTCACCACCGCGTCGACCGAGTGGGCCCGCAGCGGCAGCGGCGGCGGCGGCGTCGGCGGCGACGACGCCGCCGCCGCAGCCGCCGCCGCCGCCGCCGCCGCGAGGCCCCTGATGGCCGACGGCGGGGGGGGGGGGGGTAGCCGCACCACCGCCGGCGCGCCACCGGCGGGGCGCTCAATGACCAGCGGCGGGTCTCCCGGGTGGGGGTGCGGGTGCACCTGCACCACGGCCGTGACGGCCATGGGTGGGGGGGGGGGTGGGGGGGGCATCGCTGCACCTACCTCCCTTGCCGCGCCGCGAGGGTGGGGTTGGCGCGGCGCGTTTTGGGGGGAGAGGGGGAGACGGGCGGCAGTAACGACCACGGTCGTCAGTGGGGGGGTGGGGGGGGAAGCCGGAGATAGAAGACAAAGCGGCAAGGGGTGTCACGAGAGAGCGCGAGTCGGAGAAGGGGGAAACGGACAGGGGAGCCGCTCGTGGGGGGGAAGATGGGATGGCCTTTCTGGGGAAACGGGGGAAGAGGTCGGCGCTACCCGCAGGCCCCGTCGTCCTGCGCCGAGGCGCGACGAAATCGCCGCCGCAACCGCAGCCGCCGCCGCCGCCGCCGCCGTTAACGCAGCCACCGCTACCGCCTCAATCGCCGCGGCTGGTGTCGTGACTGGCGGCCGCACCTCCCCACCCACCCCCCCCTTGAGCGGCGGCGACAGCAGGATAGGTGCGCGTCGGCCGCGGGAGGACCCCCCCCCCCCGCCTACCCCACGACGCGCCCCGGCAGAGGAGATGTCTGCCTGTCCCCCGTCCGCCCCGGCCACGCCCGCCAGCCTCTGCACCTTCACCACCCCCCCCCCCCCTCCCCACACCCCACGCAGTCCACCCAGGCGCTCACCCGGCGCCGTCCACCATGCGAGGCGGTACGGCGGGAGGGGTGGGGGGTTGTCGTGGCAAGCGCGACCGTGCTCCCCACCGCCAGCGCTGCCCCCGCCACCTGCCCCCGCCCACCCTCCCCCCCCCCCCCGTGCCGTCCCACTCTCGCACCTCCCCGCAGACACATCCCCCCTCTCCCCAGCATATCCCATGTCGGCGAGGTTGGGCAGTCGGCGCGGATTTCCCCCCCCTGGTGGGCGCAGTCTCCCACCGGCGACCGCTACCTGCCACGCCCGTCTGCAAGGCGGCGGCCGTGGCCGGGACGGGTTTGCCCCGCACGGGGCCCCACCGCTACGTACGTCAGGCACGAACACCAGGGAGGGGGAGGGGGAGGGGGGGTTGGTCCGGCCGAGTCACAGTCAGTGGTCATCCACCACTGGCTCGCATCTGGAGGCTGCCTCGCCGCGTGACTGGGCTGGACGGTGACGGGCGAAGGGGGGACGTGGGGTCCCTCCCGGGAGTGAGTGGGAAAAAGGAGTGCGGCGGGGGAAGGGGGGGAGGGGGGGGGGCGCGGCACCAATGACGCCGCGAGGAGGGGGGGAGGGCGGTGGGTCGGCGACCGCAGCGTAGCCGACCGGTGGCGCAACGTACGCGGCAGCGGTGCGGTGGGCTATCTGTCGTGGGGCGGCACCTCGTTGGCGATGACGGGGCGGGGATCCCGGGACGACAGCCCGCAACGGCGGCGCCCCGGTCCAGGCGGCACGGGTGCGGGGTGGCCCCGGGCAGGACGCCATCAAATCCGCCACGTGAGCACTCTGTAAACGACTGACGGGGAATGATCCAAATTATCGAGCGCTCGGACTACTTTATTATTAAAAATTACAATTGGTCAAAGACCTGACTTCAATTCGTTACAAAGTCAGTTTGCTTGCTATACTGGCAATCAAACTGACTTGACTACCCAGCCGACATTCCCATGTATTTCATAATTTGTGCATGCAATCATTGCGTTGACTGGTCGATTGCTCATTCGACAGGCCACTGTCACCTCTGGTCTGCGTGGCCCGCCACCCCCCGTGATCCGCTTCTGCTGCCACCCCTCCCCCCCCCAACCTCGGCCGCCCCCTGCGGTCGTCACTGCTGCATGGTTGCTCGTCCGGCCGGCACGCCGCCGCAGCTGACGCCGGCCCCCCATTTCCCCTTTTGCTGTGTCTGAGCCACCGCAATGGTCAAAAACTCTTCGGCAGGTGCCTCCGCGTGGGGCGCCTCCATCTCCGTCCTCCACCGCGGGCGGCCGCTGCCGTATGGATGCACCGCCACCGCCGGCGGCGGCGGTGGCGCCGCCGCCGCCACTGACACTGGCGCCGGCGGGGCGCTCAACTTTTCCGTCTTTGCCAAGGAGGCCGCCCACGCGGTGCTGCTGCTCTTCCCCCCCACCACCGCGGCGCCAACGGCCGACGGCGGCAATGGCGGCGACGGCGGCGGCGGCGGCGACGGCGATGGGCCGGCCGCGGCGGCTGCGCCCGTGGAGCTGCGCCTGGACCCTGCGCAGCACCGGACGGGCATGGTGTGGCACGTTGCGGTGGCGGGTGTCCCCCCCCGCACCGAGTACCTGTGGCGGATAGGCGCGGCGCCGGACCCCCGGTGGTACACCAACGAGTGCCTCGACCCGTACGCGCGGGAGGTGTCGTCGCCAACGGGCGCCGGCATGTACAACGCCGTCGACGTGCGGGGGGATTACCGCCCACGTGGGGTGGTGCCAACGGTGGGCGCCCCAGAGTTTGACTGGCAGGGGGTGGTGCCGCCGCGCATCCCCCAGCACGAGCTGGTCATTTACGAAATGCACGTCCGTGGCTTTACCCTCCACGCGGACGCTGAGGGCGCTGCCGCTGCTGCGGATGGCGGCGGCGCTGTCGCGGACGGGCCGGCCAAGGGGGGGACCAAGGCTACGACGGCGGGCGGGGGGGCTGGCTCCAACGGTACCTTCTTGGGGGTGATTGACAAGATCCCCTACCTCCGTGCGCTCGGTGTCAACTGTGTGGAGCTGCTACCAGTGATGGAGTTTAACGAGACGGAGTGGTCCTTTATCAACCCCGTCACCAATCAGCGGCTGTCTCAGTACTGGGGATATTCCACCGTCGCCTTCTTCGCGCCCATGAACCGGTTTGCGCAGGCAGACGCGACGGTGGAGTTCCAGACGATGGTCCGGGAGCTCCACCGCGCTGGCATTGAGGTGATCCTGGACGTCGTGTACAACCACACGGCCGAGATGGGTCTGGACTTTCTGCCTCCCGGGCACTATGGGCAAAAGACGCTCGCGCCGGGCACATACTACATGCTCGAGGACAATGGCGCCAAGTTTGTCAACTACTCGGGCTGCGGCAACACTCTGTCGTGCAACAACCCGGTGACGGCAGAGTGGATCCACGAGTCCCTTCGCCACTGGGCGCTGACCATGGGCGTCGATGGCTTCCGCTTTGACCTGGCGTCTATCCTCACGCGCGGCACCGACGGGGCGGCGCTGGCCAACCCGCCTGTCGTGGAGCGGTTTACCAAGGACCCCTGCATGCGGGACGTCAAGCTGATTGCCGAGCCGTGGGACTGTGGGGGCCTCTACCAGGTGGGCACCTTTCCGCATTACGGGGTCTGGTCCGAGTGGAACGGCAAGTTCCGTGACGTGGTGCGGCAGTTTGTCAAGGGCGACCGGGGCCTCAAGGGCGCGTTTGCGTCGCGCCTGTGTGGGTCCCAGGATATGTATGGCCCGTCGGGGCGGGCACCGTACCACTCGGTCAACTTTGTGACTGCCCACGATGGCTTCTCCCTGTACGACCTGGTGTCGTACAATGACAAGCACAACGAGCACAATGGGGAGAACAACAATGACGGGGAGCAGCACAACAACAGCTGGAACTGTGGCGCCGAGGGCGAGACATCCGACCCAGAGGTGCGGTCACGGCGTGACCGACAGATGCGCAACATGATGGTGGCGCTGCTCGTGTCGGCGGGGACCCCCATGCTGTGCATGGGCGACGAGTACGGGCACACCAAGGGCGGCAACAACAATGGCTGGTGCCAAGACGGCCTGCTGACCGCGTTTAACTGGACGGTGTTGCGGGACGGCCTTGACGGCCTCCCCCGCTTTCTTGCCAAGCTCATCCGCCTGCGCACGCGGACGGCGCCCTACCTGGCGCGCACCACCTTTTACTCTGGCTCGGAGATTGTGTGGCACGGGGAGCGCCCCGGCGAGCCCGCCTGGGACGACGGCTACAACTTTCTTGCCTTTACCATTCCCGACCCGCGGCCGGCTGCCGGCGCCGACCTGTACGTGGCGTTCAACGCGGGCGCCGAGGCGCGCACCGCCGTGCTGCCGCCCGCCCCCGACTGTGGCTCCTGGGGCCGCCTGGTGGACACGGCGCTCCCGCCGCCGCGGGACTTTAGCGACGACCCCGCGGCGCACCCCATTGCGCACACCTACGGGCTGGCGCCCTACTCGGCGGTGGTGCTCGTGCACGTCCGCCGGCTGTGCCCGGAAGCGACCGCCCCAGAGGATGTCACCGCCGCGCTGCGGGCGGGGCTTGACCGGGTGGCGCTCTGACCCACACGGGCGGGCTGTGGCCGACCACATGGCCCGTCTCCACCAGGGACTGGGGCGGCGGAGGTGCGGTGGCGGCGTAGGGATGGGGGGGGGGGGGGGGGGGCGGGCTGCCGACTGTTGGGAGAGGTCCCTCTTTTGTTTTTATGGTAGGGTGACGATGGAGGGGAGGGCGGCTCGGGGGGATGGGCCGGCCCCCCCCCGGCCATCATCGATGTCCCCCCGCGCCCACGGTGGGTGGTTGTATGGATCTATGGCAGGGTGCCAGTGCCACGCGGGACCCCCGCGCCATTCCCCGCCGACGGTAGGAGGCGGGGCGTGGGCGCTCAACAGACCGGGTCCGTCCCCCCCCCGCCCCCCCCACGCGTCCCGCCGGTCGTCCCCCCCCCGCGGTGCAAGCGTGTGACAGTCACACAGGCCGTACGGTCGTGCGCCGCCGGCGGTACCGCCGCCCCGCCCTTGGCTTTGACAAACACACACGGCCGGCTTCCCCACCCCCCCCCCCCCCCCCCCCCCCCCCCCCCTCGCCCCCCGTCCCCCGCCCCTCCCACCTCTTCCCAGCCTGTCCCCCGCCCCCTCCCACGTTCCTCAGCGGGCCCGTGTCCCCTCCCCCCCCCCCCCCCCTCCAGCGTTGGCGCCCATGCAAAACGTCGGCGGCCGGCCACTGTTCGCACCTCCCCCTCCCCCCCTCTTTTGCGTGGCGTACGCGCCGCGCGGGGTGGGGGGGAAGCTACACCCTGCCCGCCGCCGGCGGTCGCGGGCGGGCGCCCCGACCACACCCCCTCCTCCCCTCGCGACGCGGAGGTATGGACTGTGCACCTACGCACCGTGCGCGAGGGCGGAGGGGGGAGGGCGGAGGGGGGGAGGGGGGGGGGGAAAGGGTGGGGAAGGCGGGAACGCCGCCCCTCCCGCGTCGCGGGATTCACGCCCCCTCTGCAAAGAGCTTGTCCCCGCCCTCGTCCCCCCCCCTCCCCCGCCCGCCCCCCCGCCCGCCCGCCCCGCCCGGCGTCGTGGACTCTGGCGGGATGATCCCCCCTCCGCCCCCTCCCCCTCCACCCACCCCCCCGCGCCTCCCCCCGCACGTGCTCGCCCCCCCCCCCCGCACCACCCCCCCACCCCCACCCCCCCCCCACCCCCGCGCCCGCGCCCGCGTGGCAGTCTGCTGCCAGCGGGCGGCGGGGGGCGGCGGCAGGCAGCGGCGGCGGCGGCGGCGGCGGCGGCGCGTGGCGGCGCGTGGGCGGCGCGGGGGGGGGGGCGGGGGGCGCCCGTGGGGGGGGGGGGGGTCCCACTCGGCGGGCGGCGACGCCGCGGCTGGGGCCGCCCCCCCCCCCCGCGCACCCGCAGACACCGTGGCAGGCGGCGGCGGCGGCGGCGGCCGGCCGGCCGGCCGCTGCCGCCGCGCCACACCCCCAACCGCTACTTCCGCCGTTGCTTTTTGCCGCTGCCGCTGCCGGCGCCGCTGCCGCTGCCGCTGCCGCTGCCGCGACCTACCACTGCCGCCGCGGCGGCGGTCGCCGCTGCCCCGCTGCTGCTACTGCTGCCTACTCACGGCGTGGCGCGCGCGCGGCGAGGCGGGTCGACGCGGCAGCCTGCCCTGGGCGCTGCCGCCCCTGCTGCTGCTGCCGACTTACGACGTGGCGCGCGCGCGCGGCGGGGCGGGTCGACGCGGCGGCCTGTCTGGGGCGGCAGCGGCGGCGGCGGCGGCTCTTGTCCGAGGGGTCAACCCCCTCCCCCCCCCCCAAAAAAAACGACCGGGAACGCGGTCAGGCCCCCCTCCACACCTCTTCCGCTCCCAACGGGCCACAGCCTCTGCTCTCTCGTGACCTCCGGACGGCGGACACGCCGCACCGCCAAGAGGCGCGCGTCGGTTGTGGCCTCGACACGGGCCACCGCCGTCCTTGCCTACAGGGACCGCGGACGGGTCGTGACGTGGGCACGCGGCGGAGACCCGCGCCGGCCGGCCACCGGCACTGCCGCGACACGCTCGGCAGCGGGGGGGGGGGGAGGGGGGGGCGGGACAGACGGCCGCCCTGCCACGGCCGGCGCGTGGCCGGCAGCCGCGGCGGGCAACGGCGGGGCGGGCGGGGGGGGGAGGTGTGGGGGGAAGGTAGATAGGTAGGTCCATAGGTGCCCCGTCGCATCATTGCCGCGCACCCCCGTTGGCCCGCCCGCCCCTTCCCCCCCCCCCCCCTCCTCCCTCTCCCTCCCCGTTTCTGGTGCCCGGCCGGCCGGCGGCCGCCGCCATGCCATCCCGCAGAGGGCACCCGGGACGGCGCGCGCGCGGTCGTGGCGGCGGGCGTGTTTCACCTCCTAGCTAGGAGGGGGGGGGGGGGGGGGGGGGGGTGGGGGCGGGCCATTGCCGCACCCCTCTCTCCCCCTCCGTTGCACCCCCCCTCTCCCCTCCCCTCTCGCTACCCCCTGGCGGCACGCCGCGCGCGGCAGCGCGGGTGCGTGCACGCGTCAGCTGCCAAGAGCGGCCCCCGCCCGCCCGCCCCCACGCACGGCGGCCGGCAACGGCGGCACGTCACCCCCCCCGCCCTCCTCCTCTGCCGCAGCGGCCGCCCAGGTGAGCCGCGCGCTCCGTGGCTGTGGCCGACGCAGCGGCGGCGGGGGGACGGCGGCGGCGGCGGCGGCGGCAGCGGCAGCGGCGGCGGCAGCGGCAGCGGCGGCGGCGGTGGCGGGGTCGGGTGGGGGGGGGCGGGCGGGGCGGGGACGGTAGTGGCCACCAAACACACACACACACACACACACACACACACACACACACACGCACACAACACACACACACGCACACACACACAACACAGTCGCCCACGCGCACGCTCAGTCCACACCCCCTCCCCCCCTCCCCGGTGCGCCGTGGAGCGGATGCGTTTCCCCTCTGCTTTTTTTTTTCCTTTTGCCGCCCACGCTACGGAGGGTGGTGGACGGCGGGAGCGGCGGCCGACCGTCAGCAGCCAGCGACCGGCGGCGCCCGGCACCGGCACTGGCACTGGCGGGGACGGGCGGCGGCACCCGGCGGCCGAGGCGGTAGAGGGGGGTGGAGGTGGGCGGGGGGGGTAGTGGGGGGGGGTGGGTGGGGGTGGGGCGGGGGGGGGGGACGGGGGCGCCCCCCCCCCCCCCCTTCCCCCTCCCTCGCCCCTCCTCCGCCGTCCCCTGCCAATGGGGCCCGCCGCTGCCGCGGGGCGGCGGCGCGGTGGCCCGCCCCGCGGGCGATGCGTTGGCGGCTGCTCAGGGAGGCGCGGGGGGGGGGGGGGGTCACTGGGGGGAGGGTAGGGGCGGTGGGGAAGGGGGGGAAGGCGGAGCGGGAGTAGGGGGGGAGCGGAGCAGAGCAGAGCAGAAAAGGGCGCGCGCGCGGCAACCAGACACACACACACACCCGTTTCGGCGGCGGCGCTTCCCTTCCCCGCCCCCCTCCGCCCCCCGCCCCCCCCCCCCCCCCCCCCCCCGTTTCTCCCCTCTCCGCTCCCCTCCCCCGGCACCGCGCCGCGCCGCGCGGCTGCCACCATCACCACCCCCCCTCCCCCTCCCATGGGACGGGCGGCGGGCGGACAGCCACGGGTGGGAGTGGGGGGGGGGTGTGGGGTGGCAGCGCGCTGTTGTCCGTGGAGGGAGAAGGCACCGCCTCCCTGGCGCGGGGTCGTGCGGGGGGGGAGAGGTGCGTGCGGGGGGGGGGGGGGGGGCGGTGGGGTGGGGAGGCGGCGCTCCCCGTCGCATGCGCTGGGCGGCCGTCGGCCGGCGGTGGGGGGTGGGCTCTGGTAGCGCCGCTGGCGACCGCCGCCCGGCGGGTGGGTGGGCGGGCGGGCGGGCGGGCGGGCGGGCGGGCGGGCGGGTGCTCGCAGCGGCGGCGGGGTGCCCCGCAGGCGGCAGCGCCACCGCCGCCCCCACGGTTACCGCCAGCGGCCGCCCGCGAGCGGGTATAGACGGCGGCCGAGCGGCCGGGACAGACGGACTGCGACGGGGATGACTGGTAGCAGAGACTCCGCCGCACCCACCCGCCCCCCCCCCCTCTACGTTGTCGTTGCTGCTCATCTGCCCCCGCTGCCGCCGCTGCCCGCTCGCGGTCGGCCCCGCCCGCCCGGCCGCCCGGCCGCCCGCTGACGGCGCCCGGCCGCCCGTCTTGAAGCCCGGGCCATTCCCACCCGCCACGGCTCTTGCTCACCTGGTGCTGTGGAGGCCACCCACCCTCTGCTCTACCCCGCCTTCCCCCCGTTCTCCCCTTCCTGCCTTGCCCCTTCTCCCCCTCCGTCGCGCGGCACACCCCCACACACGCCCCCCAGCTCTTTCACCCCCCGCCTCCCGCCCGACCCCCTTTGCCATGACGGCCATGTCGTGGACGCGGCGGCTGCCGCTGCTCGCCGCCGCGGCGGCGGCACTGGCGGCGACGGTGGCGGTGGTGGGGACGGCCGCGCCGGCGGCGGCCGCCCCCCCCGCGTCGGCGCACCCCCCCCCGGGCTCTGCGGGCGGCGTGGCGGCGGCAGCAGCAGCCCGGGCGGCGGCGACGGCGGGGACGACGGCGACGGGAGCAGCGACGGCGGCGGCGGCGGCGGCGGCGGCGGCGGCGCGGGAGGCGGGGGCAGCCCCCACCGCCGCCCGGCTGCACGTGACGCCCGAAGGGCGGGTGTGGGTGTCCCCCACCATGTGGGGGGACTTTCTCGCCAAGGCCGAGGCGGCGCTCCGCGCGGCCGCCTTCCCCGACGGGGAGGTGGCGGCCAAGGTGGGGACCCTCCGGGCCACGCCCTCCTACGGCCACAGCGGGTGGATCTACTTTGACAGCATTGCCGCGTGGGAGGCGCTGGGCGAGGCCCTCGCGCGGGCCATGCGCGGCGCCGACGGCCGCACCGGCCGGTCGGGGTGGTGCGCGCAGCAGGCGGCGGCGTGCGAGCCGTGGTGGAACTTTTCGGGCTGCATCTCCCGCACCTACTGCTGCTGCCCGCTCTACTGCTATACCGTGTTTAAAGACTTCGGGCCGCTGACCGTCGGCGCCGGCGTCGCGGGGGGGGTCCACGCCTGCTGCGTCGTGTCGTTTTGTTGAGCGGCCTGCCGCCGCGCGCCGCCGCCAGACCCCTCTCCTGCCAACACGGGGTAGGTAGGTTGGGGGGGTGGAGGGGGAGGCCTCGGGGGGGAGCGGCGGAGGGGGGGAGGAGGGGCTGCGCGTACCCCTCCCCTGCCTTATCTGATTTCTTTTTTTGAAGACATGCAGGGCGGGCCACGCGCCGCCTGCAGGGGGCGCGCGCAGCTGCGCGCGCGGCCCTTGACTATTTTTTTCTTGCTTTTGCTCTTTCATCCCTTCGTGTAGGCGCTGAGTTTCTGCGTAGGGTCGGACGGGGGCCGGTGCCTCCGGCGCGGTGACCCGCCAAGGAGATCAAAAAGGACGCTTCGCCGGCATGGTCGCGAAAACGTTCCTCTGGTCAGTAGAGCTAGCAGCAATCCCAGCGGTCAATCAACAGCCCCGTGGCCCCAACTGGCGTACAAGTTTGTATCCCGCGTATTCTAGCCGCGCATAACGTGCGAGCACGCGCTAAATCATTCATGGGATCACGCAAAATACGTGATCTTACATCACATGCGGCGCGTGAAACCCAAGCCTAAAGGTCTGTCTCACTTGATAAGGCGCGCGGCGGACACCCAACTTGGGCGCAGCTCATCTCCGCTACAACGCCACTCCAGCCCACACGCGGCACACGGTGTGCAAGAGGAGCTCGCAGGCTTTCCAAAGATGTCATGCACTGCCCCTCTGTACTGATAGGATTGTTGTTTGTCCGGGCGTAAGGATTTGTAGGACCGCTTTTCCTTGCGTTTTTTAGTGTCTTCCCAGAATGCATTCCAGGCTATTGCCAGTCTCTCACCGCGAGGAGGTCGCATTCTACGTGGGTTGCACGACCTTGAGAAAAGAACCCGGAATAAATACCGTCGGTGCGCCGTACACGGCGGCACCAAGAAGTGAAGCGTCGGCGCTACACGATCCTGGTCCCACGTGTCGATAGGTACATATGTACTTTGAAGCATGCAATCCACTGCCCATCAAATGAAATCAAAAGAAGGGGGCTACATCTGAGTGTGGCGCATTGAATAAGTGCTCCACTTGCCCGTCTTTTCGGACTTGCTTGATCCGCCAGGCGGGGGGGGAAAGAGCCTCAGGCCCGTTCGCACTTCCGCTTCGTATATTGCTGTTTTCTCAATTTTGTCCGATCCGGTCAAAGTCAAGATCAAGAGACATAATTGGTTTTTCGCGCAGAAATGCATATCCTTGGGTAAGTACGTGAAAATCGCCACAGTTTTAGTTGGCAGTCACTCTCAAATCAATCGGGTCTGAAAACAAACCATGTCAACGCATCCGGCAATAACGGCCGCGCCGACGAGGCTGGCACATCGCCGACCGACGTCACCACCGTCGTCGGCGGCTCGTCCCCGCGCATGCCGCTGACCGCACCAGCATCTGCTGTCTCGGGGTGCGCTGATCAGCTCGTGCCACCCCCGACTCTGGAGATATGGCGTCCGGCGACGCGGACATGGCGGGCGTTCCTGCTGGGGCTGCATCAGCAGGTATGTTCCTCCCTGGTTACCGTGCTGTCGGGGTTTTGCCTGGTCGTCGTGCTTGGTGTGGCTCTTTTCGGTTTGAGAAAGGATCGGGTGCGAGCGCTGTGTCACCATTTGTTTCGTTCTCCTCGTGTGCGCTCATGGTTGATTGTTCATCGTGTATGTGAAATTTTCTCTACGCAGGTGCCGCCCGCGTCCGGCTTTGCGGAGTCTGTCGGCTGCCAGGCCACGATCTGCGGCGCTGCCCGATCGTGACGAGCCCGGACATTTTTTGCGGCTGCAACCAGCGCACCTGCGGCAAGTGCACGGCGGCGTGCGGCGTCTGCGACGAGACAGGGCACGCGGCTGACACACTGAAGGAGAAGGTGCGCGCCGGCATCGTGCCCAAGTGGGCATGCCCAAAGCACGAGCTGGAGGCCATGCAGACGAGGCTCGCTGTCGATCTCGGGCAGCTCTCCCCGACGCAGCGGACGCAGAAGGAGGCCACGCACGGCCACAACCGCCGGCTTGCTGCCCTCGTCCCGTCCGACGGGGCGCGCTTTCGTGCTCATCTGGACCAATCTGAAGTGGTTGATTTGACTGGTTTGGGTGGGGCAGCGGCTTCCCCGGCGGTTCGCCTTGCCACTGGCGTTGCCACTGCCCTGCAGGACGAGGGCGTGTCGCGGCCGGCGGCGCGCACCCTGGGGGCGTTTGCCGCCGACTCGGCGGGGCGCGCCGCTGGCGGCACCTCCCAGGCAGCCCCGGGTCCATTGGGGACGGTGGACCTGGCCGCCCGCAGATCAAGCGTCGTTGCTGCTCTTGAGGAACAGCTCAAGAAGCAGCCGCAGTACTCCGCCGCGACGAGGGGCGCGATGAAGAGGCGTCAGAAGGAGGTGGGCTTGAACGGGGGGGAGGGGGGGGGGCTCGTCGAGGTGTTGGGGCTGGCCAGTCCGTTCTTTTCCGTGAAGGGGAAGGAGCTGAAGCGCGCGGCGGTGCGATACATCGGCCTTCCGGACGGATCTGGCGATGCCAGCAAGGTGAAGCAAGCTCTTGGGGCGTTCATTGGGCCGGGGAAAATGTACACGGGAGCGTCCATCCCGAACAGGACGCTCACCTGCGAGTTTGTCTGTGGCGAGCTGATGACCTGCGCGGCTAACGCGGGCTTGCAAGTTCCTGCTGTGCTGGCCTCACTGCGCCAATTTGTCGTCGAGATGAGGGCTGGCGACGAGGCCATGAGCCAGTTTTTCAAGGAGCTTGCCGCCCCGGAGCAGCGGTCGCCCGTGGTGGCGGGGCAACCGTCTGGCGAGTAAACGTAGCCCTTTCGCCGAGCTGGGACAATTTCCCCACGACGCCGTCCCACCGCCATTCTTGTGCGCGGCGGTGCGGTAATGCTCTGCCTCTGCGGGGGGCTGGTGGTGCTCGTGGTCGTGGGGGGCGCCGACGGCACCTTTCTTTTTGCCGCCGCCACCACCACCACCACGCCGCCGCGGCGGTGGGGGCGTCGGCGGTGGCGGCGGCGGCGGCGGCGGCGACCGCCTTCGCCACCGCCTCCACGTCGACCGTCACGAGCGCATCGAGCGGCTCCCATCCCGGCAGCTCCAGCGGCGGCGGCGGCGGCGGCGGCTCCGCGCGCACCACCGGCGGCGGCGGCGACGGCGGACGCGCCGCGGCCACTGCCGCCGCCGCCCGCGCCGCGGCCGCCGCCGCGGCCGCCGCGTCCGCCGCCACAGCCGCCTCCGCCGCCGCAATCGCCGGCAACGCCGCCGCCGGCGCGCGGCCCCCCCGCCGCCGCCGTCGTCGCGCCGGCGGCAGCAACAGCGAGCCGCGCGGCGGTCGCCGTCTCGGCCGCCACCGCCGCCGCCGCCGCGGCGGAGCGGCCGTGCGCGGCGCAGGCGGCGGCGACCGCGTCGCGGGCGGCGGCGGCGCAGCCGGTGGTGGCCGCGTAGGCGGCCCGCACCCCGGCGACGGCGGCGGTGTGGGTGGCGGACGCGGCGGCGGCGGCGGCGGCGGCGGCGGCGGCGGCGGCGGGTCTGCGAGGGAGGCCGGCAGAGTCACCGCGGCACCGCCCCCCCCCCCCTCGTCCGCGGCCCGCCCCCCCCCCCCCCCCCGGCAGCCCCAGCGCTGCTGCGTCTGCCCACAGCCCGTCCTCCTGGATGACCCGGCACGCCGCAGGGCGGGCGGACGGCACCGCCCGCGCCGCCCGCGCCGCCCCTGCCGTCGCCGCCGCGGCCGGCGGTAGCCGCGGCAGCGGCGGCGGCCCCCAGCCCCCGCCGCCGCGGCGGCACCCGCCCCGCAGCCACCGCCGGCACCGCCGCCACCGTCGACGGTGGCGCCGCGACGGTGGGCGGCGGCGGCGGCGCGGGCCCCCCCCCCCCCCCCCCCTGACGCCGCCCCCGACGCCGCCCCCGCCGCCGCCGCCGCGCCGACGCCGCCCCTGCCATCGCCACCGCCGCCGCTGCCGCGGCCGCCGCCGCCGCCGCTGCTGCCGCCGCCGCCGCGGCCGTTCCGCGGCAACGCCTTGCCGCCGCGGCCGGCGGCAGCCACGCCGCCGCTGCCGCGGCGGCCGCCGCCGCCGCTGCTGCCGCCGCCGCCGCGGCCGCCCCGCGGCGGCGCCTTGCCGCCGCGGCTGGGGGTAGCCGCGGCGGCAGCGGCGGCCCCCAGCCTCGCCGCCGCGGCGGCACCGGCCCCGCCGCTACCGCCGCCACCGCCGCCACCGTCGACGGTGGCGCCGCGGCGGTGGACGGCGGCGGCGGCGCGGGCCCTCCCCCTCCCCCCCCCAACGCCGCCCCCGCCGCCGCCGCCGCGCCGAAGCCGCCCCTGCCGTCGCCGCGGCCGTCGCTGCCGCCACCGCCGCCGCCGCCGCTGCTGCCGCCGCCGCCGCGGCTCCCCCGCGGCGGCGCCTTGCCGCCGCGGCGGGCGGCAGCCGCGGCGGCAGCGGCGGCCCCCAGCCCCGCAGCCGCGGCGGCACCGGCCCCGCCGCCACCGCCGCCACCGCCGCCACCGTCGACGGTGGCGCCGCGGCGTTGGACAGCGGCGGCGGCGCGGGCCCTCCCCCTCCCCCCCCCCAACGCCGCCCCCGCCGCCGCCGCCGCGCCGAAGCCGCGCCGACGCCGCCCCTGCTGTCGCCGCCGCCGCCGCTGCGGCCGCCGCCGCCGCGGCCGCTGCCGCTTTGCCGCCGCGGCTGCCCCGCGGGGGCGCCTTGCCGCCGCGGCCGGCGGTAGCCGCGGAGGTGGCGGCGGCCCCCAGCCCCGCCGCCGCGGCGGCACCCGCCCCGCCGCCACCGCCGCCACCGCCGCCATGGTCGACGGTGGCGCCGCGGCGGTGGGCGGCAGCGGCGGCGCGGACCCTTCCCCCCCCCCCGCCTACGACGCCGACTCCGCCGCCGCCGCCGCGTCGACGCTGCCACCACCGCCGCCCTCCGCCACCGCCGCCTTGCCCCGCTGGTGGAACGGTCCCGCCGCGGCGGCGTCCGTCCTTCCGTCCCTCCCCATCGGCGGAAACGGCGCCCACCCCATCACCCGCTCTCCCGGCTACACGAACGGCCCCGTCAGCACCGGCGGCGGCGGCGGCGTGTCGCCGCGGCCCCTTCCGCCGGCGCCGCGGGCACCACCCCAGGCGGCGGCACCGCCCATGCCGCCGCGGCGGCCGGCCGCCGCCACCGTCGCCGCCGCCACCGCCGCCGCCGCCGCCGTCGGCCGGCGCACACGCCGCGTCGGCGGCGGTGGCGGCGGCGGCGGTCGCCGCCGCGACGATGACGGCCGCCGGCAGCCGCAGCAGCGCCGCGTCGAGGCGGGCGGTGAGGGCGGCGGCGGTGGCGGCGGCGGCGGCGGGGGGTGGGGGGGGGGAGGCGGACGCGCGGCCGCGGGGGAGGGAAGGGCGCCGCCGGGTAGCGGTGGGGGTGGCGGCGGGTAGGGGGGGGGGGGGGGCGCTGGGGGGGGCGGGTGCGGGGGGGGGGCACGTCGCGCCTGCGGCGGCGGCCGTGAGGGGGTGGGCAGGGGGCGGGAGGGGGGCGACGGGGGGGCGGGGGGGGGAGCGGCGACGGGGGAGGCAGTGGGGGGGAGGGGGGGAAGGAGCAGCAGCGGAAGCCCTGACGGCAGGCCCCCCACCGCCGCCGCCGACACCGCCACCGCCGCTTACACCGCCGCCGCCGTTGCCGCCGCCGCCGCCTGCAACGCCGCTGCCCCGGCCGCCTGCACCGCCGCCGCCGCCGCCTACACCGCCGCGGCGGTGGCCGCCTCGGGAGTTTGACGTCCCCTGTGACGGCGGCGGCGGCGGTAGTGGCAGCGGCGGCAAGCTGGCGGCGGCGACGCGGCACCTGCTGTGCGGGGGTGGGGTGCAGTGCGGGGGGCTGCTGTGGGAGGTGGCGGTGCGCGTGCTGCTGGCGGTGCGCGGCGGTACGGTGGTGCTCTGCCTCTTCGGGGGGATGGTGGTGCTCGTTGTGGTCGGGGGCGCCAACGGCATTTTTCTGTTTTCCGCCGCCGCCCCCCCCGCCGCCACCACCACCATTATCACGCCGGTGGCGTGGGTGGGCGTGGCTGTCGGCGGTGGCCGCCGCGGCGGCTTGACGTCCCCCGCGGCGGCGGCGGCGGCGGTAGCGGCAGCGGCGGCAAGGTGGCGGCGGCGACGCGGCACCTGCTGTGCGGGGGCGGGGTGCAATGCGGGGGGCTGCTGTGGGGGGTGGCGGTGCGCGTGCTGTTGGCGGTGCGCGGCGGTACGGTGGTGCTTTGCCTCTGCGGGGGGGTGGTGGTTCTCGTGGTGGCACCGAATGCTGTCTTTTATCACTCAAGGCACGTAAAGCTGGTACCGTCTCACAGCCGCCCGCACAAATCCACGACACATGCCCCTGGTGATGTGCGAAAGCATGGTGTCGATGGTCAACATCGGCCAGGCGTTAAACTGCGCAGGTGATGACCACCGACGCAGCCAACTGCTTCCGACAGAGAAAACGTCTTCAATGGGGTTAAAATCGAGAGAGTACGGCGGTAGCGACAACACAAACACGCCTGCATCTCGTAGCGCAGCGAGAGCAACATCGTCATGAATGCGTGCGTTGTCAAGGACAAGCACACACTTCTCCGGCTGCTCACTCCACGGCAGTCCCTCCACAACGGGCTGCATTTGAGGCAGCAAAAAGTTCGTCAAGAACAAAAGAAAATCAACTGCCGTCTGCCCAGGGGGGGGGCGGGTTATCATCCAGTCAAGAACGCGGTCGTGCGCCATAGCAACAAAAAAACTGGTCCGGACACCGGCCTGCGACGCAACGTAGCACTCGGCGCGAGTGCCACGCACTGCCCACGCCCAGCGGCGCTCGGCAGCCCGCCCCACCCTGTGGGCCTCGTCCACGTACACCCGACAGCGGAGTGGAATGGACAACTGCGCCTCCACCCACAAAGCCCGTCTCGCCTCGTCCCGCGTAAAATAGGCCTTCTCAAGCAATTTCCGGGTGAACCCGTTGCGGAAAAGGATGCGGCTCACGGACAGCGCCGACACCTCCACCCCGCGGCCTGCCTCTGCAGCCAGATGGTTGACCGCGTCCGCCATCTCGTCGAGGAAGAGCTCTGGCTGCTCCTCGACGGCAGTCAGCACCGCGGCTCGCAGCCACGCGTTGTCCTCGATGTTGTCGCGGTGGCGGTTCCACTGCTCCGGCGCATAGTGGAGTTCACCACCGGTCTCACGGAAGTAACACAGGTAGCGCGACGCCGACCGGGTGGACAAACCGAGGGACCGGGAAGCGGACGCCACGTCGCGGCCCTCCACCAGCACCATGCGCACAAGATGCTGGCGCGTCTCGGCGGACTTCATGGCGAAAACGCCGACGCTGCGTGCGCGTCCAGCAGAGAGGATAGTGCTTGAGCCGATCGTGACTGGTCAACGTCCGCTTGCTGGGGGGAAAGAGAGGAGGGGGGGGGAGGGTGGTGGGAAACGAGAGAGACGGGGCGGACGTGCGGGCTTTGTGAAATCGCGAGGGCGAGGCGTCCCGCACATCGATGGATGCCCAGTCGG
Organism: Pyropia yezoensis; assembly: GCA_009829735.1. Classification (NCBI taxonomy): domain Eukaryota; phylum Rhodophyta; class Bangiophyceae; order Bangiales; family Bangiaceae; genus Pyropia; species Pyropia yezoensis. The sequence goes on from CM020620.1 coordinate 20,940,732, forward strand.
TCCAAGTCGGCAGAGGGCCCAGACCTGGAGAAAAGACTGAGCAACAGCCGCAACGCCGCCAGTCTGGGCCGTAAACGGGGCTATGCTGCACAATTTTCCGACGCCCTGGTCTCTCTGAGGGCCGCCGGCGCGTGGAGACACCTGTTGTCCGCAGCCCCGTCGCCAAAGTCGCCCTCAGGCCAATAAAGTACAGGCGAGCGCTTGATAACTGCGACCTTGAGCGTGTGCTGAACACGCTCAAGTGCGCAGCTCCAGGACTTCTCGACCACGTTGTTCAGAAATCAATGCAAAAAGTGGCCGAACGACAGAACTTGGCTTCACAAATGTGCCTCAATCAGGCCATAGTTGGCCTTTCGTGTTGTAAATTTGTCACCTTTGCTGTTAAACACAACCAAATTAGACTACTTTTTGTATTTTTTGGCACCCCGTAGTTGACCCAACCGGTCTTGACTTCGACCGGATCAGACAAAATTCAGAAAACAGCAATAGAGTACGGCCCCGGAGAAAGGCGACCCCGAAGAAGGACCGCGCGCACATGTGCGAGTCATTTAGCCCCTCTGTGTTGCTAATGAATGTTGGTTGGGGTACGCCACTGGACCAGAAGTTGGGTGTATAATTCATATGTCATCATTTTACTTGCCAGTTTCTTTCCATGTGTGGACAGAAACCGGCCTCGACGGCTCCAAGGCTCCCTGGCCAGCAGCCAATGGATGACGAATGATCTCGTATGGATGCCAGCGGCCCAAAACGAGTTCCAAACCAACCCCCCACGGCTGCGATTGGACCGCACACCGCCGCCGACGCTACCACCATTCTTGTCCACAGCATTCTCACAAGGCCACCCCCGCTTCCCACCATGAGCGCAGTCGGAGGATCTGCGCCCGCCCCCGCCCGAGTCGAGCCCAGGGGTGCAACCCGGTCCGTTGTGCGGATGTCGTCGCTCCCCCTGTAGCAGCGCCTTCTTATCATCACGCAAGTGTCGGATGGCATCCCCCTGGCCGTCCTTTCGACGCAAAATGGGGTCTCTCGTCGTGCCATCAGCCGCATTCACTCCCGCAGGGAGCACACGTGGCGTGCCGCCGACGCTGGCGTTCCTTACAGCAGCCTGTGCGCCCACCCCGCCCACTACCCTCTCATGGACGAGGCGCTTTTCGCGTGGTTCTTAAGACTGCGGAGCGCTGCGATGTCTATGTCTCGCATGGCCCTGCAGGTCAAGGCGGTGGACCTGGCTGGGGTGCACTATCCAGGAAAGCCTTTCCGGGCCTCTAATGGGTACATCCAACGCTGGCTCACGCGCAGCGGGGCCCGCAGCATCCGCCTGCACAGAGCTGGTGGGGCTGTGAACGTCGAAACGGCGGAGGTGCTGATGAACGAGCTCCGGGTCAAGCTCATTGGCGTACACCTCGACATGCTGCTCAACATGGACGAGGCCGCCCTGTACTATCAGCTGGCCCCTGTAGCAGAAGTCTCTTCGAAATCGCCGGAAAAATCGATGTTGGATGCCCGGAATCGAACCCACGCCATGGAACATATGTTAACGAGGCGTTGTGGACCACTGCGCCACGGGTTGAATCCTTGACATCTTGGGCCAGATATGGGGTTTTCACCCCAAATCCTTACAGCACCGATCGCTGGGTCCGTTATGCGTGGCAGTCGCGATACTGCCACAGCCCCAACCAACTCGTACGTATTGGCGCGCCACGCGCAGGAGACGAGGGGCACGGCGCTGCGGCATGCCAAGGCGCGCCTGACGGTAATCTTCTGTGTGAGCGTCATGGGCACGTTCAGGTTTTTGGCCGTCATTGGCAACGCCGCCAAGCCGGTTTGCTTCCGAAACTGCCCTGGGAACCTGCCCGTCATGAACTACAGCCAGCGCAATGGCTGGATGGATCCAGTGGTGCATCGGGAATGGCGCCAAGACTTATCTGCACATTTGCGAAAATTCTATACGCGGGATGCTCTGCTTTTGTTCAACAACGCGAGCGGCCACGATCTATCTGATTCTCTGCCTAGGCTGGTGGTCGAGCCCCTCCCCCCACACCACGTCAAAGCACAAACCATGCGACCAGAGCATCATCAATGCCTCCAAGTCAGTGTACAAGCGCGAGTTGATGGGGAAGATGTTGAAGGCGTTCGAGGAGAGGCGGGATGAGACGCCTGAACAGTCCGCCATGCGGGTAGCCGGGAGGCGGCAGCCAAGCCCGGGTGGTTGAGCTTGGCTGACGGTCGCAGCGCCAACGTGCTTGACGCCATGGAGCTGATCAACGAGTCGTTCGCGCAGGTAACACCTGACAGCATCAAGCGGTGCTGGCTGCGGGCAAAGTGCCTCCCCGAGGACCTGGAGGCCGCTCTCACAGCGCGCCTTGGGCTTGGCGATGGCGTTGCACAGCCGCCTGCCGATTAGTAGGCCCGGGCCATTGTGGATATGCTTGTAGCTTCCCTGGCCCTGACTTGGCGTCGACCCGGGATGGCGACCGAGGGACACCAGGTGCCAGAACACGCCCGCCGTGTGGGGATGGTTGGCGGCCGTGGCCCGTGCCCGGTACTGGGATGCGGTGGGCTACGCTACCCACACGTGAGAGAGGGACTTATCATGGGTTTTTGCATATTTGTTACGGACTTGATTTGAGAGAATTTGAGTGTGAGATTAGTGAGGGAGAATATAATTAGTAGTGATAGTGGCCCCCGACCTGACGAGGCTAGACTCGGGTCGGGGCCACTCAGGGGTAAGGGGGGGTGGGGGGCTACCTGGCGAACGTGCCGAGGCTCCCCCAGATGCACGTTAAGAGGGACAGCGAGGCGCCCTTGGCCCGCGCCCTCAGGGATAAAGACAACTGCGCGTTTGCTGTCTTCTTCTCCGTGTGCACTACCGTGCTTATCTGTTGGCTCTGCCGACAGGCACGTGAGGCAGCAGGCATACCAATCTCGTAGTTCCCCTTTTGGTGTTGCCTGTCCCTTTCCCCCGAGGGATACTGACACGTGTCTGAGAGGATCCGGTTTTTTACCACAAGTTGATCGAGCCCCGAAAAGGCATCGGCCGTCTTCTTCAGATCCCTAGTTCACTACTATGTCTGGGGGGCGTTGGGGTGTATTAAATATCTGGGGTCAATTGGAACAAAGGTCTCCCGACTCACGAGACTCACCAGTCGCGAGCCGACGGGGATGTTCTGGCACCCTGAGAGCATCTCCACCAATGGAGCCAATAGCCAACCCAAACGAGACACGTGACGCCACGTGGGCGACTCTGAATGGCTACTCCAAACGAGAATCCAAAGCAAAACGCGTCATAATTCAATAACGCCCCACTAGCGGCTACTAGAGGCCGTAGTCCTCCGTATGGATTCTCTAAAAATCCTCAGCAGGCAAGCCCGAGAGGCTGACGGCCGGCCCTCTTATCACGCGTGGCTGGCAGGTCGTCCTCAGCCAGAGGACCCCCTGCCTCACGACCGTCTGCGAGCCACGCGTCACGCTTTTGATTGGCGCAGGTTTGCTTGTCGTAAAAGTCGGGGAGGAAGGTGGTCCCTGACCACCCGCGGACGTCCCCTTCCGCGTCCGCCTTTTCCTCAGCACTGGTGCTCACAGACCCGGTTGCCAAAGTAAAGTTCCTTGTCTTCCTCCAGACCCTCGTGGCTAGCTCACGGAGCCCTCGCTCGTATACTCTCCAGGGAGCGCCCGCCCATCATACAGTGGGCCTCACGCACCCCTCGGCCCCCTTTCGGATCCCCCGGCAGCCCTGCCGCCCGGGCATGCCGCCTGCCACCTTGTCGCTTGGTCAAGCTGCTCGCGCGGTCGCACCGCGCAGGCAAGCCGCCCGCGCGGTCGCCCTCTCGCCGCCGCCCGTTGGGGCCTCCCACCCTGCTGCACGTGTCAGCCGTGGTGCACTGTCGGCCCACCGCCACGTGCCTCCCGGGAATGGGGGAGGGCAAGCCCACGTATTCGGGCTTGCTCCCTCCAAATTACAGCACTCTCCCGCGGGCGCTTCCCGTCAGAAGGTGGCTGGACCGAGGCCAAGCCCTGCCCGGCAGGTCTCAAAGGCCGGCACCGGCAGCGGTTTCGTCAGGACATCTGCCACCATGTCCTTGGTTGACACGTGCGACACCGTCAGCACCTTTTCGGCCACCTTCTCACGTACATAGTGGTGGGCGACATCCACGTGCTTAGTCCGCGGTGATGTCACGGCATTCTGCATTATTGCCAGTGCGCTGGTGCTGTAGCAGTTGAGGGACACACTGCCCTCCTTGCCCATGATGTCCTTGACCTGGTTTCGCAGCCACACCGGCTCCTTGGCGGCCATTGCCGCCGCAGTGTACTGTGCCTTAGTGGTTGGCGTCGAGACGAAGGGCTACCGCTTGCTCATTCAGCTCACTGCCGCCCCGTTGACCAAGAACGTAAAGCCGGTGGTCGATCGCCTGGTGTCCACATCCGCTGCAAAGTCCACGTCGCCGTACCCAGCAGGTCCTGCTCCGTGCCGTAGTACAGGTAGAGGCTGGCGGTACCTTTCAGGTACCTCAGCACAGTCTTGCCCGCCGCGAGGTGTTGCACCGTAGGTGCCGCCATGTGGCGGGACAGCTGCCCCGTCACAAACGAGATGTCAGGCCGCGTGCACGTTGACAGATAGAGCAGGGGGCCCACCAGCTCCTGATACAGCTCCTTGAGGCCCTTGGGGAGTGGCTCCCCCTCCTTCCACGGTCGCGTTCCCGCGCCAATGGGAAGGCGCACGGGGTTGGTGTCCTGGAGCCCAAAGCGCTCCAGGAGGGTCGCCACGTACTGCCGCTGTCCCAGCTGTATGCTACCCGTAGCGGCGTCCCGCTCGATGTGCAGCACGAGGAAGTACGTCGGCTCCCCTATCACCCGTGCCTTAAATGCCGTAGTGATGTTCTCCTACACCCGCTCCGCGGCGTCCTGCTTGTCCGAGACGATCAACAGGTCATCGATGTAGACCAGGATGTACGCGTTGACACCCATGCACTTGCCTTTGAACAGGCAGGGGTCGGAGTCGCAGGGCGTGAACCCCGCCGTTCTGAGTTCTCCACTCAGCTTGAGGTACCAGGCGCGGGCTGCCTGCTTCAGGCCATAGATAGCCTTTCAGAAGCGGCAGACCTTCGTCTTGTCGCCCCGTTCATAGACGCGTGGCTGCCGTACGTATAGCTCCTCTTTAAGGTCGCCGTTCAGGAACGCCGTCTCCACGTCTAGCTGAAGGATCTTCATGCGGCGCGCCACCGCGCTGGCCAGCATCAGGCGCAGGGTGGAGTGGCGCACGACAGGTGCCCACTTTGCCACGTAGTCGCGCAGGTAGACTTGTTTGTCGCCACGGGCGACACACCTCCCTTCGTGGCGCGTCATCTCGGCGGTGGCGCCGCGCTTCCGCTTCGACAGCTTTTCCAGGTCGATGAGCCCCATCCATGGTTCGTAGTCGGTGATCTCAAAGGTGCCCATGCTAAAAAGGGACTCCAACTCCTTCTCGTGCGCGGCGTCAAACTCCGGCCAGTCAGGCTGCTTCCGGGCTTAGTCCATCCGCATCTTGTCGGGCGACTCGCCGCCTTTGCGCTTGGCCGCATACGCCCAGGCTTTATTGGGCATCGGCTGTCCTTCCGTTGCCGCGCTGGCGTCGGGGGCTCCCTGCGTGAAAGCGGTCCTCTGCTGCTCCACCGTCTTCGTCGCTTGCTGCTGCGGTAGCTGCGGAGGCCAGTGCCCGACCAGGTCGCGTCGTAGCTCCGACTGCCACTCTCCCAGTCGTCTGGGGGCTGATGCGACCTCTTAAGATGGTGGGCTTTGCTGCAGAGAAGAAGGCGCGCAGCGTTTGCGACGGCTTTGCACGCAGCATTCTTGCAGGGTGCCGAGATGCGTACGGCTCGGCTCCCCCGGCGTTGATGTCCTCGCTGTTGCCGCCGTCCACCGAGAAGGGTTCATCTTCCTCCGTGTCGTCTTCGACGTCTCGGGGTCATCCGGGCCGTTGCACAGCGTCGGCGATCGACGCTGCCGTCACGCGCTACTCCAAGGGCGCAGACTCGTAGGGCGCAGTGTCGTCGCTGGGGGTGTCTGCGAGAGTGTCGCCCCAGACGGGGGTGGCGTCCTCGACCTTGAAATCCAACCCTTCCGTCTCGATAGAGGTATCCCTGTCCCGCACCGGCTTGAGGGAGACGCTTTCGTCACACCTGACGTCCCGGTGCGTCCCGACGCGGCCGTCACTCAAGACGCGGTAGCCAGTCTGTTTGATGCCATACCCGAGGAAAATCCCGCGCTTCGCCCGTGGCTGCACCTTGCGGCGGATTTGTTTGGGCGTGTACGCCGAAGCGGGACACCCAAAGACGCGCAGGTGGGTCACGCTCGGCTGCTTGCAGTGGAATGCCTGAAAGGGGGTGGTGGCCTGCCCTCGCTGGGGAACACGGTCGGAAAGATAGTTGGCCGTCAAAGCGGCTTCTGCACACCATTGCTCCCCCAGGACGCTGTCGTCCATCATCGCCCGCACCCGCTCCAACACCGTGCGGTTGTAGCGCTCCGCCTCGACAATCTTCTCCGAGGTGTACGGGCTCGTCCGCTGGCAGCGGATGCCGTTATGCTGAAGCCAAGCGTCCCACTCCTTTCCCTCGTAGTCCAACGCCCCGTCCGACCGGATGTCGACAGGGCGGTGCCCGGTCTGTGTAGCTCACCGCGTCACCGTGTTCATTACGATCTCCTTCGCCGTCCTTCTTTTCTTGTGGGGGACCGCCGCCTTCATCTAGGTTTGGGCGTCGATTACCGTCGTCTTGTAGATGTTCCCGCCTGTGGACGGCCCAGGCATCTTGCCCATGGTGGCCGTGTAGATCAGCTGCAGAGGTGCCGTCGTCTTGGGTCCGCCTGTAGCAAACGGAGCGCGTTTCATCTTTCTTGTGATGCACGGGGGGCACGTCGCGTCCTGCAGCGCCCGCATGTCGGCCGGAAGCAGCTCCATCCACTTGACAACTTTGGCCGTCTGCTTCAGCATGCCGGCGCCCAGGTGGCCGAACCGGCGGTGCTACGTCTTTGCTGTCGGGCCGCTTGCCGTGGCCAGGGACGCCGCGCCCTCCGGCGCCAGCTGCAGCGTGTACAACCGCTGTTTCAACGTGCCGCGCACCTCCACCTTTCCCTTCATCTCGATGATGATCTCCTTCTTGGAAACGTCAGGGTGTACGCATGCGATACAGCCTCCCGCACAGAGACGAGGGCGGTAGTGAGGCCCGCCACGACTAGCACATTCTTAAGAGTGATGTTGATTGTGCCCTTGCCAGCCGCCACTCGGAGCACACACTTGCCGCTAATATGCGCTGTGCGTACCTTACCGTTAGCGAGCATCACATGAACGGTCTCGCAGGGCTTGACCTGCTCCAGGATACCCGCCTGGCCCGTCATGTGATGACTGGCTCAGCGTTCCACTACCCATTCATCACTGTGGGTGATAGCGGCCGAAAAGGCCAGCCCGTCGTTGTCGTCGTCGTCCATGGCGTCGCCATCGTCGGGCGCGTTCACCGAGACAGCGAGCATGGCATAGTCGGCCGTGCCCGATCCACCTGCGCCATCATGACGTCCGCCCTTGCTGCGACATTCTCGGGCCATGTGGCCATTCTTGCCACAGATGTAGCACTTGTTGCTCCGTTTGCGGTTGTCATCGCGAGAGTGGTTTTTCCGTTCTCGAGTGAGCCGCGTGCCGTCGGAGGCCGTCAAGGCCTCCCCCACGTCCTCGTGCCGCCCCTGCTACTTCATCCCGACGCACCCTTCATCGCTGCACAGCTCCTCCATCGCCACGTCCAGGTCAAGGTCCTTGACCCGCAGCAAGAGCTTGACGGTGACCTCATGCTTGGGAGGGGTCCCCGCCAGAAGCGCTGACACGAGCTGCGGCTCTGCCATTCCGCCACCCAGGGCCTCAAGTTCCCACGCGATATCACCAGCCCGGTTGAAGTAGTCCATGATGGGCTCGTTGCGTTCCTGCTTCATAGCGGCCATTGCTCGCCGCAGGTTGTCCAGCCTTGCCGGTCCGCGGTAGCGAAACTGCTGCTCCAGAGCCTGCCTCGCCCCACGCGCTGTCGAGTGGCGGCGGAGGGTTGTCAGGTGCCGCTGCTTGACGTTAAGCACGATCAGCGACCGCGCCTGCTCCTCCGCATGGGCGCCCGCCTGGGACACCAGGACGGGCGCCACGTTGGCGACGTCCGCGGCGTCCGCCCTCGGCACGTCCCCGTCCGACCCAGCGGTGAGCGGCACCACAGCGCTCCAGCAGCCCCGCAGGCGCATGATGTGCTCCAGCTCCATGCTCCATGACATGTACTTGTCTCTGTCGAGCTTGGTGATCCGCGCTGGCAATTCGTCGCCCATGGCGACCGGTGGTTGGTTACGCGTGGGCGGGGCTCTCACCAGCCGCGTCGCCCGCGCTGGGATAGGTGTCCCCCTCCTCGATCTCGCCGGTTCCGTCGATGGGCACCAGCGGGGGCGGCTCCTCCTTCTCCCACTGCGGGTAGATCGGGGGCACCTCTTCAGTGCACCCCGGGTCACCCGCGTACGCCAGCAGCTGCTCGAGCCACAAAGAAGGTGAGATCCGCAGGCCGTACGCTTGACCTGGGCCCATAACCTGTTGTAAAAGTCGGGGAGAAAGGTGGTCCCTGACCACCCGCGGACGTCCCCTTCCGCGTCCGCCGTTTCCTCAGCACTGGTGCTCACAGACCCGGTTGCCAAAGTAAAGTTCCTTGTCTTCCTCCAGACCCCCGTGGCTAGCTCCCGGAGCCCTCGCTCGTATACTCTCCAGGGAGCGCCCGCCCATCATGCAGGGGGCCTCACGCACCCCTCGGCCCCCTTTCGGATCCCCCGGCAGCCCTGCCGCCCGGGCATGCCGCCTGTCACCTTGCCGCTTGGTCAAGCTGCTCGCGCGGTCGCACCGCGCAGGCAAGCCGCCCGCGCGGTCGCCCTCTCGCCGCCGCCCGTTGAGGCCTCCCCCACGGGCTAACCCTTATTCAGCCGCCCTCTCCCGGCGAGCACACCTGCCCGTCGGGTGCCCTTCCGCGCACTCCCCCGCACCCTCACCCCCGGTCGGTGACGTGTGCGGCGTGTGCTGGCCGACGGTCGTCCGGCTCCAATTCAGTCCCGCGCCGTGCCCGCCCACGGTGGGTACAGGCCCTGCCGTACAGGAGGGCCCCATGTCAGCCGGCGGCACACAGCCTGCCGGCGGCCCACGGCCACCCCACACCCTGCTGCACTTGTCAGCCGTGGTCCACTGTAGGCCCACTGCCACGTGCCCCCCCCGGGAATGGGGGGGGGCAAGCCCACGTATTTGGGCTTGCTCCCTCCCAATCCCAACATGGCTCAGCGTTTGACAAAAAGCCGAAACACGAAGCCAAACAGGCTCGTTTGGCTCGGGGGTTGGCCGCGCTGCCGTTGAAAGCCAAGAACTCGAGCGCTCTCGAGGTGTATTAAGGTGGTGTCGAGAGCGATTAAGAATTGTGATATGACCTTAGTTTTGGAGCGTCACACGGCCCACCAGTCAGAGCCAAAGCCAAACCGCTGAAACGGCTGAAATGTAGTTGGCTTTTGGCTTTTGGCTCCATTGGTGGAAGTGCTCTCACAGTGAGTCCGCGGCTCTCCTACAAATGGCCGGTGCGGCTCTGTCTGACGGGGGGTGTGGCAGTATTGACCCCCAGGTAGGGGAGCAACACGTGCCATGCAAGGGGCGGCAGGCCACTAGCCTGATCCGTTCCTCCCCCTGCATTTGGGTCCATATTCCCTAAGTTTGGGATAGTTAGCTTAGTAGTAAATCCAACTTGGATTTGAGGGTTTTCTGCATTTATCGTCTTGAATTTTCGTGTGGCCCGGTGGGCAGGTGCTGGGGTGGGAGATTCTGAGTGGCGAGATTCTGAGTGGACCCTGGGGGGATAAGGGGAGGGACAGCGGGGCTTGGCCCTGCGTCCCCGTCCCGACTAAGAAACTGTTGGACCACACACCATCCTCTTGTTTGTCCGTGGGGGGTTTGCCCCACAACAGGGACAGAGTGTGTGCGACTTGCACTTCTTCCGGTTCCCCCGACACGGGAGGCAGCCCTAGCACACCGCCCCAACTTGGGTGCCGTGTGTGCTTGTGGTTTTTGCCACATTTGGTGGAGCAGCAGTGGATAGAGGTAAACTTTACGTCCGGGTGCACCCGGGTGTAGGGGGCCCTCTGTCTCAGAGGAACGGTGGTCTTGGACCGTGTCATACGGATCGTCAGCCAACATGGCTAGCTCGGACCCCCCGTCGTCCGGGGAGTACACGGGTGACGCACGTACTTCAGTGCCTTTGAATACTGGTGAGACACAGGTGGGTTTACCTGGGGTCGCAGAGGGACTAGAGGTCCCTCAAGCCAGCAGGACTGGAAGTACGGGCGGGCAACAGGCCACCCCGACTCAGTCGGGAGTTCACTCGGGTGACACTTCTGATGTGGGTGGGCCGAAGTCTGGCCACCGCGTGGTATACTCAACGGGAACGTCCCAAGGGGTGAGGACTGTCCCCGCGGGTTCCACTCGGGTTGGAGCCAACTTTGGCTTGGAGTCGTCGCAAACTAGGCTTTCGGAGGACGGTGGACCTCCGTTGGTCGGCGATGGGCTCGCGCCCATGCCCCCGGTTGAGACCCCTGAGGAACGTGGTTACCCCTCAGGTGGACTCCCGGAGGCGGACCGAGACTCAACTGGAGTCGTCAATCCACTCCTCGCGGAAACTGTCCGTCGGGAGGCGACCAATGTGTTGCGGCAGACTTTGCCGGACCTGGTGGTCACGATGACGAATACTATTCTGAATCTGATTGTGGCGAGTTTGCCAGATGGCCTTAATGTCCAGACCGGATTGGGGCTTTCGAGCCCGCAGGCGCAGGGGGAATCCCCCCTTACGCCTATCTCTGGTCGCCCCGAACTGGGGGCGACACCTATGACTCCCAACGAGGGAGCCACACCATACTCGGTGGGGCGTACGCCCTTCACGGGGGAGTTCCCCCCGGAAACGCCGGCGGCTACACCAAGCGCGCCGCGCCGGACTACAGGCACTGAGAGTGAATTTACCCCAGTGCCACAGCGGCTGTTCCCTCAACGTGAGGTTCCGCCCAAGATCCAGGTAGCCAACCCGGTCTACCAGAGGATCTTTGACTGTGAGACCTACGCCCTCCACAACAAGTCGGTGGCGTATGGTCCTGACCAGGCCCGAGCCATGGGCCGTGCCAAGAAGAATGCACTTCATTCTTTTGGGCACAAAGCGGAGTGGGACGGAACTCCCCCCCTCCGTGTCTTTGAGTTCCTACGTCGTTTCACAAAAGCCTGTGACGACAATGCCATAAGTGAAGGCATGGCTTTTTACATGCTACAGGAGTTTACGAAGGGCGACCTACGGACAGAACTTATGTCCGTCATGCCCAGCTCCTCAAGTGGAGGCGCTGGGGAGGTGACGTCCTATTTGGAGCTCGTGAACTGGTTGTTGAGAGCCATGGTTGATGAGGCAGCGTTGGCTTCTCAAGTCGAGGAGTTTACGCAAGCCCATCAGGAAGAGGCGGAGGACGAGTTGTCCTTTGCGGTGCGAGTCCGTAAGCTCAACAATCTTTGTGGGTTTCTTCATCCACAAGCTGTGGTGAAGAGTCGGTTTGTGGAGGGACTCCATTGGTCAGTCCGGATGGAGACCCGGGAGCATAACACTACCCGGGCGACCCTGGCCGAGTTGGCCAGGTTCGCCTATCGCAGAGGCGAGGCCTACCGCAAGTTGCGGGAGGAACAACGCCAGGAGCGTCAGGCCGAGTTGGCCAAGGAACGGGAGGAGGCGCGCCAGGCCAGAGAGTTGAGAGAGGCACGCCGAATCCGCAAGGAGAGGGTGGTAGCTGCCGTGGGAACTTCCCAGGGTATCCCTTCGTCTTCCCCAGTTGGGAAGACCCCTCCCGGACCGGACCATCGGTGTTGGAACTGCAACTCCGATGGTCACTGGGCATATGATTGCCCCAAGTTGAGTAAACGCATCCAACAACTTGTTAGGAATGCGAGTAAAAAGTCGGCTACGAACGAAGTACGTTCACGCCGCGAGGGTGGGTCTCGACCGGTCGTTGCGGTCGCCACACCCTCGGCGGAGGTGGCGGACACGTCGTCCTCGGACTCGTCGTCTTCCTCCCCGCCCTCAGATTCGGACGCCAAGTCGGCGTGAAACGAATGACCGTTGGGGCTGGTCGTCCGAAGCTCACAACGGCAGCCTCGGCCAAGTGGGCCAGGAGGACGAACCAACCGTGCCGGATACTGCGGCGACCTAAGGGAGTCCGCCCACCTCGGGTAGGACTCCCCAAGAACGTAAACGCACGTCGGGTCATTGCGGTGCTGACGGGTGAGAATTTCCAGGTGGCTGGACGGGTGCAACTTGCCCCCGGCCGTGCATGCTGTACCCGTATCGTACTTGATACCGGGTCAGGAGCCTCCTTGATACGCAAGTCGCTATTACCAAAGGAGGTGAAGCTCCAACGCTGGAGGTCCAAAGCTGACCATATGATTGACATCAATGGTGGGGTACTTCCCATCGTTGGTGCCGTGACCCTACCAACTAGGTTGGGGACCCATGAGGTCGACGTGACCTATGGCGTAGTTGAGAATATATCGGTACCCCTGCTTCTGGGTACCCCTTATGTTGTTACACAAGTGCATTTGATTTGTGGCCCTGAGTACTGGGTCAAGTTGATGAATGGGGAGACTATCCCCATCCTTGGTAAGGGAAAGTCTGTGGCTCCTGTGACAGTCTCACAGTCGAAGCCTGTTTGCTCTGTGAGGGAAGGGTTTACTGCTACCCTGCGTTTAACCCGCAAAGTCACGTTGTCCCCCAACTCGGTGGCGCACGTTGATGTTGTAACTGATTTTACGGGGAACGGGTTGGTGCACCCTCACCCCCGTCCTGCTCGCAAGCACCAAGTGCATGTTGCCCTTGGCACGATGGACTCCAAAGCCGGAGTCCCGTGGAGGATCCAGGTGATGAACCTGAGCCCGACGCCCAAGTACTTCAAGTCGGGAGCCAAGTTCGGCTATATCGACCAACACGAGGGACCGGTAGTAGCGGTCACCCTCAACGCGGGCGCAAGTAGCGACCCGAAGTCCGGAAAGGAGAAGCATCAAACCAAGTCGGCTGCCTCTCCTCGACCCCATGTGAACATGGAGGGTGTCCCCCCCAGGTTGAGGGTTCAAGTTGAACGCCTCTTGGACCAATATCACAAGCTGTGGGATGGTCAATTGGGACTCATGAGAGCCACCCAACACCGGATCGAGTTGAAGCCCGGTGCACCCCCTATACGCCAACAACCGTATAGGGGAGGACCTCGTTCAAGGGCCCTCGTTAAGGAGCAAGTTGCTCGCATGGAGGCCCTCGATGTGATCGAGGCCAGCAACGCCGAGTGGGCGAGTCCGGTGGTTATCGTCCCCAAAGTTGATGGGACCCCCCGGTTTTGTATCGACTACCGTAAGCTCAACGAGAGCACGGTGCAGGACAGTTATCCCCTACCTAGGATGGATGACTGTCTGGACTCTCTGGGGGAGGGAAACGTGTTCTCTACCCTGGACTGTAACGCGGGGTACTGGCAAATTCCCATTGCCCCGGAGGACAGGCATAAAACTACCTTTACCTGTCACTGTGGTACCTACCAGTGCAAGCGCCTACCGTTTGGTCTGTGTAACGCGCCGGCAACTTTCCAGCGCGCTATGGACATGATTCTGGCCGGAGTACGGTGGCAGATCTGTCTTGTTTACCTAGACGATATCATTGTGTTCTCCCGAAGTCCGGAGGAACACATTGGCCATCTTGGCCAGGTGTTCAAGCTACTTGCTGACGCCGGTGTGTCACTGAAGGCGAGTAAGTGCCACCTCTTTACTCAAGAGGTGGAGTACTTGGGACATGTTGTCCATCCGGGGCGTCTCAGTGTTAACGAGAAGAACTTGAGGGCCATTCGTAAGGCTCAGTACCCCCGGACCCAGACCCAGATGAGGAGCTTCCTCGGGATGTGTAACGTGTACCGACGTTTCACCAAGGGCTTCGCCAAGGTGGCGAAGCCGTTGAATGAGCTAGTGAGCTCAACGCTACCGAAGAACCTGCCTCCCCCAAGTCGGGTGGAGCAGGAATCCTTTGAGACTCTTCGGGACCTTCTGCTGAAGCCCCCCATCTTGGCTATTCCCAGGTTGGGAGGCCACTACATCCTGGATGTGGACGCTAGCTACGACCAACTTGGTTGTGTGTTGCTTCAGCAGCAGCCGGACAAGGAGTACTTGCCGGTGGGATACTTTAGTAAGGGGCTGAACTCGGCCGAGAAGAACTACGGAGTCACCGAGTTGGAAGGACTCGCAGTGGTGTGGGCGGTGACGTCACTTCGTCACTACCTGGAGGGTGAGAAGTTCCTCATCCGCTGTGACCACCGCGCGTTGCAGTTCATCTTTAAGACGGACTGTACGAACACTCGTCTCAACCGGTGGAGGGTGCGACTGGCACCCTTCAACTTTGGCATTGAGTACCGACCTGGCAGGCAACATGCCCTTGCCGACGGCCTCTCTCGGGTACCTACCGAGGGGCTGGACACTAACCCAGTCGATGAGGACATCCCCATCGTGGGGGTAGTCACGCGCTCGGGTCAGGCGTTGAACCCCGACGCGCCAGGGAACAAGAAGTACTTGCCCCTGTCCCTGGACGAGGTGGTGAAGGCCCAGGCCGAGGATCCCTTCTGCAAGTCGCAGAGGGATATACTGGATACGGTGGTTGAGACGCGCTTCTTTCTGGGAGACGATGGCCTCCTCATGAGGAGGGGGGTATTCCAGGGGACCGAACAACTTGTCGTCCCCGCATCCCTCAAGGACAGTATCCTGAGAGGGAGCACAACGCTCCCACGGGTGGACACCTGGGGTCTAGTAAACTGTACCAGACCCTGAGGACCAGGTACTACTGGCCGTCCATGGTGGTGGACATCTACAGTTGGGTGGCTGCCTGCACAAGTTGTGCACAGAATCGTCTGATGGAACGGCGGCCTAGTACGGCTATGCTATTGTTCCCGGCCAAGGAGCCCTTCGCCGCGTTGGCGATGGACATCCTTGGGCCACTGCCCGTGACCGAGGAGGGCAACCAGTACCTCCTGGTCATCTGTGACCGCTTCACGAAACTTACGCGAGCGATCCCACTGGCAGAGATCACGGCCATGTCGGTCGTGTCAGCCTTCCTAGATTCACTGGGTTGCCGCGTATGGCATCCCAGATAGTACACTATCGGACAATGGACCGCAATTTGCGTCTGTACTGTTTCAGGGAGTGCTGGATATGTTGGGGGTTAAGGCAAACTATGCCACCCCCTACCACCCACAAACTAATGGGCAGGTGGAGCGCTTCAACAAAACTATTGTTAGGCAGCTACGCCACTATGTGAGTGAGCACGTAGAGACGTGGGACCAATACATTTCTATCCTTACTACTGCCTACAATTCGCAGGTTCACTCATCAACAGGGGAAGTACCCCTCGCTTTTGTGACCCCCCGTCGCGTGCGGTCTATTGCCGTGCGGGCCGGTCGCTTCCCAACTAGGGAGGATGGTGGCAGTACGCCTACTCCTACTGAGAGTAAGGCGGAGTTCGCCGCTAGGCTTGAAAACCTCATCCCTAAAGTCAGGGCTGAGATGGACAAAGCGCAAAAGCGCTACAAGCGTACCTTTGACAAAAAGGTGCGCAATGCTAAACATGTCCCCGAGCAGGGTGACTGGGTGCTGGTACACTCGCACACCCCAACTGGGGGTAAGCTGGTATTCCAGACGAAGGGACCGTACCAGGTCCTTCGTACTGATGGGCGGCGCATCACCATCGAAAGTGACGATGGGGTCCGCACAGTGAACGGACAGGACGTGGTCAAAGTTGCACCACCGCCTGCAGGAGACCCAGCTTGGGCGCGTGCGTTGGAATCGTGGCGCCTCCCCTCACTGCCTGCGGCCAAACAGGGCCCACAGGAGTACGTGTTCGATAAGTTCATCGACACGGATGGGATGAAGACACTGACCGCCTCATGTTGAGGGTGCGTTGGTTTGGCTGCAAAGCCAAGGATGATTACGTGGAGTATGTGGAGGACCTTCCCGCTGAGAAGGTCCGGGCGTACTGTGCCCGGAATGAGATAGACCCTAACAGCCCTCCCTCAACGTGAGGGAAGGCCGAGCAACAGTGCCAAGAGAGTGCTTCAAGTCGAAGTGGTACGCAGAGTGGCTTTTAACTACAGCCCTAACCCTCACACTCTCACAACAAAGGCAGCTGCCAACTAGGCACGCATGCTAGACTCTCCCACTCCACGGCCCTCGCCCTCACGTGGAGGCGAGCGGCGAGACCCACGCCGATAACGGTCTCCACTTGTTGGAGGGGGCGGCGGCTCCAAGTCGGAACCGTCGCGTCCCTCACGGTCGCGCAAGTGGCGCCGACCGTGGCCACTCTTCTGCCTGGTCTTGCGCGCAAGTTTGCGACGCAGACGCTGGACAGACTCCGTCTCCGACGGGGTAGAGGACTCCGAAACGGAGTAAGACAACTTGTCTTCCGATACGGAAGGAGAGCGCCGCGAGTGTCGGCGACGACGGCGAGGAGGCGAGTATGCCCGGCTCGCGCGACGTTTGCCACGCCCAAGTGGGGCTGGCTGGGGCATAATAGCCCCAATGCGAGCCAACTCGGCTGTCATAAACTCCGCCACCGACTCGCAACTCGCGGTCGCCACTGCAGTACGAACGCGCTCCTCAAGTTGAGGAGTCTCGGAACTCTGTAGGGTTGCGGTCGACGCGGCCAACCAGGAAATGGGTGCGCACCAACGTGGTGATCATCATCTCTGATGTTAGAGGCGTGGGCGGCAACACCAACTTGGGGTATACCGTCAGGAGGGTGGCCCCCAAGTTGGGGACACCGGGGTGGAAGACTCCACGGCCACGCTGATCGGCATGTTCCCGTGAGGTTGGAAAGGAACAGGAGGAAGCGGAGGGGGCGAGGTGGCGGGGTACCCGGGTGTAACTGCGACCCCGACTTGGGGCCCCCGCAGTGGGTTGAGTCATATGGTCATCATAGGACGGCACGGCCATAACTATGGGCTTGTCCGGGGGTGGCGCAGTGTGGCGATCCACCCCCGGGGCATACGGGTAGTCCCCGATGCCCAACCCCTCTCGTAGGACCACACGGCCGTCGTGAGGTGCACGAGCGACCCACACGAACTGGCGAAGTGCGCCATCGTCCTTGGGCCACGAGTGGGGCGGCGCAACTTGTGCTCAATGCTCTCCCACTCGATAAACTTATGGAGCCGGAGCATCTCCTCAAGTAGAGTGAGTTGTCCTGATGAGCACCCCTCAGCAACTAGCTGAGGGTGAGCTGTTCCAAACCTTGGAGGAGCCGGAGGGAGATGCCAGAGCATCCCCCGCCGCTGAACACAGGACACCCAGGTCGACATGACCTCGAGGAGCCACTGGGTGGCCAACATGGCCCACACCAGGTGATCAGGGGCAGCCGTCAACATGACGGAGCCGAAGTGGTCAAGCAACCGTGGCAACAACGCCGGGAACCGTAGGGGACCTCAACTTGAGGCCACCACTCGGGCTTCTTCGGATAGTACTGCTCCTTACTGGCAGCAGACTGTTGAGGAAACGCAAGTTGAGCCGAGGTCACCAAGTAGGGACCTCGCCGGAAGTCTTTTCTCCATCCGCACATCAAAGTGATGAGTGTGCGGATCGGCCTCGTGGAGGTACGGTGGGCGAGTTGCCACAGCGTCCCACGTGAAGGTCGGCAAGTCGCCGGGACCCGGGATAGTTCCCCCGCGGTCCACCATGGCCTTGGCACGCTGAACGTCCTCAACCTCCTCATCGTCCAGGAAGGCAAACTGGTCCGTCCTGAAGCCGGCCGGGAACCCGACCCTACGGGGATACTTCTCCCGTAGGCGGTCCCATACCCGGCCCATCGCTGC
>CM020620.1:20959150-21000596 GCA_009829735.1 Pyropia yezoensis
CCTCACGCACCCCTCGGCCCCCTTTCGGATCCCCCGGCAGCCCTGCCGCCGGGCATGCCGCCTGTCACCTTGCCGCTTGGTCAAGCTGCTCGCGCGGTCGCACCGCGCAGGCAAGCCGCCCGCGCGGTCGCCCTCTCGCCGCCGCCCGTTGAGGCCTCCCCCACGGGCTAACCCTTATTCAGCCGCCCTCTTCCCGGCGAGCACACCTGCCCGTCGGGTGCCCTTCCGCGCACTCCCCCGCACCCTCACCCCGGTCGGTGACGTGTGCGGCGTGTGCTGGCCGACGGTCGTCCGGCTCCAATTCAGTCCCGCGCCGTGCCCGCCCACGGTGGGTACAGGCCCTGCCGTACAGGAGGGCCCCATGTCAGCCGGCGGCACACAGCCTGCCGGCGGCCCACGGCCACCCCACACCCTGCTGCACTTGTCAGCCGTGGTCCCACTGTAGGCCCACTGCCACGTGCCCCCCCCGGGAATGGGGGGGGGCAAGCCCACGTATTTGGGCTTGCTCCCTCCCAATCCCAACATGGCTCAGCGTTTGACAAAAAGCCGAAACACGAAGCCAAACAGGCTCGTTTGGCTCGGGGGTTGGCCGCGCTGCCGTTGAAAGCCAAGAACTCGAGCGCTCTCGAGGTGTATTAAGGTGGTGTCGAGAGCGATTAAGAATTGTGATATGACCTTAGTTTTGGAGCGTCACACGGCCCACCAGTCAGAGCCAAAGCCAAACCGCTGAAACGGCTGAAATGTAGTTGGCTTTTGGCTTTTGGCTCCATTGGTGGAAGTGCTCTCACAGTGAGTCCGCGGCTCTCCTACAAATGGCCGGTGCGGCTCTGTCTGACGGGGGGTGTGGCAGTATTGACCCCCAGGTAGGGGAGCAACACGTGCCATGCAAGGGGCGGCAGGCCACTAGCCTGATCCGTTCCTCCCCCTGCATTTGGGTCCATATTCCCTAAGTTTGGGATAGTTAGCTTAGTAGTAAATCCAACTTGGATTTGAGGGTTTTCTGCATTTATCGTCTTGAATTTTCGTGTGGCCCGGTGGGCAGGTGCTGGGGTGGGAGATTCTGAGTGGCGAGATTCTGAGTGGACCCTGGGGGATAAGGGGAGGGACAGCGGGGCTTGGCCCTGCGTCCCCGTCCCGACTAAGAAACTGTTGGACCACACACCATCCTCTTGTTTGTCCGTGGGGGGTTTGCCCCACAACAGGGACAGAGTGTGTGCGACTTGCACTTCTTCCGGTTCCCCCGACACGGGAGGCAGCCCTAGCACACCGCCCCAACTTGGGTGCCGTGTGTGCTTGTGGTTTTTGCCACATTTGGTGGAGCAGCAGTGGATAGAGGTAAACTTTACGTCCGGGTGCACCCGGGTGTAGGGGCCCTCTGTCTCAGAGGAACGGTGGTCTTGGACCGTGTCATACGGATCGTCAGCCAACATGGCTAGCTCGGACCCCCCGTCGTCCGGGGAGTACACGGGTGACGCACGTACTTCAGTGCCTTTGAATACTGGTGAGACACAGGTGGGTTTACCTGGGGTCGCAGAGGGACTAGAGGTCCCTCAAGCCAGCAGGACTGGAAGTACGGGCGGGCAACAGGCCACCCCGACTCAGTCGGGAGTTCACTCGGGTGACACTTCTGATGTGGGTGGGCCGAAGTCTGGCCACCGCGTGGTATACTCAACGGGAACGTCCCAAGGGGTGAGGACTGTCCCCGCGGGTTCCACTCGGGTTGGAGCCAACTTTGGCTTGGAGTCGTCGCAAACTAGGCTTTCGGAGGACGGTGGACCTCCGTTGGTCGGCGATGGGCTCGCGCCCATGCCCCCGGTTGAGACCCCTGAGGAACGTGGTTACCCCTCAGGTGGACTCCCGGAGGCGGACCGAGACTCAACTGGAGTCGTCAATCCACTCCTCGCGGAAACTGTCCGTCGGGAGGCGACCAATGTGTTGCGGCAGACTTTGCCGGACCTGGTGGTCACGATGACGAATACTATTCTGAATCTGATTGTGGCGAGTTTGCCAGATGGCCTTAATGTCCAGACCGGATTGGGGCTTTCGAGCCCGCAGGCGCAGGGGGAATCCCCCCTTACGCCTATCTCTGGTCGCCCCGAACTGGGGGCGACACCTATGACTCCCAACGAGGGAGCCACACCATACTCGGTGGGGCGTACGCCCTTCACGGGGGAGTTCCCCCCGGAAACGCCGGCGGCTACACCAAGCGCGCCGCGCCGGACTACAGGCACTGAGAGTGAATTTACCCCAGTGCCACAGCGGCTGTTCCCTCAACGTGAGGTTCCGCCCAAGATCCAGGTAGCCAACCCGGTCTACCAGAGGATCTTTGACTGTGAGACCTACGCCCTCCACAACAAGTCGGTGGCGTATGGTCCTGACCAGGCCCGAGCCATGGGCCGTGCCAAGAAGAATGCACTTCATTCTTTTGGGCACAAAGCGGAGTGGGACGGAACTCCCCCCCTCCGTGTCTTTGAGTTCCTACGTCGTTTCACAAAAGCCTGTGACGACAATGCCATAAGTGAAGGCATGGCTTTTTACATGCTACAGGAGTTTACGAAGGGCGACCTACGGACAGAACTTATGTCCGTCATGCCCAGCTCCTCAAGTGGAGGCGCTGGGGAGGTGACGTCCTATTTGGAGCTCGTGAACTGGTTGTTGAGAGCCATGGTTGATGAGGCAGCGTTGGCTTCTCAAGTCGAGGAGTTTACGCAAGCCCATCAGGAAGAGGCGGAGGACGAGTTGTCCTTTGCGGTGCGAGTCCGTAAGCTCAACAATCTTTGTGGGTTTCTTCATCCACAAGCTGTGGTGAAGAGTCGGTTTGTGGAGGGACTCCATTGGTCAGTCCGGATGGAGACCCGGGAGCATAACACTACCCGGGCGACCCTGGCCGAGTTGGCCAGGTTCGCCTATCGCAGAGGCGAGGCCTACCGCAAGTTGCGGGAGGAACAACGCCAGGAGCGTCAGGCCGAGTTGGCCAAGGAACGGGAGGAGGCGCGCCAGGCCAGAGAGTTGAGAGAGGCACGCCGAATCCGCAAGGAGAGGGTGGTAGCTGCCGTGGGAACTTCCCAGGGTATCCCTTCGTCTTCCCCAGTTGGGAAGACCCCTCCCGGACCGGACCATCGGTGTTGGAACTGCAACTCCGATGGTCACTGGGCATATGATTGCCCCAAGTTGAGTAAACGCATCCAACAACTTGTTAGGAATGCGAGTAAAAAGTCGGCTACGAACGAAGTACGTTCACGCCGCGAGGGTGGGTCTCGACCGGTCGTTGCGGTCGCCACACCCTCGGCGGAGGTGGCGGACACGTCGTCCTCGGACTCGTCGTCTTCCTCCCCGCCCTCAGATTCGGACGCCAAGTCGGCGTGAAACGAATGACCGTTGGGGCTGGTCGTCCGAAGCTCACAACGGCAGCCTCGGCCAAGTGGGCCAGGAGGACGAACCAACCGTGCCGGATACTGCGGCGACCTAAGGGAGTCCGCCCACCTCGGGTAGGACTCCCCAAGAACGTAAACGCACGTCGGGTCATTGCGGTGCTGACGGGTGAGAATTTCCAGGTGGCTGGACGGGTGCAACTTGCCCCCGGCCGTGCATGCTGTACCCGTATCGTACTTGATACCGGGTCAGGAGCCTCCTTGATACGCAAGTCGCTATTACCAAAGGAGGTGAAGCTCCAACGCTGGAGGTCCAAAGCTGACCATATGATTGACATCAATGGTGGGGTACTTCCCATCGTTGGTGCCGTGACCCTACCAACTAGGTTGGGGACCCATGAGGTCGACGTGACCTATGGCGTAGTTGAGAATATATCGGTACCCCTGCTTCTGGGTACCCCTTATGTTGTTACACAAGTGCATTTGATTTGTGGCCCTGAGTACTGGGTCAAGTTGATGAATGGGGAGACTATCCCCATCCTTGGTAAGGGAAAGTCTGTGGCTCCTGTGACAGTCTCACAGTCGAAGCCTGTTTGCTCTGTGAGGGAAGGGTTTACTGCTACCCTGCGTTTAACCCGCAAAGTCACGTTGTCCCCCAACTCGGTGGCGCACGTTGATGTTGTAACTGATTTTACGGGGAACGGGTTGGTGCACCCTCACCCCCGTCCTGCTCGCAAGCACCAAGTGCATGTTGCCCTTGGCACGATGGACTCCAAAGCCGGAGTCCCGTGGAGGATCCAGGTGATGAACCTGAGCCCGACGCCCAAGTACTTCAAGTCGGGAGCCAAGTTCGGCTATATCGACCAACACGAGGGACCGGTAGTAGCGGTCACCCTCAACGCGGGCGCAAGTAGCGACCCGAAGTCCGGAAAGGAGAAGCATCAAACCAAGTCGGCTGCCTCTCCTCGACCCCATGTGAACATGGAGGGTGTCCCCCCCAGGTTGAGGGTTCAAGTTGAACGCCTCTTGGACCAATATCACAAGCTGTGGGATGGTCAATTGGGACTCATGAGAGCCACCCAACACCGGATCGAGTTGAAGCCCGGTGCACCCCCTATACGCCAACAACCGTATAGGGGAGGACCTCGTTCAAGGGCCCTCGTTAAGGAGCAAGTTGCTCGCATGGAGGCCCTCGATGTGATCGAGGCCAGCAACGCCGAGTGGGCGAGTCCGGTGGTTATCGTCCCCAAAGTTGATGGGACCCCCCGGTTTTGTATCGACTACCGTAAGCTCAACGAGAGCACGGTGCAGGACAGTTATCCCCTACCTAGGATGGATGACTGTCTGGACTCTCTGGGGGAGGGAAACGTGTTCTCTACCCTGGACTGTAACGCGGGGTACTGGCAAATTCCCATTGCCCCGGAGGACAGGCATAAAACTACCTTTACCTGTCACTGTGGTACCTACCAGTGCAAGCGCCTACCGTTTGGTCTGTGTAACGCGCCGGCAACTTTCCAGCGCGCTATGGACATGATTCTGGCCGGAGTACGGTGGCAGATCTGTCTTGTTTACCTAGACGATATCATTGTGTTCTCCCGAAGTCCGGAGGAACACATTGGCCATCTTGGCCAGGTGTTCAAGCTACTTGCTGACGCCGGTGTGTCACTGAAGGCGAGTAAGTGCCACCTCTTTACTCAAGAGGTGGAGTACTTGGGACATGTTGTCCATCCGGGGCGTCTCAGTGTTAACGAGAAGAACTTGAGGGCCATTCGTAAGGCTCAGTACCCCCGGACCCAGACCCAGATGAGGAGCTTCCTCGGGATGTGTAACGTGTACCGACGTTTCACCAAGGGCTTCGCCAAGGTGGCGAAGCCGTTGAATGAGCTAGTGAGCTCAACGCTACCGAAGAACCTGCCTCCCCCAAGTCGGGTGGAGCAGGAATCCTTTGAGACTCTTCGGGACCTTCTGCTGAAGCCCCCCATCTTGGCTATTCCCAGGTTGGGAGGCCACTACATCCTGGATGTGGACGCTAGCTACGACCAACTTGGTTGTGTGTTGCTTCAGCAGCAGCCGGACAAGGAGTACTTGCCGGTGGGATACTTTAGTAAGGGGCTGAACTCGGCCGAGAAGAACTACGGAGTCACCGAGTTGGAAGGACTCGCAGTGGTGTGGGCGGTGACGTCACTTCGTCACTACCTGGAGGGTGAGAAGTTCCTCATCCGCTGTGACCACCGCGCGTTGCAGTTCATCTTTAAGACGGACTGTACGAACACTCGTCTCAACCGGTGGAGGGTGCGACTGGCACCCTTCAACTTTGGCATTGAGTACCGACCTGGCAGGCAACATGCCCTTGCCGACGGCCTCTCTCGGGTACCTACCGAGGGGCTGGACACTAACCCAGTCGATGAGGACATCCCCATCGTGGGGGTAGTCACGCGCTCGGGTCAGGCGTTGAACCCCGACGCGCCAGGGAACAAGAAGTACTTGCCCCTGTCCCTGGACGAGGTGGTGAAGGCCCAGGCCGAGGATCCCTTCTGCAAGTCGCAGAGGGATATACTGGATACGGTGGTTGAGACGCGCTTCTTTCTGGGAGACGATGGCCTCCTCATGAGGAGGGGGGTATTCCAGGGGACCGAACAACTTGTCGTCCCCGCATCCCTCAAGGACAGTATCCTTGAGAGGGAGCACAACGCTCCCACGGGTGGACACCTGGGGTCTAGTAAACTGTACCAGACCCTGAGGACCAGGTACTACTGGCCGTCCATGGTGGTGGACATCTACAGTTGGGTGGCTGCCTGCACAAGTTGTGCACAGAATCGTCTGATGGAACGGCGGCCTAGTACGGCTATGCTATTGTTCCCGGCCAAGGAGCCCTTCGCCGCGTTGGCGATGGACATCCTTGGGCCACTGCCCGTGACCGAGGAGGGCAACCAGTACCTCCTGGTCATCTGTGACCGCTTCACGAAACTTACGCGAGCGATCCCACTGGCAGAGATCACGGCCATGTCGGTCGTGTCAGCCTTCCTAGATCACTGGGTTGCCGCGTATGGCATCCCAGATAGTACACTATCGGACAATGGACCGCAATTTGCGTCTGTACTGTTTCAGGGAGTGCTGGATATGTTGGGGGTTAAGGCAAACTATGCCACCCCCTACCACCCACAAACTAATGGGCAGGTGGAGCGCTTCAACAAAACTATTGTTAGGCAGCTACGCCACTATGTGAGTGAGCACGTAGAGACGTGGGACCAATACATTTCTATCCTTACTACTGCCTACAATTCGCAGGTTCACTCATCAACAGGGGAAGTACCCCTCGCTTTTGTGACCCCCCGTCGCGTGCGGTCTATTGCCGTGCGGCGGTCGCTCCCAACTAGGGAGGATGGTGGCAGTACGCCTACTCCTACTGAGAGTAAGGCGGAGTTCGCCGCTAGGCTTGAAAACCTCATCCCTAAAGTCAGGGCTGAGATGGACAAAGCGCAAAAGCGCTACAAGCGTACCTTTGACAAAAAGGTGCGCAATGCTAAACATGTCCCCGAGCAGGGTGACTGGGTGCTGGTACACTCGCACACCCCAACTGGGGGTAAGCTGGTATTCCAGACGAAGGGACCGTACCAGGTCCTTCGTACTGATGGGCGGCGCATCACCATCGAAAGTGACGATGGGGTCCGCACAGTGAACGGACAGGACGTGGTCAAAGTTGCACCACCGCCTGCAGGAGACCCAGCTTGGGCGCGTGCGTTGGAATCGTGGCGCCTCCCCTCACTGCCTGCGGCCAAACAGGGCCCACAGGAGTACGTGTTCGATAAGTTCATCGACCACGGATGGGATGAAGACACTGACCGCCTCATGTTGAGGGTGCGTTGGTTTGGCTGCAAAGCCAAGGATGATACGTGGGAGTATGTGGAGGACCTTCCCGCTGAGAAGGTCCGGGCGTACTGTGCCCGGAATGAGATAGACCCTAACAGCCCTCCCTCAACGTGAGGGAAGGCCGAGCAACAGTGCCAAGAGAGTGCTTCAAGTCGAAGTGGTACGCAGAGTGGCTTTTAACTACAGCCCTAACCCTCACACTCTCACAACAAAGGCAGCTGCCAACTAGGCACGCATGCTAGACTCTCCCACTCCACGGCCCTCGCCCTCACGTGGAGGCGAGCGGCGAGACCCACGCCGATAACGGTCTCCACTTGTTGGAGGGGGCGGCGGCTCCAAGTCGGAACCGTCGCGTCCCTCACGGTCGCGCAAGTGGCGCCGACCGTGGCCACTCTTCTGCCTGGTCTTGCGCGCAAGTTTGCGACGCAGACGCTGGACAGACTCCGTCTCCGACGGGGTAGAGGACTCCGAAACGGAGTAAGACAACTTGTCTTCCGATACGGAAGGAGAGCGCCGCGAGTGTCGGCGACGACGGCGAGGAGGCGAGTATGCCCGGCTCGCGCGACGTTTGCCACGCCCAAGTGGGGCTGGCTGGGGCATAATAGCCCCAATGCGAGCCAACTCGGCTGTCATAAACTCCGCCACCGACTCGCAACTCGCGGTCGCCACTGCAGTACGAACGCGCTCCTCAAGTTGAGGAGTCTCGGAACTCTGTAGGGTTGCGGTCGACGCGGCCAACCAGGAAATGGTGCGCACCAACGTGGTGATCATCATCTCTGATGTTAGAGGCGTGGGCGGCAACACCAACTTGGGGTATACCGTCAGGAGGGTGGCCCCCAAGTTGGGGGACACCGGGGTGGAAGACTCCACGGCCACGCTGATCGGCATGTTCCCGTGAGGTTGGAAAGGAACAGGAGGAAGCGGAGGGGCCCGCCGAGGTGGCGGTACCCGGGTGTAACTGCGACCCCGACTTGGGGCCCCCGCAGTGGGTTGAGTCATATGGTCATCATAGGACGGCACGGCCATAACTATGGGCTTGTCCGGGGGTGGCGCAGTGTGGCGATCCACCCCCGGGGCATACGGGTAGTCCCCGATGCCCAACCCCTCTCGTAGGACCACACGGCCGTCGTGAGGTGCACGAGCGACCCACACGAACTGGCGAAGTGCGCCATCGTCCTTGGGCCCACGAGTGGGGCGGCGCAACTTGTGCTCAATGCTCTCCCACTCGATAAACTTATGGAGCCGGAGCATCTCCTCAAGTAGAGTGAGTTGTCCTGATGAGCACCCCTCAGCAACTAGCTGAGGGGTGAGCTGTTCCAAACCTTGGAGGAGCCGGAGGGGGAGATGCCAGAGCATCCCCCGCCGCTGAACACAGGACACCCAGGTCGACATGACCTCGAGGAGCCACTGGGTGGCCAACATGGCCCACACCAGGTGATCAGGGGCAGCCGTCAACATGACGGAGCCGAAGTGGTCAAGCAACCGTGGCAACAACGCCGGGAACCCGTAGGGGACCTCAACTTGAGGCCACCACTCGGGCTTCTTCGGATAGTACTGCTCCTTACTGGCAGCAGACTGTTGAGGAAACGCAAGTTGAGCCGAGGTCACCAAGTAGGGACCTCGCCGGAAGTCTTTCTCCATCCGCACATCAAAGTGATGAGTGTGCGGATCGGCCTCGTGGAGGTACGGTGGGCGAGTTGCCACAGCGTCCCACGTGAAGGTCGGCAAGTCGCCGGGACCCGGGATAGTTCCCCCGCGGTCCACCATGGCCTTGGCACGCTGAACGTCCTCAACCTCCTCATCGTCCAGGAAGGCAAACTGGTCCGTCCTGAAGCCGGCCGGGAACCCGACCCTACGGGGATACTTCTCCCGTAGGCGGTCCCATACCCGGCCCATCGCTGCGCCAAGTCGGCCACAGCGAAGAACAGTCAGCCCCTCCTCATAGAGAGGCCAAGCGGGGTAAAACCACCGCCCCAAGGCCTCACGCGGGACAACTTGTCCCGCCTCCGGGGGAGACCCCGCCGTCAACCCAAAGCCGGGTGACGCGGGAGTCCCGTCCCCCGGAGCGATCGCGGAGCCCCCGCCGGAAGTCCCGGCTGGTGCTGCCCCGTAGGAGGTGTCCTCCATGCGCTCGTCAAGAGAGTCCGTCTCCACTCCCGGAGTCGCCATGGCTCTCCCCAAGTTGGGGAGAGACGCTCTGGCTATCGCAGCACGAGACCCGCCTCGAGTTGAGGGGGACTCGGATCGTGGGTATACGGGTGGCCTCCCCAGCGTGGGGCGGCCCAGTGGAAGGTGAAGGGGAGGTGGTGGTGATGGTGAAGTGTGAACTGAGGAGAGCAAGCTGCCGAGTGGGCAAGCTTGAGGAGAGGGGCGGTCAACGTGACCGCCTCCACATCCGTGTTACGTACTCGATGGGGGACAGCAAGTCGCGCCCCCAACGCCGAGACGTGCGTTTACGCACCCCCTCACAGGGCCGACCGGGTCGGTCGGAACTGAGGAGAGGGGAGTGTGGCAGTATTGACCCCCAGGTAGGGGGGCAACACGTGCCATGCAAGGGGCGGCAGGCCACTAGCCTGATCCGTTCCTCCCCCTGCATTTGGGTCCATATTCCCTAAGTTTGGGATAGTTAGCTTAGTAGTAAATCCAACTTGGATTTGAGGGTTTTCTGCATTTATCGTCTTGAATTTTCGTGTGGCCCGGTGGGCAGGTGCTGGGGTGGGAGATTCTGAGTGGCGAGATTCTGAGTGGACCCTGGGGGGATAAGGGGAGGGACAGCGGGGCTTGGCCCTGCGTCCCCGTCCCGACTAAGAAACTGTTGGACCACACACCATCCTCTTGTTTGTCCGTGGGGGGTTTGCCCCACAACAGGGACAGAGTGTGTGCGACTTGCACTTCTTCCGGTTCCCCCGACACGGGAGGCAGCCCTAGCACACCGCCCCAACTTGGGTGCCGTGTGTGCTTGTGGTTTTTGCCACAGGGGGCAGGGCCCTTCGGGCATGGTCTGAAAATTCGTGTGGGGCGTTTTCGACCCCTCTCAGAGGATTCCTGCGTCGGGCACAGAAAACCCCTCCGTATCTGTTTGTCCGCCGGTTATTGACCACCGGGCGTCGACTTGGAGGGGTAGCGCGAAAAGACATAGGACGAGGATTGGGTCGGGTAAGCCCGACCCAAACGAGGAGTTAGGCAACGGGGCCGGATCCCGCCGTGATTATTTTACGGCGGCACCAGCTGCCTCGAACAGCAGCCCGCGCCGTAGCCACACGGCCGGGTAGATCGGATCCACCCCCAGCGCTGGCCATAAGACGGCGCCGCCCGCGTCTGTCCGATGGGTCCCCCTGCTCCACACGTCCGCTATTTTTCCGCCTTTGGGGGGAAAAACAGCGTCTACCAATCAGGTGGACGTGGCGGAGTTGCAGATCTCATGGCGTCGATCATGGCGCCTATCCCTCATTCGGGGAGCGGCCTCTCGGACCCTCGTCCCGCCGCGCCGGCCCACTGGGCAACGGTTACTGCTGGGTCCCATTAACCCCACCCCCTATATCCTTTTCTTCGCGTTGCTGCTGGCGGCCGCGCCGGCGGACGTGATCGACCGCCCCCGCCGAGGCAAGGAGCCCGCCGGTACGCCGCGCCGCGGTAGCGGCGCCGCGGCGGCCGGCAGCGCCGCTGGCGACGACGCTGGCGACGCGGCCGGCGAGGCCAACGCAAACGGCGGCGGTGGTGTGGGCGGAGTCGGTGGAAGACGCGGACAAGGCGGCGGCGGCGGCGGCGGCGGCGGCCGCAACGGCGGCAACGACGGCGGTGGCGGCGGCAGCGGCGGCGGTGGCGGCGGCGGCGGCGGCGGCGGTGGCAGTGGCCCTCCCCCTCCCCCTCCTCCTTCCGACGAGGACGCGGATCAAGACGACGACGACGACGACGACGACGACGGCGACGAGTTTGACGACCCCGCATTGGACGACGACGACGGGGAGCATCACCCCGCCGACCGCCGCCCCGCACCTTATCGGAGCGCGTTCGACCCCGCCGAGATCAATCGCATCCGGGTGGCACGTCCCATCATCCGGGGCTTTGTCCTGCCTCCCAAGACCGACCAGCGCCACGTCTACCCGGCGCCCTTCGACGTCGTGGGCGACACACGCTACGCGAGGGTGCAGGCCAAGGTGAGCGGCAAGGCGGCGCACGAGCTTGAGTTTGTCTACAACGTTGCCGCCTGGGCCCAGTCCCCTCACAACCGGGCGGTCGTGCGGGAGGACGCCGCCGAGCAGTCCGGCCGCCAGCCGGCTGCCTACGACGTCCACAACCGGGTCGCCTTGCACCAGCTGTTCACGCTGGTCAGCGCCCGGTACAAGGTCATCACGCTCTCCACGCACGACCCGACGGCCAGCCAGACCCTACGCACGTTGGTGTTCGACAACCAGGACCAGGACATCTACTGCCCGGCGTGGGACTACCTCTTGACGGCGCAGAACGCGAGCCTGGTCCGGGTTGCCGCCAAGCGCCACGGGGACCGGTACGCAGACAGCATCCGCGCCAAAAATGGCAAGCTGCCCGGCGGGGGGCGTCCCAACCGGGGCGCCTGAGCTCGGCAGCTCGCCGGCGTCGCCGACCCTCCGCCGTAATCGGGGGTCGGCCCTGCCCTCTCGCCTGCCGGGGGGCAGGGTGTACACCAAGGCAAGCACGCGCCGCCGGCCGGACTCGCGGGCAAGGCGGCACGCCAGGCGAGTACAACAAGCGGACGACGCGGCGGCAGCAGCCGCCCCTTACGCAACGCTGTTCAACTCGCTCGCGGCATGGGCGGCGATGGGCGCCGCCTACTGGGTGCTGCGGACGATCCGCTTTGGCTTCCAGGTACCTTGGGAGCGGACGCCCCCACCGACGAGATCGGCGGGTTATCCCATGCCTGCCGTGGAGGCGCTGTGGTGCGGAACGGAGGTGGACGCCTGGGTGGCCGCCGGCTACGTCACAAGGCTGTCGCAAGCGGCCGGGGCGGGCTCCCCGTGGGTGTCCCCGTCGTTCGTGGTCTACGGAAGCAAGCCGCGGCTGGTGATCGACCTACGGCGCATAAACGCGCACATCAAAAAGCGGATCTTTCACTACCAGCGGCTTCCCGCCTTCCTGTCAACGTTGGTGCCCGACGACCACCTAACGTCCTGGGACGTCAAGGACGCCTTCTACCACGTAAGGATCTACCCAGCACACCGCAAGTACTTCCGGTTCATCGTAAACGGCGTCGTCTACGAGCCACGGGTGCTCCCCTTGGGCATGCGCCTGAGCCCTTGGGTATGGACCAAGAGGATGCGGCCGGTCGTCGCCGCGCTACGCTTGCAAGGCTTTCGCCTCATTGCGTACGTCGACGACTTCGCGGCGACGGGCCGGCGGTCGGTGCCGTCGACCAAGGCCGACGCCACCCGGGGCCGCGCCGAGATCCTCAAGTGCTTCGAGAGGTTGGGCGTCCAGGTACACCCACGCAAGGGCGAGGTGGTCGGCACCCGTCAGCTCCCCCTCCTCGGGTTCCTGGTGGACACGACGAGACAGCTGGTTCTCCTTCCCGCGACACGCCTCAACAAGTTGATGGGCCAGGCCAAGGCGCTGCTGTCGGAGGCAGCCAGGCGCTCTCGTCCAGTCAACTCCAAGCGCTTGCAGCAGTTTTCAGGGCTGGCCGTGTCGTGCTACCTTGCCATCCCGTCGGCGCGGTTCTACCTGCGCCGCCTGTACGACGCGCACTGCACCAACGGCCGCGACTCGACCCTGTCCCACGGCGCAGTACGGGATCTCAAGTGGTTCTCCCACCTCGGTACCGAGCCCGGCATAGGCCGGGCCATGTGGCCGACAACGCTGGGAACGCTGACGACAGACGCCTCCCCATACGGGTGGGGCGGCCATTGGCAACACCTGCTGCCCGCGGCGGGCTTCTTCACGGCCGCGGAGCGCAACCTCCACATCAATATCAAGGAGGTGGCCGCGGTTCGCTTCTGCTTGCTGGCGTTCGGCGCCCAGCTCCTCGGAGCGGAAGGCCTGCTACAGCTGCGGGTCGACAGCCGAGTGGCGATGCACGTCATCAACGGCTTCTCCAGCCGGTCGCCCGCCCTGATGACCGAGCTGCGCAAGCTGCACGCAGTCGCCAAGCTCTACCACGTGGCGCTACGGGCCGCGTGGCTACCGTCGGTGGCCAATGTTTGGGCCGACAGCCTCTCCCGCCAGTCGGACAAGGACGACTGGCGCCTTACGCCGGCGATGTTCGACCTGCTCCAGCAGCGGTACGGCTGCCATACGGTGGACCGGTTCGCGACGCCCCTGAACGCCGTATGTCAGCGCTTCAACTCAAGGGCGTACGTGGCCGGCTCCGAGGCCGTCGACGCTTTCTCGGTGAGATGGGCGGGGGAAAACAACTGGATCAACCCGCCCTTCAGCCAAGCATCGCGCGTCCTGAACAAGGTCTAAAACGAGGCGGCCACGGCAACGGTGCTGCTGCCGGTGTGGACGGCACAAGAATGGTGGGCCCCAGCCGTGGCACGCGCGCAGGAGGCCTACCTGTTGCCACGCACGGCGGGCCTCTTTGCGTGCGGCCACGGCGCCCGACCAGCGCGCCATCCCCGCTGGCGAATCGCAGTTTTCCGCTTCGTAAGCGGTGGCAAGACAGCGGCGCAGCAGCACAAGCACCGCGCGGCGGCAGCGCGCGCCGAGTGGCGGCGTCGGCGGCATGGCGGGCGGACGCCGCGGCGCGGAGGCGCCGCGACCAGCGGCACGCTTTGGCGGGTGCCGAACCCCGCGGCGGCGCTGACGCCGCTGCCGCCCGCTCGCTTCGAAACTGGAGCATCGTCGACCCCACCGCATCTACGTACGACGGCGGGTGGAACCGGTTCAAGGACTACTGCTCTGCCCACGGCCGGCGGTCCCTGCCCGCGTCCACCGCGACGGTGACGGCCTTTCTCGGCCACTGCTGGCGGCAGGGCACCTTGGTTGCGAGCTCCCTCAAGCCCGTGCTGGCGGCCATACGCAAGCGCCACCTAGCGGCTGGGCTCGTCAACCCCTGCGACCACGAGGCCGTCCGTGAGGCCAAGAGCGGCTACCGGCGCGCGGGCCTGGCCCTACGGCCCGTGACAACTACGGTCCGCACGCCGCTGCCATCGCACGCGGCCTGGAAGCTGGCGCGCCTGGCGTCGACGTCACCACCCCCCCTCCGGCGGCGATTGACGGCTCTTGTGATGCAGTTCTGGTGGATGCGACGCGCCAAGGACATCACCCGGCTCACCCTCGAGGACGTCGACCCCCGCCCGGACGGCTCTGTCTCGTACAAGATCCTGCACCACAAGACAGCGGCACGCAAGGGGCTCATCACCCGCACCATGCCGGCCGGTGTCGACGGCGTCGCCGACCTACCCTACGTGCTCATCTCACGACTCGTGCGCGAGCGCCGCGCGGCCGGCTACGCGGCGGCTTCCCGGCTCTTCACCGCCTGCGAGGCGCGCGCCGCCTCCGGCTTGCTGACCAAGTGGCTGCGCGACGGCCTCGCGCGCGTGGCGGTCACGCCCGGGGTGGGCACCTGCTACACGTCGCACTCCCTCAGGTCGGGCGGCGCAACCTCGGCTAACGCAGCCGGCGTCACCCGTGGCGCTATTGCGGAGCTGAGCGCGACAACGGAGCGGACACTGGCCGAGAGCTACATCTCCGCGCTGACCGTCCCCTCTCGCTTTGATTGGTTTTTCTTCGCCCGCCTACTCCCTGCTTAACAGGGCAAGCGGGCGTACTCCATCTAGTTTGGCATACGCGGGCTCCCTTGCATTGGTAACCCCTCCGTATCTGTTTGTCCGCCGGTTATTGACCACCGGGCGTCGACTTGGAGGGGTAGCGCGAAAAGACATAGGACGAGGATTGGGTCGGGTAAGCCCGACCCAAGCGAGGAGTTAGGCAACGGGGCCGGATCCCGCCGTGATCATTTTACGGCGGCACCAGCTGTCTCGAACAGCAGCCCGCGCCGTAGCCACACGGCCGGGTAGATCGGATCCACCCCCAGCGCTGGCCATAAGACGACGCCGCCCGCGTCTGTCCGATGGGTCCCCCTGCTCCACACGTCCGCTGTTTTTCCGCCTCCCACCTTCCCACCCTGGGACACGGGATACCGCGCTATGCACGAACCATTGTTTTTCAACCTAGAACGTTCTACTTCTGGGTTGGTTTTCTTGATTTCTGGACTTATTCCGGAGTTTTTATTGGTCTGCAACTCACCTATTAAACGGAAACGTCACATGGCATACGCGGGCTCCCTTGCATTGGTAACCCCGATATCTGGGTTGGCCTTGTCGTAGAGCAGGGTGGGGGGTGAATCCTCTCTCCCCGTGGATCGAGTCAACCCTCCCGCCGCGTGTGTGGCCGCGTCCCCCCACCCCTCCCCCAGCCTGTACTCTTCCGACCGCCTGCTCAGCCATCCGTGCACCCCCCAGTTCTCCGCCTGCCCTCCCCCCATCCCCACGAACGGAACATCATGCACACGCGCGCCTTGCACCGAGCGGCCGCCGTCCCTCCGCGTCACCCGCACTCCCGTGCACACACACACGCACGCACGCACGCGCAATCCGCGCGCGCTCGCCCTTTGCCGCAGAGGGAGCCTCGTCACCCCCCCCCCCTTGCCCCCACCGCCGGGCCCGCGCCGCGGCCATGGCGGCGAGCGAGCTGTCCATGGTTTCCCCAAACTCTGCCGCCCGGAGCGGTGGTGGCGTCGCTCGCGTCGACAGCGTCGTCGCTGAAAAGAAGGGGAGGCTCGCCGAGGCGCCCGCAGAGACCTGTGCGTCGTCAAGCACCGGGTCTCGGAGCATTCCCACCGCCGCCCGTTCCGTCGTCACCAGGTGGATGGCCGTCGCGATAAACGCCGCATGGGCGGCGGTCGCGGCGGACGCTTCGTCCCGCCGGGCTTCGACGACGGTGACGGTGGTGATGACTGAGGTGCTGGCCGCCGCCGAGCGGAAAGCGCCGTGCGCGGTGACCATCTCGTCCGCCCCACTGCACCGCCGGCGCCGGAGACACCACAACTCCCAGCACCCGGGCCGCCGCCGCCGCCGCCGCCGCCGCCGCCGCCGCTGCCGCCGCTCTCTCCACCAGTGCCAGGGCCACCGCCGGCGCCACCGCCGGCGCCACCACCGTTGCAGGCGACGGGGCCACCACCGTTCCTATCGCCCAGCCCACCCCCGCTGCCAGCGCCGACGCCGCCACCGCAGAGCGCGCCGCCGCCGCCACCGCAGAGCGCGCCGCCGCCGCCACCGTCGCTAGGGCCAGCGTCGCCACCGCCGCCAGCACAAGCGCCAGCGCCACCGCCGGCTCCGCCCCCGCCACCGCCGACGTACTTATGCAAATACGTGGAGTAATTATCAATGATTGTGCGTCAGCGTGACAACAAGCGTGACCAGGTCGTACACGTACTGTACATATGTAAATTTAGGATCTTGGCTATTGATCCAGCACACGTCCCTCCTTTGATCAAAGCGAGCGCATCAGACCGCGCCCTCTGCCCCCAGGGGCTCCTCCTCCTGCGGGGCTACGAGGTGCCGCCAGCCCCCCCCGCGACCCTCCCCCACCTTGCTGACCTCCCCCCCAGCCGCCCCCCCCCCCGGGGCGGCCGCCACCTCGGCGAGCCACCCCGTAAAGGCGGGAAAGAAGGGCGGCGACCGCCAGCCCGCCTTGTGCCCCCGCCCGGGCGTTGGCACCAGCGCCACGGGCACCCCCCCGGCGCGCGCCGCCGCCCGCAGCCGCAGCGCGTGCGCGTAGGGCATGACCGGGTCGGCGGGGTTGTGCAGCAGCAGCAGCGGGCACGTCAGCGCCCCCCCCCCGGCAGCGGCGGCACCCCCCGCCGCGGCCGCGCCCCCCCCACCGCCGCCCTGGCGCCCGCCGCCGCCGCCGCCACCGCCGGCGGCCAGGACCGCCTCATTGTCCAGCCGATCCACAATCCGAGACCGCACCGCCCGCCACAGGCCCGGCACCGCGCGGATGGGGGCGGTGGCCGGGTGCGCCGCCGCCGCGTCGGGGAGGCACGTCCACGCCGCCGACAGGACGAGCCCCGCGGGGGGGACCGCCGTCGCCGCGGCGAGCGCCACCGAGCCCCCTGCCGAGTGGCCATACACCACCAGCCGCGACCGCGCCGCGGCGGCGGCGGCAGGCGCCACCGTCACAGCAGGCGAGGGAGAGGAAGGGGAGGAGGGGGGGGGGGGGGGGGGCGGCGGCGACACGCCCGACGCTGCCGCCGCCGTCGCCGGGCGGGGCTCCCCGGCGAGGCGGGCGGCGAGCCACGCCGCCGCCGCCGCCCCGTCCTCCCGCAGCGTCGCCTCGGTGGGGCCCCCCGGCCACCGGTCCGTGTCGCCGTACCCCCGGGGGTCCAACGCGAGGACGTGGACGCCCGCCCCCGCGGCAACGTCGCGGGCAAAGGCGGCCCTGCCACCGGGGGTGCCCCGGCTGCCCCCGTGGCCATGGCAGTAGAGCACCGCGGGGCGGCCGTCGCTGGCGAGGCGCCCGTCGAGGTGGGCGTCGAGCGCTGCGGCGGCGGCGGCGGCGGCGGCTGCGTCGCCGGAGACGGCGGCGGCGGCGGCGGGCGGGGCAGGTGGGGGTGGCGGCGCCGGCGGCCCCCCGGGGGGGGGCACGTGCCACCCCCGCAGCAGCGCGGCGCCGCCGGCGGTGGGGATGGCCACCGGGCGGGCGGTGGGGAGGCCCATGCGGGCGGGCGCGTGGATGGGCACCACCCACGTGGGCGGCGACAGGGGGAAGAGGAGGAACAGCCGCTGCACGCGGGGGATGGTGGCAAAGGCGCCGACGGCGGTGGCCGCCGCGGCGGCCAACACGGCGCAGACGACCAGGAGGACCGCCCACCAGGGCATTGTGGTGAATGGGGGGGGGGGGGGGGAAACCCCAGGGAAGGATCGGGTAAGAGGCAGACGCGCCGACCACAGGGGCGGTTCCAAGGTGGGAGCTCATACAGACAGGGGCGGTTCCGTGGTGGCAGTTCATACACACCGGGGGGGGGTGGCAGGAGAAGGGAATGATGGGCAAAGAGGGTGGGGAGGGTGGGGTGAGCGGGTGGGCCAGGCTTTAGTAGCGGGGGGGGGGCGACCTGAAGCGCTCGAGATGGCCAAAGCGGGTGGGGATGGTAGGGGACGACTGCCGGCCCGCGATGCGGCCAGCATGCATTGCACACTGGCGGGGACGGCAGGGGCCACCCCACCGCCCCCCCTACACAGACGGCGTGGCATGCGCGGCGCCATACGTGCCATGGCGTGCCCGTAGGGTGACTGCGCGCATGATGGACGGATTGGGCGGGGCCGCACGCACCGTTCCCGGTCGTCTCTCCCTTTCTCGCTTCTTTTTTTGGTGGCAGCCGGGCAGAGCCGCGGCGGATTTTGGCTGGCAGACCACTCGGCGCCGAGCGAGAGACTTTGATCCCTGAGCGCGGTGGGGAGCGGCCGGCCGACCGTCGTCGGCACACGCTCCCTCCCCTCCCGCCCGGCGCGGCGGTGCTTCGAAAGACCACGCCCCTCCGCCCCCCCCCCCCCGCCCCTCAACGTCAAGCCGACAACCCCCCCCCCCCCCCCCTCCCCCCCCGCCTCCTCTCTACCCCCTATCCCTCCTCATCCTTGTTGCGCGCTCCTCCACCAGCCGCCCCTCTCCCCTGCATCCGCAGGCTCTCCCCAGCGGTCGCCGCCTCCGCCTCTGCTTGCAGCGGCAGCTGCCGCCGCCGCCGCCGCCTCTGTTGGAACCCCCCCGCCCCACTCCCCCACCGCATCCTACTTTCTCGCTCCTTGCCCTCCCCCCTCTCCGGGCGTGGTATGCGCCGGTGGGTGGCGACGATGGCCACCGCGGCGGGGGGGGGCGGGTCGGCACCGACGTCGGCGTCGGCGGCGGCGGCGGCGGCGGCAGCGTCGACCGTCTACTATGACCGGATTCTGCGCAAGGTAGGAAGAGGGAGGAAGGGGGGGGGGGGGGGGGGGGTGTGTGGAGGGGTGGAGAGGGGCTGCGTGAAGGACGTGGAGAGCGGGGTGGGGCCGTTGGTTGTGTGCCGGGGGGAGGAGACGGGGAGCGTCCGGGCGAGACAGGAGGTGGGGTAAGGGGCGGGGGCCCGCGGCAGCCCCGCGCCGCCGCCGCGGGTGGTGAGCGGCCTGCCTGACGCCGCGCCGCTCTCTCTTTTGTTCCCTTCTCGTTCGCTCCTCTTGTTTCTTTCTTCTTGCCCTGCGCGCGACGCGCGTCCG
This sequence comes from Pyropia yezoensis, assembly GCA_009829735.1. Lineage (NCBI taxonomy): Eukaryota > Rhodophyta > Bangiophyceae > Bangiales > Bangiaceae > Pyropia > Pyropia yezoensis. Next base: position 20,978,613 of record CM020620.1, read on the forward strand.
CCTGCCCCTCCCCCCCCCCCCCCCTTCCCCCCCCTCTCCCCCCATCCACCGTTGGCCGCGCGCCGGCCCGGGCCGGCGGTGCCCCCCCCGCGCAGGTCACCGCTGCCCTGTCCCCGTCGGCTGTGGAGCTGGTGGACGAGTCGGCCGACCACGCGGGGCACGCGGGCAACCCGGGCACGGGGGAGACCCACTTTCGGTACGCCCCGCGCACGCCGGGCAGCAGCAGGGCGTCAGTGGGGGTGGGGGGTGGGGGGGTGGGAGGCAGGGGGGGGGGGAACTGCAGCGTGTGCGCACCCGCGCACCCGCGGCGGCCGTTGGATGGGGGGGAGAGAAGGGGGGGGTGGTGGGGGGGGGGGGCGCACAACCCCGGCCGCCTCGGATGGTGGCGCCTGTTTTTGGGGGGATGGGCGTGGGCGGGTTGGAGGACGTGGCCGCCGCCGCCGTGTCCCTCCTGCAGGGTAGGGGGGGGAGGTGCTGACGATGGCCGGGGGGGGCGCGTGCCCTCCCGCGGCGGGCACGGTGCGCCGCCGCCCTCCCCCCCCGCCTGTCCATTGGAGCATACCCACTGACGCGGCACCCGTGGTGAGGCTGTGTGGGGCCCTGGGGCGTGGTGGTGTGCTTGGCGGCGGCGGCGCCCGCTCCGCCTCCCGCTCCTCTGCTTTTTTTCCTCCCCCCCCCCCACGCCTCTTGCCCCCCCCGCCCCCCGCTCTTCTCCCGCCGCCCGCTGCGCACACAGCCTGAGCGTCACGTCCGACGCCTTCACGGGCGTCTCCCGCGTCGGCCGCCACCGCCGCGTCTACGCGCTGCTGTCAGAGGAGCTCGCCGAGCGCGTCCACGCCCTCTCCGTCACCACCCGCACGCCGGCAGAGGCGGCCGCGGCCGCCGCCGTCGCCGCTGCCGCCGCCCGCAACGGCGGCGGCAGTTGACAGGTGGCGGGCGGGGGCGCACGGGGTGGGTGGTGGGTAGGTAGAATAGAAATTGGCGGGGAGCGCGTCGCCAGCGTGCCCCGCCCCCCCGACGCGGGCGTCGGGTGGCTGGCGTGCGCTCCCCTCGTGTGTCATCTTCTCTCCTCTGGCTGCCCCCCCCCCCCCCCCCCCCCCCCCTTCCTTCCCCCCACGGCCCCCCGCGCCCCCCCCTCGCAGTTACCACAACTCGAGCTGCTGGCTCAGCCGGAAGCTCACCCCACACGCCGTTGCCACAAACGCCACCCCCCCCAGGGCGGCGGCGACCACCCCCCCCACGCCGAGCGTCAAAAACCAGCGGCGGTAAAAGCGGAGGACGACCCGCCCGCAGCCGCGGCGGAAGGTGTCGTTGAACTTTGGCGCCCCGTCCACCCCCGCCGCGCACACGGTCGCGCAGCGGGCGTTGCGGTCGGGGTCCCCCCGGCGGAGGCAGTCCCGGTCGTCAAAGCCGTCGCACCGGAAGCGCGCCTGCGTGGCGCAGGGGAGCGTCGACACCCCCGCCGCCACCGTGGCCGTCCACGCGTCCCGGGCGGCGGCCGCAAACGCCGACGACGCGACCGACGCAGACGGCGGGACGGCGGCGCCGGCGCCGACCAGCAGGCCCACCGTGCCGGCGGTGGCGCAGGCGCCAATGGCAGCGGCAACGAGCGCGAGGAAGAGGCCCTTAAAGGCCGAGCCCAGCCGGTCCGACCGGAAGGCACACCAGATGAGGGCAGACGCGAGCACCAGCGCCCCGCCGCCGGCCATGCCCGCCACGGGGGCCGACAGGAGGGTACCGTAGGAGGAGGCGTCCCAGTCAAAGGCAAAGAGGGAGCCCGTCTCGGATACGTGCGTGTAGGCCGACACGCCAACTGCCACGACGCCGCCCAGCAGGAGGCATACAAAGGCGACCCACTGGAAGGGCAGCCGCCCAGAGCACAGGTCACACTGTGCGCAGGGGGGGGGAGAGGAGGAGGGAGGGGAGAGGGGGGCGACAGCGACAAAAAAGAAGAGAGGGCGTCAAGCCAGGAACGGTCCCCCACAGTCGACACCGGCCAAGAAGGACATGGCGTGACCACGGAGGAGGATGGGTACCAACGCCAGCAACGCGAGCACCCGCGGGGGTGGAGTTCCCCGCCGGCGTGCCACAGAGACCGCCACACCCAAGGAGCCATGCCAGGGGCAGCGGCCACCAGCAGTAGCACACTGGCAAAAACAACAGCAAACGGGGGCGCGTCAGTCATCACCGCCTCCCCTCCTCCCTTTCCCCCCTTCCCCCCCCCCCATGGGGTCACTGCACAGCATAGCTCCACACCACCACCCCCAGCGCACCCCCCACAAAGGACAAACCCATACAAACCAGTCCCTCCAGCCGTCCACACCCCACACGCCGCCAACAGGGTCCGCACCCTCCCACCTCGCGCCACCCCCACCCCCACCCCCACCACCACCACAGCCGCCTCCACCACCCCCCCCACGGAGGGAGGAAGAGGCCCGCCCGCCCACACGCGGCGTCGCCAACGGGGCGCGCGCGTTTTCAACAAGAGGGACAAGAGACGAAAGAGACGTACCCCCGCCCCCCCGCCGGTGCCACCACAGGCGGCGGCGGCACAGCCCGCCTCCCAGCACCCCCCCCCTCCCCGCCAGCCACCCCGCTCCCCCGCCACCCCCGCCGACCGCTGGGAGCCCCGGAAGCCGTCCGTGTAGTGCGCCCGGTCACGGCTACGGCCGCCGCCGCCGGCGCCCCCCCCATCCCCACCGCCGGCGCCCCCCCCCCCCCCCCTCCAGCGACCAAAGCCCAACCCCCCCCCCCGGCCGACGCCCCACCCCAAGCTGCCACCCGTATCCCCGGCGCCACCCCCATCCGCGTCCGCCCCCCCGTCCCCATAGTCCCCGCCGCCGCTGCTGCTCACCGACGGGGGGGCGGCGGCCATGGCCACCGTTACCGCCGCGGCGGCGGCGGCGGGCGCGCCCCAGGCAGAGGTGGGCGACGGGCCGCTGCCGTCATAGACGCTGCCGTGCTCCCGGCCGCCGCCATCGTCGCCGGTGCCAACGTCTTCCGTGGGGGGCGGGGGGGGGCGGCCGCTTTTGCGCGCAGGCCGGGCGGCCCAGCGGCCCCCCATGGAGGATGGTTCTTTCCACACACACACACACAAAAAAAGAAAAGTAGGTCCAAGGGAAGGGGGGGGGGGGGGGGGAAGAAAAAGAGAACGGGGGGGGGGCCGGCGACCACGGGTTTAGAAAAAAAGAAAGAACGCCACCACCAGAGGCGCGGCCGTTGGTGTATAGGCGGGCGGCCGCGGTGGCGGCGGCCGCCACCGCGGCGGCGACGGCAGCGGCGCCCGACGCGGCGGGGTGGCGGACGCCGGGCAGTGGGACGGCGCAGGCACCCTGCGACAGCAGGCAGGGGCAGCGGTTGGCGAGGGTAGCGGCCAGAACCGGCAGTGCCCGGGGAAGGGTGGGGCGGCGGCGGCGGCAAAAATACAAATGGGGAATGGCAGCGGCGGCGACGACGACGACGGGGGGGGGCAGGGGGGGTGGTGCGGCGGTCGGTCGCCGGCGGTGGCAGTGTCGGTTGGAGGGGTGTGGCGTCGGCGGCGGCAGTGGTGGTGGTGGGAGAGGTGGCGGTGGCGGTGGCGGCGGCACGCACCGAGCCAGCAACGCGCGGGGGGCGAGGCGCCGCAGGCGGGCGCGCGGGCGGGCTGGGCGGGCGCGGGCGGGGCGGTCAGCCGGGCGGGTGGCCAGCGCGTTCGGGGCCGCCGGCCGGCGGCCCCGCGGGGGGGCGGCGGCGGCGGCGGCTGGCGCCCAGCGGACCCACCGGCGCGGCGGCGGCGCGCGGGTGGGGGGGCGTGGAGCGCTGGGGGGGGGGGGGGGAGAGGGGGGTGCCCCGCCGCGTGCCTGGTCGCGGTGGAGGGGGGTGGGTGTGGTCGTCGGCAGGGGTCGGGGGGTGGGGTCAACAGCTGTAGGAGAGGAGGAGGAGGAGGAGGGGGGGTGGGGTAGCTGTGGGGCTAGGGGGGGGGTGGCTGGGGGGGTGGCTGGGTGGGTGGGGGGGGGGGGGGGGGGCAGGCAGGCAGGCAGGCAGGCAAGTATGCAGGCAGCTGGCGGGCGACCGGCCCCTCACTGGCCGCGACGCCACCGCGGTACTGTATGTACCGTGGCGTGCCTTGTGGGTACGAGGCGGGTGGGGGGTGGTGGGGAGTGGTGGGGGGTTGGGTTGGGTATTTACTGGGGGGGGGGGTTGAGGGGGGGGGGGCGGGGGGACCCTGGCAGGCAAGCTGGGGTGGGGTGGCAGACCCAGCTCTTCAGAGCGCGCGTTGCGCAGCGTCTCGAACGCGGGGCGGGGGGGGATGGCTGGCGGCGAGCGGGGAGCGGCGGTGGGGGGGGAACCTGCGGGGGCGGTCGTGGCGGTCCCCCACCCCCGCCCGCCCACAGCCGGCTAGCCGCAGTCCCCTCACCAGCCGCAGCGTCGCCCCGGGCCCCCTCTTTAGTTCCTTTGCGCGACTGGGCTCCCCCGTCGCGACGCGGGCGCGTGCCACGGTGACGGGGGTGTCCCTTCATTGGCCGGATCAAGGAAACACACCCACAACAGGTCTCCCTTCGTCAGGCCGCGGTCGTGGCACCGGTCGACGGTTGACACTTAAACCGAGGGATAGACAAGGAAACGTGATGGTGGCTCTCCACAAGGTCGCAGTCTCTTTTGGCGATCGCGAAGGAGAGTGCTGCCGCATGAGGCAAAAAACAAAGCTCGGCTTCCGTTTCGTGGCCTCTTTCGATGGTGGTTTTGACATTAAAGTTCTCTGGCGTCGAGCCGCGCCGCTCACCAACCAAAGACCACGACCATCGACGCTCTGGCGGCCTTTTGTTGACCTCGCCACCCCAGCCGCCGGCCGCCCCCGGCAGCGCACTGACCCCGACAAGGTCGCCGCTGAACGCGTCCACTTGCGCTTCCGTATCCACCCCGCCTGCCGCCGGCGCCCCCTTTGGCGGGCCATCCTGCCACGTACGGCGGCGCCCCAGTCAGTCTCATCCTCCCCACCCTTCGTGCGCACCCGAGCCAATGCATCCCGCTGTCTCCTCCCCCTTCCCCTTCCCCTTTTTCCCTCTGACTCGTCCCCTTTCTCTTTTACCCGCTCGAGCCTCCTTTCAGTGTACTGATCTCCTTGTCGATCGGGGGCTTGCCCCAACGACGCCAACTGCCGCAACCGTCACCCATTCCCGTTTATCTCATTCCACTCGCTGGCATCCTCAGGCCGACGTGCCATGCCCTCCATTCCGCACCCCTTCCGTAGATGCAGGTGTGGCCAAGGGCAACTTCCCTTGCGGATCTCTCAGCCTACCGTGTGAGGGGTGGCGCTGGTCAGAACGCCATGTGATCAGCAACGCTCTCAATGGAGCGGGTGGGGCGTCTGGCGCAACCAGCTCTTTTATCCCTCCCGCTCAATAGCCCCGTCACTCTGTTCCGTGCCTGTTTGTCACCTCCCCCACAGCCCCACCGTCGGAAAGTGCGGATCGGTGTCTGGGTCTCCCATTGAACAAGTCACCGACACTTGGGCCCCTCGGTCAACGTAGCTGAGACTGGAAAAGAAGCTGCCATCGACCCATGAGCTTCCCGTTGATTGATCGGGTAAACAGATTCAAGAAAACCTTAACAAAACAGACCCAGATGGCACAGCTTCCGTGCTGCATCTGAAGCGCCGTTGATGGCCGCGGCGCGCCCCACTCCCCACAACCTCACCGCCTTCGTCAACGTCATCGGGTCACTGTCATCGGGTCACCACCGTCGCGTGCACGGCCGGCACGAGCACAGCAGCATCGGTGGGCAACGGTGGGGGCGCCAGACAGCCATCACCCGTTTACAGTTGCACCGTCAGGCATCGAAGGGGGTGCGCCGGATCTGAGAGTGTAGGGGAGGGGACGGGATGACCAGCGGGGCGGAACCCTCACCCTGCCACCCCGTGACTCTCCCCGAGACCCTCCCCGCGCCCTCGCCCCTCCGACGCTCCCGTCCGCCCTCCCTCTGTAGCCCCCGACAGCCCCGCCTCTCTCGTCCTCGGCCACTCTCTCCCGGTGGGCCTGAAGGCCGACCCCTCACTTGGCCCCAGACGACCTCTCCCTGGTCGCCGCCTCTCCCCCCCATCCGGTCTTCGCAGACAGCCGCGCACCCATGCATGCCGAGGAGGATGCAGACACACCCCGCTGCCGCACGGGATTGCGCATACACCCTCTGTTTTCTTTCCAGTCTTCCATCCCGTCAAAGGCGGTTCTTCCACGACCGGAGCTTGGCCATGACCTCCTCCTCCCCCCCCCCCCCCACCGCCGCCGCCACGCCCGCCACGGCGGTGCGGCAAAACACGTTCCACCCGCCCTCGGCGCCCACACACGACGGCACGCACAGCTCCCCCCGCGCGCGCTTGACGCGTACCGCCCCCTCGAGGGCGGCCAGGTCGGCGTTCCCCGGCTCCACCGCCCGCCCAAACGCCACATTCGCGGCCGTGTACTCGTGGCCCCCATACACGCGCGTCGCGGAGGGGAGGCCCCGGATGGTGGCGGCGGCGGCGACCATGGCGGCGGGGGTGCCCTCAAAGAAGCGCCCGCAGCCGGCGGTGAAGAGGGTGTCGCCGGTAAAGAGGACGCCCGCGGCGTCGGTGGGGGAGGTGACGTGATAGAGAAGGGAACCGATGGTGTGGGCGGCCGCGCCGTGGGGGGTAATGGTGAGGGTGCCCCACTTGAAGGGCGTGGGGGGGGTGAGCGGGTGGGTGATGGCGGGGGGGGGGTCGACCGCCGAGCCGTAGATGGGCGCTCCAGGGAGGTTGGCCGCCATCTCGGCGTTGCCGCTCGCGTGGCTGCGGCAATGGGCACACACCCGGCGGCGGCCAGAGGGGGCGGGTACGGGGGACGCGACAGCAGCGAAGCAGGTCGTGGCAGCGAAACGCAGCAAGGAAGAGGTCAGCGAGCGTGGTCGCACCCAGCTACTGGAACGAGGGCACAAGGCAAGGCATGGCCACCGTCGTGGTGCACGCCACACCCCACGCTCACCAGCTCAAAAAGAAAACCAGGTCCCCCGCTCCCCTAGGCCATCCCGCTCCGTCTCTCCCCTCCGTGCGCCCCCAGCACCCCACACGAACCAAGGTTCGAGCTCCGACCATACTCCCAATGCTTGTGCGTCGTCAGCACGGCGGTGATAGCCACCCCCCGGTCAATCGCGGCGCGGACCATCTCGGCGGGGACGGCTGGGTCTACCGCCGCCGCGGCGGCGCCGTCGACGAGCAGGTAGGCAATGTTGTCGGTGAGAATGGGCACCGGCACGACCTCGATGAGGCCACTGTCACCGCCCCCATTGGTGGCTGCCCCAGTAGGAATTCCAGGCGGGAATGGAAGAGGGAGAGGTCCGACTGACGAATCCATCGAGCAGAGGGGGATGAGCAGCCGGGAGGGATGAGAGGGGGGTGAGCAAAGCGCGGGGAAACGGACGGGGTCGGAAGTGCCGGAAGGTGTCGACATGGGCGAGAAGAGCAGGCGAGTGACCGCCCGCATCCGACGTCGTACTTGATCCACTACCGCGCGCATACGACCTCGTACTTGATCCACTAACTGACGTTCGGTCCAGTACTTACAAGTTACTTGTGATAAATCGCAGTTCTCGCGGCGGCCGTCCGCGCCGCCGGCGGGCGGGTCGTGGTCCACACGGGAGCAGGCCTCGGCACCGCAGCGGGAGTCCGAGACTTTCGCAGCACCGACGGGGTGTGGACGGCGGCGGCGGCGGACAAGGCGAGGCGGCTGCAGAAGGGGAAGGCGGGGGTGGATTCTCCGCGGGAGTCGTGGTCCCCTTTATCTGACCGCGACGGCGCCGACAGCGGGGGCGACGGCGCCTGCGGGGGAGGTGACCCTGTGCCGGCGGTACACGTGTCGATGGCAGGGGTAGCTCCCTGGAAGCGGCCCCGTCGTTGGCACCAGCCCCGCTCTCGACAACGCCAAAGCGCCGTAGCGCCCGCACGGCGGCGTCGGCGGCGGCTGCTGCGGCGGCGGCAACTGCCGCCTCGCTGGCGAGCCCCCCCACCAAGCGGCCCCGCACGCGCATCAAGCGAGAAGGGACAGGCGCGGCGGGTGGGGCGGCCGGCGCTGCGTCGTCGCCCGCCCCCGACGAGCGCACGCCCCCCCTGGCGGCCGCCCCCCAACCGGCCGACGGGGTGTCCTTCTTGTCAGCCGCGCCCACGCTCGCGCACATACCGCTGGTGGGGCTGGTAGCGGCGGGTCTGGTGTCCCATGTGGTCTCTCAAAACGTGGACGGCCTGCACCTGCGGTCGGGCTTGCCGCGGGGCCAGCTCTCTGAGCTCCATGGCAACGTGTTAGTCGAATCGTGTGCGTCCTGCGGCGCCGAGTACTACCGCCCGTTTACTGAGATGCCGACGGTGGGCTTTTGCAAAACCGGTCGCCGCTGCACTGCGCCGGCAGCGTTGCCTGTGGACGGCGGCGGCAGCAGCAGGGGCGGCGTCGACGGTGCTGGGGGCCACGGGGGACAGGAGGGGGTGTGTGGGGGCCCCCTTCATGACCAGGTGCTCGACTGGGACGACCCCCTCCCCGAGGCTCACTCGCAGGCGGCCGACGCCGCATCGGACGCGGCCGCCTTGGGGCTGGTCGTTGGCTCCTCCATGCAGATGACCTCTGCGCGCGGCTTTGCGCTCCGCACCATCCGGCCTCGCCGGGTGGGCGCGGACGCGGCCGCCGGCGGCGCCGGCGGCGGTGCCATGGCGGCTGTCAACCTGTCGCGCACGTTGGGCGACGCCGCCGCGCGGCTGGTCCTCCGCGCCCCCGCCGACACGCTCTTTGCGTGCCTGTGTGACGCCCTTGGCGTGGGCATCCCCCCCTACGTCCACACCGCGGAGGTGGCGGTGATCGCCACGCCTGTGCCCCCGACGGGGACTGGGGCGGCCGCCTAGCCCGCTGCGGTCCCCACCTGCCTGCAGGTGGTGCTGGACGGGGTGCTCCCACCGCCCGATGGGGGGCTCCCTTTTTGCCACCGCGCGACGCTGCGGTGGCTGGGGGGGGGGGGGGGGGGGCAAGGAGAGGAGGCCCTCGCCACCGCCGAGACGGACGCGTCGCGTGGCTGGGTGGCGTCACTGACCGCGCCACGCGACGTGGGGGGGGAGGGGGGCACGCCGCCCCTGCTATTGCCGGTGAAACAGCTGGAGGTGACCCTCCATCTGGACCCCACCGTGTGTGAGCGGCCGGGGGTGGCACTACCGACGGCGGTGGTGACGCAGCCTATGGCGGCGGCGTCGGGGGCGGCGGCCCCCCCGGGCCCCCCCGCCCGTGTCGTACACACAGTGGAGCTGGCGCGCGTCGACTACGCCGCCACCGCGGCGGCCACCGTCGCGGTTGCATCGGCGGCGGCGGCGGCAGCGTCGGCGACAACGGCTAACGCCCCCCCCAGCGGGCGGGTACCCGTGGCGGTGGACGCGGTGGAGGCGGCTGCCTACTGTCACCGGCTGGGCGGCGTCGGCGGCGGCCGCTGCGTGTGTGTGCTGTGTGGGGTGGCGGGGGGCACAGCCGCAAGCGCGCGCACCTGCGCATCTGTGAGCGGGTGGCGGTGGTGGAGGATGGGGGATGAGCGGGAAACGTCGCTGTCATAGAGGGCGGGGAGAGAGGGGTACGAGAGGGCAGGGAAAGGAGACGGAAGGGTGGCGGGGTTGGGCGGTGGACACAGTGATGTCCTCCTCTGTGGCTCCCCCTCCAGCGCCAACAGACCAGCCATCACCAACGGCGCCACCTGCAGTGTGGCAGTATTGACCCCAGGGAGGGGGGCAACACATGCCATGCAAGGGGCGGCAGGCAGCTAGCCTGACCCGTTTCTCTCCATGCATTTGGGTCCATATTCCCTAAGTTTGGGATAGTTAGCTTAGTAGTAAATCCGACGTGGATTTGAGGGTTTTCTGCATTTTTATCGTCTTGAATTTTCGTGTGGCCCGGTGGGCAGGTGCTGGGGAGATTCCGAGTGGCGAGATTCTGAGGGGACCCTGGGGGGATAAGGGGAGGGACAGCGGGGCTTGGCCTCGCTTCCCCGTCCCGACCAAGAAACTGTTGGTTCACACACCATCGTCTTGTTTTGTCGTGGGGGGTTTGCCCCACAACAGGGATAGAGTGTGTGCAACTTGCACTTCTTCCGGTTCCCCCGACACGAGAGGCAGCCCTTGCGCACCGCCCCAACTTGGGTGCCGTGTGTGCGAGTGGTTTTTGCCACACTTGGTGGAGCAGCAGGGGACAGAGGTAAACTTTTCCTCCGGGTGTACCCGGGTGTAGAAGGCCCTCTGTCTCCGAGGAACGGTGGTCTTGGACTGTGTCGTGCGGATCCTTAGCCAACACGGCTTCATCGGACCCCCCGACGTTCGGGAAACTCTCCGGTGACGACTTTACTCCGGCGCGTTTGAATACTGCCCGGACACAGGGTGGTACCTGGGGTCGCGGAGGTGCTAGAGGCACTCCAGCCAGCAGGGCCGTGGGTATCGGTGCGGGCGGTATGCCACCCCGACAAAGTCGGGTGTTCACCCTGAGGGTCTTCCTCGGACCGGTGGTTCGCACTTCGGCCATCGGGTGATACACTGAAAGGGAACGTCCCAAGGTGAGAGGATTGTCCCCGCGAGATCCACGCGGGTTGGATTCAACTTCGGCGTAGAGCCATCGCCAACTAGGCGGGTGGAAGACGGCGGACCTTCACTCGTCGTTGATGGGCTCCAGCCTGTGACAGGGGTCGTAACAAGTTGTTACCCCCGCCACCCTCAAGGAAATTATCTTTGATCGGGAGCGTAACGCCGCCTGGGGTGTATATCTCGGGTCTAATACACTATACCAGATCCTGAGGACCAGGTACTACTGGCCCATATGAAAGTGACGCATGTGGATGGGTTGTATGCACAAGTGGTGCGTGGAGACGTCCCGCACTACCTCTGCGCGTAGCGCCCCTGCTAGTGACAGAGGATGGCAACCAGTACCTCCTGGTCATCTGCGATCGCTTCACGAAACTTACGCGAGCGATCCCTCTGGCAGAGATCACGGCCATGTCGGTCGTGTCAGCCTTCCTAGATCACTGGGTTGCCGCTTATGGCATCCCGGACAGACATTGTCGGACAACGGACCGCAGTTTGCGTCCGAACTGTTTCAGGGAGTGCGGGATATATTGGGGGTTCAGGCAAACTATGCCACCCCCAACCACCCACAAACTACTGGGCAGGTGGAGCGCTTCAACAAAACTATTGTTCGACAGCTGCGCCACTATGTGAGTGAGCACGTAAAAACGTGGGACCAATACATTTCTATTCTTGCAACCGCCTACAATTCGCAGGTTCACTCATCTACCGGGGAAGTACCCCTCGCTTTTGTGACCCCCCGTCGCGTGCGGTCTATTGCCGTGCGGCGGCCGCTCCCAACTAGGGAGGCCGATGGCAGTACGCCTACTCCCACTTAGAGTAAGTCGGAGTTCCCTGCTAGGCTTGAAAAACTCATCCCCAAAGTCAGGGCTGAGATGGACAAAGCGCAAAAGCGCTACCAGCGTACTTTTGACAAAAAGGTGCGTAACGCTAAGCATGTCCCCGAGCAGGGTGACTGGGTATTGGCTCATTCACACACCCCAACTGGGGGTAAGTTGGTGTTCCAGACGAAGGGGCCATACCAGGTCCTTCGTACTGATGGGCGGCGCTTCACCATCGAAAGTGACGATGGGGTCCGCACAGTAAACGGACAGGACGTGGTCAAAGTTGCACCACCTCCTGCAGGCGACCCGGCTTGGGCGCGTGCGTTGGAAACGTGGCGCTTGCCCTCTCTGCCTGCGGCCAAACAGGGCCCGCAGGAGTACGTGTTCGATAAGTTCATCGACCACGGGTGGGATGAGGACACTAACGGCCTCATGTTGAGGGTGCGTTGTTTCGGCTACAAAGCCAAGGATGATACGTGGGAGTATGTGGAGGACCTTCCCGCTGAGAAGGTCCGGGCATACTGCGCCCGGAATGACATAGACCCTAAGAGCCCTCCCTCAACGTGAGGGAAGGCCGAGTGACAGTGCCAAGAGAGTGCTTCAAGTCGAAGTGGTACGCAGAGTGGCTTTTAACTACAGCCCTAACCCTCACACTCTCACAACAAAGGCAGCTGCCAACTAGGCATGCATGCTAGACTCTCCAACCTGTAGCAGTACTCCCAAGCACCAACCCCGAGTCAGGGAAGGAAGAGGAGTATTGCCGATATCCCAACTTGGGACACCGGAAGCAAGCACCTCCACACAGCCGAACACGGAACTTGCGTGTGGTGAGCGGGTCCACTCACCAAGGCACGAACAAGATGTGTCGGAGCCAGACGGTGTTTTCTTGCTTGGCCAGCCAAGGTGGGCCCTCCCCGCCTTGCTGTCCCTCCTTATCAACCCTCCTCACACGCTCACGCAACCCCTCAAAACACTCAGAAAATGAACCCTCAAACAAACCAATCATATCACTCCACATGCAAAGAACTCAAAGCGTAGAAATCCGTCTGGCTCCCGTGCAAAAATCCCAAGAAACAAATACCAGCAGCATTACCCTGCTCTAGTATGTCGGAAGTCCTAGTCGAATTTCCGTCCAGAAGTCAGAAGTTTCACCATCGTGGGTCGGGTGAATTTCGACTTCCGGTCAGGTCCACTTGACCCGAATCTTCAAAGTATTGGTACCGAATTCCGGCCCAATCTCCCACATTTCCCCCTTCTCAAAAGTCCAGCCGTCCCGGTGGACGTCCAATCAGCGCGAGTCGCAGTGACCGGGAGAGGAGGATGCAATTCCCGAGTTGAGATGCAAAGTACGGTGCATCGCTGGCGTCTAGCGTGCACCAGGGTTACGCCGGGGTTGCACTCGCGTCCGGCGGGGCCCTCCGGGAGAGCCAGTCCCTCTCCGTGGGGTGCGCTCTCTGCCATGACACTGGGTAGAGGAGCCCCCTCCACGCGAAACAGGTGTGGGGGAAAGTCGTCCCCCACCTGGTCAGGGTGCTCCACGGGTGGACTCACGTGTGGGTGAGCCCCCTAATCTGGGTGTCGGCGTACCTCCGCCACACCCCCTGCCCCTCAACTGGAGGAGTAGGGCGTCGACGTTCTCACTCGGAACGTCGACCTGCACCTGCCCCTTCAGTTGGGGTACGGTTGCTCTCGGGGGGTCGGGTTGTGTCCCCCCCTTCAGCTCGATCCACCCCCAGCTGGCTCTCTGCGGGGTGTTCCTCACTCCTTCCCCCCCTTTCTAGTCAGGGTTGAGGGGTGTGCGCACCCCGAGTTGGGGGTGTTGCACTCGGTCGCCGGCGGTGGGACTCGGCCGCCGGTGCGGGGTCTTCTCTCACCTTCGTGTGTGCGGGCGGGTGTGTGCCTTCCCGCCGCTGCTCCCTCGCGTCGGCGGGTCTGTCTCTTCCCGCCGTGCGGTTGGTGTCGTTGGTTGGGGTGGTGTCTTCCCCCTTCCGCCCCTGTGTCGGGCGTCTTCGTTGTCGGTGGGGGCGTGGGTTGTGTTCCCCCCCCTTTGTCCTCGTTGGCGGGGTTGTGTCTTCCCCGCGCTGCCCCTTGTGTCGGGCTTCTTTCGTTGTCGGTGGGGGGTGTGGGTCGTGTCCCCCCCCCTTGCTCTACCTCACCGAGTCGGTCAAGGTTGGTTGTCGTCGGAGGGGGAGCGGGTCGTGTCCCCCCCCGTGCTCAACCTCACCGAGTCGGTCAAGGTTGGTCGCGTGATGGCGGGTGAGCCGAGTCGGCCTTTGTCCCCGTCTCCGACGTCTCTGTCGGACAAGCGACGGACGGGAGAGGAGGCCCTCGGGACTGAGGAGTCTCTCAGCCGGGGGTCGGCCATGGAGACGACTCGTCCCGGGCGAGGGTCGGAGGCGGCCGCCTCAGCCGTCCCCGCCCCATCACCTCCTACTGCCCCCTCGGCCGTGGTCCCACCGGGGGATGGGTCTTCCAACCCGGTGGCGGAAGGGGATGTGACTCCCATCCCCCGCCTTCCTGAGTCACGGCTGCTACTCCCGCCGCGGCCCCGTCCTCCTATGGGGCCCCGAGCCTGGGCGCCTCCCAAGTCAGTCGGGGAGCTTCCCGACTGCAAGCTCAAGGATGTCTACTTGATCATCCCCGAGCCACGGCGGACCGACGTATGGTACCGCCGGACTCGTCGGTACCCCAACCAGGTGACTCTACCTGATGGGGTGGTCTGCGACCTACCAGCGCTACTCTGCCTGGCGGACGCGCCTGAAGTCCAGGCGTTGTCAACCTCCCTCGCCTTGGGGTCGGGCGACAAGGAGATCGACGACACCCACGCGGTGGTGTCTACCGAGTGGTGTGCCCTTCCCCGTCCCTACCTGGGCGGAGAGGACGCCCACGCCCAACACGGCGTGGTGCGAGAGGAGTTCCGACTCCGGGGCTCCTCGGGCTTCCTCATCCACGGGTCGCGGGTGGAGTTCACCCACGTACCTCTGGAGGAGCGTGAGCACCAGTACCCTTTTCTCCCAGGGTGGTGGGAGACAGTGGAGGTACCTTGTGGGTTTCCGGCTCGGATCCCCCTCCTCGTTGCCTACTTTGGCTCCGTGCTACGCTCCAGCTCGGAGGGTAACCGGGTCTTCGCCTACCTCGCCACGCACTGGGTGGTCGTGGTGACTCGGGGCTGGTACTCCGATGTAGTCCATCGGGGTTACCTGTGGCACCTCCCACCGGCTCTGGTGGAGGGTATGGAAACCCTTGGCTTCCACTGGTTAGCCTTGGGCGCGGGGGACCTGGCTCCGTTCCTCCTTAAGGGTATGGTCACCCTGCACAATCGACTCGATTGGGCGCAGCTGGAACCCTTCCTCCGCCGCAACAAGCGTCCAGAGCCGGGGTTGGAGAGTGAGCCACCCCGGGAGTTCGTCCATGTCACCCATACTCTGGTGCAGGGACAGCTGTTCTTGCGTGAGGGGTTGGGGGACTCTTCCCTTCCCTACGCAGAGGGGGTTACTCCCTCTACGTCGCCCCCTGGCTCTGGGTGGGCGACATCATCGGCGACGACTCGTCGTGGTGCTCATCGAGGAGCCCCTCGAAGCCGCGGGCGAGCTGTGCCGACGACTTCCCCGCGGGTCGCGACTCCGACCTCGGGGGGTGTGGAGCCGACTCAGGCTCCACCCTTCCAGTTCCTCGAGCCCTTCCCCGACGTGGCGTTGGGTTCGCTACGGGTCCGAACTCCGGTACCCATGCCGATTGCGCGTGGCGTTGGCGAGATGCTTCCCAACTTGGGAGCCATCATGTATGACGCCACGGTGGAGGCCTCACTCGTGGCCTCCCTT
The DNA here is from genome assembly GCA_009829735.1 of Pyropia yezoensis. Taxonomy (NCBI): domain Eukaryota; phylum Rhodophyta; class Bangiophyceae; order Bangiales; family Bangiaceae; genus Pyropia; species Pyropia yezoensis. The sequence goes on from CM020620.1 coordinate 20,993,840, forward strand.
GACACGTTGGCTTGGGTCACCCGGCGTGTCAGTCACTTCCTCGCGTCGGGCGACTCAGCCACGGCGCGACAGTCATTGGCAGCTGAGGTCACTCGCCTCGCGGTTGGACACGAGTTTGTCCAACGGCTGCTGTCGACTCAGCAGCAGCTTCCGCGTCACGGAGGGAGTACCTCCGGACATCTATCTTACGACGGGGATGGGTCCGCGAGTCGGCGGGCCCCTCCCAGTACTTCCACTCCGGGGCCCTCCCGAGTGGGTTACGCCCCTCCGCTACCGGCCTACGACCCTGGGGGTTCGTGGTCGGGCGGTCCCTATAGTGGTGGGGGTGGCCATATGGAACGCTAGAGTCAGCGGTCGAACGACTTGTTCTTTCCTTGGTGAGAAGAGTGGTGGGTATTCTTCTCGTTTTGTATTGTGCCATAGTCGGCTTTGTTAGTAGAGAATCTTTGAAGAACCATGGTATGTGTTTGTACTCATGGTTGGCTTGCCGCTCTGCTCTGACTTGGAGCAGGGACTTCATCCCCCGACGTACGAGTGCTACGTCGGCGTATAGATATGCCCACAGTCTGGCAGTATCTACGGACCTTCTCTACTGGTAGGTCCTCTACAAACTCCCATGTGTCGGAAGTTGGTCCATACCCGAACCACCTGACTCGGAGCATGAGTCGCCCCGACTCATCATATCCGTGCCCGACAAACTTGTCGAACACCGCCTCCAATGGCTTATTGGAAGAGGTCGGCAAGGATGGGACTTTCCATGCTTGCAAAGCCCTTTCCCAAGCGGGATCTCCCTCTGGGGGTTCGGGTGCGCGAGTCGCGTGATTCCCATTTATTGTCCGGATACCATCATCACTCTCGATGGTTAACCGACGTCCATCCGTTTTAAGGATGTGATATGGTCCCAGAGTCTTGAAGACCAATTTCCCTCCCTTATTGTCGTGGGAGTTAACATAAATCCAATCTCCAACTCGGAGCGGATCGCGACGATGTCTGACTCGGACATCGAAGTACCTCTTGTAACGGGCTTGGGCCTTCTCCATAGTAGCCCGGACAAGGGGTATCATCTCCTCCAGTCTCTGGAGTAGGGAGGCTTTCGCCTGACTCGGTGTTTGAGTCGAAGTCTCACCCTCAGTCTGGGTGAGACGCTCCACAGCTACTGACGGAAGTCGTCGGGGGCAGACGAAGGCAAACGGTGCCTCTCCCGTACTACTGTGTACCTGGGAGTTGTATGCTGTCACGAGTAGTGACGCATAACGAGCCCATGTGACTACATGGTCATGGACATAGTGACGCAACTGGCGCACTAGAGTCCTGTTGAATCGTTCCACCTGCCCATTAGTCTGGGGATGGTAAGGGGTGGCGAAGTTCGTCTGCACCCCCAACATCTTCATGACTCCCTGATACAGGACGGACGCAAACTGTGGTCCGTTATCCGAAAGGATAGAGTCGGGGATGCCATAACTGGCAACCCAGACGTCGAGTAACTCACTCAGAACGTCCACGGCTGTGATATCCTTGAGTGGGGATACCCGTGTGAGCTTAGTGAAGCGATCACACATCACCAGAAGGTACTCATATCCTTCAGGTGTTCGTGGTAGTGGACCGAGTAAGTCCACTGCTATCGCTGCAAACGGCTCTGTTGCAGGAAAGAGTCTCATGGAAGAAGTCTGCCGGGACTCCATGAGTCTATTCTTTGCGCAAGTCGCGCATGCGGCTACATATCCGTACACATCAGCCACGAGTGATGGCCAATAGTACTTCTTACGTAGGGTCTGATACATCCTCGTAGACCCTGGGTGTCCACCCAACGGTGAGGAGTGCTCCCGTTGGAGGATACTCTTGCGTAACTCCTTGGGGACGACGACTTGCTTGTCCCCCTGGGTATATCCCTTACGGCAGAGTATGCCGTTGTCATTCAGGAAGAACCGAGTCGGTTGAGCCTGGTCGAGCTCCTTCCTGAGTCGTCGACAAAGTTTGTCGCTCTCCTGTGCCTGGACAAACTCATCCAAAGACACGGGTAATAATTTGGCCATGCCAGGCATCCTCGGGTCGAGGACAGTTCCGGAGCGAGTGGTCACTGCCACATGAGGGAGTTCCTCAGGGATAGGGGAAGTGTCTTTCCCATCCGTCGGTATGCGAGACAACGCGTCCGCAACCGCATGCTTCGGGCCTGGCCGATATTCAACATCATAATCGAACTCAGCGAGGCAGAGTCGCCATCGATTGAGTCGGTTATTCGTACAGGCTGTAGTGGTGAGTGTCCACTTCAAAGCCTTGTGGTCACATCGAATGAGGAACTTCCTTCCTTCGATGTATGGCCGTAGCATGGAGACTGCCCATACCACGCCAAGACCCTCTACCTCCGTCACAGAATAGTTCTTCTGGGCGGGTGAGAGTCCCTTACTGAAATAGCCAACGGGTAAATACTCCCCCGAAGGCTGTTGTTGGAGTAAGCAACAACCGAGTTGGTCGTAACTTGCGTCCACATCAACGATGTAGTGAGCCCCCGGTCTCGGGATCGCTAACACCGGTGGGTTGCAGAGGAGCTCTCGCAACCTATCAAACGCTTCTTGCTCCGGGGGTTTGGGAGCATCCAAGCGCTTGGGCATCTTGGAACTTACCAAGTGGTTCAACGGTGCAGACACTTTGGCATAGTTCGCCACAAAGCGTCTGTATACGTTACACATACCCAGGAAGCTCCTGAGTTGTGTCTGCGTCTGGGGGAACTTCGCCCGACGGATGGCCATGAGGTTCTTCTCATTGACCAGAATGCGACCTGGCCGGACTATATGGCCGAGGTACTCCACCTCATTACTAAAGAGGTGACACTTCGTAGGTTTGAGTGTTACTCCTGCTTCACCCAACAGGGTAAACACTCTGTCCAAGTGGGACAAGTGTTCTTCGGCAGTCCCGGAGAACACAATGATATCGTCCAGATACACCAGGGCGATCTGCCACTTGACTCCGGCAAGTATCAAGTCAATAGCACGCTGGAAAGTCGCAGGTGCATTGCAAAGCCCAAAAGGGAGCCGTGTACACTGATAAACTCCACAGTGACACGTGAAGGTGGTCAAGTGTCTGTCCTCCTTGCGGATGGGTATCTGCCAGTACCCCGCGTTGCAGTCCAACGTGGAAAAGTACTGTGCCTCACCGAGTGAGTCAAGGCAATCGTCCATACGGGGTAAGGGGTAACTATCCCTTACCGTCCGCTCGTTTAGCTTACCATAATCGATGCAGAACCGCATCGTGCCGTCTGACTTGGGCACCAAGACTATGGGACTGGCCCACTCACTTGAGCAAGGCTCAATGACACCCATGTCTTGCATCCGTTGGACCTGCTCTCGGGTGAGTTCCCGTGAGTCTGGTCCCATACGGTAGGGACTCAGGCGAACTGGCCTAGCCCCTGGCTTCAACACGATTCTGTGTTCGGTGGCCTTGATGAGCCCAAGGTCACCATTCCACAACTTGTGATGCTTCTGGATTAACTCATCCAGTCGTCCATGTAAACACTCCGGGATGTTCTCCCGATGTACCGTCGGCGACTTAGCCGTCGATGAACTCGATTGGTCGGCAGAGCCTGCCATTCCAATATCCTCCCATTGCTGTTGAGTCACAGCAACGACATTCCCCTCAAAGGTAGAGATCGACGCAATCTTCATGCCTCCGGGGAGTCGTCGAGGTTCCTCCGACGTGTTTGAGGACCTCCACCCACCAGGTTTGGTCATCCCCACAAGTCATGGGGCCCCAAGCAACTTGCACTTGGTGAGTATAATAGACTCGGTCCACGGGGGAAACAAGTCCATTCCCTCGAAACCGTGTGCGTACTCGCACAAAGGTCCTTGATCGGGGCGGGACTACCGTACCCTTACATACTCGTACATGGGTCGTAGAGCCTCCACCCTTGGGAGAGTTTTCCCTAGGTTGATGAGTCGTAGGGGAAACAGTCCTCCCTTTACGCAATATGGGGACAGTCTCTCCATTACGCATTCGGATTATCCCTTCCGGTCCACAGACGGCCGGGACATGGAGGTCCAGATAGTCAGTTCCCAGGAGTACGGGGACTGACATATTGGAGACTACTCCAAAGTTCACCTGCGTCTGGTAGAACCCAATGCAAACAGTCAATGCAATAGACCCAACAATGGGGAGGAGTCCCCCATTGACATCAAACATACGCCACTCGGGTGAGCCGGCGGGGCTCACATCTGTCCCCTCTGGCAATAAGTCTTGCCTAATGAGAGAGGCAGCAGAGCCTGTGTCGACTATGACACGAGAGGTAAACTCATATCATCCTGCAGCCAGAGTCGAGCTGCGACCTGGTAGTTACTCCCTACCAGCACTGACACAATCCGACTCGGGTCGTGCTTCTGAGGAGGGGCCTTGTCCCTAGGTCTCACCCCTCGAGGTCGAGTCAGGACCTTCACTCTCCCATGGGTCGGTGAGCGTGAAGCAACCCGCTTCATTACCGCTGGAGCCTTTGGGTCAGTCTTAGTCCCAGCGGCTAGGCGTTTCCCTCATCCGACTCGGATGATGGAGTATCCTTGCCACTTGAGCTGGGGGAAGAGGTTTCCCCCTTCTCAAGCGTGGACTCATCCTCTGACTTAGGTTGAGTCATGGCCGTCACACGTGTGGTGTGTGGCCGGGTATCCGAATCAGTCCTCGGAATACCGAGCTTCCCAATACGAGCCAACAGGGCTCTCAAACGAACGTCCAGAGTGGGGCATTGGGCTGCCCAGTGTCCCGACTTGGAACACTGCCAACACGGCCGATCACTCATCGACGCCGATGGCCCCGCTTTTCCCTGTGACTTATCAGGGATGGCGGCCACCATACCTTCCGTCTCTCGAGTTGAGGACGAAGGTACTGCAGGGTACGTCCGCGTGTAGGAAGGCATCCTTGCAGTTCTGCGGAAGCGACTTGCTTCCATTCCCTTAACTTCTTTCTCTCGTTCCTTCCGCTGCTCAGACACGAGCCAGCGGTACTCATCACCCTTAGTCTGGGCGATGCGTGCCAACTCCGCCAGAGTCATGGTCGGAGTATTACGCTCTCGCACAGTCGCTCGAGCTGCTCGGTGGACACCCTCCACAAAGCGTCCCTTAATGACTCCTTGGGGATATAGGAATCCACAGAGGACGTTCAGCTGACGGAGTCGTTCAGCGAACTCCCGTTCCTCTTCACCCTTACTCTGGGTGGCGCGGTTGAACTCTTCAACCTGCACAGCCAAGGAAGCCTCGTCTGCGTGAAGACGAAGGATCCAATTAACCAACTCCAGGTAGGAGGTCACCTCACCCGGATTCCCACCATGCCGACTTGGCATGACGTTCATCACCTCGGAGCGGAGTGGCTCCTTGGTGAAGTCCTGAAGCATGAAAAACGCTTCAGCTTCAGAGACATCATTGTCATCGCAGGCTTTTGCGAACTTCCGCAAAAACTGGAAGACCTTCAGGGGTGGAGTCCCGTCCCATTCTGAACGGACCCCGAAGGATTGCGCAACGTGTTTCTTGCGCCGGCCCAGGGTACGGGCCTGGCTATTTGAGTAGGTCAACGACTTGTTGACCAACCCATATGTCTCACAGTCGAAGACATCCTTGAACAATGGATTATTCACCACGATCTTTCCTGGGACGACTCTAGTCCCAAGACGGTCCGTGTGAGTCACACGACCATGTCGAGTAAGATCTTCTTCACCCGACTTGCCACTTGCAGAGGACTCAGACTCCGAGTCCACCTCACGACGGAGAGTACGTCGAATCTCCCGTCGCTTCTGACGCCTCGAGGCCTGCTCAGGCGGAGGGGTGCTCCCCTTCAACGCCTTCCCCACCTCCTCTCGCACGACTTGTGCGATGGCAGTCATCACCGAGTTATCCACGATACCGGATGATCCAGGTGGAGCTTGACTCGAGCTCCCACCCGGTCCTTCCGGCACCAGTCGTGGCGCGGACCCACCAACCCGGGGTACAGAACTCCCTGTCCCGTCACCTCTGCCGGTCGGCGGTCCCATGCCGAAGTGAGTGTCGTCACTCCCCGAAGAGGTTGCCGGAGCCTGACGCTGGCTCGGCGCTCCCACCGGAGAAGGGCGAACTCCGCCCGTCTCTTCCGGTGACGGCCTGGGAAGGAACCTGGCCGATCGCCGTCGGGGTCCAACCTCTGGACCCACCACATCCGCACTGCCCGGCCTGGGTGGTACTCCGCCCGTCGGGGGAGGACTACGCTCCCCCTCCCCAGGTACACTCGGCGCAATGGGGGGGTCTCCCTCACCAGCCATCTCCACAAGAGTCACGTGGAGTCAACCAAAACGACCAAACGGTGTCCAGAGTCGGGGATCGTCAGCTAGGGAGTTCCTAGAGCACGTTCCACCCCTCCACCTGCCTCAAGGAAGGCGGTGAGGTTTCCCGAAACTCCGGGTCTCCCACCAAGACTCACGGTGGCCAACCTCGTCGCCCAGCGAACGCTCGGAACGTAGGCGAGTCGATCGTGTCACCGGAAGTCTCGGTGCCGAAGGGGGAGAGGGCCAACTTGGTCCCGTCTCCGTCAAGGGAGGTACCAAAGTCGATATCCTCTCCCCCGCTGATCCACCAACTGTAGCAGTACCCCAAGCACCAACCCCGAGTCAGGGAAGGAAGAGGAGTATTGCCGATATCCCAACTTGGGGACACCGGAAGCAAGCACCTCCACACAGCCGAACACGGAACTTGCGTGTGGTGAACGGGTCCACTCACACCAAGGCACGAACAAGATGTGTCGGAGCCAGACGGTG
>CM020620.1:21001096-21154409 GCA_009829735.1 Pyropia yezoensis
AAAGGGAGCCGTGTACACTGATAAACTCCACAGTGACACGTGAAGGTGGTCAAGTGTCTGTCCTCCTTGCGGATGGGTATCTGCCAGTACCCCGCGTTGCAGTCCAACGTGGAAAAGTACTGTGCCTCACCGAGTGAGTCAAGGCAATCGTCCATACGGGGTAAGGGGTAACTATCCCTTACCGTCCGCTCGTTTAGCTTACCATAATCGATGCAGAACCGCATCGTGCCGTCTGACTTGGGCACCAAGACTATGGGACTGGCCCACTCACTTGAGCAAGGCTCAATGACACCCATGTCTTGCATCCGTTGGACCTGCTCTCGGGTGAGTTCCCGTGAGTCTGGTCCCATACGGTAGGGACTCAGGCGAACTGGCCTAGCCCCTGGCTTCAACACGATTCTGTGTTCGGTGGCCTTGATGAGCCCAAGGTCACCATTCCACAACTTGTGATGCTTCTGGATTAACTCATCCAGTCGTCCATGTAAACACTCCGGGATGTTCTCCCGATGTACCGTCGGCGACTTAGCCGTCGATGAACTCGATTGGTCGGCAGAGCCTGCCATTCCAATATCCTCCCATTGCTGTTGAGTCACAGCAACGACATTCCCCTCAAAGGTAGAGATCGACGCAATCTTCATGCCTCCGGGGAGTCGTCGAGGTTCCTCCGACGTGTTGAGGACCTCCACCCACCAGGTTTGGTCATCCCCACAAGTCATGGGGCCCCAAGCAACTTGCACTTGGTGAGTATAATAGACTCGGTCCACGGGGGAAACAAGTCCATTCCCTCGAAACCGTGTGCGTACTCGCACAAAGGTCCTTGATCGGGGCGGGACTACCGTACCCTTACATACTCGTACATGGGTCGTAGAGCCTCCACCCTTGGGAGAGTTTTCCCTAGGTTGATGAGTCGTAGGGGAAACAGTCCTCCCTTTACGCAATATGGGGACAGTCTCTCCATTACGCATTCGGATTATCCCTTCCGGTCCACAGACGGCCGGGACATGGAGGTCCAGATAGTCAGTTCCCAGGAGTACGGGGACTGACATATTGGAGACTACTCCAAAGTTCACCTGCGTCTGGTAGAACCCAATGCAAACAGTCAATGCAATAGACCCAACAATGGGGAGGAGTCCCCCATTGACATCAAACATACGCCACTCGGGTGAGCCGGCGGGGCTCACATCTGTCCCCTCTGGCAATAAGTCTTGCCTAATGAGAGAGGCAGCAGAGCCTGTGTCGACTATGACACGAGAGGTAAACTCATATCCATCCTGCAGCCAGAGTCGAGCTGCGACCTGGTAGTTACTCCCTACCAGCACTGACACAATCCGACTCGGGTCGTGCTTCTGAGGAGGGGCCTTGTCCCTAGGTCTCACCCCTCGAGGTCGAGTCAGGACCTTCACTCTCCCATGGGTCGGTGAGCGTGAAGCAACCCGCTTCATTACCGCTGGAGCCTTTGGGTCAGTCTTAGTCCCAGCGGCTAGGCGTTTCCCTCATCCGACTCGGATGATGGAGTATCCTTGCCACTTGAGCTGGGGGAAGAGGTTTCCCCCTTCTCAAGCGTGGACTCATCCTCTGACTTAGGTTGAGTCATGGCCGTCACACGTGTGGTGTGTGGCCGGGTATCCGAATCAGTCCTCGGAATACCGAGCTTCCCAATACGAGCCAACAGGGCTCTCAAACGAACGTCCAGAGTGGGGCATTGGGCTGCCCAGTGTCCCGACTTGGAACACTGCCAACACGGCCGATCACTCATCGACGCCGATGGCCCCGCTTTTCCCTGTGACTTATCAGGGATGGCGGCCACCATACCTTCCGTCTCTCGAGTTGAGGACGAAGGTACTGCAGGGTACGTCCGCGTGTAGGAAGGCATCCTTGCAGTTCTGCGGAAGCGACTTGCTTCCATTCCCTTAACTTCTTTCTCTCGTTCCTTCCGCTGCTCAGACACGAGCCAGCGGTACTCATCACCCTTAGTCTGGGCGATGCGTGCCAACTCCGCCAGAGTCATGGTCGGAGTATTACGCTCTCGCACAGTCGCTCGAGCTGCTCGGTGGACACCCTCCACAAAGCGTCCCTTAATGACTCCTTGGGGATATAGGAATCCACAGAGGACGTTCAGCTGACGGAGTCGTTCAGCGAACTCCCGTTCCTCTTCACCCTTACTCTGGGTGGCGCGGTTGAACTCTTCAACCTGCACAGCCAAGGAAGCCTCGTCTGCGTGAAGACGAAGGATCCAATTAACCAACTCCAGGTAGGAGGTCACCTCACCCGGATTCCCACCATGCCGACTTGGCATGACGTTCATCACCTCGGAGCGGAGTGGCTCCTTGGTGAAGTCCTGAAGCATGAAAAACGCTTCAGCTTCAGAGACATCATTGTCATCGCAGGCTTTTGCGAACTTCCGCAAAAACTGGAAGACCTTCAGGGGTGGAGTCCCGTCCCATTCTGAACGGACCCCGAAGGATTGCGCAACGTGTTTCTTGCGCCGGCCCAGGGTACGGGCCTGGCTATTTGAGTAGGTCAACGACTTGTTGACCAACCCATATGTCTCACAGTCGAAGACATCCTTGAACAATGGATTATTCACCACGATCTTTCCTGGAACGACTCTAGTCCCAAGACGGTCCGTGTGAGTCACACGACCATGTCGAGTAAGATCTTCTTCACCCGACTTGCCACTTGCAGAGGACTCAGACTCCGAGTCCACCTCACGACGGAGAGTACGTCGAATCTCCCGTCGCTTCTGACGCCTCGAGGCCTGCTCAGGCGGAGGGGTGCTCCCCTTCAACGCCTTCCCCACCTCCTCTCGCACGACTTGTGCGATGGCAGTCATCACCGAGTTATCCACGATACCGGATGATCCAGGTGGAGCTTGACTCGAGCTCCCACCCGGTCCTTCCGGCACCAGTCGTGGCGCGGACCCACCAACCCGGGGTACAGAACTCCCTGTCCCGTCACCTCTGCCGGTCGGCGGTCCCATGCCGAAGTGAGTGTCGTCACTCCCCGAAGAGGTTGCCGGAGCCTGACGCTGGCTCGGCGCTCCCACCGGAGAAGGGCGAACTCCGCCCGTCTCTTCCTGTGACGGCCTGGGAAGGAACCTGGCCGATCGCCGTCGGGGTCCAACCTCTGGACCCACCACATCCGCACTGCCCGGCCTGGGTGGTACTCCGCCCGTCGGGGAGGACTACGCTCCCCCTCCCCAGGTACACTCGGCGCAATGGGGGGGTCTCCCTCACCAGCCATCTCCACAAGAGTCACGTGGAGTCAACCAAAACGACCAAACGGTGTCCAGAGTCGGGGATCGTCAGCTAGGGAGTTCCTAGAGCACGTTCCACCCCTCCACCTGCCTCAAGGAAGGCGGTGAGGTTTCCCGAAACTCCGGGTCTCCCACCAAGACTCACGGTGGCCGACCTCGTCGCCCAGCGAACGCTCGGAACGTAGGCGAGTCGATCGTGTCACCGGAAGTCTCGGTGCCGAAGGGGGAGAGGGGCCAACTTGGTCCCGTCTCCGGTCAAGGGAGGTACCAAAGTCGATATCCTCTCCCCCGCTGATCCACCAACTGTAGCAGTACTCCCAAGCACCAACCCCGAGTCAGGGAAGGAAGAGGAGTATTGCCGATATCCCAACTTGGGACACCGGAAGCAAGCACCTCCACACAGCCGAACACGGAACTTGCGTGTGGTGAGCGGGTCCACTCACCAAGGCACGAACAAGATGTGTCGGAGCCAGACGGTGTTTTCTTGCTTGGCCAGCCAAGGTGGGCCCTCCCCGCCTTGCTGTCCCTCCTTATCAACCCTCCTCACACGCTCACGCAACCCCTCAAAACACTCAGAAAATGAACCCTCAAACAAACCAATCATATCACTCCACATGCAAAGAACTCAAAGCGTAGAAATCCGTCTGGCTCCCGTGCAAAAATCCCAAGAAACAAATACCAGCAGCATTACCCTGCTCTAGTATGTCGGAAGTCCTAGTCGAATTTCCGTCCAGAAGTCAGAAGTTTCACCATCGTGGGTCGGGTGAATTTCGACTTCCGGTCAGGTCCACTTGACCCGAATCTTCAAAGTATTGGTACCGAATTCCGGCCCAATCTCCCACACAACCCCACGGCCCTCGCCCTCACGTGGAGGCGAGCGGCGAGACCCACGCCGATAACGTTCTCCACCAGTCGGCAGGGGCGGCAGCTCCAAGTCGGAACCGTCGCGCCCCTCACGGTCGCGCAAGTGGCGACGACCGCGGCTACTCTTCTGCTTAGTCTTGCGGGCAAGTTGGCGACGCAGACGCCGGACCGACTCCGACTCCGACGGGGTAGAGGACTCCGAGACGGAAAAAGACAACTCGTCTTCCGACACGGAGGGAGAGCCCCGCGAGTGACGGCGACGCCGGCGAGGAGGCGAGTATGCCCGGCTCGCCCGACGCTTGCCACGTCCAAGTGGGGCTGGCTGGAGCACAATAGACCCAATACGCACCAACTCGGTCGTCATAAACCCCGCCACCGACTCGCAACTCGCGGTCGCCACCGCAGTACGAACGCGCTCCTCAAGTTGAGGAGTCTCGGAAACTTGAAGGGTTGCGGTCGACGCGGCTAACCAAGAAATGGTGCGCACCAACGTGGTGATCATCATATCTGAGGTCAAAGGCGTGGCCGGCAACACCAACTTGGGATAAACCGTCAAGAGGGTGGCCCCCAAGTTGGGGGACACCGGGGTGGACGACTCAACGGCAACGCCTATCGGGATGTCCTCGTGCGGCTGGTAGGGGACAGGAGGAAGCGGAGGGGCTCGCCGAGTTGCCGGAGCCCGAGAGTAGCTGCGACCCCTCCTCGGGGCCCCCGCAGTGGGTTGAGACATGTAGTCGTCGTGAGAGGGCACAGCCATCACGATTGCCTTGTCCGGGGGCGGCGCAGTGTGGCGATCCACCCCCGGGGCATACGGGTAGTCCCCGATGCCCAACCCCTGTCAAAGTACCACACGGCCGTCGTGAAGTTTACGACCGACCCAGACGAACTGGCGAAGTGCGCCATCGTCCTTGGGCCCGCGGGTGGGGCGGCGCAACTTGTGCTCGATGCTTTCCCACTCGATAAACTTGCGGAGGCGGAGCATCTCCTCAAGTAGAGTTACTTGCCCTGATGAGCATCCCTCAGCAACTAGCTGAGGGGTGAGCTGTTCCAAACCTTGGATAAGCCGGGGGGCAAGATGCCAGAGCATCCCCCGCCGCTGGACACAGGACACCCAGGTCGACATGACCTCAAGGAGCCACTGGGTTGCCAACATGACGAGCACCAGGTGGTCCGGGCTAGCCGTCAACATGACGGAGCCGAAGTGGTCGCTCAGCCGTGGCAGTAGCGCCGGAAACCCGTAGGGGACCTCAACTTGAGGCCACCACTCGGGCTTCTTGGGATAGCATTGCTCCTTGCTAGCAGCGGACTGCTGCGGAAACTCAAGTTGAGCCGAGGTCACCAAGTAGGGACCTCGCCGGAAGTCCTTCTCCATCCGCACATCAAAAGGATGAGTGTGCGGATCGGCCTCGTGGAGGTACGGGGGGCGAGTTGCCACCGCGTCCCAAGTAAAGGTCGGCAAGTCGCCGGGACCCGGGATAGTTCCCCCGCGGTCTACCATGGCCTTGGCCCGCTGTATGTCTTCGACCTCCTCATCGTCCAGGAAGGCAAACTGGTCCGTCCTGAAACCGGCAGGGAACCCGACCCTACGGGGATACTTCTCCCGTAGACGGTCCCATACCCGACTCATCGCTGTGCCAAGTCGGCCACAGCGAAGAACAGTCAACCCCTCCTCATACAGAGGCCAAGCGGGGTAGAACCACCGCCCCAAGGCCTCACGTGGGACGACTTGGCCCGCCTCCGGGGGAGATCCCGCCGTCAACCCAAAGCCGGGTGACGCGGGAGTCCCATCCCCCGGAGCCATCGCGGAGCCCCCGCCGGAAGTCCCGGCGGGCGCTACACCGTAAGAGGTGTCCTCCATACGCTCGTCCAGGGAGTCAGACTCCAACCCCTGGATCGCCATAACTCTCCCCAAGTTAGGGAGAGGCAGGGCGGCTGCAGGCGCACGAGACCCGCCTCGAGTTGAGGGGGGCTCGGATCGCGGGTCAATGGGTGGCCTCCCCCGCGTGGGGCGGCCCAGGGTACGGTGAAGGGGATGTGTTGGTGGTGGCGAGGTGAGAACCGAGGAGAGCAAGCTGCCGAGTGGGCAAGCTTGAGGAGAGGGGCGGTCAACGTGACCGCCTCCACGTCCACGTGACGTACCAGGGGGACAGCAAGTCGCGCCCCCAACGCCGAGACGTGCGTTTATACGCCCCCTCGCAGGGCCGACCGGGTCGGTCGGAACTGAGGAGAGGGGAGTGTGGCATTATTGACCCCCAGGTAATGGGGCAACACGTGCGATGCAAAAGGCGGCAGGCCACCAGCCTGACCCGTTCCTCCCCCTGCGTTTGGGTCCATATTCCCTAAGTTTGGGATAGTTAGCTTAGTAGTAAATCCAACGTGGATTTGAGGGTTTTCTGCATTTATCGTCTTGAATTTTCGTGTGGCCCGGTGGGCAGGTGCTGGGGTGGGAGATTCTGAGTGGCGAGATACTGAGGGGACCCTGGGGAGATAAGGGGAGGGACAGCGGGGCTTGGCCACGCTTCCCCGTCCCGACCAAGAAACTGTTGGACCACACACCATCTTCTTGTTTGTCCGTGGGGGGATTGCCCCACAACAGGGATAGAGTGTGTGAGACTTACACTTCTTCCGGTTCCCCCGAAACGGGGGGCAGCCCTTGTACACCGCCCCAACTTGGGTGTCGCGTGTGCGTGACGTTTTCACCACAGCGGGGGCCGGCAGCACGGCAAGGGTGCGGGCCGGCGCCAAGCAACGGACGGGGGCCGGCACCTTGGCTGGTGCGGGCGCTGGCACCAAGGCTGGGGCGGGGGCCGGCGCCACAGCAGGGGTGGAGGTCGGCATTACAGCAGGGGCGGAAGCCGCCATTACGGCACGGACAGGAGCCAGTATCCCACGGGGGAAAGGGGACAGGTAACACAGAGAGGGGAACTACGAGGATGGTATGCCTGTTGCCTCACGTGCCTCTCGGCTGGGCCAAAAGATACGCGCAGTAGGTCACACGGGGAAGAGGAAGGCAAACGCGCAGTTTTCTTTCTCCCTGAGGGCGCGGGCCAAGTGCGCCTCGCTGTCCCTCTTAACGTGCATCTGGGGGAGCCTCGGCACGTTGGCCAGGTAGGCCCCCCCTAGCCCTGAGTGGCCCCGACCCGAGTCTAACCTTGTCAGGTGGTGGGTCACTATCACCATTTATTCCATTCTCCCGCACTAGTCTCACACTCACTTCTTTCTAGTCAAGTCCCTCACAAATATGCGAAAACCCATCAGAAGTCCCTCTTTCACGTGTGGGTAACGTAGTCCACCGCATCCCAGTGCTGGGCACGGGACACGGCCGCCAACCGTCCCCACATGGCAGGCGTGTCCTGGCATCTGGTTTCCCCTGGTTGCCACCCCGGGTCAGCGCCATGTCAGGGCGAGGGATACTACATAGCTCCCTCCCTAGTCCGGCATGTTTTTTGGCCGTACGAGTTGCCACCGTGCACAGGCTCGAGCACGTCCATACCGGTGCCGAGGTCGAGCGTCTTCACTCAGAGACGTGGTCACCTTCCCCCCCTGTCCCCCCCTCCTTCCTCCTTCACCTTGGCCTTCCGTTCCCCTTGGCTCAGGACGGCATGTCCAGCTCCGAGATCCAGGTTGGGCCCATGGCTCCGGCGGCGGGTCATGCGGAAGAGAACTCGCGTGATCGTACCCCTCCCCCGCCTCCGGTTCCTCTAGTTTCGGTGCAGACGCCGGTCGTGCCGGCGGAGGATGCGCGCGAAGTGCCCCCGGCTCCGGCGTCGCGCCCGGTCGAGACCTCCCCGGTGGGTCTCCAGGAGATAGGTCTTGGTCAAGATCCGCTCGCGGGCCGGCGCTGCAGCACAGTAGTCGGGAACGTCAGCGCGGTCCGGTGCCAGCAGGATTACCTGGCCATCTGGCGTATGGAATTCCAGCGCGGGGTGTTGACCGAGATGGAAAAGGCGCGCCTAAACACGGCTGACCAGATGCGCCTGGCTCAGGAACGCTCCCAGAGCTTTTCCGGTTCGGCTCGAGTTGCTCGACTGGAATACCTACCCTTCGCGCTGGTACTGGATCTGCCCCTGACCGAGCGCCGAGTGTCCGCGTCCGTGCTTCGGCGTCGGAGTGTGCCGAGGCGTCTCGACCGCATTATTCCGCCATACCTTCCTCATCGGAGTCTCGTCGTGCAGCTGCTGAGGCGCTGGACGGTGCTAGTGCAGCGCAGCGCGTGCGCCGGGAGCAATATTTGAGGGCGAGGAAGGTGGGTCATTGGGGAAGGGAGGGGGGAAGAGGCGGAGAGATTGGTTGCTCGAGCGGGTGCTTGCTTGTGCTCTAGTAGTTCCATGCTTGTAGTGCTTGATTCTTTGATACGCCCGTTCCCTTTTCTTAATCTTCTTGTTCCTCGTCCGTTGTTGCCGAGCTCGACACGTCCGGCAGGCCCCGCTAAGCTCCTTCCTTCTCGTCATCCTCCAAGTCCGACTCCAGGATCTTGTCAGCTTTGGCCACTGGGGTGCCCTCAAGTCGACTCTGCCGCGTGTAGGCACAGAGATAAGAAATGAGTAACCGGTTGGATGGCTCCCAGGTATCATCAGGAGGGTTGAAGCCGAACCAGCGCACGCGCAGGTACAGGGGTCCCTCCATCCGGGCATGATCTACAAACATGACGCAGGCATGCTCTCGGCCTTCTTGTCGGGATAACCAGGGTACTGCAGCGCGCTTACGCCGTGATAGGACCCTTTTGCTTGGCGGGGGAGCTCGAGTGACGTGGTCTTTACTCACCAGGTATGGGGAGCCATCCACGTCTAGAAGGCGCGTCCAGCCATCTGTGCTCGGGAATTCGTAGGGCCCATCCGTCTCAGAGTCCAGCTTCCCCCGGGTCTTGCTATGGTTGTCCACAAAAACTCAGTCACCATCACCCATTTCCTTGATCTTTTCCCGGACGCCCTTGTCAAAGTCCCGCCGACATCGCTCCTGGGTCTTAGCAATCGACTCCCTCACTTGTGGCAGGAGGAGCTTTAGTTGTTTCAGGAACTCATCCTTGGCTTTTGGACCCGGCTTCAGGGCAGGTTGGAGACTATCTGGAATTCTGTCCAGGGAGAATGTGGTGAACCGCCGTGAGGTAATAAAATTCTAGCGGAGCCACTCCGGTTATCCTGTGAAACCGAGAGTTGTACGCCAGAGTGTGGACGGCCAGGAGCTCGTCCCAAACTTCTTGGTGCTCCGGAACATAGAACGGGAGCATATCTACCAGGGTCCGGTTGAATCATTCCACTTGGCCATTCGTTTGCGGGTGACACGTGGTTGTCAACAAGTTCTTGATACCCATCAGGTCGCAGATGTAGCATATTTGGCCCCGACTTGGCGCCGACCCGGGACTGCAACCAGAGGGCACCAGGTGCCAGAACACGCCCGCCGTATGGTGATGGTTGGCGGCCGTGGCCCGTGCCCGGCAATGGGATGCGGTCGATTACGCTATCCACACGTGAAAGACGGATTTCTGATGGGTTCTTGCATACTTGTGAGGGACTTGATTTGAGAGAATTTGAGTGTGAGATTAGTGAGTGGGAATAGAATTAGTAGTGATAGTGGCCCCCGACCTGACGA
This sequence comes from Pyropia yezoensis, assembly GCA_009829735.1. Taxonomy (NCBI): domain Eukaryota; phylum Rhodophyta; class Bangiophyceae; order Bangiales; family Bangiaceae; genus Pyropia; species Pyropia yezoensis. The sequence goes on from CM020620.1 coordinate 21,010,806, forward strand.
GGTTAGAGTCGGGTCGGGGCCACTCGGGCGTATGGGGGGGCTACCTGGCCAACGTGCCGAGGCTCCCCCAGATGCACGTTAAGAGGGACAGCGAGGCGCCCTTGGCCCGCGCCCTCAGGAAAAAGAAAACTGCGCGTTTGCCTTCCTCTTCCCCGTGTGCACTACCGTGCGTATCTGTTTGCTCTGCGAGCAGGCACGTGAGGCAACAGGCATACCGCTCTCGTAGTTCCCCTTTCTGTGTTACCTGTCCCTTTCCCCCGAGGGATATTGACACGTGTCTGAGAGGATCGAGTTTTATACCACATATTTGGTGGAGGAGCAGGGGATTGGGGTGTTTGAGAAGTGACATTTGGGAGCAGCGGTTGGTTTTTTCCTGTTCTGTCCTTTTCTTTGGTTTGGGAATTATTTGCACCCGTTCGCGGGAACCCCATTCCTGGTTCTCCAACCCCTCTCTTGTGGTCTTGCGATCTTTGGACACGCAGGAAACTGGACCGTGGCTGTCAAGAGACCAACTTGGCTCCCCTGCCTGGCACGACGGTGCCCGAAGGGGTAGACTCCGCGTCCCTTGACGCATCCTTGGTCACCGCGGGGGACGGTGCCCAACCCGGCGTTCTCCCTACGGGTGAAGCAGACCTGGGTGTGACATCCGGTAGCGGACTGGAGTCTACAGGCGGCCAAGGACCTCCTGCTCCCGTTCCTCCGGCTGTTCTTCCTGTGGGAGCCACCCCGGGGTCAACGGCGTTTGAGTCCACTCGCAGCAGACGTCTCCCTCCTGTCGTTTCTACTCCTCAACCTCCAGGGATAGCCCCTGGTGTGTTTACTCCTGGACCCACACACGGCAGCTGGGTGTATACACCTCTTCCTGTGGGCACCAGCAGTGCCAGAGGCACCGCTGTAACTGGTTCTACGGGTCACCCTGAGACCACGACTCCTGGGACCTACCAAGCTTTTCCTCCCCTTACATCCTATGGGGCGGGGAGCTCCAAGACCGGTAACCGGAGCAGCCGGAGGCGTCGGCGTCGTCGTCGTCGCTCTAGCACCAGCGAGACCAGTTCCTCCAGCTCTAAGGAGGGATACGACTGGGACGCATCTCCTGGTCCCACCCGGCGCAGGCTAGTCGAGTTTGACTACCCTGCCCACCAAGTGGGAGATGCCACCCTGAACAAGGTCACGTATTGGGGTAACTACCGGCTGGAGAACCAAGACCAAGGTTACACCCGGAAGATGGCCAAGAAGATGGCATCCCTGAACCGGCGAATGCAGCCGAGGTTCGGGGGACATCCTAAGTTTTCCGGGAAGAGACCGGCGCTGATCTTTGCCTTCCTGCGCGGGTTTGTCAAGGCATGCAACGACAACGATGTCTCCGAGGGCAAGGCTCTCTACCTCCTGGTTAACTTCATGACCGGAGAAGCGGAACAGCGGTTCGCACAGGCTATACCAGACTCTGCGGGACACATTGTCGGGCGTACCGTTGGGAGCTATCCGGAGGCGGTCAACTGGCTCCTGTCCAACTACACTGACGCGGACTCCCTGCGCAAGGCAGTCGGCAGGTTGAACCGGGCAACCATGGAGCGACAAGAGACTCCAGAGGCCTTCGCCTGCCGTGTCCGGGAGATGAGCGAGGCTTGTGGCAACGTTTACCCTGAGGACAGGCTCAAGATGATCTTCTCGGAAGGGCTTCCTGAATATCTTCAAGTGGACGCGGAGAACTACAACCAGGAACATCAAGAACATACCTTCCAGCAGTTGATGGCCTACACCCAGGGCAAGTGCCGGCAAGCCAAGGCACTCCAGGCTCCCATGGTATCAACTCCCAAGCCGTTGTCGCGAGTTCGTCCCTGACCCGACAAGTATAAGGGAGGTCATAGCCCTGTACCGGTACTCGCAGTTGGCGAGGCCTCACCCGTGGGGTCAAGGGACAAGTGGGGCGGCTTCGTCTCTAAGGAGCAACCTTCCCTAGTCGCCCCCAAGCAGGTCAAGAACCAGCGGTTCCGGTCTTGCTGGCTGTGCCAGGAGGAGGACCACGTGTCCTACCAGTGCCCGACCATTCCCAAGGACCTCCAGGAGAAACTCAAGCGTCAAGGACTGGTGTTTGCAAAGGCGGTCAACTGGGCTGACCGGCGAGCACCCTCCAAGATGGACAAGGCACAGGTTCACGCAATCCGGGTGGCAACCTTGCAGAGCATCACGGAGGCTCTGGCAAGGGAAGCTCCTACGGACTTTGACCTGGAGACCGAAACCTCTAAGGACTCCTCAGACCTGGGAAACGAGTAGGGCAGGCGCTCTCCCCAAGTGTCTTCCCGAATCTCCGACGGCAGGGTACTTCTACCCGTTCTCCCCTTGCGTGCCGGGAGAAAGGACGGCAGTTACCTGCTCAACTGGTAGCCGCCTGGACACCCTGTTTGGTCAAGGGGACCTTGCTTGTCCTGCGTAAGGAAAACCACAAGATTAATGCTCGTATGCGTGTGGGGGAAAGCCTCCCCCAAGCTGTTACGCCGGTGGTTGACACGGGAGCCGGACCAAGCGTCACCACTGAGAACCTGTTACCTCCGGGCTGGCGTCGACATGCCTGGAGAGCGCCTACCAGAAGCCACATTGTCCACGCTTCAGGTCAAACCCTACGACCGCTTGGCCGTCTTCCCGTCGCCATCTATGTCAACTATGAACCAATGCTTTTTCCCTTTCTAGTAGTCAAGACCCTATCAGTCCCCCTCATCCTAGGCTGGGACTTCCAGAAGCAGCATGTCAAGAGCATCCTTCCCGGAGAAGGAAAGGTGCAGTTCAACCATGGGTTTGTGTCACCGGTGCTGGAGCATCTGCACGCCAAGGTTCGTGTAGTCAAGAACAAGAAGGAACGCATCCCACTCTCTACCTTGACTCTCTTCAAACCGGTGCTCCTACCTCCTCGCTCGGAGACCAAGGTTCAAGTAACGACCCGGACTGCAGGTCAATGCCTGATCTACGGACGTAAGGAATTTCTGGCGAAACACCGGTTATACATGGCCCACGGACATCACAAGAAGGTAAAAAGGCACAACCCGTTCTCGGTGCTGATCGTCTACGTGAGCTGGAAGCCAATAGCCCTCGCCAAGGGCACTCGAGTTGGTACAGCCGAGCCTTACCGGGGGTCTGCCCGTGCTATGAGCAAGGAGGACCTTTTGAACCTGCAACAAGAGCTGGCATCCAACTTGACGGCCTTAGACGTACTTCCGAAACAAGAGCACGCTAGCAGCGTCACTCCGAAGCCCGAACAAGCACCACCCGGAATGCCGAAGGTCAAACAAGAAAATGTTCCTCCCGACTTGAAGGAGGCACTGGAGAAGCTTCTCCAGGAATGCCGGCACCTGTGGTCTGGAGAGCTGGGCAAGATGGACGCCACTCTACACCGGATTCAACTCAAGCCAGATGCCAAGCCAGTGCACCTGCAACCATACCGGGTTGGACCTCATCGCCGGGATGAGATTGAGAAGCAGGTTAACAAGATGCTCAAGATGGATGTTATAGAGCCGTCTGATGGCGAGTGGGCCTTCCCGGTGGTAGTCGTCCCAAAACCTGGCGGTCACGTCCGATTCTGCGTTGACTACAGGCGCCTGAACGAGATGACAGTCAAGGATATATACCCGATACCCCGGATGGATGATTGCATCGATTTTCTTGGTGATGCCACCCTCTTCTCAACGCTGGATTGCAATGCCGGTTACTGGCAGATCCCTCTGGCTGACGAGGACAAGGACAAGACCACCTTCACGTGCCACCTGGGACTATTCCGATGCAGGCGTCTTCCTTTTGGTCTCACCAATGCTCCGGCGACCTTCCGGAGAGCCATCGACATCATCCTGTCGGGGCTACGGTGGAGAACATGTTTGGTCTACCTGGACGATATTATCGTTTTCTCCAAGACCCCAGCGGAACACCTGGAGCACCTTCGAGAGGTCCTGGCTCTCCTGTCCAAGGCTGGAGTTACCCTGAAGGCCGAGAAGTGCCACCTGTTTGAGACTGAGGTGGAGCACCTAGGGCACGTGCTGAGTCCGGGGGAGCTCCGAGTCAATGAGACGAACATCAAGGCCCTCCGGCATGCACGGCAACCTAAGACCCAGACGGAACTCAAGAGCTTCCTGGGGATGTGCAACGTCTACCGCCTGTTCGTACCGGACTATGCCCTGATTGCCCAGCCATTGACCAAGCTCACCAGCAAGAAGCTTCCCGCACAACTCCCGGTGTTCGACGAAAAGCAGACCGCGGCCTTCGAGGAGCTCAAGAAGCGCCTGACCACAACTCCAGTACTGGCGTTACCCAAGCGAGAGGGCCAGTTTGTCCTGGAGACTGATGCCTGTGGCGTCCAGGTGGGGTGTTCTCTACTTCAGCAGCAACCTGATGGGCACTTCCTCCCGATAGGCTACTACAGCCGCGTCCTGACTCCAGCCGAGAAGAATTATTCCAGGACGGTGCGCGAGTGCTTGGCGGTCGTCTGGGCTTGCTTCCTGTTACGCCCATATCTTGAAGGACAAGAGTTCCTCATCCGAACGGATCACGCCAGCCTAAGATGGCTGCTATGCATGGACAGCAGCCAAGGAAGGGTCGCCCGGTGGCGCCTACGCCTTTCAGAATTCAAGTACAAGGTGTGCACCAGAGCAGGGAGGGAGCACCGCTGCGCCGACACCATGTCCCGGCTGCAGACTCCTGCAGCCGGCACCGGTCCTATCCCGGAGGAAATACCTTGTTTCATCCTCCCGAATGTCGGACGCGGTTGGCATGCTCTCCTGTACGAGAAACCTGAAGCTCATCAACCGGTAACCATTCACCAGATGCTGGAGGCACAACTGACGGATCCTCAATGCTTGGAGCTTCGCCACCAAATGGACCTGAACCGGAACAGTCGTTTCTCTGAGTCTACAGATGGACTCCTGGTACGGGTGTCACCCTTTGATGGGGCAACTCAAGTCTACGTACCCCGTAGTCTACGAGCTGACATCCTACGCCTGGAACACTCGTCTCCCCAGGCCGGACATCCGGGTATCAATCGGATGTATGCTTCAATGCGACCACACTCCTACTGAGAAACCATGGCCAGTGACGTCCATAAGCACCTGGAGGCTTGTGTTTCTTGTGCAAGGAACCGGTTGTCCCAGAGGAAGAAGACTTCTAAGCTACGCCTATTCCCTGCGGCGGAGCCCTTTACAAGCTTAAGCATGGACGTCCTGGGGCCCCTACCTGAAACATCCAGTGGCAACATATACCTGCTCATCATTTGTGACCGGTTCTCCAAGTTCACTCGAGCGATCCCGCTGAGGACCATCACGGCCCTGGATGTCACGTCAGCCTTCTGCGAGTACTGGATAGCTGCCTACGGCCCTCCAGACTCCGTCTTAACCGACCATGGCCCCCAGTTTGCATCCCTGTTCTTCCAAGGAGTCTGTGACCTGATGGGTATCAAGAACTTGTTCACCACGACGTACCACTCGCAAACAAACGGCCAGGTGGGACGATTCAACCGGACCCTAGTGGACATGCTACGACACTACGTGGAAGAGCACCAAGAAGACTGGGACGAGCTCCTCGCTGTTCTCACTCTAGCCTACAACTCCCGAGTTCACCGGACGACGGGGGTCGCTCCACTCGACTTTGTCACCCCAAGGCGGCTGACCAACTTCTCCCTGGAAAGAATACCAGACGGTCTCCAGCCTGCACTGAAGTCAGGTCCCAAGGCAAAAAATGAGTTTCTGGAACAACGGAAGCTCCTGCTCCCAAGAGTCAAGGAGTCAATCTCGAAGACCCAGGAGCGATACAAGCGGGACTATGACAAGGGCGTTCGGGGAAAGAACAAGGAACTGGGTGGCGGCGACTGGGTCTTTGTGGACAACCATAGCAAGACCCGGGGGAAGCTGGACTCTAAGACGGATGGACCTTATGAGATCCTGAATACGGATGGCTGGACCTTTCTTCTAGACGTGGATGGCTCCCCATACCGGGTGAGCAGCGACCATGTTACCCGAGCGCCTCCGCCAAGCAAACGGGACTTGACTCGGCGCAAGCGGGCCGCAATACCCTGGTTATCCCAAGAAGAAGGACGGGAATATGTCTACGTCAAGTTTGTCGACCACGCATGGAGAGACGGGCGCTTGTACCTGCGAGCACGCTGGTTCGGTCTTAACCCGGCAGAAGATACCAGGGAACCCTCAAACCGGTTACCACTTGCGGACGTCTGCGCCTACGCGCGACGGAACGGGATTGAGGGCACTCCGGTGGCCAGAGCCGGCAAGATCCTGGAATCGGACTCGGAGGAGGACCAGGAGGAAGGCACTGATCAAGACCCACGGGACGAGCCGAGCTCACCCGCAACGAACGCGGAGCAAGAGGATTGAGAAGAAGGGAACGGGTGTATCAAGGAAAACACGCAATGTAAGCATGGAGCTATCAAGAAAAACAAGCACCCGCTCGAGCAACCCTTCTCTCCGCCTCTTCCCTCCTCGCTCCTCCCAGGACTGTCACCCTCCTCGCCTCCAGGTACTACTCCCGGCGCGGACGCTGCGCCGCGGGAGCGTCCTCCAGCGCTGCCTCCGCGGCACGAAGGGACCCGAAGAAAGGCGGGATGACGTGGTGCGGTGGGCGAGGTGCTTCCAGGTATGACGCCATCGGAGTCGTACCGGTAGTTGCCGGGCGCTTCCGCTCATCCAGATAAGCCTGTCGGCGCCCCTGGAAGCCAGTGAAGGTCTCTGACCACTACTGGGCCAAGCCATGCCGCGTCAAAGTCGCCAGAAGTTCGCCAACCACCGGGCTGTCCGATATCTGGCCGCTGTCCGCGCAAGCAAACACCCGGTCAACCACGTTGTTCAAGACGCTGGCGTAAGTGCCCAGCACCAGAGAGGACCCGACGCCATCGACTTGCACCGGAAAACGACCCAGCTGGACTTCAATCATGCCAACGTCATACTGGTCGCACGTCGGGCCACCTTGGTTCAGGTACCAGTTAGGCACCCGGAAGCGGGTAAGGCGCAGAGTCGGCGCCGGGATCTCGAGCCGCCCCGAGGATGCCACTACCGTACGGTCCACAACAGCCCCGAAAACCGGAGTCCCCAACTCAAGAGGAGGTACGGGGCCGCCGACATTTGAAGAAGGCGCCCGAGGAAGAACGGCCGGAGTAGTCGGCGACCGAACGGCCACGCCCAGACTCACTGCAGACAAGCGCGGTGCCGGAGGAGCTTGAAGCACCGGCACAGCCGGAGCACGGCGCAAACGCGCCGGCGACGGTTCAGGCGACGCCACCGGGGCGACAGGTACAACAGGAGGAAGCGGAGCCGCCGCAGACGCGCAACCGACCGCTGCGGCCCATCCCGACTCTTGTACCGGCGGCCGAGTTGGCAGGAGATCGAGAGCAACCGGAGCAGGAAAGCTGCCTAGCTGCGGCCACGCTGGAATCGGCGTCGCCAGCTGCACCTTAGCCGGAGAGGACTGGTAGACCACCTGCACCCAACCTGAGCCGTCCCGACGCGGGCTGTTCTGCTCGGCGATGGCGTTCAAGAAGCTCCAGTCATGCACCGGCAGCCGACGCCGGAAGTCAATTATCGCCTGGAAGAGCTCCTTGTACTCCTCGTCCTGGCTACACAGGAAGTCGACGGTCAACTTTTCGACGATTCAGACCATCAGGAGGTCGGGGAGGAACCAAAGCCGGTTGGACACCAAGACCTCGTGGAGCCAGTGGTTGGCCGCCAAGACCGTCATCTCGGAAGTATACATCATGTACGGGATCGAGTGGAAGAAGCCCTTGATCGACGCCTGGGTCAAGGCATCCAGGAAGTACCCAGGTGAAGGAGAAAGGGGGGGGGACAGAATCGGAGCAGGTGATCGCGACCGGGGTGAAGACGTTCGACCTCGGCAACGGTGTGGACGTGCTCGAGGCTGTGCACGGTGGCACCTGGTTCGGCCCGAGGACGTGCCGGACTAGGGAGGGAGCTATGTAGCATCCCTCGCACTGACATGGCGCCGACCCGGGACTGCAACCAGAGGGCACCAGGTGCCAGAACACGCCCGCCGTATGGTGATGGTTGGCGGCCGTGGCCCGTGCCCGGCAATGGGATGCGGTCGATTACGCTATCCACACGTGAAAGACGGATTTCTGATGGGTTCTTGCATACTTGTGAGGGACTTGATTTGAGAGAATTTGAGTGTGAGATTAGTGAGTGGGAATAGAATTAGTAGTGATAGTGGCCCCCGACCTGACAAGGTTAGACTCGGGTCGGGGCCACTCGGGCGTATGGGGGGGCTACCTGGCCAACGTGCCGAGGCTCCCCCAGATGCACGTTAAGAGGGACAGCGAGGCGCCCTTGGCCCGCGCCCTCAGGAAAAAGACAACTGCGCGTTTGCTTTCCTCTTCCCCGTGTGCACTACCGTGCGTATCTGTTTGCTCTGCGAGCAGGCACGTGAGGCAACAGGCATACCGCTCTCGTAGTTCCCCTTTCTGTGTTACCTGTCCCTTTCCCCCGAGGGATATTGACACGTGTCTGAGAGGATCGAGTTTCATACCACATCAGACTCCTTAGAAGATCACGGATGCAAACTGGGGACGGTTGTCGGTCCAGAAGGAGTCCAGAGGGCCGTAGACGGCTATGAAGTACTCACAGAAGGCCGATGTGACGTCCAGGGCCGTGATGGTTCTCAGCGGGATTGCTCGAGTGAACTTGGAAAACAAGTCACAGATAATGAGCGGGTTAAGATTGCCAAGCACTTGGGCGAACCGCTTTTCCGCTTCTCCGGTCATGATGTTAACCAGAAGGTAGGGTGCCTTGCCTTCCGACACGTCATTGTCGTTACATGCCTTGACAAACCGGCGCAGGAAGGCGAAGATATGCGCCGGTTTTTTCCCACAAAACTTGGGATGTCCCCCGAGGCTCGGCTGCATACGCCGGTTCAGGGATGCCATCTTCTTGGCCATCTTTCGAGCGTAACCTTGTTATTCGTTGTCAAGCCGGTCGTTGCCCCAGTTCGTGACCTTGTTCAGGGAGGCGCCCCCCACTTGGTGGGCAGGGAAGTCGAGCGCCACCAGCCTGCGCCGAGTGGGACCAGGGGTCGCTTCCAGGTCATACCCCTCCTCAGAGATGGAGGAACTTGTTTCACTGGTGCTTGAATGACGACGGCGACGCCGCCGTCTCCGGCTGCTTCGGTCGCGGGTCTCGGAACCTCCCGCCCCATAGGACGCAAGAGGAGGAAACGCTTGACCTGTCCCAGTAGTCGAGACATCCGGGGGCCCCTTGGAGCCAGTCAAAGCCGTGCCTCCGGTACTGTAAGCGCCCACAGGAAGGGGAGTGCACACCCAGCTGCTGTGTGTAGGTCCAGGAGTAAACACACCAGGGAGTAACCCTGGAAGTTCAGGAGAAGAAGCGGCAGGAGGGCGCCGTCCGCTTCGGGCTGACTCAAACGCCGTTGAACCCGGGGTAGCACCCACAGGAGGGACAGCCGGAGGAACCGGAGCAGGAGGCACTTGGCCACCTGTGAATTCCAGCCCGCTACCGGGTGTCACGCCCGGGTCTGCTTCGCCCGCCGGGACAGCGCCGGATTGGACACCGTCCCCCGCGGTGACCAGGGATGCGTCAAGAGACGCAGGGTCTACACCGTCGGGCACCGTCATGCCCGATGGGGCCGCCATGATGGTCTCTTGACAGCCAAAATCCAGTTGAAGTTGTGTCCAAAGATCGTCAGACCACAAGAGCGGGGTTGGAGAGCCAGGAAAGGGATTCCCGTGAACGGATGCAAATAATTTCCAAACCGTGGAAAAAGACAAAACAGGAACAAACCAACCGCTGCTCCCGATTGTCAGTTCTCAAGAACTCAAGTCCCTTGCTGCTCCAGCAGATATGTGGAATAATTCTCGATCCACTGAGACACGTGCCAGAATCCCTGGGGGGAAAGGGGACAGGTAACACAGAGAGGGGAACTACGAGGATGGTATGCCTGTTGCCTCACGTGCCTCTCGGCAGGGCCGACAGATACGCACGGTAGAGCACACGGGGAAGAGGAAGGCAAACGCGCAGTTGTCTTTCTCCCTGAGGGTGCGGGCCAAGTGCGCCTCGCTGTCCCTCTTAACGTGCATCTGGGGGAGCCTCGGCACGCTGGCCAAGTAGCCCCCCCCTAGCCCTGAGTGGCCCCGACCCGAGTCTAACCTTGTCAGGTGGTGGGTCACTATCACCATTTATTCCATTCTCCCGCACTAGTCTCACACTCACTTCTTTCTAGTCAAGTCCCTCACAAATATGCGAAAACCCATCAGAAGTCCCTCTTTCACGTGTGGGTAGCGTAGTCCACCGCATCCCAGTGCTGGGCACGGGACACAACCGCCAACCATCCCCACATGGCGGGCGTGTACTGGCATCTGGTGTGCCCTGGTTGCCATCCCGGGTCGGTGCCAAGTCAGGGCTGGGGATGCTACAGCGCCTACACAGCCGCATTCCCCGCTGTCGGGGCGCCAATCAAGACCAACCGTTGGAGCCTGTCCGGGGGCATGTCGCCGCGGTCCAAGGCGCGAAGGCTGAAACAGGACCAGGCGCTGTTTACGCCCATTGGCGTCACAACCCCTCTCTCGACGCAAATGGCCAACGCCTGGATGCGCGAGAGCCTCTACACCCCCCCATCTCCATCCCCGTCCCCGACCTCCCCCCCGACCCCCGCCGCCCCCCCCGCCCCCCCACCCCCCCCCCTCTCCATCCCCGACTCCGCCTTGGTCCCCGTCGCTTTCCCCTTCCCCCTGCCCATCCCTTTTCGCCATGGCAAGGGGGAAGGCGGGGCGGCCTGAACTCACGCCTGAGGTCCTCAAGGCGGAGTACCTGAACTTTTTGGCGTGGGACCGAGAGGCCCGCCACGCGCGCTCGACCTTGGCGCCGTCGCATCGGCCGGCGCCCGCCCCTGCTTTGGCGCCGGCGCCCGTCCCTGCCGTCGTGCCTGCGTACGCCCCTCCCCCGGCAGGCGCGTACGCCCCTCCCCCGGCGTTTTCGCCTGTGTCTGCGGGCGCCAACCCGTCCCTGTGGGCGTGGCCGCCTGCGTCGGCGGGCACGTACGCCCCTCCCCCGGCGTGATGGCCTGTGTCGGCGGGCGCGTACGCCCCTCCCCCGGCGTGGTTGCCTGTCTCGGCGGGCGCCAACCCGTCCCTGTGGGCGTGGCCGCCTGCGTCGGCGGGCGCGTACGCCCCTCCCCCGGCCGGCGGGTACGCCCCTCGCCCGGCATACGCGTACGCCCCCCCCCCGGCGTTGTCGCCTGTGTCGGCGGGCGCCAGCCCGTCCCTGTGGGCGTGGCCGCCTTCGTCGGCGGGCACGTACGCCCCTCCCCCAGCAGGCGCGTACGCCCCTCCCCCGGCTTTGTCGCCTGTGTCGGCGGGCGCCAACCCGTCCCTGTGGGCGTGGCCGCCTGCGTCGGCGGGCGTGTACGCCCCTCCCCCGGCGTGGTTGCCTGTGTCGGCGGGCGACAGCCCGTCCCTGCGGACGTGGCCCGCCCCCACCTAGCGTCGACGGACGGGTGTGTAGGGACCCTATGGGCCCTCCACGTGGGGGGACCTCGTAGCGATCGCGTCGTACCCCTGTGCCCACCTTCTTAGAGAGGAGGACGGGGCCGATTTGGCCCCTTGGGATTTTACTGGCTTTCGATTGGTCCCCTCCTATGGAGATGGGACCGGGTCGCCATTGGTTCTGGAGCCCATGTTGGGATTTCCAGTGTATGGGAAATTCCCCTGACTGGAATTGGCCTTTGGTCAATATTCCGGGATAGGATGCATTTGGGGTTTGGATTTTGATTGTGTATTTCGTGTGATTGTCAGATTGGGGAGATCTTGAGTGTTGGCACTGATGTCCGGCGGGGCTCCTCTTCCCCGTATCTTGGAGATTCCTGCCCCGCTGGCAGGGATGATCCGTGGGGGAGGGGGCCCTCCGGACATGTTGGAGGGTTTTGATTGGCCCGCATGTGGCCCGGTGTGGAGGGTTGCTGGGTGCGGTTGAGCGAGGGTAAGAGTGTGCGTGGGGGTGCGCGTTGCTTCTCCCTTCGAAAAAAACAGACTTGCGTGTGCATGAACACTGTCGTCCTGGTCGCGGATCCCCGCGTGAACCAGCCAGGCGGTCGGCGGTTCGGTATCTCTCCTGTCTCCCCGCGTTCTTGGTGGGTTGTTTCTCTGTGTGTTCTGGGTGCTAGGCGCCTAAGGTACGTGAAACCACTACAGGGTGGTCGCACCTAACCGTCCCCATCGTCTCCTGCTCCTCTCAGGCGCGCCACGCCTTTGGCGCTGCGCCTCCCCCCAGGCGCGCCACGCCTTTGGCGCTGCGCCTGGGGCGGGGAAGCTGCTCCTCCCAAGCGCGCCACGCCTTTGGCGGTGCGCCTCCCCCCAGGCGCGCCACGCCTTTGGCGGTGTGCCTCCCCCCAGGCGCGCCACGCCCTTGGCGGTGCACCTGGGGAGGGGGAGCTGCTCCCCCAAGGCGCGCCACGACTTTGGCGGTGCACCTGGGGAGAAGGAGCTGCTCCCCCCAGGCGCGCCACGAATTTGGCGGTGCTCCTGGGGGGGGGGGGGGGGGGGGGGGGGGGGGGGGAGGGCGCGGCGCGCAGGGGATCTGTCTGTGCGTGGGAGTGTTTTGTCGCTTTGCTTGTGAGGGATCTGTCTGTGCGTGAAAGCAGCGGAAGGGGGCCCGCACTTTGGCTGGTGCGGGCGCCGGCACCAAGGCTGGGGCGGGGGCCGGCGCCACGACAGGGGTGGGGGCCGGCACCCCGGCAGGGGCGGAGGCCGACACCGCGGCACGGACAGGGGCCGGCGCCAAGGCACAGACAGGGGCCAGCACCATGGCAGGGGGTAGGCCGGCAGCATGGCACGGATGTGGGCCGGCGCCAAGCCACGGACGGGGGCCAGCACCATTGTGGTGGTTATCTGGGCGTAAGCCCACACCAACGGGGTACCTTATCCTCCTGAAGGAGATGGTGGGGAACCCGGGGTATAAACTCTGGAGTCAGAACCGCCGGAACGTCGAGCTCCACGCAAAGGTGGAAGCGTTCGGGACGGGGAACACGAGGGTAACGCAAGGTTGATTTTTTGTGAGGGGGAAGCAACGGGCACAGCCCCACGCGCAGGTATCCCGCTTTGGCCCGCCGGTCCAGGGCCCGCTGTGGGACCCCGGAGTCAGGGCCAACACTCCCTACACTAAACACCCAATCAAAACACTCAGAACCCTCCAACACATCTCTCCACGCAAAACACGCTCAGTGGAGGAATCTCACTAAATCTCGGCCAGATTGGGGCGGAAGTAGCCCGCCCTAGGTAACTTCCCTTCACTGGCCAGAAGGCCAATTCCAATCGGGCGGGCGTAATCGCTCTACCCGATATAATCTTATCTTCCCCCCCCATTCATGGGGGGATCCAATGAGGATGACGTGGCGTGCCCCTCCCGAGGGAGGAGCGACCCCCTCCTGCCCCCGATTGGTCAGGGGCAGAGGTCGCCACGATCCGCCTCCCCCTGAAGGGAGATGCCCCTGGCCCGAGAGGTGCGGTAAACCCCCACAGCCATGGCAGGGGCGGGGGCCGGCAGCACGGCAAGGGTGGGGGCCGGCGACAAGCAAAGGACGGGGACCGGCACCTTGGCTGGTGCCGGCACCAAGGCTGGGGCGGGGGCCGGCGCCACAGCAGGGGTGGAGGTCAGCACCACGGCAGGGGCGGGGGCCGACACTACGGCACAGACAGGAGCCGGCGCTAAGGCACAGACGGGGGCCAGCACCTTGGCGGGATCGGGGGCCGGCAGCACGGAACGGATGGGGGCCGGCGCCAAACCTTGGACGGGGGCCGGTGCCTTGGCTGGTGCGGGCGCCGGCTCCAGGGCAGGGGCGGGGGCCGGCGCCACCACAGCCGCCGGCGCCGGCACCACGGCAGGGGCGGGGCTCGGCACCGCGGAACGCACGTCGGCTAGCCTCGAAGTCGGGGCGCGGGCCGGCACCACGGCAGGGGCGCGGGCCGGCACCACGGCACAGGCGGGGGCCGGCGCCAGAGCACGGACGGCGGCGCGCGTGTGCGCGGGCGGTCGGGCGGGCGGGCGGCATCCCGCGAGACGAGGCGGCGGCGAAACACCGCGGCGACACGGTCGCCCGCACGGTCGGCCTAGGTAGCGTGGCGAGCTGCGGGAGCTGTGGCGGAGGTAGCATGGCGAGCCAAGGGAGCTGTGGCGGAGGTAGCATGGCGAGCTAAGGGAGCTGTGGCGGGCGGGTGAGCTCCACATTTGTACCCCTCTCTGCCAGGCTGCTGCGCGCTTGTGGCTCGCTGGCCTCCCCCGTCCCGTCCTCGAACGCCCCCGTCCCCGATCTCCCCCCGAACTCCCGCCGCCCCCTCGCCCCCCCACCCCCCCCCCTCTCCATCCCCGTCTGCGCCTCGGTCCCCGTCGCTTTCCCCTTCCCCCTGCCCATCCCTTTTCGCCATGGCAAGGGGGAAGCCGGGGCGGCCTGAACTCACGCGTGAGGTCCCCGAGGCCGAGTACCTGAAGGTTTTGGCGTGGGACCGAGAGACCCGCCACGCGCGCTCGACCTCGGCGCCGTCGCATCGGCCGGCGCCCGCCCCTGCTTTGGCGCCGGCGCCCGCCCCTGCGTTGGCGCCGGCGCCCGCCCCTGCTTTGGCGCCGGCACCCGTCCCTGCCGTCGTGCCAGCGTACGCCGCTCCCCCGGCAAGCGCGTACGCCCTCCGCCGGCGTTTTCGCGTGGGTCGGCGGGCGCCAGCCCGTCTCTGCGGACGTGGCCGCCTGCGTCGGCGGGCGCGTACGCCCCTCCCCCGGCAGGCGCGTACGGCTCTCGCCCGGCAGGCGCGTACGCCCCTTCCCCGGGCGTGTTCGCCTGTGTCGGCGGGCGCCAACACGTCCCTGTGGGCGAGGCCGCCTGCGTCGGCGGGCGCGTACGCCCCTCCCCCGGCAGGCGCGTACGCCCCTCGCCCGCCAGACGCGTACGCCCCTCCTCTGGTGTGGTCGCCTGTGTCGGCGGGCGCCAGCCCGTCCTTGTGGGCGTGGCCGCCTGCGTCGGCGGGCGCGTACGCCACTCCCCCGGCGTGGTCGCCTGTGTCGGCGGGCGACAGCCCGTTCCTGCGGACGTGGCCCGCCCCCACCAAGCGTCGACGGACGGGTGGTCGCACCTAACCGTCCCCATCGTCTCCTGCTCCTCTCAGGCGCGCCACGTCTTTGGCTCTGCGCCTCCGCCCAGGCGCGCCACGCCTTTGGCGGTGCGCCTGCGGCGGGGGAGCTGCTCCTCTCAAGCGCACCACGTCTTTCGCGGTGCGCCTCCCCCCAGGCCCGCCATGCCTTTGGCGGTGCGCCTCCCCCCAGGCGCGCCACGCCTTTGGCGGTGCGCCAGGGCAGAGGGAGTTCCTCCCTCCAGGCGCGCCACGAATTTGGCGGTGCTCCTGGGGGGGGGGGGGGGGGGGGGGGGGGGGGGGGAGGGCGCGGCGGGCAGGGGATCTGTCTGTGCGTGGGAGTGTTGTGTCGCTTTGCTTGTGAGGGATCTGTCTGTGCGTGGAAGCAGCGGATGGGGGCCCGCACTTTGGCTGGTGCGGGCGCCGGCACCAAGGCTGGGGCGAGGGCCGGCGCCACGACAGGGGTGGGAGCCGGCACCCCAGCAGGGGCAGGGGCCGACACCACGGCAGGGGCGGGGCTCGGCACCGCGGCGCGAAGGTCGGTCTGCGGGGGGGAGGGTGCGGCGGGCAGGGGATCTGTCTGTGCGTGGGAGTGTTTCGTCGCTTTGCTTGTGAGGGATCTGTCTGTGCGTGGGAGCAGCGGATAAGGGCCCGCACTTTGGCAGGTGCGGGCGCCGGCACCAAGGCTGGGGCGGGGGCCGGAGCCACCACAGGGGTGGGAGCCGGCACCCCGGCAGGGGCGGGGGCCGAAACCACGGCAGGGGCGGGGCCCGGCACCGCGGCGCGAACGTCTGTCTGCGCCAAGGCACGGACCGGAGCCGGCACCACGGCGGGGGCGGGGCCCTGCACCGCGGCACGGACGGAGGCCGGCCTCAAGGCCGGGGCGGGGGCCGGCACCACGGCAGGGGCGGGGGCCGGCACCGCGGCACGGACAGGGGCCGGCGCCAAGGCACAGACGGGGGCCAGCACCTTGGCAGGGGTGTAGGCCGGCAGCACGGCACGGATGGGGGCCGGCGTCAAGCCACGGACGGGGGCCAGCACCATGGCAGGGGCGGAGGCCGGCAGCACGGCAAGGGTGGGGGCCGGCGCCAAGCAACGGACGGGGGCCGGCAACTTGGCTTGTGCGGGCGCCGGCACCAAGGCTGGGGCGGGGGCCGGCGCCACAGCAGGGGTGGAGACCGGCACCACGGCAGCGGCGGGGGCCGACACCACGGCACGGACAGGGGCCGGCCATAAGACACAGACGGAGGCCAGCACCATGGCGGGGTCGGGAGCCGGCAGCACGGCACGTATGGGGGCCGGCGCCAAGGCACAGACGGGGGTCGGTACCTTGGCTGGTGCGCGCGCCGGCACCAGGGCAGGGGCGGGGGCCGGCGCCACGACAGCGGCGGGGGCCGGCACCACGGCAGGGGCGGGGCTCGGCACCGCGGCACGGACGGGTGCCCACGCCAAGGCACGGACGGGGGCCAGCACTACGGCAGGGGCGGGGGCCGGCACCACGGCAGGGACGGGAACCGGCACCACGGCTGGGACGGCTGCCGGCACGTCGGCACGGACGGGGGCCGGCGCCGAGGCAAGGTTGGGAGCCAGCACCACGGCAGGGGCGGGGGTCAGAAATTTGGCAGAAACGGGGGCCGGCACGACAGCAGGGGCGGGGGCCAGAAACAGGGCAGAATCGGGGGCCGGCACGACGGCAGGGGCGGGCACCGGCATCTCGACACGGACGGGGGCCGGCGCCAAGGCACAGACCGGGGCCGGCACCACGGCAGGGGCGGGGGCCGGCACCACGGCCGGGGCGATGTTCGGCACCACGGCAGGGGCGGGGGCCGGCGCGTCGGCACGGACGGGCGCCGGCGGCGAGGCAAGGTCGGGGGCCAGCACCACGGCAGGGGCGCGGGCCGGCACCACGACTGGGGCGGGGGTCGGCACCAAGGCTGGGGCGGAAGGCGGCGCCACGGCAGGGCTGGGGGCCCGCACCACGGCAGGGGCGAGGGCCGGCACCGTGGCAGGGGCATGGGTCGGTGCCAAGGCAGAGGTCGTACGCGCCTGGCGGGCCACGCGATCCCATACCAAAAACTTTTGGTACTCCGCGTTTCGGACCGCCGGCGTCAGTTCAGCATTTCCCCCCGCCATGTCGAAAAAAGGAAGGCGACAGAATGAATAGGGGGAAAGGGAAGGCAACGGGGACCGAGGCGGAGAAGGGGACGGAGAGGGGGAGGTGGTGCTTGGACGGGAACGGGAGCGCGGACGGGGACGGTCGGCGGCAGGGGACGGGGGGCGGAAGGGAACGGGGACCGGAAGGGGACGGAGGGGGTCGGGGGATAGCCAGCCAGCCACCAGCGCGCAGCCTGGTTGATAAAGAGAGGGGGAGGGGGGAAAGGGGAGAAAGTGCAAAGGGAGGAAATGGGGGAGGGGAGGGGATGGGAGTGGAGGGTAGGGGACGGCTGTCGTCCAGATAGCGTGCAGCTCACCCACACGCCCGTGCAGCTCACCCACACGCCCCCCCCCCCCCCCCCCCCCCGAAGAAGAGTGCAAACCGAAAAGGGGAACCGGGACGACTACAGCTCCTCCAGCTCGCCACGCTACCCCCGCTCCCTCCCCCGGGGGGAGCTCCCATTATGTGCCGGGCGTGGCGGGGAATTCGGGGGGGGGGTGCGGGGGAGGGGCGGGCGGGGGGACGGTTGGCAGCGTGGTGGTAAACGTAGCCTCCTGACGTCCCATTGGCCTGGCTCCCTCGCCCCCCTCCTTCCTCGCCCCCCTCCTTCCCATCTTTCATCATCCCCCCCCCCCCCCCCCCCCCCTAGCCTCCTGAGGTCGCCCGGGCCTGGCTCCCTCGCCCTCCTCCTCCCGATCTCTCTCGTCTTCCCCCCTGCCCCCCCCCCTTCACGCTTTTCCGGGCGTCGGGATGGGCAGAAGCCGGCGCTACAGGGGCGAGGAGCGCGGGGGAAGGAGTTGGTCTGCGACCAAGTCTGGTCGTAGCCACTCCGTCAGTGGCGGTGGTGGTCGTTCTGGCCGAGGTGGCGGTGGCGGCAGCTTGGGTGAGGGCAGCTCCACCGCCAGGTCCAAGAAGTCCACGTTCGGCTCCTCGGCATCGGCCGCTGCTGCTGCGGCGACCGCGGCCGCTGATGCTGCGGTGGCCGCGGCCGCTGCTGCTGCTGCCGTCGCCGCACCACTCCCGGAGGCCGGCGGTGGTGGCGGTGCCACTGGTGGCGGCAGTGACTGTGGCCGTGGCGGTCGCCGGGGGGAAAGAGGCAGCGGCAGCTTTGGAGAAAGCAGCTACACTGCCTGGTCCGAGGAGTCTACGTTGGGCACCTCAACAGCGACCGCTGCTCCGGCGGCGGCTGCGACCGCTACTGCTACCGCCGCCGCCGCCCCGCCGCCGCCCCGCCGCCAGGGGCCGGCGGCGGTGCCGCTGGTCCGAGCGCTGCCGCCGCAGCTGCGGCGGCCGCGGCCGCTGCTTCTGTGGCCGCCGCCGCACCGCGCCCAGTGGCCGGCGGCCGTGCCGCTGGTCCGAGCGCCTCTGCTTCTGCCGCTGCTGCGGCGGCGGCCGCGGCCGCTGCTATTGCCGCCGCCGCACCGACACCAGGGGCCGACGGCGGTGGGACGCCGACTGTTGCAGACGACGGCGGTTGGGCGGCGGGCCTGGACGCCGGGTGCATTCACCTGAATAAGACCCGCCCAACCGACCCTGACGAGGTGTCCCGCCTTGAGGACGTGCGCGCGGACATCCTCGGCCAGCTGGAGGCCGCAGTGGAGGGGCTGGCGCAGTGCTTCGGCGAGCCCGGCTGAGGCGTGGGGCCCAACCGCGTGGATGACACACGACTGGCCGCGTCCTTGGCGGATGTCGTCTAATTGTTGGTTGGCTATGCCGCGGGCGCCACCAGAGGCAAGGGCCACAAGGCCATCCTGGCCGGTAAGTGCCTCTCTGATTGCGGCCTTTCTTCTGGGTTTACGCGGATGCGGAGCCGGTACGCGGGCGTTCTCGCTCGGGACGGCTGGGGGGGGCTGACTGCCGACCTGGAAGCGTCGTCCGTGACGCTGATGCGCCTTTGGACGCTGCCCGCAGATGTCGACTTCAAGTCAGTCGCGGACGTCGCCATGGAGGTCGCCGCGGACTGTGCCATCTGCACGTGCGTGCAGCGGTACGCTAAAGAAGACCCGCGCTACGGTACTGTGCTGAATAGGTCTCGGGCTTCGCGGAAGCTATCTGCGTGTGTGTTAGGGAGCTTTTTTGGCGCTCGTAGTCGTCTGTTTTATATGGCTGTGCACATGTATCAAGCAGAGCACGGCCACTGCAAGCCGACGAATGGCGAGGGAAACCACGGGTATCCCGGTAACTTTGCGTTCGACGCGTGGATGAACCGTGCCCATGAGCATGTTGTGCGGAGGGACTCTGTTTATGGGCGCGGGCTGACACTGATGGAGTATACGTTCAGAAGGGTGGCCTGGTAAGAGCGCGGGAAGGGAGCGGGGGGAGAAGACACGGGGGGAGAAGAAAACGGGGGGGACGCGGACGGGAGTGAGGATTGAGCGCGTACACGTACATGCGTCTGCTTATTCACACACAGCCGCGTCGGCGGGGAGGTGGGGCGGCAGCCGCATCGGCTGCCACCAACGGGCAGTCCTTGGCGGGGAGGGCGGGCGGCAGCCGTTCGGCGGCAGCCGCGTGAGCCTCTGCGAATGACCAGTCCTTGGCGGGGACGGGGGGCGGCAGCCGCGTCGGCGGGAAGAGGGCGCGGCAGCCACCGCCGCAGCAGCCGCGTCAGCCCTCGCCAATGACCAGTCCTTGGCGAGGAGGGGGGGCGGCACCGCGTTGGGGGTAAGAGGGCGTGGCAGCCACCGCCGCAGCAGCCGCGTCAGCCCCCGGCATCGATCAGTCTTTGGCGAGGAGGGGGGGCGGCAGCCGCGTCGGCGGCAGCCGCATCGGCCGCCACCGTCGGGCAGTCTTTCGCGGGGACGGGGGGCGGGGCGGAGAGAGGGCCGCGGGAGCCGCGTCGGCGGGGAGGGGGGGTGGCAGCCGCATCGGCCGCCACCAACGTTGTCGGTGAGGATGGGAACCGGCACGAGCTCGAAGAGGCCACTTTCACCGCCCCCTCTGGTAGCTGTTCCAAGAGGAATTCCAGGCAGGGAGAGAGGGCGGCAGCCGCGTCGGCGGGAAGAGGGCGCTGCAGTCACCACCGCAGCAGGCGCGTCAGCCACCGCCAATGACCAGTCCTCGGCGAGGAGGGGGCGGCGGCAGCCGCGTCTGTGGGAAGAGGGCGTGGCAGCCACCGCCGCAGCAGCCGCATCAGCCACCGCCAATGACCAATCCTTGGCGGAAGGGGGGGCGGCAGCCGCGTCGGCGGGATGAGGGCGTGGCAGCCACCGCCGCAGCAGGCGCGTCCGCCACCGCCAATGAGCACTCCTTGGCGTGGAGGGGGGGCGGCAGCCGCGTCGGCGGGATGAGGGCGTGGCAGCCACCGTCGCAGCAGCCCCGTCAGCCCCCGCCAACGACCAGTCCTTGGCGAGGAGGGGGGGCGGCAGCCGCGTCGGCGGAATGAGGGCGTGGCAGCCACCGCCGCAGCAGCCCCGTCAGCCCCCGCCAACGACCAGTCCTTGGCGAGGAGGGGGGGCGGCAGCCGCGTCGGCGGAATGAGGGCGTGGCAGCCACCGCCGCAGCAGCCCCGTCAGCCCCCGCCAACAACCAGTCCTTGGCGAGGAGGGGCGGCGGCAGCCGCGTCGGCGGGAAGAAAGCGTGGCAGCCACCGCCGCAGCAGCCGCGTCAGCCACCGCCAATGACCAGTCCTTGGCGAGGACGGGGGGCGGCAGCTGCGTCGGCGGGAAGAAAGAGTGGCAGCCACCGCCGCAGCAGCCGCGTCAGCCACCGCCAATGACCAGTCCTTGGCGAGGAGGAGGGGCGGCAGTCGCGTCTTCGGGATGAGGGCGTGGCAGCCACCGCCGCAGCAGCCCCGTCAGCCCCCGCCAACGACCAGTCCTTGGCGAGGAGGGGGGGCGGCAGCCGCGTTGGCGGGAAGAGGGCGTGGCAGCCACCGCCGCAGCAGCCGCGTCCGCCCCCGTCAATGACCAGTCCTCGGCGGGGAGGGGGAGCGGCGGCCGCGTCGGCGGCAGCCGCATCGGCCGCCTCCGTCGGGCAGTCTTTCGCGGGGAAGGGGGGCGGGGCGGAGAGAGGGCCGCGGGAGCCGCGTCGGCGGGGAGGGGGGGTGGCAGCCGCATCGGCCGCCACCAATGTTGTCGGTGAGGATGGGCACCGGCACGACCTCGATGTGGCCACTGTCACCGCCCCCACTGGTAGCTGCCCCAGGAGAAATTCCAGGCGGGAATGGAAGAGGGGGAGGTCCGACTGACGAATCCATCGAGCAGAGGGGGATGAGCAGCCGGGAGGGATGAGAGCGGGGTGAGCAAAGCGCGGGGAAACGGACGGGGTCGAAAGTGCCGGCGCAGCAGTGCTTATCCCCTGTCAAGATACAAGCCCGATTTTGGCCAGATCTCTTGCTTCGTTGTGCAAATTCTTGCTCTGATCGAGCACGAAAATGAACGGCTCGAGCAGAACTGTGCTTTTCTTATCGAGGGGATGGGCTGAGGCCAAAGAATCTCCCCCAGCATGACCGACACGACGGCCGCTGTCGGTGTTCTGTCAACCAATGGCAACAGCGGTGGCGCTGCTGATTGCTGGACGGAGCGTTCCATTGGTCAGAATTCACGTTGTAGATGTCGAGCAAGGCGGAGAGAAGTTTCCGTGCAGACCTTCGAAAGCTGTCGTCGCGCAGGTTTTTGCTTATCCAGTGCGAGAGATTGCGCGATTTTTGAACGCATTTGTTTAAACATTGCTCCCAAGCGTAGCGATGGTCGGTCGCTTCTTTGCGCTTCACGGGAGTGCTTTCCTGCCCAGAGCGCTTCCGGTCATACCAAGGGAGGTAGCGACCACCAATCGCCCGAGCTGCTATGGGCAAAAAGCAAGAAACGGGAGTAAAAGCGGTGTCTATGATGCCTTGAGGGGGGTCGATGCAGGTTTTATGCAGGTTTTTGCTCGACAATTTCCCAAAAAAGCAAGAAATTTTTGACAGGCGATAAGCAGTGCTGCGCGGAAGGTGTCGACACGGGCGAGAAGAGCAGGCGAGTGACCGCGCGCATCCGACGTCGTACTTGATCCACTAACTGACGTTCTGTCAAGTACTTACAAACTGCTTTTGATGATGACTTGAAACGGTGTTCCAGACTCCCTGCAAGACCCCCCTGCTCGTCAGCGTCCACAAAATCTGGCGTACGGAGATCACCCCACCCGCAAGCGTCGGTTCGTCGGTTCGTGGAAGCCATGACCCCAACCGGCACGCAAGGCGGACTTTGAGCGTAAGCGCGCTGGGAGTGGCGCTCGGCGGTGCCTCGAGAGTGGGAGCCGATCTCCCGACCGCGAGCGCCGAGCCCGCCGCCTCCCAGTTCACCAATGGCGCATCTCGCGGCGCCGTGGGCACCTCTCAGATGCGGATACGGCGGTCGACCGGCGCGGGGTCTCCTCGGTCTGACCGGCGCGGGGTCGCCTCGGTCTAACCGGCGTGCGGTCGCCGCGGCCGGGGCCCCACCCGCCGGCGCGAGGAGATGTGTGGGCAGGAAGCAATGTGGGCCTTGCACATGGCGGCGGCTGGACGCCGCCCCGTGGCCATTCAATCGGCATGTGCATCCGGGGCCAAGACCATCTTGGTGCGTCCAAGCACCCATCCACCATGCATCGGCCCTGTCCCCTGGCCCTTTTGTTTCCAAGGGGCCTTTGCCAAGAACGTGTGGCTCTGCACCGCCACCGTCGCGGCGCCGCTTCGGCAATGTGTCTTGCAGCCACCAACTTGTGGTTGAACCAGGGTGGGCGCGCACGAGAGGCCGGCCGTCGCTTCTGGCGCCTCGTTCTTGGCCCGCCGCGCGGCGGCGCCCACCTCGACCGGCACACGAGACGAGCCCGCCGCCGACCCACCCGGCAGAGTCGCCTTGGCGGACCCAGCCCAGCGGTGTGGCCCGGCCGCCCGTATGCCGCTGCCCCCCCGCCCCACCTCTGGCTACGGCACGCCGCGCGCGTGCGCGCCGGAAGGGTGCCCAAACGGCGCGGCTTGCCCCACCCTCCGCACGCAGAGCGGCGGGGTGCGCGCGCATCGGGTGTGGTGGGCCCCCCAAAAATGCCCGCGACGCGCCTCGTCCCACCCCCCCCCCCCCCCCCCCCTGCTCCGCCACCGCTGCAGCAGAGGTCCCCCCCCTCGTTCCCAGCTGAGGCCCTTTCTCGCGCCGCCGACCCCCCTCCCACGCCGCATCAAGGGGGGTGTACCAGACCCCGTCGCGGGCCCCACCCCGCGTGTGCGGCTGAGACCGACTCACGTCGCGGACCCCCGACGGTAGGCACCCATTCCGGCTTGGGCGGCGCTTTGGGCCGGGTGGCGCACCGCCGCCCGTGTGCCCGGGCGGTGGTGGGGCAGCGGCCTGCGCGCTGAGGGCGACGCGGAGGACCGCCCCCCCCCGCAGCTCTGCGTGGGCGCGCCTCGAGCTCGGGGCGGCCCCTCGCGTTACCTATAGGTTGCGCGGCTTGCTTGGGCAGCGCAGCGCAACGTACGCGAGGTGGTACAGAACAGCCCACTGGCACCGACGCGCTCGTGCCGCCGCTGCGCTCCCTCTGTGGGTTGGACTCCTTACCGCCTCCTCGGTCTCTCCCCCGTCGGTGCCGACGTCGTGCCCTCTCTTGCGCCACCTTCCCCTTGCGTCCCCCACTCCTTTTGTCTCCCGCCCCCCCCCCCCCTTCCAGCCCTTTTTAACCCGTCTGTCTTGTCGGCCCATGCGCGCAGCGGTACCCGGCTCCCGAGCGGGATCACCATGCCGACCTTCGAAGCCGCCGGCGACGCGACGCCCCCCCCCGCCCCCACGGGCAAGATGATGGCCATGGTGCGGCTGTTTCACGAGAACGACTCGGCCACCGCTGGTAACGCACTGATGCTTCAGCAGCAGTACCAGGCGTGGGAGACAGAGGACGAGGGCCGCGGCGCCCTCGGCCTGAGCCGTGGTGCCGACGACGACTGCCCGCCCCTGTCACTCGACGCTGTGCTTTTGGACGATGCCGACGACGTGGACGGCGACGCGGGGATTCTTGGGATGGACGTGTGCTCGTTTGACGCGGCTACCGACGGGGATGACGCAATGGAGTCTTTTTTGCCCCTCTGCTTTGACCCGCCGCCCCCACCGTTGGCGGTGGAGACGGCACAGACGCGGGCGGCGGCGATCGCGGCGGTCAAGATCGAGACGGACAAGCTGGTCGCGTCGGGCCAATTATCCATGACTACGGATGAGGGTGGGGCATCTCCGCCGCAGCCGCCGCCGCCACCACCGCCGACGATTGCATTTCCTGTGTCGGGGCAGCCGCTGTGTCTGGCTGGCGCCACCGTTGGTCTGTCTTCTGGCAGCGGCAAGCTCACCCCCGTCACAGTCTCCCCGGTGATCTCCTCTTCCCCGTGTACCAGCGACAGCGGCCTTGACCCGTGCACGCCGCCTGGAGACGGGGAGAGCGAAGCCGCGACCATCCCCAGCCCAGGTGCGGCAAGCAGTAGTGCCGGCCCTCCCAGCAGCAGCTGCGTCAGCGACCAACTTTGTGCTACTAGTGGGGGCGGTGTGTCTGTGTCCACCATCCCCCCGCCCAGCAGTGCCGATGCTGCCCGTGCGACGCGTGCGGCAGCCATGAGCCGCTTCCACGCCAAGCGTGCGCGGCGGTCCTTTACCAAGAAGGTTATGTACGCGGTGCGTAAGGACCTAGCCGACGTCCGGCCGCGCGTCAAGGGCCGCTTTGTCAGCCGCACCCACATGGCGTTGTACAAGCGCTATGGTGATGCCTACCGGGAGCACCTGGATGAGGTTGGCACCGTTGGCGTCGATGACACGGCCGTGACCGCGTCTGTGGCACGCCGGGTGATTGCAGGGACCGCGGCGGGCGGGCAACCACCGACGGCGGCCGTTGCCGCCGCGACTGCCGCGGCCGCGGCCGCGTCTGCGGCAGCAGCCGCAGCAGCAGCCACGTCGTCCGAAGCGACCCCCGCAAAGACCTCTGGGATGGCCTTTCCCGCTGTGGCCGTGCCGTCGCCGGCGTGACGCAGCTCGCATCTTGCTGGCTGCATCCCCATCTTCCTCTCCCCTTTCCCTGTGGAGCTAGTTTTGTGGCGGTCCCTGCTGCTGCTGTCTCTGTCGAGGGTTTTACCTGCCCGGACGGTAACCATTGTGTGCAACAGTTTTTTCTTCCAAGCGGGACGTGCCCTCCCGCGCCAGGAGGCCGCCACCCTTTGTACGTACACATGACGATTATATCCGCTGCACCTGGCGATAACGTCGGCGGCTGTGCGGGGGCGGCGCGGTGCCTGCCTGCCTCGGTGGTGATGATGGCTACTGGCGGGGGCGGACGACACGCTGCTTCGTCATCAAGACGGGCGTTGCCATGGCTGGCCCGCTCTACTGTGGCCGCTGGGCGTTGCCGTGTCCTGACGGCGGGCAGCACTGACGCGGGCGGGCACGGTGCTCCTCGTGCGTACAGGGAACCTCCGTCGCCCCCGGAGGTTCGGCGTCGATGGTCATCCTCCCTGGTGGCGCCGTCTCCCTGGCGCCGGTGGCGTTGGCTCTCTGTAGGGTCACCCTATGCCTGGGCTGACACCCCTGACGGCGGACGCGTCCGTGTGGCGGCCTTTCCTGCGAGGCGCTCTGACCTCCTTGGGATGAGTCCGCGCATCACACGCGCACAGAGGCTCCCCCACCGCCCGGCCCCCCGACTTTCCCTAACATATTTTTCTTATTTCCTTTTCTTTCTATTTTCTATCTTTCTCGAGGGGGGGGCGGGGAGGGAGGCGTTGTATTTATGCTCGTTGCCGTGCTTCTGTGGGGGGGGGTGATTGCCTGCGATGCAAAAAGTGTAAGTGTATCTGACCTATCCTTGGGCCTGCAGCGCGGTGACGACCCGGGGCAGACCACAGACACCAGGGACACTGGGCAGCGGGCGGCGTCACCCGTCCGCCGCGAATGCGCCCTGGCCAGCGGGCGAGCAACCACCCAGCAACCACCTCCGTCCCAGCAGTGCCCTCTCGCGTGGCGTCTGCAGCCACTGTTCCGGCGGTCCGTGAGGTGGCTGGGCAACCGCTTCGTGTCTTTTTCTGGTACATACTGTACGCTCGGAACACCTCGTCAGCTCTCGTGCCTACCTGAATAGTGAGGCCGAAAACTCACGCACGCACGTGTCACCCACGAATAAAGTCGGGCGCCGTACCAATAGATATGAAGTTTAAAAGCTTGCCAATTTCACGATGTGTTCTTGTCATGAGTGTATTTCACTGGTAACGCTCGGCCCCGCCCTCGATTCCGCCAAGCGTAGCCCTCTGCATCCCCCTCTTCCGCTTCCGTTCTGCCGCCGCCACCTCCACATCCACCACGTCGTATGATGCGTACTCCCCCCCTTGTCCTTTGGTGTCACCTCCGGAAACTTTCGCGTGCCCCCTTGCTCGCGTCGCTCACCCCGTGCCTTGCCTGCCCCTCCTCCCCGCCTCCCGGGACCCCACGACTGCTCTTGCCAGGATGCGCCCCCCCCTGCCCGGCCTTCTCTACACCATCCCCCCCAGCCTGTACATTTCTCTTACCAACGCGGTCAATGGGACGCCGCTGTTAGCCACCCGCGGTCCGGGCTTCCCCTTTGCCACCCGCTTTGTGCCCCTCCCGCGGGGTGGTGCGGAGCCCACCGCCGCCGACGTGGTGTCTGCCGTCGCCGGCGCGTCACCGGGTGCCGCCGGCGGTGGCGGCAGCGGCGGCGGCGGCGGCGGTGGCGGTGGTAGTGGCGGCTGGGACGGCTCCACGGTGGTCTTTGCCGGCGCCGGGGAGCCGACGCTGCGGCCGCACGTGCTCCTCGCCGCCGTCGCCGGTCTGTCGGGCGGCTACAAGACGCGGCTGGTGACCAACGGGCGGGTGCGACGGCTGCCGACGCTGGGCAGCGGCGGCGGTGGCGGCGGGGGGGTGGCGCCGCCCACCCTCCGGGCACGGCTGGAGGGAGGCGGGCTCGGCGGGGCCGCCACCGCCACCGCGCCGCGCTCGCCGCGGGGTCTCCTGCCGGGGGAGGTGTCGCTGCCACAGGCGCTGCGTGACGCGGGCCTCCACTCCGTGTCGGTGGCGCTAAACGCGCACGACGAGGCCTCCTACGCGCGGGTGATGAACCTGGCGCCTCCGGCCGCGACGGACCCGGCGACGACAGCAGCGGCGGCGGCGGCGGCGGCGGCGGCACCCGCTGCGGACGCGGTTGACGGGGGTGTGGGTGCCGGCGCAGCCGGCGCGCCCTCCGCCGACGGGAGCGCCGCCACCCTGGCCGACGTGCTGGCCTTTGTGGCCGACTGCGCGGCGGTCAACCTGCCCGGCGGGGTGGAGGTGACCTGCGTCGAGGCGCCGGGGGTGCGTATTGGGGCGGCGCAGCGGCTGGCGCTTGAAGCGGGCGCCGACGCCTTTCGCGTGCGCTCCTGGTTTGGTATCCTGGGGGGGGAGGAGACGTAGTGAATGGCCATTGGGCGGGGGGGAAGTGGGAGAGATGCGGGGCGGGGAGGCCTGCGAGGGTGCGGATGGAAATGGTGCCACCTTGTGGGGAAGACGGGGCTGTGTTGGAGAGCAGCGAGCGAGAAGGGTGGATGCGGGCTGGGCGCACACGCTGGCGGCCGGCAGTGCGGTTGCGGCTGCCAGTGATGCTGGAGAGGGTGAGATGCTGGCCGTATCCGCTGCTGGCCAGCCGGCCGCCCCCTGTCTTAGGAGGTGGGCGAGTTTGCTGAGGGCGTCGGCCGCTCGACCTTCTCTTTTATGCGTTGCAAGCACCAACCCGCCGTCTGTTATTGAGTCACCCCCAACTGTGGGGGGCGCGGCTGGCGCACCCTGTGCGTGGTCGCCCCCCCGCCTATCCGCACCATCCCCGACCATTCACACCCCACGGATGGTCCCGCGGGCGGTGTGGCCATTCCCACCGCCCATCCATGGACACGCAGCGGCCAGCCCACCACCCCCCAAAGTCCCTCGTGCGCGGTGGGCCACCGCCCAAGCCCTACACCCTGCAGGCCTCCCGCCATGGGTGACCATACGACTCTTGCCCTGGTCGCCGCCTACCGCCCTGCCTACGCCACCGCAAACACAAGGTATTCGTCCGACAGGTAGGACAGCACCCGGTCCGTCTCCACCGACGGCGGCCCGTCGTCGGCGTCCGAGTCAGAATCGCCCCAGCCGCCGCCGCCGCCGCCGCCGCCGCCGTCGTCGCGGTCCATGCCGATTGGCCTCCCCCGCGGGAGGGCGGGCAGCCGCACCACCGCGGGCACGCGGCAGAGGTGCCGCGGGGGGTTGCGAGCGGTGGCAGTGATGGCGCTGCCGCCGCCGCCGCCGTCACCGCCGCCGGTCCACGAGCCCGCCACCGCGGTGGCCCACCCGCCGCCGTCGGACCAAGAGCCCGCCACCGCGGTGGCCCACCCGTCGCCGTGGTACGAGCGGCTCTCGCCGGCGCGGGGGGGACCGGCCGCCCACCCACCGCCGGTCGCCCAGCCGGGGGCGGCGGACCAGCCGTCGATGGGATTCTCGACGCTGGTCACGGCGGCGGCCTTTTCCCCCGTCTCGGCAGCCGTCGGACCGCCGTCGCCAGCACCTGGAAGCGGTATGCCCTCTTCCCCAGCGAACTGGGTGGCCTGGTTGGGTGGGACCCCCGACAGTGCACCCCCACCGGACGGCGTCCACGTCAGCGGCAGTGGCGTGCCCGCCTCCCACGGGCGCCCCCCGTCGGTCGGGGCGGCCACAGTCGCGCGGCGCCACCAGCGGCCACGGCGGCCACCTCCGCCTCCGGCACTGCCGGTACAGGCGTCCCCCGCCTCGTCCGCGTCGGTGGCGGCGCGGCGGGCGGTGGGCCACCAGCCGCGGGACCGCCGGCCGCCCCGGGGGGCGGGCAGCGCGTCGACCCCCCCCACCCGCCAGCGGTGGGCCTCCCGCCCCGCCGCCCGGCGGGACCACACCCCCGCGCCGCCCGCGAAAGAGCGGTGGCCTGGGTGAGGGAGGGCGCCGCTCGGGCGGCGCCCCCCCCCGCCCCCCGCCGCCTGCCGGCTGGCGGCGCTTGCCCGTCGCCGCGACGCCGGTGGCAGCGCGGCGGCGGCGGCCGGCGCCACCGCCCACAGCCCGTCCACGGGCGACGCCGGGGGGGACGTTAACGGCCGCCGGCGGCGGCGTTCCACCGACACGCGGAGGCCCGCGTGGGAGCCGCCGCTCCCCCCCACCTCGCTGTCATCGTCCACCCACGGGGAGGAGGAGAGGCGGGTGGAGCGGCGGCGGCGGTGGGTGGGCCCCCGCGGCTCGTCATCGTCGGTCCGCGGCGACGGGGGGGCGGCGGCGGCGGCAGCGGCGCGGGACGGGCGCCGCCGCCGGTGGGGGGGCGCCTCGTCGTCGGTCCGCGGGGACGGGGGCACGGCGCGGGAGCTGCGCCGCCGCCGGTGGCGACCAGACGCCGCCGGCACGTTGCCGCCAGCGCCGTCCGTGTCGCCGCCAGCGGCCGCGGCGGCGGCCGGCAAGGCCAGGCCGGGGGGGGTGGTGCCCGGGCGGCCGCCGCCACCCCCACCGGGAGCGGGGGTGGGGGAGAGCGGGAAGTGCCGCGCCGGCCGGGGCGGCGGCTCCGCCACTGCACCCAGCCGCGCGGCGCCGGCCGGCGGCGGTGGCGCCCGCGGCACCAGCAGCAGCCCAGCCGCAGCGGGCGCCCACCCCGGCCCGTCCCCACCGGCAGCCGCCGCCGCGGCTGCCGACGTGGACGTGGACGTTGACGACGAGGCAGCCGACGAGACGGGCGACGACGCCGGGGACCGCCACCCGCGGGCGACGCCGGCGGCGGCGTAGCCCGCCAGCAGCGGCGGCGGCAGCACCGCCGGGTGCGGCGACGCCGATGACGCCCGCGACGCGGCCGCCGGCGGGCCCGTCATCCATCCCGACGGGGGCGGCGTCGGCGGCCGCCGGGGCGGCGCGCCCTCCACGGGCGGCGCCAGGCACGCAAACCGCATGGCGGGGAGCGCCGGGGAGGCGGCCGCCGCCGCGCCGGGTCACGTCCTCTTGGGGAGGGAAGGGACGCAGAGGGGAGCGGCGCGGGGACGGAGCCTCGGAGGCGGCAGCCGGTCCGGGCGGCCTCGCCGGGCGGCGGCGGTGTGGGGGCAGCGCCTGCCGCGGGGGGGTGGTGCGGCAGTCGCACTAAGACCGCGTTGCGGGGCTGCGCAGCGGGGCGAAGCGGCGGAGCTGAGCTACCGCGGGGGCTCCCTCTTCTACGGCACTGCCAGACGCTGCGACGGGCGTGTGCGCCGCGCGAGCCACCCGGGGGAGGAATGGGGAAGGAGGATGGGGAAGCGGGGGGGGGAGAATGAGAAGAGGGGGGACGGGGAGGGGGAGGGGGGGGGGGGGGGGTGCGAAGAGGCCGGCCGGGCCACTGGCTGGCGACGCGCGGGGGGGGGGGGCGGTCGTATGTGGAGCCCCCGTCCACGACCGCCGGGGCGTGCAAAGCAGCTGGGTGCGAGCGCCCGAGGACGGGGGTGCCCTCGGTGCGGATGCTACGCCACCCCCCCCCCACCCCCAAGCCCCCCCCGCTCGGCTACTCGGGCGCGCGGGTGGCCACCCGGAGCGGGCCGCGTGGCGACGCCGACGCCCTCTGGCGTCGCGAGCGTGGAAGGGGGCGGGGGGGGGTGGGGGGGGGGGGGGGGAGGGAGGGTTGGTAGGAAGCCAAAGGGGTGGCCGCCCCCGCGGCCGCCCCCGCGGCGGCCGCCGTCACACTGCGCGGTACTGTACCGCCACCACCGCCACCGCGCTGGCCAGCGACCGAGGCGCCCCGCTGCCCCGTGGTCCACGCCGAGTGGGGGTGGCAACGCGCCCCCCCGCGCCCCGTGTGTCCCCGCCTCGTCGCCCGCCACCCCCCCCAACCCACAATGAAAGCATCCGCACCGGGCACGCTCACACACACACACCCCGCGGGCGCGGATGAAAGCGGGGGGGGGGGGGGGGGGGGTGGATATGTAGGTACCACCCCGCTCCATCATGCCGATGACGGACGCGAATGCAAGTGTGCGGGGAAGGGGGGGGGGGGAGGAATTTCCGGGAAGCCCCTGCAGGATGGCCCGTCAGGCTTGCACACGGCCCCTCGTGGAGAAGGGAGGTTCCCCGCGGTGGTGGGGCCCGTCAGGCGGCACGCGGAGAGCGGGGGTGCCGCCGGCCACCACCAGCCAGGTTACCCACCGGGAGTGCCTCACCGGCGCGCGTGCCTGTCCCGTACTGTACTGAACATACAGTACGCGACGTACGAGCACGCGGGCGCCAAGTGGAGTTGGGGGAAGGTGGGGGCGGCCGGTGATTTTGCAGAGGACGATCATCGGATGATCCCCCCCCCCACCCCCACCCCCTCTGCCATCCCCTGCCTGCCCTCTTCTCAACGAGGGCAGGTGATCCGGCGGGCGCCGCCAAGTGGCGTGGGCGCAGATCGGGTGTGCGAAAGCGCCGGGCGGGGGGGGAGCGCCCCCCCCCCACCCAGAACACGGAAAAAAGGAGGAGGCGGGGGGATGCAATGTGCCAAGCCCACCGCGTCTGGGCGGTGGGGGGTGGGTTCGCCTGCCTGCTGACCTGGCCACGCGCCCGAGGGGGCTCCGCGCCTGGGACCCGGTGCGGGGGTGGCGAGGGCCCCGCGCCTGGGCCCTCGCGGCGGGGGCGGCGGTGGGGTGTGGAAAACGCCCCACCACCCACGGCCGCGGTGGAAGTCGCAGAAAACTACATACATACAAAAAAACGGGGGAGGGGGGGGGGGGGGGGGCTGCGGCTGCCGGGCGGCCGGGCGGCCGGGCGCCCCGCCGAGAGTGTCGGTTGCGGTGTCTGCTCGGCTGGCGTTCTTGGTAGCCGCTACGTAGCCACCTTGTCTCGTCTTGATTGGGGGGAGGGAGACCCTCGGGCGGGGCCGACGGCAGGCAATGGGGACGCCTCGGCCATCCACACTGAGTGGTGATCCCGCCACCGACGACTGCGGACCGACACTGGCGATGGCCCAAAAATCTCGCCACGCCCAGAGGGGGTGTGTTCACCGTTGCCCTATCGGCCGCCGCCGCTCGGCCCCCTGCACAGGCACAGCTGTGCCACCGGGGGTCGGGACGCATCCCTCCCAGCGCAGGGGCACGCGCGACGGCGACGGCCAGCGCATGCTACCGTGTGCCCAAGTGCCCCCCCCCACCCTTCGGTTTCTCACGACAAGCTTTTCGACGCACGGCGCGGCAACAACGTCCTGCAGCCTATAGGTGGGTGCGTCGCCAAACTCATCGAGAGCCAATACAGAGGCAGGGTTTTGAGTAGACGGCCGTCAAGGGATGTGCGTTGGCTGGAGCCGCTATGTTCTGGACGCGCCAGCACGGCGGCCGCCACCCACGCTTCGCAGAGCCCACCTGCTGGGGGGGGCTGACGCGATCCGCGGCGCGGGCCGGCATCGTCCCGAGACGAAGGTGGCGTGCGCGGGCACCTACGCCACACCAGCCTGGGGGGATGGCACCGCGGGAGGTCCGTCCGGCGACGCGCCAGAGTTGTTTGGGACGCGTCGACAGAGCGCCGGGACTGGGCCACCTGTTGGCGTCGGGGGCCACACCGCGTCGATCGCTGTGCCACGGGGGCGGTGCTGTCAGGGCGTGTGCTGGCCGCTTCCCCATCTGCTACCGCCGCGGCGGCTCACCGCTCGCGTTGGAAATGGCAGGGGTCCGCAACAGGAACTGGCCAAGAAGACAGCAAGGTCAAGGCAACCGAAACGACCAGTAGGCACCGTAGCTCATGACACCCGCACGCTTCGTCACGGAAGACGATGGTGGGCGGGCAACGCACCGCCCCGAGTGGCTGACACTCTGGGACGGGGTCGCGGCCGCACATCCCCCCGGCCAAGGTGCCCCCTACATCTTGTCCCACCGCCATCCACGTATTCGAGAGCTCCGGATCGCTCCGATGCACCGCCCAGGCCCCTACCACCGCACCAAACGCCCCAATCTCCGCAGAGAGGTAGCAAGAGAGAACAAAAAAAAAGCAGGGACCCCCCTCACGCCTACTTGCGCCACGGCCGGCACTGGCTGTACCACTTGTGGAAGCGGCGGCACACCGAGCCGGCAGCGCAGCAGGAGGGTCCCGAGTAGCCCTCCCCGCCGCACTGGCCCCACAGCCCCGCGCAGCCGCCGCCGCCGCCGCGCCCCGCCGGCGCACACTGGCTGTACCACTGGTGGTGGCGGCGGCACACGGCGCCCACAACGCAGCACGTCGACCCCGAGTAGCCGTCCCCCCCACACTGGCCCCACAGTCCCGCACAGCCGCCGCCGCCGCCACTGCCGCCGCCGCCCTGCTTTGCCGGCGCACACTGGCTGTACCACTGGTGGTGACGGCGGCAGACGGCGCCCGCAACGCAGCACGTTGACCCCGAGTAGCCATCGCCGCCACACTGACCCCACAGCCCGGCGCAACCGCCGTCACCGCCGCCACCGTCGCCTCCGTCACCGCCACCGCCACCGCCTCCGTCACCGCCACCGCCACCGCCCTGCTTTGCCGGCGCACACTGGCTGTACCACTGGTGGTGGCGGCGGCAGACGGCGCCCGCAACGCAGCACGTTGACCCCGAGTAGCCATCTCCGCCACACTGACCCCACAGCCCAGTGCAACCGCCGCCTCCGCCACCGCCACCGCCACCGCCACCACCTCCACCGCCACCACCGCCACCGCCACTGCCGCCGCCGCCGCCGCCGCCACCACCACCGCCGCTGTCACCAGCAGGGATTGCCATTGGCGGGTCTGGACGGGGAGTGGCAGGTGCCTTTGGCGGGTCTGGACGGGGAGTGGCAGGGGTATACCCCCCCTCCCCCCCCCGACCCCCCCCGCGGGCGGCCCCCATGGCCACCCCATTCCGGATGCGGACGTTGCCCATGTCCACCTCCCCCCCGCCGGCAAGGCCCACCCGCACGTCGACGCTGTCGCCAAAGCCCCCCCCCACCGGGCGTTCGCCCACCCAAAAGTGGTCGTGCGTGCGCCGCGCGGCGACGCCGCCAATGCGCACCCACGCGACCGGCCGGGCCACGTTGCGCACCTGCGCCTTGACGTACCACGCGTGGGAGCCGACGAGGAAGAGGCGCGGCCCGCCGGGGATGACAGGGCAGTCGACGACGCGCCACGACAGCGGCCAGCGGCCGTCGCCCGGGCGGGCAACGTCCAGGTCCCCCGCGCCGCCGCACGTGGGGCACTCGTCCATGACGTAGGCGTCAAAGGTCCGCGGCAGCGGGTTGGCGCCCGCCCCTTCCCCCGTGGTGGTCACCGCCAGGCAGGCGCCACACAGGGACGCCGCGTCGCCGCCGTAGGAGCCCGTCGCAATCGCTACGGCCTCCCGGCCAGCGTACTGGGGGGGGCGAGGGGAGAGGGCGCAAGCGCCATGGACGGTCGACCAGTAGTAGGTGCCATCGCCGGAGCCAGACGTGACCGCCGCGGTGGTGGGGGGGGCGACCGCCGCGGCGGCGGCAGCGTAGAGGAGGAGGGAGGCCAACAGGGGCCAGCCGCCGGGAAGGGTCATTGTGGGCGTAGGGCTCGGCCGGGACGGGCTGGATAGAGGGGTGATGGGCCGAGGACGAGGAGGACGACCGACTGGGAAGAACGCCGTGAGCTGACGACGTCACGCACCCGCACCTCCCGTCGGCGGCAACAGCGGGCCCTCATCAAGGCAAGCAGGCTACGACAAGGCACGCACCACGCGTGCCCGGGCCACCACCCTCCAACCCCCCCACCAGAGGGAGCTCTCACCCCCATTCTTCCCTGTGCACGCTCGGCCGGGCAGAGCGCCCCCCTCTGCTCAACTCAACAGCCGATTGCATACCGCCATCCCCGCTCCCTCTCCCCTCTCCCCCCTCACGTTCTCCCCACCCCGCACGGCATGCTTCCCCGCATCCCACAGCGCATCGGCTCCCGCCACGACCGGGCCGCTGCGGCTGCCACCGTCGCCGCCACTGCACCACGCACGGACCGGCGGGCACATTGCGGGAGGGGCGGCTGCGCGCTCCGCGCGAGCCGCCGCCGCCGTTGCCCGCCGCTGCCGCCCGCGGCAACGGCTGCCCACCCTGGCAGGCAACGGCCACCGCGGCCAGCCAGGGTGGGCGGCGGGGCGTGTGTGCCCAGGGGGGGGGGGGGGGGGTGCGGGGAAGGGAGAGGGGGAAGTCGGAAGTCCCCCGCCACTAGGCTGCGCGAGCCCTCTCAGCGCCGGCGCGGCTCTGCAGGACTCTCAGCCGCGGCAGCGACGCACCACCGCGGCAGCTGCGGCGGGCAGCCGCCACGCCGTCAGCCGCCGCCAGTCGCACCGCATCGCGGCGCCCGCCGCGGGCGGGAAGCTTGGGTGGATGGGCCGCCGCGGGACGAGGGAGGGAAGCGTGCCGGCAACGAGCGCTGCCGCGGGCGGGCAACCCCTTTGCCTCTCACCCGCCTTCTCTCGCGAGGATCTTTCAAGAGAGACGCGTGACGCGGAGAGGAGTGGGGCGCACTGCCACCGCCACGAAATTGCGCTTGCCTTCAGAACAAGTCGAAAGAGAAATTCTTGCAACGAAAGTCCATTCAGAGGACCCGTGCAGCACCGTGCAGCACGCGCCCTAGACAGCCACACAAGTCGCCAAAACGAGATACGCTGGACCAGTGGTGCACTCTCGAGCGACCGTTGACGAACGTTCAACTGCCAACCAGAGCACACTGATCTCGGAGGAGCATGCCGAGATGAGAAGAGATTCGTCTGGGCCGTGTCCTCCTCTCTCTCCTTCCCCTCCCCAGGACCCTTTTTCTCCCACAGTGGGGCGAGCTGTCCGCCACGAAAGGACTGTGCTGGTGAGAGCGGGGGGTGGGCCGGGGCCGTCCCGAGAGACCCCGCCCCTCGCACGCTGTGCGTTTTCTCATGTGGGAGTGCCGGGGGGGGCTGCGGGGCCAGGTGCTTTTTGAAGCTGGAAGTGCCCTGCCAGGGGTTCAGCCATGCTGCCTGAGCCACACCTCCTACCAACGTGAGCGTACCGCCTTCCTCTTCAGGTTTTGTTTGTAGCGTGGCCGTACAGCCGCCGCTACCGGACCATCGCCCGTGTATTGCCTGCTTGCTGCACCCGCGCCCATTCCCCCCTGCTTTCTCTTTGCGCCGTCTCTCACCCCATCCCTCACCATCATGGCGCCCGCGGCGGCCTTCCTTCCCACCTCGGCTGCGCGGCTGCCCGCCACCCGCGGCCGCGCCGCGCTCTGCCCCGCCCGCTGCCCCGCTGGGGCGCCTGCCGCGTCGCCGCCCAGGATGATGGCAGAGGACGAGAAGAAGAAGGGCGGCTTCCGCATGCCCGACCTCAAATCCATGCTCGGCCCCAAGCAGCCGGTGGCGTCCGAGGCGCCCGCCACGGCCAAGAAGGCGGCCAAGCGGTCGTCGCGGAGCGCCGCGGCGCAGGCCACGTCCGAGTTGAACGAGCGTGGAACAGCCCTTTTCAAACGGGACATTGAGGATAAGCTGCAGGGAGGCCCCGCGATGACCGCCAAGCCGACGGCGGGGGAGCCCGGCTACAAGGACCCGGTGCTGGTGGCCGAGGCGGCGGCCAAGGAGGCCAAGGCCGCGGCGCGCAAGAAGGAGGAGAGCCCCTCGGCGCCGTTGCCCAACTACCTTGAGGGCGGGTCGGGCGGCGGCGACTCGCTGCTGCCAGACTACCTGCGCCCGATCCCAGAGGACACCCCCGCAGAGGGCACGTCGTGGAAGAACTACTGAGCACGCGCCGACGCGGGCGGGTGGAATGGGGGCGGGGGGGCGGGTGCGGCACCGGGGGGGCAGCGCCACAGGCAATCGGCGATGATGGCCTGCACGGCGGGAGGTGCGTTAGGCCGACGCACGGGAGCGCGAGTGGGGTGGCGGCAACGGGGTGCGGCCGCTCCATGCGTGGGAGTTTTTTCTTCTCAGTTACGACCGATCGTTTATACACCTGTGTTCCTGTCGCTTGGGATATGGGTACGAGCGAGGGCGGGGGGGGCGGGACAGAATACCTCCCCGTCTCGTCGCGCGCCGCCTACGCCTTGAAGGAAAGAAAGGGCACTTGTTTGTCCGTGCCCCCAACGGCACCTGCCGTGGCGGCGGCGGCATCGACGGGCGGCACAGCGACGGCGCGCGAGGGGGGGGACGGGGGATGGCCACCGCACTGCCCGCCGCGTTGCTCATCGTCGCTGGCTGGACGACGCCCTGGGGAAGCCCCTTCTGACCCGACGCCGCCCCCGCCGTCATCCCTGCTAGCAGAGTCTACCAACACTCCCCCCCAGCGCCAATGCTGGGGTGGGCTCCTGGAACGGAAGCGCCCACATTCCTCCTGCCTGCCTCGCCGCCAACAGTCCGGCCGCACCCTGACCCCGGCGCGTGCCCGCCGCACCATGGCCTGTGCTTGGCAGGATGGCCCGCCACACCGCCGCATCCACAGCAGGGCCCCATCGCCGTATCCGTCGCAGGGCCCTACCGCTGCAGCCGCAGCGCAACGCCGCGTCTCTCTTCCAACCTGCCGCCAATGCGGCGCTGCTGCCAACCCACTCCCGCCCTCCCTCCGGCCCCCCACACCCCATGCAGCGTGTCGCGACACGCCTTTAAAGTCCCAGCCGACGGACGGCGGCCCCCCCCAGGGCGGCGGCGACCCCCCCCCCCCGTTGGATGCGAGCAAGTAGGCAAGGCGCTCCCCCCCCCCCAGCCGCCCCGCCGCCAGCACGTACGTACTAAACGTTGTGAAGCCCCCACAAAAGCCCACCGTCAGGGCGGGGCCCAGTGCCGGGGGGATACGTGCCGCTGCCGCCCAGCGGCGGGCCGCGCCCGCGCCCGCTCCCACCGCCGCGCCCGCGGCGGCGGCGCGGCCCCCCCCCCCCCCCCCCCCCCCCCCGCGGCTGCCAGGGCGGTGCTCGCCGACGCGGCGCCCAGCAGCCCACAGCCAGCGACGTTGATGGCCACCACCGCCCACGGTGACTGCCGGTGGGAGAGGGCGTGGCGGAGCGCGCCGCCGGCGGCGGCGCCCAGTGCCACGGCGGCAAGGTGGGGGGGGGGCGGCGGCAGGGCAGGGCCGCCGCGCAGCAGCGGGGCGCGCATCGTGGGGCCCGATGAGCAGATGCGGGTGGGGAAAGGGGAGGGGGGGAGGGGTAGGGGGGGGGGGGGGGGGTGAGCGGGTGGGGGGGGGTTGGGGCGATGGTCGCGGGGGGGGAACGTGTAGCGGGGGGGAGGGTGTGGTCGGGAGAGGAGACAAGTGCGGAAGTGGGGGGGGGGGGGAAGGAGGCGTGTGCCGCGGCTGCCACCCTGGCGAGGCCTTGGGCTTGGGCGCGAGCGCTCGC
Organism: Pyropia yezoensis; assembly: GCA_009829735.1. Taxonomy (NCBI): domain Eukaryota; phylum Rhodophyta; class Bangiophyceae; order Bangiales; family Bangiaceae; genus Pyropia; species Pyropia yezoensis. Next base: position 21,049,297 of record CM020620.1, read on the forward strand.
AGAGGCTGGCGCGGCCGCCGATCCCCGCGCCCCCCGCGCGTCGATCGAGCGTTGCGGGTGGGGGGGTCGGCCCCCCGTCGCTGCGCACAAAGCGGCCGTCGGGCCCGCGGTGGGGCCCGGCCAGGGACTTGCCGGTGGACTCGTCTGATTGGCCGCGTGCCCCCCCCCCCCCCCCCCGGCACGCCACCGGTGGGGGGGGGGCGGCCCGGGGTGCTGACGCGGGGAAGGAGTCGTCAGCCAAATTGGTCGGTCGCAGGCGGGCCGGCGCGGCCTGGGCCGCGGTGGGTGGGGCGGTGGGAGGGTGGGTGGTTGGTGGCGCGGGGAGGGGGGGGGGTTTGGTGGACGCGTCGCGGCCCCGCGTGCCCCCGAGCCTTGCCCACCGCATCCGCCCGCCCGCCCGTCTGCAGGCACCCGCCCACCCGGCTGCCCCCTCGCCCGCCCGCCCGCCGGTCCTCGCGCGCGGTGCGGCCGCCGCGGCGGGGCAGTGCCGCCGACGGCGCCGGCGGTGGTTGGTCTTGGCGAGCTGGTGGCTGCGCTGTCGGCGCTGGCCCTTTTTTTTTTCTGTTTTTTTCCGCCGCCGTACGACCGTTTTTTTTTTTTCTTCCCCACCCCCCGCGACCCCCCTCCCCCCTCACCGCGCTCGTCCCCCCCCCCCCCTCCCGCCGCCGCCGACGCCGTCGCCGTTCCACCTCACCGTTCGGCGCTTTACCAACCCCCGTCTGACGTGGCCTCCCCCCTCCACTCCCCCCCTCTCCCCCCCCCCCCCCCCCGCTCCCCCCCCCCTCCTCACCCCCCCTCCCACTTCCCCCCGCTCTTTCTCTCCCCCCTCCATTGCGCAACGATGCGGACGTATGATGATGACGACCTGGTCCTTGCCCGCCTGGACGGCTACCCCTGGTGGCCCGCCATGGTCGTTGCCAACCCCCCCGCCGAGACGATCGCGTCGGCCAAGGCGGGCAAGATGCCGTTTACCATCAACCCCGGCGGCGCCTGGGTGCGCTTCTTTGGCGAAGGCACCTACTCGGCCATGACGGGGGACAACCTCAAGCCACTAAAGGCGTCGGCCGCCCGCCGGCTGGTCGAGCGCGAGACGGGGCCTGGCCGGCAGGAGCTGGCCGAGGCGTTTGTCGAGGCGTCCCAGTACCTCGTCGACGCGGGCCGCAAGGCGCTCGACCTGGAGGACCTCGCCGCGTCCGTTGCCGGCATCCACCTCCCGTGCCCGCTGCCGGCGTCCAAGGGGGGGGGGCCGGCAGGGCACCCCGCGTCAAGTGCCATGTCCGTGGACGTGGACAACAGAAGCGGCGGTGGCGGTGGTGGCGGCGGCGACGCGAATGGTAAAGCCGACGGCGTGGCGGACGCTGGAGTCGGCGGCGGCGGCGGCGGCGGCGGCGCCGTGGGCGCCGCGTCGGACAGCGACTCCCCCCCTGCGTCGCCCCTGTCGGGGGATGGCCGCAAGCGTCGGCGGTCGGTGGCGGCGGCCAAGGCCCATCGTGGGACGGATGGGCGGGCTGGGCGGGGCGGCCGCGCAGAGCCGGCCAAGCGCAAGCGCAAGGCCGCCCCATCTCCGCCTGCCGGCGGTGACTCGGACGGCGGTGGGTCGGCGCCCGGCTCTGCCCGCGCCGGCGGGGGCGGCCGCAAGCGGCGGCCCGCCGGCCGGTCTGGCGGCTGCGGCGGCGGCGGCGGCGGCGGCGGCGGTGGCGGCGGCCGTGACAGCTCCCCCGACCACTACCCGTCGCCGCCACGGATAGACGGGCCAGGCTCGGGTGGAGAGGGGGAGGCGGCGGCGGTCGACGCGGCCGCCCCCCCGTCGGCGGTCACCGCGGCGCCACCGCCGCCGGTGGAGATCCCCAAAAAGAAGCGGCCGCCGGCAGCGCGAATGGCGCGGTCGTCGCCCCGGGCGGGCGCGGGCAGTGACGCGGACGGCGGGGGCGCCGCCGCGGCGGCTTCTGGGAAGAAGCGCCCGCCACCGCCTCGTGGCGGCGGCGGCGCCGACCGCACGCCATCGCGGGAGCGCGCCGATACCAGAGCGGGGGTGGCCGTGGCGGTTGGCCGCAAGAAGCGGCCGCCGCCGCCATTGCCCCCCCGGGGCGGGCCGTCCGACCCGCCGCCGCGGGGCCGGCCAGCGGCAGGCGACGGCGGTAGGCGCTCGCCCGGCTGGGCGTCGTCGCCCCCGGCAGGCGCCGACCCGCCGGCGCCTGGCGCTGCGGACGCGGACGTGGACATGGCGGTGGCCATTCCGATTGCGCGGAAAAAGCGGCCTCTGGGGCGGGCGTCGCCCGCGGTGCCCCGGCCGCAGCCGCCATCGCCGCCCCCACCCGAAGACGGCCCCACCGCCAGCATCCCGATTGCACGTAAGAAGCGGCTGGCGGGGCTGTGTCCCGCCCTCTCCACCGCTCCGGCGGTGGCCTCCCCGGCGTCGCTGCCCGTCGTCGATATCACCGGGGATATCCCCATTGCGAAGAAACGCAAGCTCCTGCCGCCGGCGCGGCCAGCGGCGGGAGCCCCCCGCTCCCCCAACCGGGACCGCATCCCCGGCTCTGCCACCGCGGGCCGACGGCCGCGGCCGTCGGCGGCGGCGTCACCGGATAGACCCGCAGAGCGGCGGCGGCGGGGCAGCAGGGCGGCCTCCCCGGTGGGTGGCCGTGGCAGCCGAGTGGATTCGCCAGTGGGGAGGCGGAGCAGCCGCGCGGGTTCGCCTGTTGGGGGGGGACGGGGCAGCCGGGTTGGCTCGCCGCTGGCGGCGCGTGAGGGAACTTTGTCGCGACGATCCGTGTCGCCGGTGGGACGCCGCCGGCTCGAGGGGGCGGCGTCACCCATGGGCAGCGTCGGCCGGGCGCGTGCACGAGCACGCTCCCGCTCTCGGGGACGGTCGCGGTCACCGCGATGGCGGTCGACCTCCCCGCGACGGCCGGCCGTGTCGCCAGTGTCCCTATCCCGGAGTGTGGCGCCCGCTGCCGCTCTGAATGGCAACGGAGACTCGGCCCCTGTCCCTCCGTGGGTGGGCCCTGTGTTGGCGTCATTGGCAATGCCGCCTCTGGAGGAGCTCGTTCCTTTACCCCCTCGGTCCGACGTGGAGTTGCCGTCGGACAATGGGGAACGCTCTGACGCGACCGTGCAGGAGCTAGCCGAGACGGGTCGCCTCCTGACTGCCGCGGGCGTCCGCGTCGCCGATGCGTGGAAGGCGTACAACGCCGCGGTGGCCGACGCGGAGCGTCCGCACGCGGCCGCGGTTGAGGCACACCCGTCACTGGCGGTCGAAGCTGCTGCGCTGACCACTGACGTGACCACCCTGGCACGGCGGGTAGCCTCCTTTCAGGCTGCCAAGGCCGCGTGGGACACCAACGTGGCGGCGGCGACGGCCGGCGCCAAACGCGTCACCGAGGCGGCGGCGGTGCTGACCGCCGCCGAGACCGATGCGGCTGTCGCCCTCAGCACCCTGGCCAGCTGGCGGGTGACACTCACGCTCCTCAAGGGCACAGACGCCCACGCGGTGATGCGTCGCTTTGCAAGGCGCATTAGCGCGTCTGTGTCCAAGCCGCTCAACGATCTGGCGAGGCTTCTGAAGGACCAGTGGCGCGCAGCAGCCATGTTGGCGCTCAAGGTAGAGACTTCGCCCGCAGAAGACGGCCAGGCCGAAGCTGGAGGCGAAGCGGGTGGGGGGGAAGCTGCCCTGGATGGGCAAATGCATGTGGATGGGGAGCGGCAGAGGGGCAAGGCCCACGCGGTCACACCCTCTTCTGCTACTGCTGCCGTCCCCACCACCTTTCACGTTACACCCGCCGCCGCCGACAACGGCACCGACGGCGCTACCAACACTGCCACGAATGACGTCAAGGCCGCCGCGGCTGTGACGCTGACTGTCGCTGCTGCCACCGCCACTGGTGCTGCTGCTGTCGCGAACGTTCTGGGTGCTGCCGTCGCCACTGCTGCTGCTGCCGTCAACACCCCTAGCGGCGCCTCCCCTTTTGACGTGGGCAATCTCGATGACCTTCCGATCCCTATCAAGCGTCAGCGCGACCGCGACGCGGAGCCGGTGCGGGAGCGGGCTCCAGCACGTGACGCTGACCGTGCCAGCCGTGAGCCAGAGCGGAACCGGGCTCTCAAGGAGCGGCTCGGCCGCGATGGCGCTGGCGCCCTGGCGTCCCCGCCCACCTCGTCTGGCGTTCGGTCGCCGGGCGTCGGGCGTCGCGACGGCAGCCGGGAGCGGGAGCGGGAGCGGGAGCGCGTGCGCGGCCGGGACCGGGACCGGGACCGGGACCGGGACCGGGACCGGGACCGGGACCGGGACCGGGACCGGGACCGGGACCGGGACCGGGACCGGGACCGGGACCGTGACCGGGACCGTGGGCGGGATCGCGACCGCGACCGTGACCGCGATTGGGAGCGCGGGTCTGCTGCTCCCCGCCACCGCAGCCGGGACTTTCGGCGCGAGCTCAGCGACGGCGGGGAGCGGGAGCTCCCTTATCGCGCCGTGGAACGGGAGCGTGAGCGGGAGCGGGAGCGGGATAGGGAGCGCGGACGGGACGCCTATGATCGCCGCCGCGGCGGCGGGGAGCACGGGCACCGGGACTGGGAGCGGCCCCGTGACCGCGACCGCGACGCGCACGAGCACCGGCGCGGGGAGCGGGAGCGAGGGGACCGCCGCGGCGGCGGCGGCGACGGCGGCGACGGCGGCGGCGACGGCGTCGACGGCGTCGACGGCGGCGGGCGAGAGGGCCAGGACTCCCGCCGGGGCGGGGACCGGTGGGAGCGAGGGTGGGATGGGGTGGCGGCGGGGCGGCAGCCACGCGGCGACCGGGGTGACGGGCGGGACGGGCGGGACGGGCGTGGGTCGGCGTCGGGCTCCCGCGACGAACGGGACCACCCCCCCGCCCGCGGCGGCGGTGCGAATGGCAGCTCTCGCCCGGCGGGGCTCCCCGCGCCGGGCCGCCGCGACGAGGCGGCCGGCAGCGGCCGCCGGGGCCCCCTGTCGCCCGCCTCTGGGAGCCCCCGCGGCGGCGATGGGGGCTCCTCCCCCCCGTCGGCCGGGCGGGGGGGACAGCTCCTCTCCCCCCCATTGGCGGCGGCCGCCGGTAGCGGCGGCGACGACGGCGGCGGCGGCGGCGGCGGCGGCGGCGGCGGCGGCGGCGGCGGCGGCGGCGGCGGCGGCGGCCGTGTCTCGCCCGCGTCCCCCCCCTCCTCCCCGCCCCCCATCGGGGCCGACCTGGAGGCCGACATGGGCGTGGACGACCTGCCGCCCACCCCCGACGTGGCACCGCCGCGGCTGTGTGGGGGCGTGTCGCCGGCGCGGACGCCGTCGGGCGGCGGCTCGCCGCCTGCCACGCCCGCCACGCCCGCCACGCCCGCCACGCCCGCGCCAGCGTCGCCGCTGCCACGCCTGGGCGGGGTGCCCCGCCTGGGCGGGGTGCCCCGCCTCGGGGGCGGCGGCAGCGGCGGCGGTGGCGGTGGTGGTGGCGTTGGTGGTGGTGGCGGTATTGGTGGCGGTGGGGTTGGGGGTGGCGGTGGCGCCAGCGACGCGGACGCGTCGCCGACGCCGTCGCCGCTGCCGCTGCCGCTGCCGCCGCCGCGGGAGCGGCGGCTGCTGCTGCCGCTTCGCCAAAACGCGCCGCCGGCAACGTGAAGAAGGGTGGGTGGGTGGGTGGGTGGGTGGGGTGAGTTGGGGTGGGGTGCGGTGGGGTGGGGTGAGGGGTGGGTTGGGGTGGGGTGGGTTGGGTTGGGGTGGGGTGGGGTGGAGTGTGTGTGGGGGGGTCACGGACGGCGTGGCAAGAGGCGACCCCGCGTTGCTGGCGTGGGTGGGACTGGTGACCCCAAAGTGTCTATCGATCATTGCGGGGGGGGGGTGGGGAACGATACGGTGGCAGCCACACCCCGCTGTGGGCCAGCCGCCGCGCTACCGCCGCGGCCAAGTCGCGGCGCTATTTTTTTTCTTTCTTGTCCCATGATGTCATCATGCCCGCGCGCCCGACGGTGGCGTTGCTGGTCCCGTTTTTTCTTGGTCTTTCTTGGTCCCCCCGTGGCTCCCCCACGCATCACACCCGCGGCCCCGCGGTCGCTGCGTGGGCAGGCCGCGGGGCCAGGCGGGGGTGACAGACGCGACAGACGGGAGAAGGACGCGACGCACGAGCGGGGGGGGGGGGCGCCGCCACTGCTGCCGCCCCGCCGCCCCCTGACGCCCGGCCGGCCCGTTGCAGGGGGCGCCGTACGGCCTCGGGACACCCCCCAGCTCCACCGGTGCACCCTCCCCCCCCCCATCCCCGCGCGCTGTGGGCGCGGGGCTGTGTCCTCGCCGGTGCGGCGGGGCCGTCCCGCCCTCCGCCCCGCCCCCCCCCTACCTCCCTCCCCCCCCCTTCTGGGCGCCCGCCCGCCCGCCCGCCCGTCCGCCTACCCCCCCCGGCATTACCGCATCGCCACCGCTGGCCACTCGCCAGGCGCCCGGCGCCCGCTGCCGGCGCCGCCCCCGCCGCACGCCGTCCCGCGGCGCGCGCGGCAGCTGCTGCCTGCAGGCGCCCGGGGGGGAGGGCCGCCGCGGGGCCGCTGGCGCAGCGACGCCGCCCCCCCCCCCCCCTAGCAGCCCACCGCCGCTCCACCCCAGCCCGCCCGGCGCGGGGGAGTGGCGGCGGCGGGCAGCTGGGGGTGTGGGTGGCAGGCCTGGCCTGGCCTGGCCTTGCCTGGCCTGGGTAGCCGCCGCCACTTCCGCCTGCGCCCGCCCGCCCCCCGCCGCGTCCTCTCTCCCGCTGTCCCTCCCTCTATCCGTCCGTCCCTCCCTCCCTCCGTCCCTCCCCGCCCTTCCCGCCCCCCACATCGTCGCCGGTCTATCTCACGCCCGCCCCCTCCACCCCCCCCCCAACGCCGTCCCCACCCACCGCCACCGTCACTGCCACCGCCGCCACCACCACCGCCACCGCCACCGCCACCGCCGCCGCCGCCATCACCGCCGCCGCCACCACCACTGGCCGCCACTGACCGGGCGCGTCAGTCCACAAAGCCCGGCCGCTTGGTCAGCGTGATGGTCACGGCCGACTTTCGGCGCGTCCGCGTCACGCGGGGGAGGCCCTGCGCGTTTCCAACCAAAAGGAGGGGGGGGGGGGGATGGGGGGGGGGTGGGGAGGCGCGCCGAGAGGGCAGCAGGACCGTCGGTTGTCAGTCGGGTGCTGTGCCGGCGGCGGCTGTCCCCGCTCTGCCCCGCCACGACGACGCGCCACGGGCCAGCGGGGGTGCGGCCGCTTGGCACCGCCCACGCCCACCCCGCCCCCTCGCTCGTGTCCCGGGCGGCAGGCTCCCCCCCTGCCCCTGCCCACCCCCCCTCCCCCCGCCTCCCCCAACACCCAGCTGCCGCCATCCCCCGTCACGCCACCCGCCCTCCCCCCCCCCGCCCCCCCGCGACCCCATCCCCTCCCCACCAAAAACGCACCGGCACCAGCGGCAGGTAGTCATCGTACACGAGCACCGTCGACGGGGTGACGGCGGCGGACAGGAACCCCCCCCCGCCAAAGCGGGCCACCACCGCCGCGGCCACGTCCACCCCCAGCGGCGCGGCGGCGCCCAGCGCGTGCACCCCCACCGCCCGGACCGTCCGGTCGGCGAGCAGCCGCTCACACCGCGCCACATACGGGCGACCGCGGGCGCCAGCGCCAGCGCCAGCGCCAGCGCCAGCCCCACCCCCGCCCCCAGCCCCACCCTCCGGGCGGTGCGGGTGGCCCCGCCGCGGCCGCCTACCGGGCGGCGGCCCCGCCGGGCGCACGTTGCCCCCCCCCCGCCCCCCTGCCGAACGCGTCACGTACACATCGGTGCGGGCGGCGCGGGGGCGCACCGGCGTGCGGCGGTGGCGGGCGTAGCGGGTGGCGTCGTGGAGGGTGGGGGGCGGGGGCACCGGACCGCCACCGTCGGCGTGGTAGGCGTCTGCGGGGGGGGCGGCCGCGGGGCGAGGGGGAGGGGCGGCGGTGGCAGTGGCAGTGGCGGTGGCGGTGGCGGTGGCGGTAGCGGTGACGGTGGCGGTGGCGGTGGCGGTGGCGGTGGCGGAGGGGGTGGGGGAGGGGGTAGGGGCGAGGGCGGGGATGGCAGTGGGAGTGGAAGAGCGGTTGGGGGTGGGGGTGAGGGAGGCGAGGAGCAGGGGGGAGGGGTCAGCGTCCATTGCCGAGGCGGCGTCCACGTCCATGGCGACAGCGGCGGGGGGGGGGGGTGGGGGGAAGCCGGCCGGCAGCGGCAGGGAGAGTGGAAGCGTCGCACGGGGGCAAGGACATGGTCGGAGACGGCGCGCCGCCGTGGACCACGGAGCAGAGCCCGCTCGCCCGACCCTCAACCACCGGCTGGCGACCTTTTCGCTCATAAAATCAGTTGAGCGAATTGTCGAGTTCATATTTAGATAGGCCTAAGGATATGAATGCTGCGCCGTGCGTTCCTCCACTTTGGGGTCGGGCGGCCACGGGACAGCCACTCCGCAGCACCACTTCCCTCCGACTGCGTATACGGTGGCATGCAGCCCAGCTTCCCGCCGCTGTGACCGCTGTATAGCCTACCCTTCTCCTTGCCCCCCATCAGCATGGCCGCCACCTACACCTTTGGGCGCCACGCCATAGCTGCCACCGAGGTCTTCCTCACCACCCCCCTCGTCTACGCCATGGTCAACTGGAAGCCGGTCCGCCCCGGCCACGTCCTCGTCGTCACCCGCCGGGGCATCCCGCGGCTCGCCGACGCGACGCCCGCCGAGGTGGCCGACCTCTTCGCCACCGCCCGGGCGGTGGGGGTGGCGATGGAGGCGCGCGCCGCCGCGTCGGGCCTGACGCTGGTCGTCCAAGACGGCGCCGCCGCCGGCCAGACCGTCCCGCACGTGCACGTGCACCTCATCCCGCGCCACGCGGGGGACTTTGCGCGCAACGATGACGTGTACGACGCCGTCGACGCGGCGAACCTAACCGTCCGCCCCACCGATGATGCGGGGGGGGGGAAGACGCCGCCGCCGCCGCCGCCGCCGCCGCTGCCGCCGCCGGCGACGGCGGCGACAGCGTTGCCCGCGGCCAAGCGTCGGGTGGATGACGAGGACGACCGGCAGCCACGGTCGGCAGCAGACATGGCGGCCGAGGCGGCCACCCTCCGCCCGCTCTTTGCGCACCTGTCTGGGGAGATCTAAGCGTCCGCCGGGTGAAAGGGTGAGCGCCGCAGAGAAAAACGACGTTCGGCAAAGCCGCACATCGAGTAGGTACATATATACATGGGGGGAACGGGCTGGCGCCTGCCGGACCGACCGGTGGGTCCCTGCCGCGTATGCGGCGAGGACCAACTCGCAGAGCGTTGCCCACAGCCACAGCCGGGGAAGGGGCGCTGCGGGGAGGTGGATCGGGGGACGAGAGAACTGGCCGCGAACGCCAACGGGGCGAACCCTGAGCGCCGGCCAGCAACGCACGAGCACCCTCACGTCGTGACGGTCCGCCGCCCCCTCGTCCGTGCTGGGGAAGCATATCAGCACACGGGCGGGGCGCCGCCGTCTACTTGCTCGCTGGACGCTGCGACGCTCATGCCCACGACTGACGTGTCCCACGGGTCTGGCACCAGGGCGCTGCCCCCTCCCAAACACCTGGTTCCCCGGCACACTGAGGAACAGGACAAGTTGGGGGGGAGGGGATGGGGCAGGAAAGGAGCACAGCAACCACAAACCCCACAGTGTCCCCCATCCGGCCAGGCCAGCGGCCAAGAGCGGCTCAGGCGCCGCCTACCACCTCAATCGTCACCCACTCTCGCCGCACCCCCGCGGCCACATACGCGGCAACCGCGTCGGCGGTGACGGCCGACTCGTTGGCGCCCACCACGACCCGCAAGCGGGCCACGGCCGCCACACCCCCCCCTGGCAACGGCCACGCCACGGCCCGCTCCACCCGCCCTACCGCCGGCGAAGCGGCGATAGTCGCGGTGGCAGCGTCAATCGCCTCCGCGTCGCCAGCGGGGATGCCCAGACACAGCCGCCGCGCCGCGTCAACGCCAAGGGAGCCCGCCGCCGCCGTAATGGCCAAGGCCGCTACCGCCGTGGCCGCCACCTCCCCGCCCCGGAGGCCAGCCGCCCATCGGAGGCCACAGCCAACAACGGCAGCGCCACAAGTGACGGTGTTCGCCCAGACTTGCGCCGCGATGCTCCGCACAGCATCATTGCCACAGGCCCCAGACGCGGCCGACAAGGCGGCGGCGGTCGTGCTCGTCACTGCCGCCACCACGGACGCGGTAGACACGGACGCGCGCAGACGGCTTGTGTCATGATTGCGGCCCCCGGCGCCCTCGCTACCTCGGCTGCCGCCTCTTCCGCCGCCGCTGCCGCCACTGTTACCAGTCTTAGGCTTGGTGCTCGCCATGAAGAAGAGCCCCAGGCCGTTGCCAGCGGCAGACAGCAGTGATACGGCAACGATGCGGCCCTCGCCGGCCACCGCTCCAGTCGGTCCGACCACCCGGCTGATGGCACCGGCAACGGCCACGACCGCTCCAAACAGTAGTAATATGGCGTTCACAAACGCCGCCAATGGGGCGAGCCGCGATTGCTCCTGCACCGCCGACGCCAAAGCCACTGATAGACTGCCGCCGCCGGGAGTTGTCGGTGACGACGGGACATCAGTCGCGTCCAAAGGGCGGTCGCTATCGCTGCTGGCAAAGCTCTTCCCCTTGATGCCTCCATGGGCACCGCCATCGCCCCCGCGGCCGGCACCGCTGCCGCCAACGCGGGCGTCACCCAGGTGGACGTCCCCATTTGCCCGAAGCCGAAGAGCGTGGAGTGACACGGCGAGGCCGATACAACATAGTAGGGTATCCGCCGACGCGGAGAGGAGGCCCGGCGACTCGCTCACCGCCGCGTACGTCCACTCGCCCACAACCAGAGCGGCCTGAAAGCCAAGAAAGGTGAGGGCCTGCCACATAGCATGCTGTCGTCGTGCTGCCGACACAAAGTTAGCCGCTGACCGCAGCTTTCGCCGCACCGAGGCGACCTGTCGCAATGCGCGCGGTAGCCCAGACCTGTTTCCTCCGGCACGGCTGCCGCTAGCACCAGCAGCATCGGCCACGCCGCCCCCGTCCGTGCCGCTGCCACCTGCCGGCACGCAAAAAGGCGCGGCCAGCGCGCCGAGAGCCACCGCCAGTACGGCGGCGACGGATACCCCCCCAGCTCCCCCCGGCTCGGCGCCGGGCACGAGGAAGTGAGCGACCGTGGCCGCCACCGCAAACAGCACCACCCCAACCGCGGGGCCCTCCGAACATCCCGCAAATGCGCCAAAGATAGCTCCTCCGCCAGCCGCCCCCATTGCAGCCCAGTGTCCAGCCGCAGAACTTTTGCCCCCCCCCCCGACAGCCGACGCCCCACGATGACGGCTGACACTGCGGTGGCGGCCAGAGGCAGACGGGAAACCCGGCACCGGTTCCGCAGCCCGGTCTGCAGCGCGATGCTCCATGGCGGCAGGCACGACTATGCCACCGACGGCGGCGACGAGCACAAGGGGTGCTGCCGACAGGGGCGGCAGGGGAGACAATCCCGACCGCAGCCCCGTGGCAGCAGCGGGCAAGGCCAGCAACAGGGCTGCGGAATAAAGGGCGGCCACTCGCGCTGCGCGGCGGCTGTGAAGCTCTACGGCCAGCGCCACAAACGCGGGGCTCGCCGCCCAGGTGCAAGAAAAACCCACCAGCGCCGCACCGGTGAGGGCGCGGAGGGCGTGACGCCACGCCCACGACCCGCCGGCGTCACGCACACTGTCCACCGTGGGAGGCAGTGGGTTATCCGCTGGCACCGCACGGTTGTCGTCGCCCAAATCAGCAGCTTCGCCAGCCAGAGGCGCAGCGTTCCCAAGAAGCCCAGCGCCGGCGACACCTGGCGCCGCGCTATCAGCGCCCAACGCCGCGCCGTCAACGGAAAGCGCCGCATCGTCCAAAGGAAGTGCGGCAACTACACCGCCGTCACCGGTATCAACGGGCGGCGCGACGACTATGTCGTCTGCCGCAGCGGCACCTCCATCTGAGTGTGCCTGACCGTCTGCCGCGCCCGCCACAACATCCCCACTTTCTCCGCTGCTACCCGAGTCCCCCCCTTCTCCGCCTGGCATAGCGGCGGCAGCCGCTGCCTCCCGCCGTGACTCTGACCGCAGCTGCGGCCGCATCCGTGACCGAGACCGCGAACGGCCGCCGCGTCGATTCCTATCTTCGGGGACAGAATCGCCAGCCGCCCACAGCAGCCGCCGCCGCCCTTGCACATCAGAACCCGCCCGTGGGGGCTCCTTTGGTATCCCCGCTAGTGGCGGCCGGTCAGGCGGGCCCATCGTATCGGCTGCGGCCTCGTCGACGCGGCTGCCCTTTCCACCATCGGCTGCTTGCGCACCGGCGGGTGCCCCCGGGTCCACGCGGTTCGGTACTGGCAAGGGTGGGCTTATCGTGCCATCACCCCCCGGCCGTGGGCCACTTGACGCACCTCCTGCCGAAGCCTCAGCGCCCTCAACGGCCACTCCATCGGGCGCCAGTCGCTCCCGCAGCCGGACTGCCGCGTGCCGGGCCCAGCGGGGTGCTACGACAGAGTGGCGAACCCTCCCCGCAACCCCCCCCCCCTTTTCACCCGCCCCATTCGCCGCCGCCACCCGCTCTACCGCCGCCAGGGATATGCGGCCGAGGCGGGCAGCGGCGCGCGAATGTGCCAGTCGCCGCCCTGCGGCTGCAGAGAGTGCGCCTCCCCGTGCGGTACCAAATGTGGCGGTGCGGCGTCCACCAGCGGCACTCCCAGCGTCCATATCCGCTGTCAGCAAGGCGGCCAGGCCCACCAACACAGCGACCGCCACGACTGTGCGGCGGCCGCGAGCGACAGACGCGGTGACCCCCCCGCCGCCGACGCCCAAAGCAGCGGTCGACGATGGAGACGATGACCCCCCACGAGGTCGCAGAGCCGCCGCGACCGGTGCCGCCGCCACTGCCGCTAGCAGCAGCGCGCGGAGGGCGCCCAACACCGCCACCGCCCCCACCCACGCGGCCAGCTGTGCCGCCACGGGCGCGCCTGCGGCTAGAGCCGCCGCGGACGGACGCACCGGGACGGAGCGCCGAAAAGCCGCTGCAGCAGTAGCGGCAGCGGATGCCGCAAGGGCGGTGGCGACCGCCACCGGCGGCGCCGCCACCGGGTCGGCCAGCAGGCGGGCAGCAGCAAAGGCGGCCAGCGAGCTGCACAGGCGGGAGATAAAATAGGGAACAGCGGGGAGGGGAGAGGAGAAGCCCGCCGCCAGCGCAGCCGCCGACGATGTAGACGGCGCAAGCGGGTGCCGCCGCGCCCCCGACGGGACGGGCAGGGCCAGGGGGGCACCGAGGCTGTCAAACGACGCGAGGGAGCGGCTGCGGCGGCTGGGTCGGCCCGCCGAGGGGGACCGGCTGCGAGGCATGGCCGCCACCGCCCACACCCGCCCGGCACCCCCCGCACCCGCCCGTCACCGCCCACAACCGCAGGCTACCGCCCGCAGTCGCACTCTGTACTCGTCGGGCCTCCACCGCAGGGCGCGGGGGAGCGATAAGCGAGAAGCAGAGTGGGGAGCAAGGGCTCGACGTCACGGCGCGCGCACCGGCCGGCGGCGTGTGGGCGGCATCGGCAACCGCGAGGTTAGCCCACGGGCGCGGGGAGTGCAAGGTGGGAGGGCCAAGGCAGAGGGCGAAGTGTGGTCACCACGCCTCCAAGGCAGGGCACTGCGAAGGTGGCGGCCTGTCCACGTCCGACAGAGTACTTTTTTGCGAGGAGAGTGCATACGGATGTCAGCAGGTGGGCTTGGTGCGGGAAAGCGCAACCGTGAAAAGCGACACTGCGCAACACAGTTCTTCAAAAAATAGAGAATATGGCCACTAGTAGTGACTTTGGCAATTGGGATGGTGGACAAGTGGTGAGACACGGGACCACGTCCCGGCCTCGTGCCCATGTAATTACTTCAAAGCTACTGGTCTTGGCACTTGTAAGCATGCCCTCGTGGGAGCCGCGACGATTCCGCGGAGAGGTCGCGGGACGGTGCAAACTTTGCCTGTCATGGCCGAGCCTGTCCCCCGCCGGCACCTCCAGTGGGAGTCACGCCATCTGCGGCTTTTGTGGGTGGCGCTCCGGTGCTTCTGCGCCCAACGAGATCACCCTCCCAGCAGATACCCAACATCCAATCCGCAGTGGTGACGACCCACTAAGAGCGACGATAGATGCGAGGGGCCATAGCGTGCCGGCGGCGCTAGATGCGAGGCGCCAGCCGGGTGCGGAACGAACGGGATATTGACACACGAGGCATCATCGATTGGGAAGAAAAACAAGGTGGGCTGGTGCCTCTAAAAGGTGGGGAGTGGGGGGCTCTGCAGCGAAACCCCAGAGACCTAACACGGCCGGCGCCGTCCCCCCCCCGCCTACGGCCCGCGCGTCAACAGCCGGGAATCGGCTGCGGCGCCCGCCACTACGAGTGGAGCCGACGACAACGCGCCCATCACCGCTGCCGACGCAACCACCATCAAGACCGTACTTGCAAGTTTGCGGACCCTGCGAAACCACACCGACACATTCAAGGCAGGGCAGAGCGGAGGGCGTGAGGTACAACACATAGCTGACCGTCAGTCTCAGCAGCCGCATGCAAGGCAGAGAGCGCGCACTCAAGACCAGGTGGACGCCCGACCACCCCACCCCCCCCACCCCTCCAGCACCCACACCGCCAGCACCCACCTCCACTGACGGCGCGGCAGCGGAGGCACCCCGCCGACACGAGAAAAGATGAGGACAACGGGCAATTAGCAGTATAGGACTCGACAGGCCACGTACCTTTTTCGAGAATCCTCTTCCCGCGCTCCGACCGCGCGAAATTGTGAAAGTCCCGGGCGACCGCCAGTTCTTGCACGGGCATCTGCGCAAAGTGGACAGACACGATCTTCAAGCTGTGCAACGGCCACCAACCGCCAGCACCAGAGCAGAGGACAGATTCATCCATACACAGGGGCGCAGGGATGGGGTGGCAGCCATTATGGTGTCAGCGCGTCAGCGATGCGGCGCTCACATAACGGGAACATTCCAGCCGTCGCGGCATCCCCGCTCCTCCAGCCCCAGCCGCAGTGATAGTCTGCAACGGGGTCCCCGCACGTGAAGACAGTTACAAACGTCGGTACGGCATGCACTCCGCGCGGACACCCGCCTTCCGACAAAACACGCACGACCAGCAGCACTGCAGATGGTCCACCAGTGTAGTTCACCCCCGCACTCTCCAAGAAGACGCTCGAGCACAATCACCGCCCCCCCTCCCGCCGCACCCAAGCCCCTTCTCAGCCACTTACAGTTCGATTTTGGTGTTCCCCCTCGCCTCAATGCCGAAGTGGGTGAGGTACCGCTTGAGGGAGTTCTTGTGGAGCTTGGACAGGTCCACATACTGCACAGCAAGCAGTACCAGAACAAGACAACAAACAGCAGCGAGGAGATAGCCGCGACAATCCAACGTTAGATATGACCAATGGCGGCCACGAGCGTCCGACCGTCGGCGGCGCACACAAAAACGGGACATCTGCCCATCCCGCAAGCCAGATACATTCCGCAGACACCGTCGTCGGGAGCGGCAGCCACCCCTCTCTCTCACAGCGACCCCACTCACTCGACCCGACACGCACCGGCTTGGGCACCCCCGCTCCAGCCTTGTCTTTCGCTGCCGCCGCCTTCCCACGGGGCTTGGACGTCATGGCGGTGGGCGCGGCGGCGCCTCACCCACACGCACCCCCCCCGCACCGGCAAACCGGTTGGCCAGAGGCGACCGCCCCGCAGCTGCCACCCAGGCCACCGCCACGACCGCCGCTACCGGCGCCGCGGCCACACACAGGGTCGGCCTGTCGAGCGGCCGCGGCAACGGTGGCCGCCAGGTGGCCACGGGGGGCTAGCACCGCCGCTTGACGACGCGTGCGACGCGCCGAGACAAACGTGGACATACAGGGAGAAGCCGCTGGGGGAAGAGGGAAGCAGGAAAGAGGAGGGGACTGGACGGAGAGGGAGGGACGAGGGGGGAGGGGGGGGGAAGGGAGGGCGCACGGCCACACAACGCAAGAGGGACCAACAGCAGGGCTGGCGGGTGTGGCGGGGGCGGTGGGCAGCGCGGGCGGGCGGCCAGGTGGGCGGGTCGACGGGGGACGAGGCGGGTGGCCAGGGGTGGGAGCGGGGATGCTTGTGGTGTGGCGGGGCGTCTGCGGAAGGACCGCCAAGCAAAACCGCCGAGCGAGGGGGGAAGGCAGGCGCTGGTGAGCGGGAGGCCGGACGCGCGGGGCGGGCAGACAGGTGCGCAGACGGACAGACGGCCGGACCGGCGGGCGGGCGGATGAGCGGGCGGGCGGGCGGGCGGGCGGATGGGCGGGTGGGCGGGTGGGCGGGCGGGTGGGGGGCGGGGGAGGGTCGGCCGGAGCGCGGGACTGCAGCGCGGCAGGGGCCAGGGACACACGCACGGGCGGGGGTCGCGCGGCGGCCGCCGCCGGCGTCCCCCCCCACTCTTGCCACGCCCGCCGCGCGCCAGGCTGCCCTGGGGCCACCGCGCCCTGGATGCCGCAGCGAGGGGGGGTGGGGGGGGTGTGGGGTTGAAGTGGGGGGCGCCGCAGCCCAGCTGGGGGGTGTGCCGGGCGGCGCCGGGTGTGGCTGCAGGGGTTTTGCCTGGGGAGGGGGAGAGGCGTCCGGGAGCGGCGGTGCGCAGATTTGGGCGCTTTTCCTGCCTCTGGTGGCCCCGCCCGGCCGACTGGGGCCGCGAAGGGGGCTGACGGGACCACAGGCACGCTGATACGCCCATGTAATTAACTCTACCATTGAGTGACAATTGGCCGGCACGGCACGTGTTATCCTCGGTCACAGTACTTGTCTCTTGCTTCACTTTCAAGTCCAAGAACTACAGAGCGGCCTTCTTAAGTGCCAGGTCGTACTCGGCACTGCGCCACCTCTCCCTCTGCATACTCCGCCCCCCGGACCGTCGTCGCGCCCAACGCCTGCGCCTCCCCTCCCCCCCCTCACAGGCACCCGCTGCTGTTGGCACCCCACCCACCATGTCCCCCCCCGCCCCCCTCATGCGTGCGGTGGTGGCCACCGCTGGCGGGGCGCTGCGGCTGTCCCGTGTCCCTCCTCCCTCGGCGTCCCCTAGCCAGGTGCTCCTTGCCGTCGCCGCGACGGCGGTCAACCGGGCGGACCTGCTGCAGGCTGCCGGGCGGTACCCCCCCCCTGACGGCGTGACGCCCGTCCTCGGCCTCGAGGCGGCCGGCACGGTAATGGGGACCCCCCCCGCGGGGAGCGGCCTCGCGCGTGGCGACCGGGTGGTGGCGCTCTTGCAGGGGGGGGGGTACGCCGACGTTGCCGCCGCCGACGTGGGGTGCGTCCTCCGCCTCCCGCCGGGCTGGGGGGGGGACGACTGGGCCGTCCGGGGGGCGGCGGTGATGGAGGCGTGGGTGGCGGCCTACCAGGTTCTGCTCCTGGGCGGGTGCGTCCGGCCGCCCGCCGCGGCCGCGGGGGGGGGACCCCCGCCGCCGCCCATAGAGGGGACCGCCCCCTGGGGGGGATCCCCCCCGCTGCCCCCCCGCTCCCCGCCGCCAAGGTCGGTGCTGGTCACCGCCGCGGCGGCGGGCGTCGGCACCGCCGCGGTGCAGCTGGCGGCGGCGCACTTTGGCGTGCCGGTGGTCATTGGGTCGGCGGGCACCCCGTCGCGGCGGGCGGCGGTCGCCGCCCTGGGCGCCACCGCCACCGTGCCGCGGCCGCCGGCCGCGGCGCCAGCGGCGGACGCGTCCCCCGACGCGCCGCCGCCGCCGCCGCCGCCCTGTGCCTACACCGACGGCGTGCGGGCGGCGGCGCCCGGCGGGGTCGTCGACCTGCTGCTCGACGCGGTTGGGGGGGGCGGCGCCTGGGCCGCGCACCCCCCGCTCCTCGCCCCCGACGCGAGGTGGGTGCTGTACGGCGCGCTGGGGGGCGCCCGCGCCGCCACCCCCGCGGTGCCGGCGGCGCTGCTCGCCCGCCGCGTGTCGCTCCTCGCCACCACCCTGCGGGGGCGCCCCGCCGCGTACCGGGGCGGCCTGGTCGCCGCGTTTGGCAGGGAGGTGCTGCCGTCCATGGCCGCGTTTCCGAAGGGGGGGCGCCTCGCGCCCGTCGTGCATACGGTCATGAGGCTGGACGACGTGGCGGCAGCGCACGAGCTGGTGGCTTCCAACGCGGTGGTTGGCAAGGTGGTGCTTCGAGTGGCAGATCCATAGACACCCGGGTGCCAGAGAGGGGGGGAGGGGGGCGGTTGGATTGGGGGGGAAGGCGACGCCAACCGCTGCCCCGCCTGCCGCTCTGCCCTCCGTCTTGGACAAACGTTGCGTGCACGTCGGAAAGGCCCTGGTGAATCGGGGGTGATGTCAGCTCCACTGTTGGTGGCACTGCAGTGCCACTGTGTCCTCACGTGCCGCACGCGCGCGCCACCGCGACGGCCCTACCCCATTCTCGGCCGCTGACTCGGGAGAGGGTTGTTGTCGACCGCTTTCTCTGTATGGGATGAGCAGACACCCCCCCGCAGTGCCAACGTTCAAGTCCGTGCTTAGAGTCATGGGCAATCGGGTGCATCTGCACAGCCACTGGTGCGCTGACGCTGGGGCTGCTGCGCTGTGCAACACGTTCTTCCGCTTCGCCACCGGTCTTCTGTGCGGGCAGCTTGCTGCCGCCGCGTCGACGGCGGGCGGCCTCCGTAGGCTGTGGCGGCAAGACAGCGGGAAGCCGCCGCTGGTGGGGTGGCCGTTTCGGACGCATCCTGCCGAGGCCGTGGGGAGGGGGCGCTCGGTCGTTCATCGTCTGCCTCTTTTCTTCGCGTCACTTCTTTGTCAGCGTGCTCCCAAAATCCCCGATAAAGGATAGCCCTTTCTTCCAATTTCTCGCGCAGAGCCCAACTACGCCCGCGAGGACAAACATGCGTGTGACCTGACCGTTACTGGCCACAGATGGCGCCACGTGAGCGGCGACCCAGTCCTCGACAGTGATGATGACGCTGGCTTTACTTTGGTCCGCTGGATTTGACCATCACCTGTCTGGTCGATACAGCCAGGTCTGTGGCGGATGGCGGACCTTCAAGTTGCTGGACGGTCTCTTGGGGTGGCGCGTACAGATGGCGAGGCGGGACGCCACCAAGGAAACCGCCACCAGCACAGCCCGCGCGACAAGGGAGCTCTCTCGCGTGGCACCCCATCCATGATGGCTGACCATGAACCGCCTCTGCGCGCACACCTGTGACGTGGTCAATAACGAGGGGAGAGAGGTCAGTGGGCACACAGCGCCCGCGCCAGGCGAACTCCGACTATCGGTTCACCAATCCGTGCCAAGGGAAGGCAGCCGGCCCCAGCCACCGGCTGACGAGACAGGCGTCGCGCCGGGCGCTGCTGAGTCTGCCACGATGCGGCGGTTGCGGGTGCAGCTGGGTCCAACCACCAGTCCCCCCCTCTTTTCTCAGACCACAACCACCCTATCCCCGCTACGTGGGTGCCCGCTCGTGGCGCTCCTCCATTGGGACCCCGACGTGATGGGTGGGGGGGGGAACCACTTGGGAGAGCTGACAGTGCAACCGCCCGCGGTCGCTGTCGCATGGAGGGGGCGCCCGCCTGCCCACCCCCGCCTCGTAAACCCCCCTCTCTCTGCTGCTGTTACGAGGGGAGCGGGTGGTGCCAGCGACGCGCCACCAGCCCAAATGCCGCTTGGCAGCTGGCCCTGTCGCCATATGCTCCATCCGAGGGGGGGGGGGCGGAGGGGTGGTGCTCTACCCTGTCGCTCGCTGCTTTGGCGGCCATTGCTGCGCCACCTGTCGTTGCGTACGCGGCCCCCATTTCTTCGCCCGGCGCTGGACGGCCCGTCCCCGCGCGCCGGCGAGGTTTATTAACGCCCCCACCGATCCGCACCAGCCGTCTCGTTCGCAACCGCGGCCAGCGCGACTGCGCCTACCGGATCGGCGCGCGCTTGGGTGGAGCAGCGGTTGGGCCTGTAGGCGAGGACGCTGCAGCCGTGTTCGTTCTTTTTATGGTTGTTGGCAGTGTACTGGAAGCGCCCTACTCAGCTCTCGCCGTTGCCTTGGCCTGGAAGCACTCGCCGTGTGTGTCCTCCCGGCGTTTGCGGCCGGACTGAAGTCGAGGAGTGCGGGCGTAGCGCGATAGTTACGCCTAGCCGCATCGGCGGTGGCTCCACCTTTCGCGATCCGTCTTGTGTGGTCATCCTTGTTCCCGCGTCTGCACTTGTTACTTCCCCGTTGGCCCGGCGACGTCGCCCCTCCTTTATTGTCCCTGCGTCGTTGCCACCACGGGAGCAATGGCGGCCCATCGGCGAACATCCGGCGATGGTCAGCCTGTCCGAGAGGGTGGGCCGCCCCCGCCCCCCTCTCCCTTGACCGCCCCCCCGGGTTCGGCGGGCTCGGCGGGCCTCTTCTCCGACCACCTGTCCGCGGCCGGGTGGAAGAAGCGGATGGGGGCGGCGTCCAAGAGTGGAGACCTCCCCGCCGTCCGGGAGCTTCTCGCGCAGGCGCCGGACGGTGTGTCGCGGCCTCTCAACAAGTCGTCGGCGACGGCGCTGCACGTGGCGTCGCAGCACGGGCGGCGGCAGGTTGTGGAGGAGCTCCTCTCCCGCGGTGCAGACGCGGATGCACGGGCACAGGACTCGTGGCGGCCCCTCCATATGGCGGCTGCGGGGGGTCACGAAGGGGTCGTCTCCCTGCTCTTGGGCATGGGTGGCGCCGATGTGGACGCGGCCGAGGAAGAAGGTGCGTTTTTCGAGTCGGTGGGAGAGTAAGCTGCGGAAGCAAGTGAGCTGGGAGCCACGGATATGAGCAGTGGATGATGCATGGATAGCCGACACTGACATTCGTCGAACTCCTTCGTCTCTGGCTTTGCTGTGCAATCGTCTGCCCCTCTGCTGTGCCCTCAGGCTGGACCCCGCTTCATGTCGCTGCCGAGAACGACCAGTTCGATGTTGCCATCACCCTGCTGCGAGCTGGTGCCGGGGTGGATGTCGCCCGCGAGGACGGTGCGACGGCTTTGCATGTCGCCGCGGGCAACGGCTTTGCTGACATTGTGACGCTGCTGCTACGCAAGGGCGCAGACATGGAGGCTGTGACCCGTGATCGGTGGTACCCGCTGCACATGTCGTGTGGCAATGGGCACTCGGCGGTCACGGAGCTGCTACTGCGCAAGGGTGCATCTGTTGATGCGACGGCTGATGCGGGTACGTGGCGGCGATAACGGTGCAGAGTGCAGCGAAGATGCAGCTTTTGGTGACCTTTGACACGCGCGCTGTGGTTATAGAGTGTTGTGAGTCTTTCCTGCGAGCCCACGCTGACTTCGTTTCGTGCTCGAGTACTGGTGACTTTGGTCCGCTAATGTCCTTGGGTGTGTTGATTGCGACTCCTGTGTTCGTTTTCTTTAGGATGGGGCTTGCTGCACATGGCCGCCTGTCACGGCCATGACGTGGTGGCTGAGCTGCTGCTCCGCCGGGGCGCTGACCCTAACGCTCGGGCTGATGAAGTAAGTTTGCTAGAGGGAGAGGATTGTCAGAGCGCCTGCGCGCCAGTCGGGCTTCTTTCCTTCGCGGGTGATTGTTGGACCGCCGGTCTTGAATCTTGTCAAGAGACGTCGCTGACGCCCCATTGTTCTGGTCTGCTGCAATGTCTTTTTCCTGCTAAGGAATGTCGTTTATCCCTGCTCTGCCGCTCCTCGCTTTGTTCTATCGCTACAGAATTGGACCCCCCTTCACATGGCAGCATGCTATAACCACTCCGACGTGAGCGCCCTGCTGCTCAAGGCGGGTGCCATCGTCGACGCGCCCCGCTCTGATGGCGCCACCCCACTCCACATTGCTGCGCGCAAAGGCAATGCTGAGGTGGCGGCGGTGCTCCTTCGTGCTGGCGCGTCTGTCGATGCAATGACAACCCGCGGGCACACCCCGCTGGTGGCGGCCGTTCAGTTTGGCCACACGGATGTGGTGGCGCTGCTGCGCAACCCTCCGCGGGTGGTGTCGGCCATTCCGCGGGAAGCCGCCGTCAGCGCTGGGGGCGCCGCGGCCGCCTCAGGTGCTGCTGCGGCTGCACCAACCCGGGCAGGCGTCGCGGCGTCAGCGAGTGGCAGCCCTGGCTCGACGGCTGCGTCCATGCCAGCGAGCTCCGCAGCGGCGCCTGGGGGTTCAGCGCCACCGGCTTCGAAAGCCGCTGCCCCTCCCCGCCCGCGCGGTGAGCCGGAGGTGTCGCTGGCTGACGACCCGTCGGCGCCGCGGCTTGTGCGCGCCGCCACCGAAGACGGCGCGGCCGATGTCAACGACCCTGCGGGTGTCGCGGCCATGGGCCCTGAGGAGGTTGCAGAGGCGCTGACCGCGTTTGTGTGCCGCGGCCTCCCCGGGCCGACGAAGTTGGCCTACCGGGCTGCCGTGAGGGCGGCGACGGCTGAGCACGACGTGACGGGGTCGGCTATCGTTTACGAGTCAGCTCCCGAGGAGCTCGCGCGGACGCTCCTCGAGGGCTACAAAAAGGGAACGCTGCCGCGGGGGAGCCTGGGCCTGACCGTCCGCTTTATCAAGGAGGCGCAGCAGGCCGCCGAGACCGCGCCTGCAGTCTCCGGTGGGGGGCGCCCTTCCGCAAGAGGCGGGCGAGCGTAAGAGGGACGTACTGTTTTTCAGCGACTGGGAGCTGCCGCTGGCAATGGTGAAAGCGGGTACCCATCATCACGCAAGATGCTGCGTGTGGGTTTTTCGATTGTTTTTTTGTAGCACTGCGGGTAGTGCGCGCCATCATCCTGAGCGTATTCTTCTTTAGCTTTTCCGGCCGCTCCAGCCCTCTCCTCAACACTGCTCGCGAACAGGATACCTCCACCCGCCGGGGCTAGAACCGATCCTGCAGGCATTCGACGACAGCGACGAGGCTGGGTACAAGCGTCGCCACCTCTCCCGCCGCACGCGCTCTCCTCTGCCCGCTTCCCCACCTCACGACGAGGGCACTGCATACACCATCGACCCCGGGCACTCGCTGCCTTGTAGCATGTCGTTGAGCGGTGACGCGCAGCAGTTCGGGAGGCTCAGCCACACAGGGAAGAGAACCACCAGCTTTGGGCACGTCTCCGCGCAGCACCGCCCCGGCGCGGCGGGGGCGTAGCCGCGGCAGCAACCGTCGGCGCTGGCGTTGCCCGAGAGGAGAGGCCCCACCACATTAGGCTCCCCTTCAATGCCCACGGAGGTCGTGGAACTGGTGGCGGTGCCGTTGGCCGCCGCGACGCACAGGTGTTCGGGGTGAGCGATGGAGAGTGCGGCCACCACCGCCCGCGCGTCGCGCCTGCTCAGCACACACCCGTCGAGGGTGCGGACGGCGCGGAGCGCGCGTAGCGCCTTTCGCACGGCCCGCTTGCCTGCCCGCCAATTGTTCACGTCGGCGCAGGGGGCGCTCGCTAGCGCCCGCACAAACTTACGGAGGTGGACGAGCGTGGCGCGGCACGTGGCGGCGCCCATCGAAATACCTTTCTGGGGGGTGGGCGTCCAGTCCACCGTCGTGCCGCTGCCCATGGCCACCGCAGCCGCAGCCTCCACGGGAGGTGCCGCCGCCATCGCCACCATGGTCACCGCCACAGCCACCAGCAGTCCCGTCAGGAGGGCCGAGGCGGGGCGGAGCCCCTGCATCATGCCGCGTTGAGGCCCTGCAACTGCCACGGGACCTTGGCACCGGGGGGGAAGGGAAGGGGGGGGGCGGAGGGTGGGGGTCGGGGAAGGAGGCTAGAGAAGAAAGCGAACACTCGGTGGGAAGCTTGAGGATAGGTGGGCGTCTTTTTGGCGCTGCCCCCCCATTCGCGACGGTGGGCAGGCGCGCGGCGAGTGGGGGAGAGCAGGCGGCGGGGTGCAAAGACGCGGCCACTCCCTTCCTGTCAGGCAGCTGCACGCAGTATCGGCGAGAGACTGCAGCGGGTGTCCCGAGATACCCCCCCCCCCCCAACTTCCGCCGTCTCCTGCCCCAGCCGCTTCCGGCGAGCACCCCGCCACCCCTGCCGCCCCGGCAAACGCCCCTCCGCAGTTGCTTGGTCGTCCACCGTCACACCCGCCTCCCATCCCCCCACCTCTCACGGGCAGTGGACACGGAGGATTTCGGGGGAGGAGTAGCGTGGAAGCAGAGATGGAGTACAGTACGACACCACCCTCTTGAAATTTTCTCTGGCCCTGACCTGCCGACCGTCGGCGGTAGGACGTTAATGGCGGCGCTCATGATGTCAGCCTCATGGGCTTGGTTCGAGGCGCGGAAGTGGTGCGCCGCCGGAGGTGGGAGGCGGGGGAGGGGCATGTACTGTACCACTCCTGGCGACGCCAGCGGGAGAGAGGGGGGTCTTCAGGCAGATAGCTGCCTCATGAATCCCGACCCGACGGCGACGGAGGCGGCGGCGGCCGCCGACACTGCATCCACCCCCCAATTCGGCCGTCCGGCCCGTCCGATTGTAGGTAGCTGGCGTTGGGGCCCCCCCGCGGTTGTGCGGCAGTCCCATGGGGCAACGGCGGACGGCTGCCAGGGCGGTGGACCAGGGGAGAGAGAGAAACGAACAGGTGGAGGAGGGGGGCGGGCGGTGTCACGCGTCTGCTCGCCCCGTAACCGCGCGTGACTCTATCTGATGATCTGGCTCATGATGAGCACGGATTGGGGTGGGGGTGCGGTGTTTGGGAGAGGCCAGGCGGGGGGGGGGGGGCGACGCGGGCGGCTGTTCGCACTGACGGCGCAGTCCACCCCAGGCTGCCCATGAGCAGACCGTGTGAGGAGGGGGACGCTGGGGCTGGGAAGGAGGGGGTTCGGATGCTTTGTCTCTCCGCTGGGGCATGGGGCGACGGCCGCTGCTGCTGCGACCGCTTCCGAACGAGGCGGTGACGGTGGCAGCGCCGATGCGCAGATTCGCTGTCCTCTTCTTGTTCGCAAGCGCACGGGCAGCATAGGGAGCGAAGGGGGGGGGGGCGGTGGGTTCTGAGAGGGGAGGTAAAAAGGGGGGGCGATGAGGGGGGGGGTGGAGATTAGAGTGATGGCAGGGGAGTGGACGGCGCGCAGGGGATAGAAGGGGCAGAGAAGAGGGCGGGAGTCTGGAGGATGGAGCTGAAGGAGGCGGGTGCCGCTGCCACCAGTGGAACGGGGCGCGTCTTGCGTCACCACCCCGCGTCCGTTGCCGGTGCTGCAAACCTGGCAGCCAGTGGAAGTGGCGACAGTGACAGCACGCCAAGTTGCGCCCGCCGTCAGGGGCCCTTGCGCGCACCGGCGGGGACGACGCCCATCAGGCAGAAATGGGGGGTGGGAACCCTCGGCACAACCAGTCGGGGGGCGCAGTGCAAGCAATGCTCTCTTTTCTTCTCAAGGGCGCCGCCTCGTCTAAAATAGATGCCCCTACGCGTGCTTCTTGGCCATCAACGACGCGGTGGGGGCAGCGCCCGCGCCACCATCGGCCACCACCTGCGGGGACACCCCAGCCGGCACGACGGCAATCGCCGCCGCATCCCCGCGCTTCTTGTACGAGCGGCGGTAGAAGTCGAGGAAGAGATGGAAGAAGGAAAAGCCGACGGCCTGCCCAAACAGCCAGCCGCGCATGGAACCCGAGCAGCCACGGGCGCCATAGTAGAGCAGCGGGAAGGGCCACGTGGCGGTGAGGTCCACCACAAACTGCACGATCTGAGCTTGCGTGATGTACTTCTTCCACCAGACGGTTTTGCCAAAGGTCGAGGCGGTGAAATAGCCGTACATGGCCACGTGGACGAGTGAGTTGGCCACCACAAGCACCCATGAGATGATCATGCGCGACTGGTTGTACGCCCAAAACAGGATCAAGACCACACAGTGATGGTATACGTGAAGGAAGGAAAGGGGACGCTTCTTGACAACCAGCAGCACAGTATCGAGCAACTCATAGTACCTGTGCTCATTCAAGAAAAGAAGACGGCCAAGCCAGCAGAGGAGGACACAGGTAATGAACAGCAGTCAAGTAGCCAGAGCGTCAGCACCGAGACCGTAACAAGAGCTACTCACCAAAGGACTCACCAACGGCGATGCAGCATCACCAGTACTGGTCGCCTGAACGAGCTTTCTCCCAACCATCACCCCATCCTCATCAATCCCCGCCGCTAACAAACCAACGCACTTGCTGAGGTAAAAGACGTAGAACCACACGGCTAGGCGCCCCGTCATGGCTGTCTTCTCTCGGTCGCATACCACCGACACAAAGCCGTGTCGCCGCGTGTTGATGACCAGCTCCACGATCGTCCCGACCGCCATGGCTGCCGACAGACCGGTCAGCAGGATGTTGTGGACGGCCGCTGCGGCCTTCATCCGTATTGGGGGGCGCGACCGCATGGTGCGGTGGAGGGCCCAGATGACGGCGAGGTAGACAAACATGACGCCCACTGGGTAGCGAAGGGAGGAGAGGGGAGCGTCGGCCCATGAAAAGCCACTCAGCGACAGGTCAACACACCGCCCAAAGAGGCAGATCAAGTCCACGCCGCCGCTGCTCGCCGCAGCGGCCGTAGTGTTAACCAGCTCCCCGGCCGTCATGGTCGCCGCAGCCCCTGCCGCAGCAGCCGCCGCGGCCGCCGTAGCAGCCAGGTCGGACACGCCCGCTGCTGTCGCCACCGACATGGTCCAAGGGCCCAGCACGACAGTGACGCCGGTGGCTAGGCCCGCCAGAGCCGGAACGTCGGGGCAACAGGTGAGCAGGACGCGCCTGCGCGTGCGGAGGCGTTGCAGGTCCACACCAGCTCGACTGGCCCGCGCTGTTACGGTGTGGCACCTGCGGCCCGGCCGGAGATACACGCCGCCGCGCCGCCGTTACTGCCCCCCGGTCTCTGCTGCACTGGTCGCCGCGTCGGGCCCCCGTGCTCGGGCAGCGACACACCCCCGCGGGGCCGGCCGGGGTCCAGAAACAGAGGCGACGAGTGCGTCAATGCGGCAGGACCGTCAATTCGGCTGATCGACCCCCCTCTCACAGGTCCGCACGCCCCTCCCTGAGCCGCGCGCAGCTCGGCCGTCTCACGACACTCGTCTGGAGAGCCGATCCCCTCTGATCAGAAATTGAGCTGCAAGCCCACGGTGGGGGCGACACATGCTTGACAGGCCTGGCAGCAAACAAGACCCGATCGTCAGATCTGCCAGTGTCGTGAGCCGCTGCCCAGAGCCTTTCATTGAGGGCTTTCTTGGCCCGGTGCCGCGGATCTTGGTGGTCCATCCAGGGCCACACAGACACACTCGAAAAACGCGCAGCTCTGTTTTGCAGACTGAGAATATTTCCCGCGCCTCTACATATATTCAATCACTTTTGGACTTAGAGGCAAGCACGACACTCGAGCACGCTTCGTGCACGCTCCGCACTGTAGCCGCGGCGGCGTCATACAACCCTCCTCGCCCCCATCAATGCAACATCAAAGCGCCTCAGCAAGGCTGGCGTCCAGAGGGCACGAGGTGCTGGCCAAAGGGTTGCTCACGCTACGCGAGCTTGTGGAAGCGCCGCGCCCCGATGAGGAGCTCGGACGCCCCGAGCTGCCATCCTCAGGCCCGGCACCACCTGGGCAACGCACTCCTCCCGCCCTGCTCTGGGTCAGTCGCCGCACGCTTGAAGCACCAGAAGACATCCTCGGTGGGACCTGGAACGCAGGACCAGTGTCCTCGTCTGCATCGCCCAAGATCTTACGCTCCAGCGCGCCCAGTTCAGCAGACAGCGCAGACGGGGAAATTGGACCCGCACGCAATCCGCCCTGCTTCACAGGGTACACACCAGAACTTGAGCTGCCAGTACTTGGATTGCTGCTAAGCGTCCGAGCAACGGGGGATTTGTCCCCTCCCAGAGCATCTTCGTCCCGATGCCCGCCTGCAGCGCCGGATGCATCCCGGCCTCGTTCCGAATCGCAGGGAGAAGGCCGAGAGCATACACCATCAGTAAACAACCCATCGCCCGCGAAGCGACCAAGCTCGTGGTTGGCGTGCGCTATATGCATCGGGTTCGCACTAGGCGTGCGTGGCTGCTCTGACCGGTGCCCTTGTGCCGAGCTCAAACGACGGGAAGAGCTAGGAAGTCGGGTGCTGGGGGACACTGGGAAGCACTCCAAGCCGCCAGCAGCATCAAGCTCCGGGTGTCGCAAACGCGAATACCGAGGGGCAACGCGCAACGAGTCACTACCACCGGCACTGGCAGCATACCCACCATCCAGTTGACCCAGCTGTCCACGCTCCCTGAAGGTCGACAAAGCCGCGTCCCTTTCGCGCCGGCCTTCTGCTCCTGGAGTGCCGTCACGGGAGAATCCACTAGCATCGGCATCGTGGCTCACAGGAATATCAAAATCAGCGGCCAGAGTGGTCGATGCGAGGACCGAGCCTCTCCCCGGACGTGACGAGAAACAATGACTCAGCGGGGCCCCGTGAGCGCTACCAGCAGCTGCTGACGGCTTAGGGGATGACGCTAGCGGCCGGGGCAAATGAGCAGCCAATGACGACTGCACTGGCAGCAACCAATTGTCCGCCTGGGATGGCTGCGAAGACAAAGGAGCCCCTCGCCGGTAGTCCAACACGGCTGTCGACGAGGACGGCGTGTGACTCTTCAAATACCGCCTGCCCAACTCCGCGACGTTGCTAAATGGGCGAGTCCCGTCGAGAGAAGACATGACGCCGCCGCTCGACAACTGCTGAGGCTGCGAACGATTACGAAGAGACTGCCCACCTTGGGTCTCAAACGATGGGCTTGTGTCTGGGCCTGGGACGGGCGGGTCGCTCGCCTCCGTCCGCTGCCGGACAGCACGGTCAGACACACCAGGGACGATCACGTCCATAGGCCGCTTGCCAACGCGCCGTTCCTCCGAGAGCATACCAGGAGGCCGAGCCGCCACAGGCTCCCCATCAGACGGAAGCGTGTCCACATGCGCCTCTAGCCTGCGCCGGTGATAGCCGGGCAGGGTCGCCGAATGCTCTGCAGTAGGGCCGCCGCCTGGCGGCCGCCGAGCACCGGAGCGAAGCGCAGCACGGCCCCGCTTGGAGCCATCCGAGGATAGGGCCAGCAGGTCCAGGCTCGCGAGAACGTCCTTGCGGGAGCTATGTGCCTCGGCAGCACCACTGGTAGCTCGCGTCGTGCCGTGCCCACGGGTACCAACAGAGGCGCCAGCAGTGCCCAAGCTCGAGGGCAACGCGGCGGCAGCACCGGGATGTCCACGCTGCTGTTCAAAGAAGCGCTTCTGGACGCTCGTTCTGTCCACTTTCTCGGCCGCCAGCAGCCGACTGAAGAAAGACGACCCACAACCAAGACAAACAACAGAGAGAAGCAATGAAAATGCATGAAACGCATCGTGGTGGCAGTGACTGTCAGAGCCAGGTCATAGCAGTCGGGCAGCATGCAAAAAATGCAAATGAAAGAGGGCGCAACCGGTCGGACATGCAACAATAGGCTGAAGAAAACGTACGTTCGGCCGCCCATCCATGACCGCATGTCGGCGGAGCGTTTACAGCCCCTTCACGCTCGTGGAACGTCAACACGAAGTAGGAAACAGTGGGAATGGCACCAGTCGACAGCACCACCACAGAAGACCACCGCCGCGCCTGTGCGTGCAGGGAGGCGACGACGAGGCGGCGCGGGTGATGCCGACGCGGCATTGTTCGCCTCATACTCCCATGATAGGCGGCAGCACCCACAACGCCCTGTTTCGCTGCGGAATGTATGTATGAACATACATACTGTACCTTGTGCCGGCTGACGGTTGCAGCGGAGAAGAACAGGCAGGGACGGTCACGATGTGCATTTGGAATATTCCACTACTGAATTCGTTTTTCTCTGTTCGAATTCAATACTGACTCGGTCGAGCTCGGCAGCCTCCACCGTAGTTCGCGAGCGCGGGACACGACAACCCCACGTCGCGCTCACGCTCAGCTGGACACCTTGAGTGTGCTTGCCCCTTTTTCTCCTCGCTACGCCACTCACGAAGAGCTACATCTCCTGTTTTTCTGAACGACTCAGCGTCTATCCTGCTTTTTTGGTCATTTCCTCCGGCTGCCGTCAATGGCGGCCTTTGTTGGCCCATCTGTGGCTGCGGCGGCCGCCTCACGTCGCCAACCCCTCGCCGCCACTGGCCGCCGCAGCTTGTCACTGTCGCCGTACTCGGTCAACCGCTTGACACTGCGGACTGCCCTACCACGCCCTGCGCAATGTGGCAGGCCTGCCCGTGTCTACGCAGCAGCGTCTGGGGATGAGCCGCCCCCACACGCTACAGATGGTGGTGACGCGCCGCCTGCGAGGCCACTGTCTGCGTCTGAGGCCATGGCAGCCCGGCTCGGAAAAGACCCCGCGGAGGAGCGCCGCCGTCAAGAAGCCGCCGCCACCATCCGTGACGCGGAGCTGGCAAAGGAACTGCGACGAGACCGCATGCTGGCGGTGGTGGGCCCGCTGCTTGGCGCTGTTGCCTATTTCGTGGTGGCCGCCAACCCCGTCAGCCCTCTCACGATTCTCCATGCCCTGGCGGCATCCTCCCCAACGCCCGAGGTTGTTGCCGCGTCCGACCGCCCGACCGTGATGGAGTTCTTTGCCGACTGGTGTGGTGTGTGCCGCGAGGGCGCTGCTGGCCTGTCAGAGCTGGAATCTCGCTACGGGCCCGACGTCAACTTTGTGGTGGTGGACGCGTCAGACGAGGCCAACGCGGCGATGGTGGATGAGTGGGGTGTGGACGGCATCCCACGGCTGGTCTTGCTTGACCGCAAGGGGCAGGTTCTCACCAACTTTATCGGGAAAGTGCCGAAGGAGATTATTGCCGAGGACATCGTCGCCATGCTGGCGGGTAAGCCGCTTCCAAACAAGGGGCTTGATTTGGCCTCGGTGATAGGGGGCGCTGACGATTACTAGTATGCTCGAGACCTCGAGGTGGTGGAAGGGGTCATGTGGTGGGTCTGGGGAGCGGCTCAATGTGGAAGCTACTCCACTTGCGGGGAACTATTGGTTCTATTCCCGTTTGTGGTGGAGTTTCTCGCCCTACGAATCTATTTTGTCTCGACCACGGTGTGCTTCTCACCCTGCTATGGATTCGTATCTATAATATATTACGCACGAAGCGCCACCTCTGCTGCAAGCGCTTTAGCGGGTCCTGAGAAACGATGGAGACGTGCGCAGCAGAGGCCCAGGTGCTGCGGCATCACAGATGTGGTCGTGTGACAGGTGTTCCGGTTTCAAGCGCTGCCACGCATGCTCCTCACGCACAGCAAGTGTTTTGGTAAGGCACCCGGCCTGTACGCACAATGTCATTGGTGAACACGGATCGAAAAAACGCTAGAAGAAAAGAGGATGTCACCAGTGCACGCTCGTCCTTCTTCTCCTCGTCAGGGGGAGAAAGGGTGCGATTAGTTGTCAGAGGTGAGAGAGGGCGAGCGCGGCCAGCTAGCGGCCAGCCAGGCGACACACGAACAAGCACAGGCAGTCAAAAAGGCCCCCAGCAAGGCGCTTGTCTCACACATCATAAAAGAACACAGTCAAGGCAGCAAAGCACTGCAACTGGCGGCAACCACGAGCAGGGATACGGCACGGCGAGACGCCCAAGTCAATCCACGCCGCAGGGCCACGGCCATAGTCAACAGGGCTCGTATCTAGTCCATCGGTCAGACGATAGAGGGGCCCGCCCACGGCTGCTCCGCTCCATGTCTAGACCAACAGCGCTGAGCGAGGCGGCAGCCCCACCACTCGCACCACCAGCACCGGTGGGGCCGCCGTCGCCCACCCCTCCCGCCCAAAGACGTCGCGGTCAATGTAGTCGTCGTCCGCCTCCTCATCCTCAACTTCCTCGACGGCCGACTTTGAAGCGGCTATGGGGTGCCCGTGGCCATCACCACCGTCCGCTGGCAGCTCGTTTGCATCCGCGCTTCCCATGGTGGGAGTTCCACAGCAGGCAACGGCCCGCCTCCCGTCCCAGGCGGCACCATCCGCCGCCGCCTTGCCGCGTGCGGGTTCCACAAGGGTCTTGGCCGCCGCCTTGCCACCGTCGCAGCACCCGTCATCTATACCGTCCACAGCCGACTCGGCCGTCCTGCCGCAAGAGTCGCCATCCGCCGCAGCACCCCCCCCTGGCAGCCACCCAGTTGCTCCCATCGGTGGACTGCCCCCCGACGCAACGACCGCTGTCACTGCCGACCAATCAGCGCGACGCCGCCGTCGCGCAACGAGCGCAGCTACAATCACGTCCACGGCAGCGGCCACCACCTCAGCGGCCACAACTACCGCCGCGGCAGCGGCCACTAGCGCGGCGGCGGCGGCAGCCACCTCAAAACGTCCGCCCGGAAAAACGGCGGTGAGGATGTCGGCGAGCGCCGTAGGGGCGGCCAGGACGGCGGCGAGGGAGCGGCGGTGCCCACCCGCGGGAACGGGGGGGGGGGGGGCGTAGAAAGGGACGGGAGGAGGCGGAACCACACCCGCCCGAACCGCTCTCGCCCTCGACGCTGCGACAACCACCTGGCCGTGATAGTTGCCGCTCGAGGTGGCGGCGGCGATGGCGACGGTATGGAACGAAGGCTGGGTCCGCGCCGACAGGTCGCCAGCCCCGTGGGCGTCGGTGGCCCCCGGCATGGCCCCAGTGGGCGGCCACCCCCGCCCACCCGTTGTGTGCGCTCGCCCCACCACGGCGGCGGCGGCCACGTGCACGAGGCCGGCGGCCGCGACGGTGAGGGTGGTCAGCCGCCGAGGCCGACGGCGGCGGCGGCCGACCGCGCCGCGCGCGGTGCCGGGGTGGGGGGGAGCGCCCGCACCGGCCGCGTGCGCCACCGCCACAGCCGCCGTCCGGCGCCCGCACACCATGATGCCCCCCCTTTCCTCGGGCTGGGCTCCACAGTCAGCCAGGGACCCCTTCCCACCTAGAGGGTGGGCGCTCAGGAGGGCCGAACGATCGGTGTCGTCAAAAGAAACACCAGGCACCCGGCTTCGCTTGACGCTGCCGAGACCCACCACGTCGGCGGGTGCAGAAGGCAGCCAGGGGGGTCGGGACGGCACTCAAGGCGGCAGCGAGGCACACGGAGACCCGCAGCGCCAGAGAAGTAACTGGCAGCTCGCTCAGTCCACCGCGAGGGCGCGGCAGGGACTCGCGGGGCCGCACTTAAAACGCCCCCCTACGCCCCCGAGGCCGCCCGGCGGGCGGGCGGGTGATCAACTGGGCGGGTGCCAGCCCAGCAACTGGGCCGCCGCGCCAACAGGGGTGCCGTACCGGCCGCGGCCTGCGCGGTTTGCCCACGACCCCCACGGGCAGCGTGCCAAGCCGAATGCCTCACCCCCACCGCTACAACCATCCGCCCTGTTCATGGCCCAGGTGGGAGAGGTGAGCAGCCGCGCAATCGCCCCTCCCCGCCCCCCCCTCCCCCGTGGGGACCACCCTCCTCCTGCTGCCTCCGACTGGGGAGGCTGACCGCCTGATCCCGGCGGTGCGTCCGCACCAGCCACCACCCAGCTCTGCTGCCTGGTCGAGCCATAGCGCTCCCCCGGGGCGGGGCTCAATCCCCCCGAGTCCGAGAGGTCGTTCCCCCTCACCCACTCCTCTCGCCCCCCCCCCCCCTCCCACACCACCCATCATCTCTCCCTCCGCGGCGGCCCCCGCCGTCGAGAGGCGGTTACGACGCACGCGCCGGCGGCAGAAGACAACCCGCCGCCACACCACCGTCGCCGAGGCCACCCGCAAAGGGAAACAACCCCGCAGGCAAGCCTCGCAATAAACGCGGTCGGCGGGTCTCCTCACGGGGAGGGGATGGGGGGAGGAGACAAACAGCGCGCCCAGCTTGTGTTCTCACGGGCGGCCCCCGCCTTGGTGCCCCGCGAGCAGTCGCGGCCGACGGGCCGGGGAGCAGCGGATGACGTCACCAGCCGGGTGTCCCTCCCGCCGCCGGATGGCAAGCGGGCAGCTATTGCTCGTCGGGCCGGCACGGCCGCAGCGTCCAAGTTTCCCTGCTGAGCGCCGGGCACCGCCGGCCGGTGGTAGCTCGATAGTGGCCTCGAGGGAGCAGCTCAGGGTGAAAGGAGAGGAACGGGAGGGGGGGAGGGGTTGAGAGCGGCAGGTGGCACCTCTCCTGCCGGCCACGCCACCATCACGACCGCCATCGCGACAACCCTGTCGGGGCAGCCCTCCCGAATGACAGAGCCAAGGGGAGGCATCCGCAGAGGCCCTACACGCACCGACACCGCGAGCCACCGCTGTGGCCATGCGTGGGCGTCTCACGGCCACACCTCGTGGCGTGCCGTCGGCTCAAGCAGGCAGCCCGGTGGGGGGCGGCGCCGCGGCGGGCAGCCGCCACGTTGGCCGCGGCCGGCGCCGCCGCGCGGATACATACATACATAGTTCGACGGGGAGCGCCGCGACCACGGCAGAGCGGGCTCGATACATAAGGGGCGCCGACGATCACCGTCCTCCCATAGTGGAAGACCACGTGGACGCCGGTGGTCGCTGCCGCGCCCACGGGCGTCCTGCACGATCGATGGTCCGAGGCGGGGAAAGGCGGTAGAGGTGGATCGGATCACTTCGCCGCGCCCCAAGAAGAGAGGTTTTCCAAGCATGCTCATGAGCTGCCTCGTATGGTAAGTACGAGGCTCCCGACGCAGCACAAATAACAAATGCCAGGATGGTAAATACAAAAGTGGTGTGCCGTGCCCCATGTACAGTACATATGAGCTCTAAAGAAACTCTGTTTTTTTGTGAAAGGCTGTACTGTACACGAAAAGTCAATATTGATCGCCTATTCTGGCCGTGACCTCCGTCTTCGCGTGGTTGTGGACCAGTCTGTGACTTCACGGCTGCCTTCTCTGTCCGTTCGAGTCTGTGACTTCACTGTCTTCTCTGTCCGTTCGACTTGGTGCCTTGCCCTGCCGCTGCTCGCCGCGAGGCCCGTTTACTGGACACTCGACGTCTGGCCTTGTGTCGCTCTCCCAGTGCCATGACGTGCTGGTCCATGGCGTTCTCGACTGCCATCCCACTGACCCGCGGGGCTCTCGCGGTACGCTCTATGCCTCTATGGATGGGGACGGTGGGCGGTGCAGGCTTAGTGCGGCTGGCGGCAGGTGGGAGCTTGTGCTATTTCTGTGTACTTGTCTTGTGTTTTTTTACTTGCACGGCCTGCGTTTCCGTCGCTCACCCTTTCTCTGCCTGCTCTGCAATACCTTCCACCCGTGTTGTCCCCTGTTTCCGTCCTTGCTCTTTTGTGTATGGGTGCACGCGCTCCCCCTTTCGCCCCAAGCAGAGGCATGCGGCTCTTGTCACACCCCGCTCTGCGGCGCGCTCGCGGGCCGCCGCCCCGGCCCGGGTGGTCATCCGCGCCATCAACATCCAGCCGCCATCTCCGCCGCCCACTGGGGGGGAGGGGGGGGACACAGTCGTCTCGACGGTGGAGCGGAAAATCAAGGAAGTGCGTTGGATGGCGCCGTCAGCTTGTGTGGGCGGGGTGCGCGTTCATGCCAACTAGTGCCGCAGCCGTCGCGAGTCGCTCGTGACTCATTACGGTCGTCGCCTGGTCTCCTGGTCGCCCGGTTCTCTGCACTGGGCGGTGCTAGTGGTGTTGCCCCCGCACGCTGTGTCCGTGCCGCCTTTCTTTGCTGTCTTTCTGCTGACACACTCGCCATTGCTGTTGTATCTTGCTGCTCGCTGGATTGTTGGGTACGGCTTGTCTGGCTGGCGTTCTTCAGGCTGTCAACCCCACGGCGTTGATCGTGACGCCCTCCTATGGGGACCCCAACGGCTCCCACGTGACGTGCGTTCTTTGGTTGTAGTTTTCTTGGTCGCGTGTTGCCCAGTACTACTCGCTGTTGCGGGTGTGCTCTCGGTCGTTGCAAGTCTCTGTACCTCGTCACGAGCGTTTTCCGTCTGCCAACAGTCTCGCTTGTTGGGTGCCCTCCTTTCCATTCCACCACTGCCACCGCCGCTGGCTTTTCTCTGTTAGCTAACCTGTCCATCCATGATGTGTTCTCTTTGTTGGGTTGCTCTTTCTTTCCACGCCTGGTCGTACCGCGCCCCGCAGCATTAAGGTCGTATCGGAAATGTTTGAGGGTCTCAACGTGGTCAAGCGCCACAAGCTGGTGTACGGTGCCATCTGGGAGGAGCTCAGCGGGCCCATCCACGCGGTGGACCAGCTGGTCACGCAAACCCCCGCAGAGGCGGGCGGCAAGTAGTGCAGCGGGAGGGTGGTTAGCGCTTGGGGAGAAAAGGAGACCTTTTTTGTCGTGTGGGAAGAATGCCGTAGGTAGGCATGCCTCTACAATGCGTGTGGCCCATGCGGCGCGCTATGCCCACGCATCAAACAAGCGCCACGTCCACAGGAGACCCACGCCCCCCGCCGGTGCGGGGGAGGGGGGGAGGCCGCCGGACGGCCGCCACCGCCGCAGCGGTCGCCGCCAGCCGTCAGTGGGGCCAGTACGCGGACCGCCTCGCCCGGGATGGGCACCGCGGCGGCGGTGGATGCGGAGGCCAGGGCGGCGGCCAGTGGCGCCCCGCCGCCGCCCGCCATCGAGCCGGCGGCGGAGGCGGGGCCGGCGGCGATGGCGGCGGCGGCGGCGAAGGCGTCCCCTCTCCTGTAGCTTCCGCCGCGACGGGCGGGGCAACCGCGTCGGTGAGGACCGCCGTCGCGAGGGACCCGCCGTTGCCGCCGCCTCTACCACCGCCGCCGCCACCGTCGCCATCGTCGCCGCTGCTGCCCCCCCCCCCCGGCCGCTGCCAACCTGCAGTGGCGGGGGGTGGGGGGGGGGGGTGCGGCAGCGGCTGCACCGGCGACGTGGCCACCGGTGCTGCCCCGATAGGCCACACCGTGTGTCTTGCTCTCCCCAGCGACTGTGACCGGACCTTACTTTTCTCCCCGCTGCGCCCCCGGACACATCACCTCATTCACGCCCACCCCCTCGCAGTAGTCCACCCCAAAGTCCTGCCACGCGACGCCCCCCCCCCACCGCACGTCCACACTCACCGAGCTGGGCGGCGCCCCCCCCCCCGCAAGGCGCAGTAGCTGCACCACCCGCCCGAGATTGGACGAGCCGCTGCCCACAAAGCCGACGCCGCCGACCAGGAGGGTCACGTCTGCCCACAGGGCCGCCACCGCCGCCGCGGTGGTCGCCCACGGCGCCGCGTTGAGCGTCGCCTGCTTGTGCCCCCCCCCCGACGCGACCGACACGACGGTCATGGCCGGGAGGAGGGCAGCGAGCGCCGCCGCCGCCGCCGCGTCGTCAGACGCCACGTACACGTGGGTGACCGGCACCGCCCGGCGGGGTTCCACCACCCCCGGCCCACCGGCGGCGGCGGCGGTGGCGGCGGCGGCCAGGACAGACACTGCCCGCGCATAGGCGGTGAGGGGCACCGGCGGCACCTCGGTCGCCTTGTCCCCGCGACGGAGGTGCACGCCAATGTAGCGGCCGCCGTGCAGGCGGCGGCGCGCATGCGCCGACGCCGCGTCGACGGCCGCCGCAAAGGCGGGCGTCGGGCGGGTGAGGGCGGCCAGCGCGGCGCCCGCGGCGGCCATCCCACGGTCGCCGCTCGCGGCGACGAGCGTCGCCGCCGCCGCCCGCTGGTCCGCGTCGGTCGCCACGGTGACGCACGCGACGTCCCCGGCGTCTGCGGCGAGCACACTCAGCGGCACGCACGCCGACACGTTGAATGCTGCGGCGGCGGCGGCCGCCGCCTTCGCCGCAGAGGCCGCCCCGGCCGCCGCGGACGGTGCGCCGGCCGCCCCACCCGCCCCACCCCCGTGACCGCCGCCGTGGCCGCCGCCACCACCGCCGGCGCCAACGGCGGCCGCCGCGACAGGCGCGCCAACGGCCAGCGGCAGCACCCCCCCGACACCCCCCACACAGGTCCCCACCGGGGGCAGAAAGTAGCAGTCCCACCCACGGTACAGCCCGCACCCATAGTTCCACCACCGGGCGGGGGCGGCGACCAGCACCGCCGACCGGGACGCCGCCACTGACGCGGCCGCGGCGCGGCGGAGGAGCTGCGCGCCAAAGCCGTTGAATTTGGCCTCCACCGTCACCACCAGACGGCCGCACGCGGGGGGGCGCGGCGGCGGCCACCGCGGCGGCGGGCCACCGGCAGACGACGCCGCGTGGCCGCCTCCCCCAGTGGCCACCGCCGCCACCTCTGACGCCGCCGCTGCCGCCGCCGCCGCCGCCGCCGCACCCACCGCTCCAAGGCGGGCGCGCGCCGCCTCCCCGTGGCGGCGCAGCAGGTGGCCGCCGCCATCGACGCCGCCGCCACCGCCGCCGCCGCCGCTGCCGCCGCCGCGGTCGCCGCGGCCACCCCGTGTGGCCAGCCACAAGACAGCGAGCGTCACGGCAGCGACGGCCACACAGACGACTGCCCAGTGGCGGCGGCGGCGGCGCCCGCCACCGCCGCGGCCGCCGCGGCCTCCGTGCCAGACGGAGTGGGGGAGGGGGGGGCCTGCCGGCGCCGCAAACGCCCGCCAAAGGGACCGCCGCCATTGGCGGAGGAGGGGGCGACGGGGGGGGGGCATGAGCGATGGCGGAGGGAGAGTGGGGGGGGGGGGGAAGGCAAACGCAAAGCGTAGGGGGGGGGGGGGGGGAGGGGGGGGAAGGGGGTACAGCCGAGGGTGACTGCAGACGTCAGCTGGCGAACGGCACCGCGCTGCCAAGCAGCTGCCACCAGAACGGCTTCCCGCGTGGTAGGCGCTGAATTCAGGTTTCGTAAAGGAAACAAGAGATCGACGCGCGTTTGCTTGAAAATCCGCCCCGCGAGACGCGACTCTCGCCACACCGTCCCCGTTCTTCATGTCAAGTGCTCTCTCTTTGTCGATGGCACCCTCACTTGAGGTGGGAGCTCTCGTAGCTGGCCTTCAGTAGGCGACGGCGGTGGCGGCAGGGGCATCGGCCCTGGCGGCTGTCATCGGAGGATGGCGGCCGTACATGCGGGAAGGGAAGGGGGCGGCCGCTGCATGCGGCGCCCAGCCGTGGTACAGTGGGGGGGGGGGAGGACGAGAGCTAATGGGGCATTGGGCCGTGGGGCGATGCAGTGGGTCGGCCGTCGGTGTTCATGGCCCCTCGCCCTCCCCCCGGTACATCCATTCGAAAGTACGCCATGCTTCCCCCCCCTGCACTTTGTAGTGCCATCGGCTGGACGCTCTCTCCTACGTCAGCCACGACGGCAAGAACAGACAAAGCATTCCGCGCAGGGTCATCACAGGGAAGGGGTGGTCATCTTGCCACGCCCTCTCCCCCCCCCCCACTCCCTCTACTACGCCCGCACCCGCCGCAGGTCCCGCGCCAGCGTCGGCATCCGCACAAGGACGCTCCACAGGTCAAGCCGCACGAGCACCACCGCCCACCCCTCCCGGGCCGCCCAGTCGGCGGCGGCCGCCCACACCACCACCGCGTTGTGGCCGGGCGCCCACGCGACGGCGGTCGACAGCGCAAAGCGGTCGCCGGCACGCGGCGCCGCCCCCGCCGCCGCCGCCTCCCCGCCGCCCGCCCCCAACACCAGACCGCGGAGGCCCGCCGCGCCCGCGGGCGACCGCATCACCGCGTTCACGTCCGCGCGGTCGCGCACCCACAGGGCGCCAACGGCGGGCGCGGCGGGCTCCCCGCCGAGCAGCCGCACCGTGTCGGTCGGCAGCGGCCGCAGCGGCGACGCGGCCGCAACGACCGCCGCCCAACCCGCGTGGCTGCCGCTGCCGCTGCCGCCGCTGCTGCCGCCGCCGCCGCCCGCACGGGCGGCCGCGTCGACCGTCGGCGGCGGCGGCGACGACAGGCCCGCCACCGCCACGCGGAGGTCCATCGCGAGGAGCCGCGGGTCAATCGCGTCGCAGCCGGCCGCGTCGCCGTCGTCGTCGCCGTCACCGTTGGCCGCAGCGGCGGCGCGACGCGCTGGGGGGGGCGCCGCCAAGAGGGCATCGACGGTGGCGCCCACCCAGCCTGGCGGCAACGCCGCGACGGTGGCAAACCGGGCGGCGGCCGCCGCCCAGACGGCCAGCGTTGGCGCACACCCCCCCGCCGCGGCCGACGGGTTGGCCACCACCACGGGCGGCGCGGCGAGGCGGGCGGCGAGGCGGCCCAGCCAGCGGCGGGGGGCGAGCGCGTCCCAAGCGTCGGCGGGTAGCGGCGTTGCGCGCGGTGGCAGCACCGCAAACCGCAGCGCCGTCGCGTCGGCGACGGCGTCGAGGCCAGTGGCGGGGGGGAGCAGCAGTGCCACGCCCAGGCTGCCAGGCAGCTGCGCGGGGCGCCGCAGCGTTGCCGCTGCGATCGCCGCCGCGGCGGGGGGGGCGCCCCGCAGGCGGCACACCACCAGCAGCGGCATTGACGACGGCGGCGCGGGGGGGGGCCCGGCCGCCGCGTCCTCACTGGCGGCACCGTCGGGGGCAGCAGCCGTGTCGGCGGCGGCAGCCGCGGTGGCCCCTGCAGGGGGCTCCACCAGCAGGCCGGGCGCGGCAACGAGCAGTGGCAACAGGCCGACCACCGCCGCCGTGGCGGCGCCCACCCACACCACATCAAAGCGGCGCGGGGGAGGCGGCGGCGGCGACGGCGGCGGCGGCGGCGCGCCCGCCCTGCCGGACGCCGCAGCGGCGGCGGCGGCGGCCGCGACGGCGGCGCCCTCGTCGCCCTCCCCAAACAGCGGGGCCGTGCGGAACGCGATCGCCACCCGCGGCGGGACGGCGGCCAGGGCGGCGGCGGCCGGCGCGAGCCACGCCGCCACCCGGTCGGCCGCCGACGGCGCCCGCCGGTCGTCACCACCGTCACCGCCGTTGGCGGTGGCGGCGGCGGCGGGCGGCGCCAGCCCCGCGGCGAGCGCAACGGGGTTGACCCGCCCGAGGGCGCCCGCCTCGCGGAACAGGGCGGCGTCGTAGAGCGTCGGGTTGACCGCCCAGCCGTCCCAGCCGCCCGCGGCGTCGACGCTACCGCCGTCGGCACCAGCTTCGGCGGCCGCCGCGGCGGCCGCCGCCGTCGGCGGCAGCGTCACGCCGCCCGCCACAAACGCGGCCGCGTCGGCGGCCATGCCCGGCGGGGCGGCGGCTGGGGCGGGCGCCTCGGCGGCGGCGGCACCCCCCCCCCCCACCGCAACGGGCGGGACGGCGGGGGCGTCCCCGCCCCCCTGCCCCCCTGCCGCCGAGCCGCCCACCGCCCCCGGCGGCGCCAGCAGCGACGCCCGCAGCGTCGCACGGATGGTGGCGGCCGACAGGCCGTCCACCTGCTCCGCCGTCGGCAGCGACCCGTCGGGCCGACGCATCCCCGCCGCCGCGGCGCGGAGGTCCGCCTCGCTCAGCGCGTCGAGGGCGGTGAGCATCGCGGCGGTGGCGGGCGCCGCGGGGTCCGCCCCCGCCAGTGGCACCGGCGCGGGGGGCGGGGCGGGGGTGGGGGGGGCGCCACTCGGGGGGGCCCCCGCCCCCGCCGCCGCCGCCGGCCGCGGGGGCGCCCACCCCGCCGCCGCGGACGCGCGGAGGATGGCTCGCCGGGCGGCGGGCCAGGGCATGGCCAGTGCCCGCCAGCGGCGCCACACGGCCGCCACGGCGGCCGCCGCGGCCGCCGACTCTGGCCGCAGCGTCGGGTGGCCAAAGTCCGCCTCCCCCCCTGCGGCGGCGGCGGCGGCAGCGGCGGCGAGGCCGTCGAGGAGGGTGTGGAGGCGCGCCAGCTGAGAGGGCAGCAGGTTGGCCCCCGCGTAGAGGGCGGTCGCAAACGCCGCCGCGTCGGTCGCGGCGGCGGCGGCGGCAGCGTCTGCCCCTCCCGACGCGGCGGCGGCGGCGGCGGCGCCCGCATCCGCCAGCGCCCGCAGCAGCACCACCGCGCGCGCCACGGCGGTGGCGCTCGCATCCTGATACGTGATGTGGAGGGGCGGCCGCGAGGCGCCCCCCCCCCCCCCCCCCCCCCCCCCCACCGCGTCACAACGGCCGCCTACCCCCCGCAGCGTCTCCACCACATCCCGCGGGTCCGCGCCGGCAGCAGCCAGGAGCACCGCCCGCGGCGGGACACCCGCCGCCGTCGCCGTCGCGGCCACCACATCCACCGGCGCCGCCGCGTGGCGCACCGGCACGTAGGGGGCGGGCGTCTCTACGGGTGCCGACCGGAGCCGCGGCGGCCGCCCGGGGGGCGCCGCGGCGGCAGCGGCGGCGCCCTCGCCGACGCCGTCGCCGTCGCAGCCCACCACCGGCTGGCGTGCCGCCCACGCCGCAGCGCGAGCGAGGGTGGCCATCTCACACGGCGGCACTGGCAGCCGCCCGCCGCCCGTCGGTGTTGCGGCAAGGACCACGCCACCGCCGCCACCTCCGTCACCGTCGCCGTCGCTGTTGGCGGGGGCGTCGCCGAGGACGTGGCCCGCCTCGGCGGGGCGGCCGGCGTAAAAGTGGGCGCGGCCGGCGCGGAGGCGGAGCTTGGCGGCCAGCGCGGCGGGGGGCCGGTCGGCCAGCCCCGCCGCCGCGTCGGCGGCGGCGCCGTCATAGTCACCCAGCGCCAGGCGGGCGGCCGCCCGGTTGGCATACAGGACCGCCCGGGGGGTGGCCCCCGCCGTTGGCGTGGCGGGGGTGGGGGTGGGGGTGGGGGTGGCGGGGGGGGGGGGGGCGCCCCCGCGCCATTGCCGTCGCCGCCAGGTGCGGGGGGCGCAGCCGCGCCGGTGGGGACACCTGCCGCCGCCGCCACCGCCGCCGCCGCCGCCGCCGCCACCGCGGTGGGCGGCGACGGCGGCGGCGGCAGCGCCGTCAGGGCGGCCGTGTAGGCGGCGGCGGCGGCGGCGGCGCGGCCGGCGGCGTAGGCGGCGTTGCCCGCCGCCTTGGCCGCCGCCGCCGCGTCGTCGTCCGTGGGCGGGGGGGGAGCGGCCATGGCGGCCACCGCCGGCGGGACGCGACTGGGGACCCAAACGAGGGGAATGGGCGTGGGGGAGGGTACGGGGAGGGGGGGCGATGGGCCGGGGAGGGGGGGGGGGACGTGCCTTTGCGAGTGCTAGCGCCGTGGCCGCCGCGGATCACCGGTCCCGGCGACGGCCATCGATGATCGCCGCGGGATGATCCCCGCAGCTCCCTGGCCACACACGCGCGTGCGAGGACAGACAACAAAGAGAAGCAAAAAAAACAAAAAAAAAAAAAGGCTGTGGTGTGTGTCAAAAAAAAAGAGGAGACGGCCCCCCGCCCCAGCGGCGTGACTCCCTCCCCACCTCCCCCCCTCGGCCGCCGGGGTACAGAGACGGCGAGCGCTCCCAGACGCGGGGCGCCCGCCCAGCGCAGCGGGACGTACCGTCGGCACGCCGCCCGGCGCCGGGGGGGAGACGCGGGCGGCGCGGGGGGGCCGCGCGCCCCCCTCAGCCGGCCTGCCCGTGCCCCGGCAGCGGCGCCGGGGGCGACGGTGGGGGCGACGGCGGCCGCGGCGGCCGCGCCGCCTTGGCCGGCGGCCCCGGCTGCTGCCGCCGGGGGGGGGGGGTGGCGGCGGCGGCGGCGGCGGCGGCGGCGGCGCGGGGGGGGGTGCCCCCCGGCGGGGGGCCGGCGGGCACCTTGCGTGGCCGCCCGGGCCGCCGGCGGGGGGGGGTGAGGGGGGCGGCCGCCGCCGCTGTCGCCGCACCGTCGGCCGCCGGCGGCGCCGGCGGCGGGGGCGGTGGCGGCGGTGGCGGCTGGGACGGCAGGGGCGGCAGCGGTGGCAGAGGGGGCGGTGGGGGTAACGGCCGCGGCGGCCCGTAGACGAGGTTCACCATGCGCGGCGGCCATCCCGGCCGCTGGTGGACGGGCGCAGCCGCCGCCTTTGC
This sequence comes from Pyropia yezoensis, assembly GCA_009829735.1. Lineage (NCBI taxonomy): Eukaryota > Rhodophyta > Bangiophyceae > Bangiales > Bangiaceae > Pyropia > Pyropia yezoensis. The sequence goes on from CM020620.1 coordinate 21,092,939, forward strand.
CAACGCTGCTGCTGCCGCAGCCGCCGCCGTTCTGGCCGTGGCGGAGCTGCCGGCCGCCCCTGGAGCCGCCGCAGGTGGTGTCTGCGGCTGCTTCGGCAGTGGGCGGCTGGCAGGCGGGGCGGCCGCCGCTGCCGGTACCGCGGCGGCGACGGCGGCAGCCGCGTTGCCCGCCACGCCAGACGGCGGGGGCGGCGGCGGCGGCGGCGGCGACACCGCGGCGGCCGCCGCCACTGCCGCATCTTCGGTGGGCACCTTGCGTGGGCGGCCCCGCCGCCGCGGGGTCACGGCGGGCGACGCGGCCGCCGCGGCGGTTGCCGCGGGCGCGGCTGCGGGGACGGCGGCGGCGGTAGCCGCCTCGGCGGGTGGAGAGGACGGCGGCCGCGGCGGCGCCACGGCGGCGGCCGCCTTGCGCGGCGGCCGCCCTCTGCCACGGCGCGCGGGCAACACGGCAGCCGCGGCCGTTGTGGCGGGCGCCTCGGGGGCGCCGGCCACCGTCGGCGCGGCGGCCGGGCTGGCCCCCGCCGCCGGCGCCGGCGCCACTGCCAACGGCGGCACGTTGACGGGCGGCGTTTTGCGTGGCCGCCCGGGCCGCCGGCGAACGGGCGTCGCGGTCGCCCCAGCCGGTGCCGCGGTGGCTGTGACCGCCGCCGCCGCCGCCGCCGCCGGCGACGCCAGTGCCGCCGTTGGGGGCTGGGACGGCGAGACGGTAGCCGGTGCGACGGCGCTGCGGGGCGCCAATGCCGGTGAGGACGGAGGCGGCGCGCCGCCCCGCGGGCGCTTGCGCGGCCGCCGCACAGACCGGGGCGTCGACGGAGATAGCGGCCGCTTGCGCGGCTGCCCTGCCGACCGCCGCGGCGGGGACGGCGGCGGCGGCGGGGACGGCGGCCGCCGCCGCTGTCGCACCGCCGGCCGCCGCGGCGGTGACGGCGGCGGCGGGGGTGAGGTCGGTGGCGGCGGCGGCGGCTGCGAGGGCGGCGGCGGTGACGGCGGGCGCTTGCGCGGCCGCCCCCTCGGCCGCCGCTGCGGCGCTGGCGGCGACGGCAGCAGAGGCGGCAGCAGAGGAGACGACGGCGGCAAGGGCGGTGGCGCTGGCGGCGCCGTGGGCAGCGACGACGAGGACGTCGGCGGCAGCGGTTGTGGGGCCGGCGATCGAGCCGATGGCGACAAACTGCTGCGACGCCGTGGCCGCAGCTGCCTGGAAGACCGCCGGGAGGGGGGGACGGCGGCGGCGGCGGCGGCGGCGGCGGCGGCGGCGGCGGCGGCGGCGGCGGCGGCGGGCGCGGCCGCTGCCGCCGGCGGCGCGCCCCGCGGGGCCCCGAGGGGGTGCTTTCGCGGCCGCCCCCTCGGCCGGCGGGCGGGGGGCGTGGCGGCGGCGGCGGCGGCGGCGGGAGCGGCCGCCGGGCCGGAGCTGCCTGCCATCACCGACGCTGGCGGCGACGGCGACGGCTCCACCTTGAGCCGCGCCCCCGGCCGCCCCGCATGCCGACGGCCGGGACCGCCGGCCGCGGCGGCGGCCGCGGCGCCTTCCCCCGCAGCGGTGGATGGCCGTGACGGCGGGGGTGCTGCTGGCGCGGCGAATGGCAGCGGCGGCGGCGACGGCGGCGGCTCCACCTTGAGCCGCTTGGGCGGGCCCCCGCCTGGCCGTCTGGCCGCCGCCGCCACCGCCGCCCCCGCCCCCAGCGGACCGCCCCCCACCGACGGCGGCGGCGGCCACTCGCCGCGCGGTCGCTTGCGCAGCCGCAGCTCAGGTCGGCGCGCGGTGCGGGTGGCGGCAAAGGCCACCGCCGCCGCCCCCGACGGCCCTCCCGCTGTTGCTGCGGTCGCGTCAGCATCCCGGGCCCCCCCCTCCCCCCTCCCAGAGACGGCGGCGACGGCGGTATGCTGCAAGCGCCTGTGCAAGCGAGCGGCAGCCGCAGCGCCGCGCGCGGAGGGCACCATCGCCGAACGGGCGGCCCGGAGGCGCCCATCGGCCTCCAGGCGGCGGTAGGCGCGGCTCATGGCCGCCGCCGGCGTAACACGATACGCGGGCGCCATGGCCGCGGCGACGGCGCGCCAGGCGCCCCACCCCTTGGCGTTAACCGCGTGGATCAGCGCCTCGCTTGCGGCCACGTCCCACCGGCGGATGGAGGAGGCACCGGCCGCCAGCGTCGCGTCGGTGTCGGCGTCCGCGTCGGCCCCGGCGTCGGCGTCGGCGGCGGCGGCGGCGGCGGCACCCCCCCCGACGCCCGGCGCTGCACTGCCCTTACCTCTGCCGCGGCGGCCGCTGCCACCGTCGTTGCCGGTGGCGCCAGTGTCGCCGCCAGTGCCGCCCGCACGCGGCGCGGCGCCGGGGTTCACCGCGCCCACGCGGTGGCGCGCCGCCGTTGTCGCTTCCGCCGCCGCTGCCGCGGCGCGCAGTCGCTTTGCGCGCCGCCGCGGGCGGCCGCCCAAAGCCCGTGGCAACGACGCCGCCGCCCCCTCTGCTGCTGCTGCCGACTCCGTGGCCTCTGTCGCATTAGCGGCGGCGGCGGCGGCGGCGGCGGCGGCGGCGGCGGCGGCGGCGCCCGCCGCCCCCCCCCTCCCCCGCAGGTGCCTCGACGGCAGGGGCCCCATCCGCCGCAGACCCGTCGGCTGCAGCACCGCCGCGGCGGTCGCGTCTGACGCGACCAGCCGGGCGGCCGCACACTTGGCGCCCTTGGCGGTCCGGCCGGGGAGGGCGGCGGCGAGGACGTCCCAGCCCGCCCACCCGTAGATGGCCATATGAGCGACCGCCGCCGCCTTTTCCACCGCCGACCACCTCTGACCGTCGCCCGGGGCGAGGGGGCGCCCGCCAGACGACGCCACGCCCGCAAGGATGCCGCCGCCGCCACCACCACCACCGCCGCCGCCGCCGCCGCCGCCGCCGCCGCCGCCTTCGCCGCCGTCGCCGGCACGCCCGCCACGCTCGCCGTCCGTGTCGACGGCGGCGATGGCTTCCGCGGCGGCAGCATCCCCCCCTCGCCCCCCCCCCCCCCCCCCCCCCAACCCCGGCGGGGGAGGGACGCGGAGCTCCCCCTTCCCCTCCGTGGGCCCCGCGTCGGGCGCCGCCGCCAGCTGCCGCACCCGCCCGTCGGCGCGCCACAGGCGCCCCGCCGCGGCGGCTACGTCTGCCACTGACCGGCGGCGGGAGAGGCCCGCCGCGACCGCCTGCCAGTGGCCCCACCCGCCGGCGGCGCAGAGGAGCGCCCGCAGCTCTGCCCAGTCCTCGGGCGTCCAAACGCCCTCCACCGCGGCAGGCCGGGGGGGGGGGGCTCCCCCACTGCAATCGCCCTTGGCATCGTCCCCGCCACCGCCACCGCCACCGCCACCACTATCGCCACCAAAGTCGCCACCGCCACCTCCACCGCTATCACCACCTCCACCGCCACCGCCACCGCCACCGCCACCGCCCAATCTATCGCGCGCTGGTCGCCCGCCGCTGCCAGCCGCGCCTACCCCCCCGGTGCCGTCCGCCGCGTCCCCGTCCCCACCGCCACCGTCGTACCCTTCCCCACCACCGCCATCGACGCCAGGGCTGTTGACGCTGACGTCAGCAAGCCAGCCCGGCGGGATGATGGGCACGGCTGCCGCCGCCGCCGCCGCGTCCGCGGGAGCCCCGCCCCCCCCCACCTCACCCGGCCGCCGCAGGCCCACCACCACGCACGAGCGGGTGGTGAAGAGGACGGGCCCAACCGACCAGCCGTCGGGGGGTGCCCCCAGCGGGGCGGCCGCTGGGGGGGCGGCCGCTGGGGGGGCCGCCAGCAACGTCGCCACCGCTGCTGCCGCTACCCCTCGGGGCGGCCTCTGGGGGTGGGGCGGCCCCCCCGCGGCCAGGAGGGGGAACATGGGCCGCAAGCGGGCGGGCAAGCGGGGCGTGAGGTAGGGGAAAGGAAAGGCGGGGGAGAACGGGGGGGGGAGAAAGGGGGGGAGGGTGGGACCGGCGCTGGCTGCGCGGCTGGCGTGGCAGCAGGCGAGAAGGCGGGGGGGAGATGGAAGGGGGAAGGGTGAGCGAAGGGGGACGTCGGGATGGCAGAAAGCCGAGGCACGGTAGGTAGGCTGAGGTTCCCAGCGGGGTTAGAGGCGGTGGCCCCGAGGGAGCAAGACGTGCTCAGTGCGCACGTGCGGGTGGGAGGTGGGCGGGAGGAGGACGACCCCATGCCAAAGCAATTTTCCTCCCTTTGCCTCCAAGCTATGGCCGGTAACTGGCATCCGGCCCGCGCGCCGAGGGGCGGAATTGCGGCTGGCGATTTGTGGCGGGGCAACCAGGGGGTGCTTGTCGCGTGCTTGCCCGCCGCCGAGCCGCTTGGCGGCTGCGTCGGCGCAACGGTCGACCCTGGCGGTTTTGCCTGGCGCACCCCTCCTGCCTGGGGACGCCGGACGCTACTGGGAGCGGCTCCCGCCACCGGCGGCCGCGAGGACGCCCAGTGGGGCGCCCGCAGCTGGGTCTACCGCCTGGGTGGTGGTCGGCGCGGTATCCCGCTGCCCCCTCCCGCCGCCCCGCCCGTCGTCGAGGCCGCCCCTGCCTACTTGACGGCGGCCGCCGCGGGTACCCGAGCCCCTCGGTGCTCGGCAGCGTCCGTCGGCTTGCCCCGCGCCCCTGACCTCCCCGCTCTTTGGTGTCGCGCAGCCGGTCGGGCGTCCCTTTCGGCTTGGTGGGCCTTGTAGAAGCCCCCTGCTTTGCATTGTTTCTAGATAGCATCTCGTTTCCCATGTTAGATAAACGTCTACGTTATTTGGCACCCCCGACCTCCCCAGCTAGGGCTCGAGCGCGCGCGCAGAGGGGAGGAGTCGTTCGGAATTCGACCCGCAGGATGTTGAACAGCTGTTCCATTTGAGCTCACGCTGTCTCAGAGATCTATTCGTGGAGCCAGCGGTGCACGTGGCAATCGGTTTTGCGCGTCGCGTTCTGTCCAATCGAAAAAGAACCTTTCTGGCATGAAAACAAAGTCAAGCATAGGCATGAACACTTTGAACACCTCGATACTCCATACCTGCGTCACCGACGAGCTCGCGTCGTTCCACAGCTGCTCGTGCCTGGCCCTGCGATGGGAAGAGTACCCATGTCGCCCTCTGCAAGTGAGTACCCATGCGGTCTCCAGTTGTGCCGGCGGTGGCGGCGGCAGCGCCATGGGGCTTGTGGCCACCCTGCCTGCCATGGCAGCGGCCGCCGCGAACGCGTGGGCTGGTCGCCGCGACGGGGACCCAGGTGTGCGGCAGTCTTTGTGACTGCAATCTCATTCAGTGCTTTGGTACCCTTCTGTCTGGTTTCCCGCAACCCTCCCATCACAGACCGCGTGGGCTGAGCAGGAAGCATACTCCCCGCCCGCTCGGGAGACGGCACGCCCACTCAACACAGCGCATCAGCCATCCAACGACCCGTTGGCGTGCTGTTCGCGAATGCGCGTGGGCAAAGCAGGACGCGCGCCACTGCGCGGTGCGTGGCGTAGGACGCCCGGCGGCTTGAGCGAAAACGCGCCACTAGTGGACGCTTTGCCGAACGGGAAGGCCCCCATGCGCTCTCGCTCTGCTGTTTTCCTCCTTTCCTTTCCCCCTTTTACTTTGGGTGGCAACGCCAGCGTGGCCAGCCGACAATGCAGTGGTCGGGCTCGCGGCAGCGCCCTTAGCCTGTGGGTGCAAGAGCCAACGCAGGGCTCCCCATTTCGCTTGCCTGCTTGAAACAATCGGAGACCTTCTGGCAGCGTCCGGCGTCGCTGCGGCGCCCCACAGGCCCCCACCGCCAAAGGCGGCTGACCCGATGCGCCCGAAACCGCGCGCTGTGGGCAGAAACAAGACAAGAAGAAAGTAAGACGGGCCGCGCGGAAGCCGACCCCAGTGCGGCTGGATGCATCCACATCAACACCGCGACCACGGTTCTCCTGGGTACGTACATACAGAGAGACGGGTGGAGCACCCCGCCCGCGGTCGCCGACGAGATGCGCTCTCGCTCTCCAGCAGGCGACCCTTGAAAGTACATTCATCTATTTTGTAATGCGATCTGGCGGAATTCTCGATGACCCAAACAGAGGGCCTGGCGGGAAAACCGCGCTGTGGTAGCTGTTGGCGCCATTTTCGCCTGTCGGGCAAGGTGGGTGCTCGCTGCGGGTCCGACGAGTGGGTCGCTCTGCCGCGCGCCTGCACGCGGGCGGCCCCGTCCCACACTCACACGCCACTTGCGAACGCGCCACGCACGCGAGGCACGTCTCTTGTCACCGAGCCGTGTTTCCCTGCCCCTCCCTCCCCCTCTGCCGTTCTCCCCCATTGTGGCCCCTGTCCACCTCTCTTGCTGCTCCCTAAGAGTTCTTACGCGGGGCGAACGGCTTGGCCCGCTGTCTCGTCCCTCCGCCCCCCCTCTTGCTTCCCATCACCACTCGCCGTGACGCCGCCCGCCCCCCACACCCACCACCTGCCGTCACGCTGCCGGTGTGTCTACCTGGCGCGCGTGGCATGTGCATGGACTCCAAGGCCGGGGCGATGATGGGCTCGGACGCCGACGGCGCCGACGCGACGCTGGCAGAGGAGCGCCTCGTCCACGAGGAGTACAAGGTGTGGAAGAAGAACACGCCCTTCCTCTACGACGTCATCATCACCAAGGCCCTCGAGTGGCCCTCCCTCACCGCCCAATGGCTGCCCGACCGCCGGGAGCCTCCCGGGGCTCCCTTTGCCGTCCATAAGCTCCTGCTCGGCACGCACACGTCGGCGGGGGTGCCCAATTATCTCACGCTCGCAGACGTGCGCGTGCCGTCGGCGGCAGCCGCCGCGGACGTGGCGCAGTACGCGGCGGAGCACGCGGCCAACCCGCTGCCGTCATCATCGGCGGCAGGCGGCGGCGGCGGGGGCGGTGGTGGCGCGTCTGCCGGGGATGGCGGCGTGGGCGGCTATGGTGCCGGCCCCGCGAGTAAGATTGAGATTGTGCAGGAGATCCCGCACGACGGGGAGGTGAACCGGGCGCGGTACATGCCCCAAAACGCGTTTTTGGTGGCCACCAAGACCGTCTCGTCAGACGTGTTGCTGTTTGACACGTCCAAGCACCCATCCAAGCCGCCCGCGGACGGGCGGGCGGCGCCGCAGGCGCGGCTGAGCGGCCACACCAAGGAGGGCTACGGCCTCTCCTGGTCCCTCCAGCAGCCTGGCGCGCTCGCGTCGGCCGCCGATGATGGGCTGGTGGTCACCTGGGACGTGGGCGCCAATGGCTCGGCCACCGTTGGCGGCGGCCGCGGCGGCCGGCCGGCCAAACTCAACCCCACGGCCACCTACGCGGCGCACGATGGGGTCGTCGAGGACGTGGCGTGGCACAACCACCACGCGCACCTGCTCGCGTCGGTGGGCGACGACCGGCGGCTGCTGGTTTGGGACACCCGCTCGCCCAGCCGGGCGCCCGCCCCCTCCTCCCGCTCTGGCGCGCACAAGGCCGAGATCAACAGCGTCGCGTTCAACCCGTTTTCCGAGTTTGTCCTCGCCACCGGGTCGGCGGACCACTCGGTGGCGCTGTGGGACCTCCGCAGCATGCGCGCCAAGGTGCACTCGTGCGACTGGCACACGGACGAGGTGCTGACGGTCGCGTGGTCCCCCTTCCACGAGGCGGTCCTCGCGTCGGCGGGCGCGGACCGGCGGGTGAATGTGTGGAACTTGGCGTGCATTGGGGAGGAGCAGGAAAAGGAGGACGCCGAGGACGGGCCGCCGGAGCTCATGTTCATCCACGGTGGCCACACTGGCAAGCTGTCGGACCTGGCGTGGAGCGGCACGGACGCATGGCTCCTTGCGTCTGTCGCGGAAGACAACATGGTGCAAACGTGGAGCGTCGCGGAGGAGCTTGTCGACGCTGTCGACGGGGGGGAGGACGACGAGGAGGGGGGGGAGCCACTACAAGGGGCTACCCCCGCCGGGGGGGCGGGGGGGGTGGTGGGCAAGGCGGGGGGGCTGCCCGGCGCGGCCAATGCGCCATTGCGGGACGAGGACCTTGAGTGAGGGGCGGATGTGGCGTGGCGTGGCGTGGCGGGGGGGGGGGGGGCGGGGGGGGGGGGCGGGGCGTCGACGACGCGCGTCAGTGGTGGGGGCGGGTTGGCGCGTGGGGGACGGACGCTCCGCCACCCCGTGCGTGGATTGTATTTTCCTTGGATGCCTCTGGCCTGCGCGTCTTGTTTCCCGTCCCCCCCCTGGGCAGCCGCGATGCCGCCCGGTCCGCCCCCGCGGCGTGCGCTTGCAAGTGTTCCCCAGCCCGCTGCCGCGTTTGCCCAGGTGCGGTGCGCTCTTTGCGTGCCACAGCCGTCACGCCCGGTAAATAGGATACCTGTCCCACGGCTGCCGTCGTCGGCCCACCGGCGACTGGGCGCCCGGCCACCCGTCAAGCCCCCCCGGCCCCCCTCTGCGGCAGCGGCGGCGGTGGCTCCCCCCACCGCCCCTCCGCGGCGGCCAGCAACACCTCCCACACCGCGTCCCCCCCCAGGAGCGCCCAGTGCTCCCCCCCGGGGACGGTCAGCACCCCCTTGGCGCCCCCCCCGCCGCCCGTGGGCACCACCCCATCGCCGTCGACAGTGCCCCACGCAACGTCCGCCGCGGGGGCCACCCCCGGCGCCGCGCCGGCAGCCGCCGCTGCGGCCGCCGCTGCGGCGGCGGCCGCCGCGGGGTCGCGGCCGCCCCACCCCGCCACGGGGACGCGAGTGAGGGTGCGCGTCGGCACGCCCACCCCGCGGACCGCCACGCACGGCACGACGCTGCGGACGGCGGCGCACGGGTCGTCGTCGGCGGGGGCACCCGCACCGCCGCCGCCGCCGCCGCCGCCGCCGCCGCCGTCGCTGCTCCCCGAGACGGACGACGGCGGCGGCAGCGGCGGCGGGGCGGGCAGCCCCCAGCCGCGCAGCACGGCCGACACGTTGGCCCACACGTCGTCGCCCCCCCCCCCCGCGGGCGCGGGGACGAGCGTGGCCAGGGCGGCGGCCAGCCCTCCCCGGGCGGCGGCCAGCACCGCCGGGTGGGGCGACCCGTCGGGCCACCCCCGCTCCTCCTCCTCCGACCCCCCCCCCGACGGCGGGGGCACCCCCCCCAGCGCCCACGGCCCGTCCACCGGGGGCAGGGGCGGCCGGCGGCGGCGGCGGAGGCCCAGCTCCCACTCCATCCCCCGAAAGTCGACGCGCCGCCGCGCCGCGGCCGCGGCGGCGGCGGCGGCGCCGGCGGGGGGTTCCGTCCAGGGGGGCGACGACCGCGGCGCCGGCAGCAGGGCGCCGCGGTCGGCGGCGGCGAGCACCGCCGCCGCCGCGGCGGGGATGCCCCCGCCGCGGGGGGGGGGCGCGACGAGCACAATGCCCGCCACCGCGGCGGCCGCCGTGGCGGGGGGGGCGGCGGCCAGCGCCGCCGCCGCCGCCACGCACCCGACGCCGTGCGCAACGAGCAGCGGCCGGCGGCTGCCGCCGCCGCTGCCGTTGCGGACGCGGCCGCGGCTGCTGCCGCCGCGGCCAGCGTCCCCGTCTGGGCGGCCGCCGCCAGCGTCGGCGCGTGCCGCCAGGCGGGCGGCCGCCGCCAGCAGCGCCGCGGGGGAGACCGCCGCCGCCGCCGGCCGCCGCCAGTCCCACCCGAGGACCCCCACCCGGCGCCCGTCCCCCCCGCCGCCGCCGCCGCCACCCCCACCGCCGGCGGCGGCGGCGGCCAGGCGGCCCACCAGCGCCGCCCCCCCGCCCCGCCTCGCCGCCACCACACACCGGCCGACGCGGCTGACGGGGGCGGGCACACACGCGGCGGGGCCACCCCACGCTACGCCCCCCGCCGCCGCCGCCGCCGCCGCCGCCGCCGCCGCCGTCGCGGGCAGCAGCCCCGTCCGCACCGTCACGCGGTGTCGACCCGCGCCCGCGTCGCCGTCGCCGTCGGCGACGGCAGAGGCGGCGGCGGGGCTGGCTGCACCGTCGGCGTCGGCGTCGTCGTCGTCGTCGTCGTCGTCGGCGGCGGCGGCGGCGTCGGCGGCGGCGGCGGCGGCCCAGGCACCCACCGTACGCGGGGTGTGGGGGTGGAGGCGGAGCGGCGGCGCCCCCCCCCCGCGGGCCCCGCGGGGCGGCAGCAGGGGCGTGGCGCCCCAGGTGGGGATGAGCAGCACCGGCGGCGCGTCGGCCGGCCACGGGCGGGGGGGGGGGCGGCGCCGGTCCCCGCCGCCGCTGCCGACAGAGGCGGCGGCGGCGGCGGCGGCGGCGGCGGCGGCGGCGGCGGCGGCGGCGGGGGGGGGGGGGGGGGAGCGCCGCGTACGCGGCGCGGCTGAGCCGCCGGCCGGCGGCGGGGGAGGGGGGCGCCGCGGCGCCGACGACGGCCACGGCGGTGAGGGCGGCGAGCGCCAGACGCCGGCAGACGCTGCGGCCCATTGCCGGGTTGCACAGGTGGGGGGGAGGGGTGCCGGGGGGGGGGGGGGGGGGGTGCCGGGGGGGTGGGGGGGAGGGGTGCCGGGGGGGTGGGGGGGGGGGGTGCCGGGGGGGTGGGGGGGAGGGGTGCGGGGGGGGGTGGGTGCCGTCTGAGCGGGCAGGGCAGTGGGGCGTGCGTGGCGTGGTTGTCACGAGAAAAAAAACGTATACATTTAAATGTTAGGTTAATCTATAGACTACTCTATCTATCTACGTAGCACCCTCGCTGCTCTGGCACTGCGCTGCGGGTCGGTCGGATCCAACGTCTAGATACCAATCTCCTGTGTGAAGGCACGCGAGATAGGATTTTCCCAGGCGGTGCGCTTGCGACGCCTCGCTGGGAACCGCTCTCCCGTGAGTGCTCTGCGGCTAGGAGAAAAATAAAAAACACGAGCTCCCTCCCCCCCCCCGGCGTCTTGTCATCACTGCCAACGCTCCACCAAAGGCTGCCGCGGGCAAAGGCGTCACCGTCTCCCCCCCCCCGCGCCAGCCCGAGAAGGCGCTTCCATCGCCCCCCCAGACGCCCTCGTGCGCACGCCGTGCCGCCGTGGGGTCCACAGCTCTCCAGAAAAGACCACGTCTGGCCGCCGTCCCGCGAACAGCGCCACCTGATGCGCCCACCGCTCCCGCACGGTGGCGTCTAGATCGTCTAGATACGAAACTTGTTGGGGTTCCCTGTGCTTGACGACGGTGAGACGCCGCCAGGACCGGACGCTCACGGCCGCCACCCCAGCCGCCGCCACGTCGCCGTTGCATGAGATGAGGGTGAGGGAGCGGAGTGTCTGGGGCACCGCCGCGGCGGCGAGTAGGAGGATGGCCGTGGTCGCCGCCGGCTCCATGCCAGCGCCATGAATGTGCAGGTGGGCAAGGCCGGGGGGCACCAGCGCGGCAGCAATGGTGGCGGTGATGAGGCGCCGGTTGGGGGCGTACACCCCTCGCAGGTAGAGCGAGCGGAGGGAGGTGCAGCGGCCGAGGGCAGCCGCGGACTCCACATCAAGGCTTCCGCGAATGTGGAGGGCGGTGACACCGGGAACCCCGTCGGCGGCCGGCGCCACCATTCCCTTTGTCAGAGACGGGAGCGTCGTAGCGGATGCAGGTGGGGAGGGCCGCATTGGCCGGGAGGGCGTCAACGAGGCTTTCACCCTGCACCAAGCAACCCGCCGACAGGGACTGAAGGGCAGTGCGGCGGACAATCCCGGCTACAAACGTGGCGCGCACACGGGCTCCCACTCTCCCTCCCGGTTACGCCACCCCCAGCCGGTCCACGCGGGGAAGTAGGCGCACCAGCTCCGCGGCGTCCGCGTCGATGCTGCCCCGCACGTCGCTGAGCAACCGGGCAGTCACATTGGGGCAGACACGAGCAGCAGTGGCCAGCAGGGATGCCGTGGCGGGGGTGTGGAGGCCGAGAAAGGTCACATTCGGCAGCACGGGGAGGGCGGCAAGACAGGCTTCGGCCGCCAGTGACTCTGCGAGGTCTCCATCCAACGTTGGCGCAAGGACCTGCAGGTCATCGGAGCTCAGGCGGGGGCCGAGGGCGGTATAGAGGGTGGAGAACGCTTCGCCATGGCTGACCACCTCCGCCCCGGTCACGTCGTGCAGCGGCCGGGCCGCGTCGCCCAGCAGCTCGACATCCGCCGGCGAGAGGAGAAGCAGGTGCCGCAACCGCCCCTGTCTGGACGGGAGGATGAAAACGCCGGCTGGCATGGGCGTCGTGGGGTGGACGACGGTAGAGAGGGCCACCAGCTGCGGGGCCGCAGGGGCACAGAGGCCCCTCGCCACGCGCGCCATTGCCAGGTCTGCGGCGCCAGCGTGCATCTGATCCAACCGCACCCGCAGCACCCACAGGGAGCGGTGGCGGTGCAGCAGCCGTTCCACCCCCTCCACCATCCGGGCGTGCAGGCGGGCCCTCTCCACGGCCAACCACTTTCGGTAGGCCGGCTCCCCCCCCAGTGGGGAGGGGTCGTCTAGCGGCGCTCCAAAGTCCAGTTCCAGGGCCACCACCGCCTGGGTGGCGGCGGCCCGCAAGGCACGGCACGCCCCCGCCGCCCCCGCCGCCGCCGTCCACCCGCGGGCGCCTACCAGCGGGGCGCCCACCGCCACCGGGTCGTTGTTCAGCGCCGCCGGGTAGGCCACGGGGGTGGGCGGCACGGGCGCAGCGGCGGGGTAAATGGTAACAAAAATGTCGGTGAGGAGCTCGGGGGGGAGGTCGAGCCTGCCACGCGGCTCCACTGGAGTTTGTGGTTTTTTACGCCTCCCTGCGCTTTCCATGAACGCGGCGGCCGCCCTTGGGTCACCCCGACTGGTGGAGGCGCGCGTGTCGGGGGCGGCCACCACCGCCCGCCCCTGCTCGGTGGGGGTGGGCGAGCCGGTGCGGTCGTGGGTGGCGCGGCCACGGTGCCGCGGTGGCGTAGCAGGGGGGGGGGAAGGGGGCGGGGGGGGGGGTTGGGACGGGGAACGGGGGCAGACACCCCCCCCGGGGCCCCCTTCTCACCGTAACCCCCTCGCTAGCTGCGACGACAGCACCCGCCGCCGCCGCCGCCGCCGCCGCCGCCGCCGCCGCCGCCGCTGCCGCTGCCGCTGCTGCCGTCGCGGGGGGCAGCCTCTGTGGGGCGGCGGTGTCGGCGGCGCTCCCCACCCGAAGCGGGGTGCGCAAGTAGTGCAGGCGCGACCGCCGCGCGCCCGTTGCGGCCGCCGTCGCTGCCGGTGGCCCACCGTGCGGGCAGTGGCGGTGTGACCAGAGTACTGGCCCCTCCCGGGCTGGCCGCCGCCCCCCCCCCTCACCCGTCGTTGCGGCGGTGGTGCCGATCGACGGCCCGGCTGTGCCCCCCCCGCTGCCGACAGCGCGGCTGCCAGCGACACTGCTGGCGGTCGCCGCTCACCACAAACGGGAGACGAGGTGGCCGACGTGGCTGGCACTGACCGCTCCCCACCACACGGTACTGGCGGGGGACGCCGTCGCTGCCACCTCAGTCGCAGCGTAGGTTGTTGGGGGGGGGGGGGGGTAGCGGGGGTGGGCCCCCCTCGCTGCTCCTGCTGGGGGTGGCGGGACGGGGCGGTTCCTACAATGGATGAGTGTCCGCGGAATGTGGCTTGCGCATTGCCCGCGAGGTGGCCGAGCGCACGTGACGGCAGCGGCAGCGGTGGCGGCGGCGGCGGCGGCGGCAGCGGCGGCGACTGCCGTGGCGGCAGCGGCGGCGGCGGCGGCGGCGGCGGTGGTTGTTGCGCGGGTGGACAGCCATCGTACCCTTCTGGGTCCCTGGCCGAGTCGCCTTTGCCCTCGGTGGGCCGTTGAAGCATGTGTCGCGGCATGCACGTGATGCCCATCCCTTATCGGACACTGCTGCGGGGCCTCTGGCGGATGCATTCCATGTCGCTACGGTGCGTGTATGTGGAGCACGAGTTTGCTGTTGCCGTGCGTGGATGTGTTGGGCGGGCAGCGCGGGGGTGGGCGGACGGACGGCTGTTGAGATAAGGATGAAAGAGGCAGACTGGCCATTGGAACCGTGCGCGTACAATCTGCCATGTGTCCACCGCACGCGGCACACGCCGCGGCCATCGTCCTGCGGGTGCCCGTCAGAGCGGAATCAGCGGCTGGATAGGGAGCTCCCGTTAGTGTGCGAGGAGAAACTGCCGGAAAAGGAACCGTGGGCGCGAAGCTGGTGGACGGGAGCGTGACGAGTAATAGATGAAAGGCAAGTGAGATGTCGATGCTGCCGGGCGTCTCTCGTTGCCCGCGTCCATATGTATACTCTTCCCTCGTCGTGTATATTGCAGTTTTCCGAATTTTGTCCCATGTGGACAAGAGCAAGAGCAAGTGTACAAGAGCAAGAGCAAGTGTACAAGAGCAAGGGCCAATCGCATGCTCGCAGCAGCGGGCTTACCAATGGCGTGCTGCAACACGTCTGTCGGGAGAACCTGATGATTGGCTATGGCCACAGCTGCTCTCGCAACGAACGCTGGTTGGTCAAAACACTCTTGTTTTTTCATCAGATCTCGCCGGTTGGCCCTTTATCTCAGGTCATCTCTGTCAGAACAGTCCGAAGCGCTCAGCCGGTGCTTGTTCTGCCCTCGAAGTGGTCAGAAATCCCGAGAGTTCCCCCGATCACACTGTTTGTACAACAACGGACCCTCATGCAGAGCTGTCATTGGCCAGAGAGGCAGCATCTGAGTCATATCATTGGTCAAACACAGTTTGCTCTTGCTCTTGTCCACATGGGACAAACTTGGGAGAACAGCAATACATCTGCCAGATCCCTCGGTGGAGCTCTTCCACCGACGCGATCGCGTTCATACTCACAAATATGGAAGGGCCTCCGATGGTTTCAATGATTTCAGTGATATTTCCATATAATTACTGTTCCGCTTCCCAAGCAACAAAACGAGAACAGCGTGTACAGTACCCCCTTTAAGCCCTACGGCGCAACGTGTACCGACGTGTCGAGCGAGTAGGGCCTGCCAGCGCCCACATGCCAAACGTGCATCACAGGGTGCACTCCTTGTGCGCAGGAGGCGATGTAAGGCAGGGGGACCCCCCAACGCACTGAGGGGGCTGGTTCTCGGGACGAGGCGCGCACCTACCGCAGCGACCCGCCGGGACGGGGTCCCCGGCCACGCGCGCGGGCCCCGGTCGTGTTGTGTAGCGTCGAGTACCAACCCTCGGGGGCTCTCTGGCGCGCCAGCGAGGGCGTGCCGTGCTGCATCCCGCCGTGGGCCCTGTGACCTCTTTCCTGCCCCCGTGCCTGGGAGCCCTTATAGCGGGGTACTGACGCCGTGCACACGGTCGGGCTTGCGCCGTCACGCCGTGCATGCGCGCGTCCATCTCGGTTCTCGCTTTAGACGTCCCCATCCTGCCTCCCACCCCTTTCCGCCCTTTAGTTTTGCCCCTCCTGTGGCTGGTGCCACTGACGGCTCGTTGGGTGTGTTTGCCTGGTGGTCGTCCCCCTCCCCCTCCACGACGTGCCAAGCCAAAACCAGTTGCCGGGCCCGCCCGCTTTGCGCGTGGGCGGGACGGCCGCCAAAAGGCGCTGCCTCGCGTCACCGCTGCTGTGAGATCCCAACCACTCGTCCCGTGTGCCCCAGCCCGCCTTACCTTGGCGACGGGGCTGCGTGAGCAGAGGTCCCCGGCCGTTGGCGTGGTGGGCGGTTGGGAGTGCAGGCGCATGGAGCCCATGGCGACCACCCAGACGGTGTTGCCGCCGCCGCTGGCCACCGAGCCGGCAGAAGGGACGCCGACGCGGGGTCCCCCGAAGCCCCCGCGGTGGGCGACGAAAGAGCGCCCGCTGCCGCCGCTACTCGAGGCCGCCTGGAGCGGAGGGGCGGCTGCCGTGCGGGCGCTGCTCGACTCGGGCGCAGAAGCCGCGGAGACCAACGCCACGGGTGACACGGCCCTGCACTGGGCGGCAGCCGCGGGGGACGTTGCCTCTGTGGGTGTACTGCTGGCAGCAGGCACGTGCGTGACTGCAATGTCCGAGCGTGGTAGGAATATGGTTGATCCAGAGGGCGGCTTTTTGGCACTACACTGGGCGGCCGGTGGAGGAAGCGTGTCGACAATTGGGGCTCTCCTAGCGGCTGGCTCGCCCGTCGACGCTTCCGCAGACAGCCAGGCCACCGCTCTTCACTGCGCAGCCGAAGCTGGAGAGGTCGGCGCCATTCGGGCGCTGCTCGATGCCGGGGCGGACGTGGAGGCCGTCACCGACTTCGGTGAAACGCCATTGCATTGCGCGGCGCAGAGTGGAAGCACGGCGGCGGTACAGACATTGCTTTCTGCCGGCGCCATTGTGAACACACGCTCCAAGCCGGGGCTAACGGCTCTTCACATGGTTGGCAGGGGTGACGGCGATGGAGCTGTGCGGGCTCTGTTGGACGCAGGCGCCCGCGTGATGGCGACTACCTGCGCAGCCTCGATGTTGGATGAGCGGCCGTTTCTTCCATTGTGGCCTGCGCATGACGATGACAAACATTGTTTTGTTCTATCGGGCGTCACGCCTCTTCATACGGCTGCGATCAGAGGCAACGCCTCCACTGTTAAGACTCTTCTGGACGCGGGTGATTGCGTGGAAGGCAATGGTAACAATGGGCGGACGGCGCTGCACTGGGCGGGGCGGAGTGGGAGCTCCGCGGCTGTGCGGACACTGCTCGACGCGGGGGCGGATGTGGCTGCCGTGGACGGGGACGGGGGCACTGCGCTCCACTGGGCGGGACGGAGTGGCACCGCCGTGGCGGTGCGGACACTGCTCGACGCGGGGGCCGATGTGGCTGCCGTGGACAAGGACGGGTGCGCGGCGCTCCACAAGGCGGGGTCGAGTGGCAGTGCCGCGGCGGTGCAGACGCTGCTCGACGCGGGGGCGGATGTGGCTGTCGTGGACAGGAACGGGTGGACGGCGCTCCACGAGGCGGGGTCGAGTGGCAGTGCCGCAGCGGTGCGGACGCTGCTCGACGCGGGGGCGGACGTGGCTGCCCTGGACAAGAACGGGCGCACGGCGCTCCACGAGGCGGGGTCGAGTGGCAGCGCCGCGGCCGTGCAGACGCTGCTCGACGCGGGGGCGGATGTGGCTGCCATGGCGAAGATCGGGGGCACGGTGCTCCAACAGGCGGGCTCGGGCGGCAGCGCTGTGGCGGTGCGGGCGCTGCTCGACGCCGGGGCGGATGTGGCTGTCGTTGACAAGTACGGGTGGACGGCGCTCCACTGGGCGGGGTGGAGTGGCAGCGCCGCGGCGGTGCGGACACTGCTCGACGCGGGGGCCGATGTGGCTGCCGTGGACAAGAACGGGTGGACGGCGTTCCACTGGGCGGGGTGGAGTGGCAGCGCCGCGGCGGTGCGGACACTGCTCGACGCGGGGGCCGATGTGGCTGCCGTGGCCAAGGACGGGTGGACGGCGCTCCACTGCGCGGGACGGAGTGGCAGTGCCGCGGCGGTGCGGACACTACTCGACGCGGGGGCGGATGTGGCTGCCCTGGACAAGGACGGGTGGACGGCGCTCCACTGCGCGGGACGGAGTGGCAGTGCCGCGGCGGTGCGGACACTGCTCGACGCGGGGGCCGATGTGGCTGCCCTGGACAAGGACGGGGGCACGGCGCTCCACGAGGCGGGGTCGAGTGGCAGCGCCGCGGCGGTGCGGACACTGCTGGACGCCGGGGCGGATGTGGCTGCCGCGACCACGGACGGGCGCTCAGCGATGCACAGCGCTGCGATTGCTCGTTCTCGTGGATCATTGGTTGCACTCCATTGTGCAGCTGCCAGCTTGACAGTTCGGGATGATCGCGGACGAACTCCGCTGCATATTGCGGCAGAGAGCGGACGGCCAGCAGTTGTCGCTGCTCTTCTCCTGTTTCTTCGCACAGCGCAGGGTGCACAGGACCGAGGCTACGTGCCGGGCCTAAGTCCTTTCGTTGAAGCTTCGGACCACGTGGCCGAGCCATCGACTGTCGGCGTGGACGCGGTCGACAACGATGCCCGGACGCCGCTCCACTACGCCGCCTCCAATGGCCATACGGCTGCCGTGAGCCTACTCCTCCGCCACGGTGCCCAGTCTGTTGTGATGGACCACATGGGCCAGACACCCCTGTACGTCGCCGCATCGCTCGGCCACGGGGCCATTGTGGACCAGCTGAACGCCGACCAGCCGGCCAGGGCGGTGAGCACACCGCTGCATGGCGCGGCCAAAAACGGGCGGGTTGCGCTGTTCGCCAAGCCCCAGCTGGTTCGATACGTTGCCACCGCCGACGAGACTGGCAACACCCCACTGCACATTGCCGCCAGCTCCATGAGGGCTTGCTCTGTGCAGGCGCTTGTATCCCTCGGTGGGGACGTGCACGCCCGCAACGAGGACGACGACACCCCATTTCACGCGGCGGTGGCGTGGTTGGAGGGCGCCGTCCGCGACGCGGAAGCAGACTGCACGAGGCCGGCGGTCCGCAAGCATGTCGGCCGCCGCCTGCGGGACGCTGCCGCAGGCAGCCTGGTGCAGCAGGGCCAGGCGGGCCGGGAAGTGGATGTGCCAGGCGTGCCCTATTGGGTGTGCCGCAAGCTGCCAGACTTTCGGGAGGTGGTGCTGTGCTTTTTGGCCGCTGGCGTGCGCGTCGGCCAGGTGGGCCACTGGAGTACCCGGCGGCTATGCCACCACATTGCGCGGAGCGCCCACGCGTTTGGGCCGCGGCCATTTGCGCGCCTGGCCCTCCGGGGGGAGGTGAGGCGGCCGGCAGACGACGACGAACGGCCACGGGCGCGCTCGCAGAGACGCTAGCGCCTGATCCGCTGAGGGGGGGTTGACGGTGGGGATCGAGACCCGCGGCGTGGAAAGTGCGTTGGCCAACGCGTTTGTAAACCTCGCTCCAACCTAACCTGCCCCGCCCTCAAACGACTGCAGCAGAATGGTTGGCCAGGCGGGGCGTTCCCTCTCCCTCACACCCTCGACGGCCCCCCCCCTTCGTCTTGGTTCCGCACTGACACACGCGCAGACGACGAAACAGCGGGGGGCAGCCTCAGCAACGACGATCCCACCAACGCCAGGGGGAGTGGGTCAGCCCACCCCACGCACCCAAACCACCAGACTTCCAGACAGGGGGGGCAGCAACAAGCGGGCCATCGATGAGGGAGCCCTCCCAAGCAGCGGCGGGGTGCTCGCCGCCAAGAATGGCATCGGGCAACGCGCACGCAGGCGGCACGCAGGGCTGCGTCCCCACCCACTCCCCCCCTTACTCCATCTACGCGACGCGTCCCGGGCTTGCCGCCGCGCCTTCACTCGCGCCAGCATCAGCACACTGGTCGGGGCACGGGTCGGGCCGCGGCAGGTACCCCCAGCACCCAGGAGCGGTTCGCATCAGCGCGTCGGCCTTGAGAGAGGTCGGCGGCGGCAGCACAGGCGAGCAAACGCACATAGCACTGCGGGGCCCCCCACCACGCGACCCCTTCTGTGGCCACTACCGCCTGGCACCCGCGGGCCGTGGGAAGAAGAGAAGCGCCATCCCCCCGCGCAGCGTGGCTCCAGTCCAGTAGGTGTCTCCCTGCCGGACGGCCCCCATGGTTCGTTTGACCGACCAAGCCGCTCGCCCCCAGGAGAACCACACGTGCTTCGTGCTGGTGGCAAGAGTGCTGAGATAGGCGGGGGAGGTGGGGGGGGAAGCAGATAGATAACCCGATGGACCGAGGTGGGAAGCAGAGCCTACAGCGCAGCATGACGGCAGGTCCGTGCAAAGGGATGGAACACACAAACATGAACACTCTGCACCCTCTCCGCCACGCGTCGAGCGGGCGTCAGGTGGCAATACCCACGTCCCGTCAGGACGTAGGCAGGGAGGGGGAGTTGCCGTCGCTGCCCACGCCCGGGCGCGGTGCGGCCGTTGGCGACGTCGGACGCACAGAGTCGAGTCTCCCACCCCTCCAGCGGGAGCCCCCAACCGGCCCGCCATGCGACGCACATAGAGATCGTCAGCCCCACGACAGAGCCCTGCGCAGCTGGTTACGTAGACGTGGGTGATGTCGACGTTGGGGGTGGCGGCTGCGGCAGGCTGGTCGCGCCGACGGTCGAGTTGCCCGTCGGGGCGTGCATGGCCGGTGCCGAGCGGCACCACCGGCCGCGTCGGGACGTGCATCGCCACAATCTCGTCTCATAGCAAGTCGCCCCCCGTGGCGCCGTCGCCGGCGGCTGGGGCATGCGGCTTCTGGCTCTCTGGATGGGGGGGCATGACGCTGCCTAGGTTGTCGGCGGTGCTGGCTTTTACTGGTGGTGGGTCCTGGCCCTCGCTGCCGGCGCATATGGCGTGCTGCTGTGGTCAGAGCAGTTTTGCGTCTTTCGCTGCGGACAAAAGCGTCCGGTGGCTGCTGCACAGGCGGGGGGTCGGTGCTTTATTCGGCCCCCCCGACCCCAGCTTTTCTTCGCTGCGCTCCTTGTTTGAGGGTTTGCGGCCCTCTTTCTGACCGCCGGCCTCGGTTTTGTCCCTTCCGTCGGCGACTTGAGGTAGGCGGGGGGGGGGAGTGGACGGGATCGGTGTGACTTGGTTCGGCGCGCTTGTTTTTTTGAAGACTGCCTTCCCACGACGGCCGGTCGTTCCTTGTGTGTCGGCCGACGCGCGCTCTACGTATGGGACGCGCAGGGAGAGCGACGCACGCCACAGGCTGCGCACTGTGGCCGCGGTGTCGTCTGGAGGTTGAGGCGATGGGAGAGGCAGAAGTGGCGGTTGTGGCGGGAGCGGCGGCATTGGCGACGGCGGCGACGGGGATGGTCTCCACTGAACTGCGATCGCTGGCACCGCCGCAACACGATCGTCTCTCTGCTGCTGCCGCCCTTCCCCACGTGGCCACAGTAATTGGCAAGGTGGGGCGAGCGCCGGTCTCATTGACAACAATGTTTCAGCGGGTGACGAAAAGGCATGACGGGGGGCAGGTGGGGGAGCCGGCACACCGGCGCGCCACGGCCTCTACCTTCGTACTTTTGCCGGCGGCCCCTGTTGACTGCCGGCGCCACCACCATCGTCGGGCTTTCACAACTGTCTCCCCTGTTGCCAGTGCTGCCGCCGCCGCTGCCGCCACGGCTGTTTCCCAGCCGCTGCGGCCGTCTGGTTGTTTTCCTCCTACCCTCCTTCCCCCTCCACCGCCATTGCTAAAACGGAGAGGTTTGCGCCGCACCTTTTGATGGCAAGGACCAGCAGGCGACACATGCCGGCGTGGAGGTGGTGGGGGACCGGTGCGCCTGGACGAGGTCGCCTCAACCGCGTCCGTCGCCGTTTGTCCTCACTGCAGCTGCTGGAGATGTCATTGCCGCTGGCCTATGTCGCTGCCGCTGCCGCTGCCGCTACCGCTGGGCGCACCAGCGCCAGCGGCGGGGCGAGGTGTGGGGCGGTGTGTGGGCTGTTGGTGGCGACCACAACCAGCCCTTCATAAACCAGCCCTTCATCTGCCGTATGAAGAGCCGACACTTTTTACTGTAAAATTAAGCCTTTCGGACCCCTCTAATAAGTTAACTATTTAACGCAGCTCTCCCTCAACCAACGACGCTAGATATCTATGTAACGTGGCCGTCCGGACGGCACGACGTTCTGCGTCATCCTCAAGACTCGTCGTGGTGGGGGTGGAAGGCCGTCGAGCCGGGCCGCCTTCAAGTCCCGCCCTTTCTTGTGGAGCAGCAACTGTCTGGCACGGCGGGAGTGCCTTGGTGTTCCCCCCTCGCTTGACTGCCCCCACCTCCTCACCTTTGTTTGCTGTGTCCCTTTTTCGCCCCCTCCCTCCTGCCGCCTCCTCCCACCTCCCTCCCCTCTCCGACCCCCCATTCTCCCCCCCCCCTCCGCCCTCCTCTCCTCCCATTCTTTCCCCCCCCATCTTCTTCCCTGTGTGCCCCTGTCATGTCCTCGTACGAGCGGGAGCGGCGGCGAGCCATGGCTTCCGCCCGCTCCCCTCCGTGGCCCGCCATCCTCACCGCCGGCGCCTTGTCTGGAGTGCGAGGCCTGGCGGTGGGGGGCGTCTTTTCCGGCGTGCAGGCGCTCGCCGCGAGCGGCGGCGTACCCGCTGCATCCCGTGCGCGGTGGGTGGCGTCTTCGGCCGTCGCGGGCGGCGCCCAGTGGGGGGGGTTTGTGGGCCTCTACACGGTCGGTGACCTTGGCACCCGCAAACTCCGCGGGGGGGCCGACGATGTGCTCAACGGGGCGGTGGGGGGGGGTTTTGCGGGGGGGGTCATGCACGTGCTGGGGGGGGGATGGGCGCGCTGGGGGGGGGGGGGGCGGCGGGCCGCGCAGTGGGGCTGGGTGCCGCTCTGGGGGGGGGGCTGAAGCTGCTCAACATGATGTTTTGATGACGACGGCGGGAGGGTGGGGGGGGAGGGGCTGGTGGCGGTGGACGCGGCGGACCGCGGCTGCGGGGAGCTGACACGGTTTTGGAGGCGATGTGGGAGGAGGGGGTCGAGAGGGGTGAAGCGGGGAGTGGGCGCGGCGGAGGTGGGCAGACGACGTTTCTAGGGGATGAGGGCGGCAGGCAGGCAACTGTTCCAGTCTTGTTTGGTCGTGACTGGTTGAATGCAAGCCCGGCGGTGCTGTTGCGTGTCGTGATGCAGGGTGATGGTCTGGATGGGCGATCGGGTGGCGGAGCGCGGCGGCCGGCCAATGACGTCGGACGGGGCTTCTGCTCTAGAGTTCTCTTCGTTTCCATCCACCCGCTGTTCACTCGGCACAGCTCGGCACCTCTGCCGCCTCTGCCCGCTTGGCCTCCGCGGCAGCTGCCCGCGCCGCCCGCTGGGCCTTACGGTTGGGCGGCGGGGGCGCCCCCCCCCCCCCCCCTCCCCCGCTGCCCGCGGCGCGTCCCCCCTGGCCGCCGCGGCGGCGGCGCGGCCCTCCCGGCGGGCGCGGACCTCGCGGCCCATCGCGTCACTCACCGGCAGGTACCAGTCCTCGCCAAGGCCCGCCTCGTCGCGGGCGGCCTTGTTAAACGGCGGCGCCAGCGCGCCCGCGTTGGCGTGGCGCATGGCCAGGTCGAAGAACCGCGCCTGCGGGGACGCGGCGCCGGCACCAACGCCCGCGGAAACGGCCCACACAAACCAGCGGACGCCCGCAGCCACGTGCGGCACCTCCTCCGACGAGATTTTGAGCACGAGTGCCGCCGACTCGGCCGCCCCCCCGCCGACGAGGCGGTCGGCCAGGCGCGGGCCCGCGTCGAGGCCGCGGGCCTCTTGGACGAGCTGGCCCAACGCCAGGCGGGCGGCCAGGTCGGACCGCGTCGCGTCGGCCGACGCCCACACCAGCCCGTGGGCGGGGAGATCCCCGTACGTCGCGCCAAGGGCGGCCAGCCGGGCCGACAGCCAACAAAAGTGGCGCGACTCATCCGCGGCGATGCGCACGAAGTCCGTGACGAAAGCGCGCGGGGGGGGCGGGGAGGTGGTCGCGGCAAAGCGGGCGAGCGTGTCGAGCGCCAGGTCAATCGCGTTGAGCTCGACGTGCGCTAGGGAGTGGAGGTAAAACACCTCGGCGCTGACGCCGCTCTCCCGCGCCGACGGCGGGTGGGCAACGATGGGGGGGGCAGCCGGCCGCGCCGGCGTGTCGGGGGGGGGGGTGTCCCCTACCGACAGGGGGGGGGTGCCGGCGGGGGGTGCGTCCACCGCGCGAAAGAGGGCGGTGGCGAGGCGCGCCTTTTCCAGCGGCGCCGCCGTCCGCAGGATGTCCACCGCCAATGAGGTGATGGTGGGGGTGGCTGGGGGGGGGGCGGAGGCCGCCGCCGCGCCCCCTCCCGTCGACGTCATGTCGGTGGCCACAGCGCTGCCGGCGGGTGCAGCGGCAGAGGCCCCCGCGGCGGCAGGGGGCGGCGGGCCCATCACCGGCGTCCCGGCCGTCGTTGGCCGGCCAGCGACGCCGCGGCGGGCAGTGACGCGACCGCTCCCCCAGCAACGGGCCGCCGCGGGCCACGCGGCGGACGCAGCCGAGGCGGCGGCGGCGGCGGCGGTGGTGGTGGATGTGGCGGCCACGCGGCGGCCACCGCCGCAGGGGGCGGCCCGCCGCGCTAGGCACGAAAAGACGGCGGAAAAGGCGGCGGTGGTGGTGGCGCCAGCGGTCATTGGGTCGGCACCGCCGTGGCAGGAGAAGGGGCGGGGGGGAGCGGGATGGAAGGGAGGGAGGGGAGGGACCGGGGAGCTAGGAGAAGGGAGAAGTGGGCTTGGTGTGGGGGAGAACATGCGAGGCGGGGCGAGTGTGGCCGTGGCGGCGTGGGCCAATCACGGCGGTGCCGGCCTCGAAAGTTTGTTAGTTTGAGCGTTTACTGAACTAACAAACTTTCGCGGCCTAACTGGCCGATGAACCAGCTGGCGGGAGGGTTAGACTCCTCGCTGGCTCGCCCGGTGATGACTGCCTCGCCACCGACGACCCGCTTGCCACCTGGACATGGCCGTCAACGCCGCGCTGACGGGGACGTCCACTGTTCTCTGTGTGCTCGCAGATGGCTGCTGCTCCATGAACGAGCTGTTGTTGCCGCACGCATCTCTTCGGCCGAGCGAAAGAGGAGGACGGACGACACGCCGGCAGGCCGTTGATGAACCCGGCCCCCATGAAGACGCAAGCTCAGGGCAGAGAAGCCCACGTCAAGAGAGCACCAAACGTCTGTTCATTGTCGATGTACGTCCACTAACGTCACTGCGCCGCACACGAGAGTTGACTCGCGTCTCACCCAGGCGCACAAAACGGGCCAGGTAACCACATCAGAGCTCCTTCTCCGGGTTCAGGGCCTTGAGTGTGTCCACCGCGGCCTCCCCGACAGCCTTGCCCGCGGCGGCGGCCATTTCCCCAGCCGATGCCGCCGCGTCGGCGGCAGCATCTGCTACTGGCGAAGCCGCATCTGCCGCCGCGTCGGCGGCATCGTCCGCAGCGGCCGACACGTCCTTGCCGAGGGTGCGAACAAAGTAGTCAATGACATTGAGGCGGCGACGCATGCTCCGCATCTGCGAGTCGGTCAGGCTTCCAGGGGAGGCCGACTCGAGCAGCCCCGCTAGCCGCCCCTGCTCCTTGGTCAGCCACGCCGCGCCCTGCGTCTTGTACCGGTCCATCACCTTGAGGTAGTACGCGGCGTAGGCGCGGGAGCGCGCGTCCAAGGTGGTCAGCCGCTCCTCCACGGCTGCCTTGAGCGCGTCGCGCTCCGACGCGGCGGATGTGAGGAAAGACGAAACACTATCCTTGAGGGAGTCGACAATCCCCGCGGATGGCAGCACCTTGCCATTAGGCAGCACGTCCGTCCCGACCTTGGTGTTGAGAAAGCTCACAAAGGAGTCGAGGTCCCGCCCCGAGTCGTACGAGGCGGCCGCCACGTCGGCGCCACGAGGCCAAAACTTGATGGTCGGGAAGCCCTTGACGCCCTCCTTGGTACCAATCGCCGAGTGGGTATCCGCATCAACTACCGCGATAACCACGTCGGGCTCGTCAGCATAGGTCTTGGCGAGCTCAGCGAATACCGGCTTGAGCGCCTTGCAGTGGCCACACCAAGAGGCGGTGTACGCTACCAGCACGTCCTTGGACGGGTCCGTCACCGTCGCGTCGTACGTTTCGGGTGTCAGGTCCACTACCCCTTCAGGCGAAGTCGCCTCCGCATCGGCCACATCGTAGACAGCCGCCAGCGCCAGCGCCACCACCGCCGACGCCAGCACACCCCGAACGATCCCAGCCACTCCGCGCGTCATGGCTGGAAAAAGGTCACGACGGCACGCAACAGGCGGGGAAACGGAATAGGCAGCGAGCGGCGATCCCTCACACGCGATCAGCGAGTGGTACCAGCTTCCCCGCGGACACAAAAGGCGCGCTGGTACTGACAGACTGGTCCGACACGATAGAGCGATGCGTTCCCAGCAAGGTCCAAACGTTCAGGCGGTGCCGCATGCAAAGCAAGTGCCAGTTAAATTTTGTATGCCCCACCCCAACATGATGATCCTCTGATATGTAAATAGTGTCAGTGCGCGTGATCCGGTGGCAACAGAGTAGCAGGTGCCACGTTTTTTCGTCCTTTTTTGCTTTTCGCAGGGATTGCGTGTGAGCTCTTCTGACGGCTGCTGTCTGTGTTTCCATGAGCGCACCTTGGTCGTCTGTGCCCTCATCCCAGCCTGATGTGCGCCGTCACCGCAACCCCGCAGCATAGGGGGCGAGCGGTCGTGGCGCAGGGTAGGGGCAGAGACGTTGATAACACGTCCTGGAAGCACTGGGGCTGGTGTGCGTCGCACGCACCAACTTGAGCAGCGCGCTCCAACCCGCTTGGTGCGGCTATAGGCCGTCGGGCAATAAAACAGGGCGGGCGGCGCACAACTGCAGCCGGTGGCCACTGCGTTCAGCCGGCTGGCCGCACCACCACGCTCTACCCCTCTGCATGACGACCAGGCGAATTTTTGCAAAGGCTGCAAAGCATGACGACCAGGGTTGAGCCGGTCGGTGGGGACAACGGGGGCGGGGGGCGCTCCCTGCCTCCCTCATGGGCGATTGGTCTGACGAATGCACATCTGTACGCATGACAGGCATTGCTCAAGCGATTGTTGCGGCCCAGCGCGCCCTCACCCAAAGCCATTCCAGAGCCATACACTGCCCACGAAGTTCGTCATGAGGAAAAGGTTTGATTCGCTACACACCAGCCACCCCGCGGAGCACCCCTCACCACTCCCATCAACAGAGACGACCGGCACCACGCCATCCTTTCACTGCCACCTCTGACAACCCCTCAACGTGCTTGCCTCCCCACAGGCGAGCACTTGCCGCCCCCCCGGGCAGACACTCCCTCGGGGTCCGCCGCAGTCGCAGCCGACACGCCCACCATTCCGTCTCCCCCTGCAGCCACAGGGGGGATTCTCGGGGTGGGCGCGGCTGCTGCCGCTGCGTCAGCCGGCTTGTAAAACCGACCGTGCTTGCGCGGTCGCACGTCGGCCAGCTTTTTGCGCACACTGTACCGGATGCGTGGGCAGAGGGCACGCTTCTTCTTCTCTTGAAACCGCCGAATCGCAGCCCGCCTCTCAGCGGGACCATACACCACCAGCACTGAGCCGCCAACCGTGGTAGCAATCGCAGGGGTGGTGGATGGGGGCAAGGCGGGTGCGGCACCACTGCCGCTGCTGCTGCCGCCACATCTGCTACCAATACCAGAGCCGTTGGTAGTATGGGAGCGCCCACCGCCCGCAGCGGGAGCCGCCACCATACCCATCCCGGCAGCGCCGCCACCCCCTGCCCGCAACACGCCGCCGGCAGATGCAATTGCGGCGGCCGATACTGACGGGGCGCTCAAGGTCCACCCCCCGGGAGCCGGCGCCCAAGAAGCAACAGCCAGGTAGGGCAGCTGCGCTCCAGCATAGCCGCCGCCGCCATAGCCGGCCAAGGCTGGGTGGCGGGTGCCGGCGGTGGGATGGCAGTGCGCCAACCCCTCCCCACGCGCGTCGGGTCCGCCCGAAGATCCTGGCGGGCCGGCCGACCAGTCGGGCACCAGCGGCGCAGCTGCACAGGTCGACGAGCGGCCCGAGGAGGAGCACGCACTGCCTTCCCGCGGTCGGTCGTTGGGGACGCGAGCGGGGCCAGCGGGGGATGCCCGCGGTGATGGGCGGCCAACGCCGAAGGCAGCCGCGCCAGGGGAGGGCACTGGGTCGAGGGCACCAAGCCGCCCGACGGCGGGCGGCCGCCGCTTGGGTGCCCCCGATGAAGAGGGCGACGGCCCAGCGGCGGGTGCTACGTCCGACTGTGACGGCGTCGCCAAGACATCGCGAGGCGGCTCGGACGGCAACCGAGACGACGGAGACGGCGGCGACGCTCCCGCCACGCCGCCTGAAGGCCGACGTGACGCAGGTGACACGGGCGACACAGACGGCGTCGGGCTGGTGGCCACAGCCAGCGATGACGACAGGGCCGACGAGGACAACGCCGCACCCACAGGGCGGGGGGCTGGCGCACGGCTGTCATCACCGGCTGCCGGCGTGGCAGGGGAGGAGGGTGGGCACTCGTCGCCGTCACTGGTCGGGGCGCCGCCGGCCTGTCGTGGTGTAGCCTTATCTTGGGCCAAAGCGACCGGCAGTGGGGGCGGAGGTGCAGGTCGCACCGTCGCGTGGCGAGCCATATTCCGCAGACTGCACAGCGCCGAAACGGCAAAGAGGGTGCCCTCCGACGCGTTGCGGCGGAGCCCGCGGCCTGTTGGGATGGGCAGCCGCAGCGCGGGCGCCACATCCGGCGGGTCCGTCATCGCGACGGTTCACAAAAAGTGGGGTTGTGGAAGGGGGAGAGAGGGGAGGCAGGCAGGGACCGTGGCGAGGTAAGGAAGGCAGACGAAGGCGTGGAAGAGGCGATGACGGCCTGACCAAGCAGGTACTGCGGGGTGGTCAGAGCGGTATAGGGTAGGGTGCGTCAGACGAGGACAGCAGGTGGGCGGGGAGCAGGCAACCGCGTGTTGGCGCAGATAGCCAAAGCTGGTTACGTCGGGGCGGCGGCGGCCGTGGGGGTGATGGGGTGTCGCTGGCACGGGCAGACGAGCGGCGGCGTGTGACGGTAGGCCCAACCAACGTGGTGAACCGCGTCGGTCTGCTTCTGCACGGCGGGCAGGGGGCGTACGGTGGGAGCCGAGCCAGCTCGGCCTGGTATGCCGCTGAGGGGGCTTGGTGCGGCGGGGGCGTTTGCAGGGGGGGGGGGGGGGGGGCTCTGAGAGGGGGCGGTCGGGGGGGGCGGCAACCTCGGCGGCAGCATGGCAGTCAACCCGCCCCGCCCCCTCTCTCCCTCCACACCGCGGGCGCTGGAAGAGGAAACGGCAACGACCGGCGTGGGTCAAACCCCCGCAGCAGGCGGATATTTTCAGGGGGCCCGCCGCAGCCACACACGGTGTGAGACGATATCTCTCGGCTGCCAGCCCAGATATCAAGATGGGATTCACGTGTCCATCACGGGGGGCCCGGCGTGCGCTCACCAGGGGGCGGCGGCAGCACCGTCGACGCCACCCAGCCAGTGGAACGAGCAGGAGCAGAGGGCGTGGGCCCAGACATCCCCAGCGACGCCCGGCAACTCCAGGTCGCAACCACAACAAGCCCTGCACCGGTCAGGTGGGCGGTGGGCGGTGGGTGGTGGGTGGGCCTGGGGGGGGGGGGGGGGGGGCGGGCTGCCCGCTTGCGCGCGCGCGCGGGTCAGGGCATTGGGGATTTGCAATCACGCCACTTTGGTCGCTCCACGGGTCATCCACATGGGGAGCGCGGGCAACTCATTGGCTTAAAGCGTCTGTCATCCATGTCGAAAGCCAATCAAGCTTCTGCCATAGTGGCATCCAGCGTCCTCATGCACTGTCAGCATGCCCGTCCATTTCGGTTTGACTCCCCACCAGCACCAGCTGTGTCTCTGAGATTCATCGGCGGTCGACGAGCAGCGTGCGACGCACGCGCGCGGCCGGACTGCATCCACAGCGGGGTCGCCCGTCGGGGGTCTGAGGTGGATGGCACCACTCCCTGGCCAGAACACGATGCAGTCCCCCTGCACAGTGATCCTTCAACCGGGATCCTCGACAAGCCTGTTTTTCTGCCGTTACGCTTGTGCGCGACTTGTCAAGTGGCCCCCTATACCCCCCTCCACACCCCCATACGGGCCGATTTTTTATTGTCCTTTTCTTTGAGGCTTGTTGAATGCCCCTAGATGTCGCATTTCCACCATTATGATGGTATGACAAGACGCGCAGCGACGGTGCGTATCAGAAGATGTAAATAAAAAGTGTGTTCTGCCGTCGTCGTCGCCAACATGTGCCCCTTGGGTAAACCGGAATCTCGGGCATTCGACTGCGCCGTCGCTCGAGCTCACTGTACGGATGTATCAGTCAAAAATGCTCCACGCCGTGAATGTAGCTGTTGTTTTTCCGGCACTTTTTCGTCGTGTTTTCCCCGCAGCACCCAGGTACAGCTAATTGGCGAAGTGGCGTGGACTGCGATTGTGTCTCCACATGCATGAGATGCCATCTTCTGTAGTTGTAGCGGTTCTTAGAGGCGTGGTAGCACGCACAGGGCGGTACGACGTTGAGCATGCTGCGCTTCTTCGCATGCATTGCGAGCGCACTCGATGAGAGTTCAGGGGGGCTACTAATATATGAATTGAGGGGGTCCACATCTTTGGAATCCCTGGATCCCCTGTTGCATTGCCCGCCTTTTTTCTCCTGATCCCCCCCCCCCCCTGCCGTTGCGTTGCCCGCCCTTTCTGACCCGCCTGATCCATTCGGGTGGGACGCAGCGTCCGGACAGTCCGCCTGTGCGGGCGACGCTTCCGACTGTTGGGTGCGGCACACTTTCGAGGCGCCATGACCAGCCCCCGTTCGGTTGCTGTCGGCGGGCGCAAGCGGGACCGCGCGCTTTACAGCGTCACGCGGGAGGCGGCCGTCATTGTGTTCAACGTGCGGCGCTTTTTCGAGCGTGAGTGCCGCCGAGGTCGGTCCATCGCGTGAGGCAGGCCGATCGAAAGGACGCGCCTCGCCACTGGGCTGAGTGAGTCGACCGTCCAGCGCGTGAACGACGAGGCGTACGCAAGCTCGCGGCGGAGGGGGGGAGATCCAGAGCGACGCCAGTCGAGCCGCCGCGTGCCGAGCGAGGAGCTGGCGAGAGTGCGCGAAGCGGTCTACAAGCAGTACGAGAACAGATCTATTCCTACGCTAAGCTCGACGCTTCTGTACCTGACAGCTGAGCGGGCCGCTGGCCAGTCAAGTGGCACGTACAAGTGGACTCGAACAACGCTGTTTCGGTGCATGCAAGACTTGGGCTTTACGTTTTCTCGTGGCCCAAACCACTACGATGTTGCCCGCGAAAAGCCGTCAATCGTGGCTCAGCGGAACGAGTTCCTGAGGCGTATCCAGGAGTACCGAGAAGCTGGGCGGACTATTTTCTACACGGACGAGACGTGGGCAAACAAAAACATGACGCCGTCTCGAACGTGGAATGACGGCAACCTCCGGGCACGACTGAATGTTCCATCGGGCAAGGGCGGGCGGATCATCATCGCGCACGTCGGATCCCGGAGCACAGGACTGGTGAAGGACGCGGCCCTGGTCTTTATCGGCAAGAAGAAGACTGGCGACTACCATGGGGAATTGAACTCCCAGGTGTGGCTGAAGTGGTTGGAGGACAGCGTGCTACCGAAAATGAAGGGCGGCGTTTTGGTAGTGGACCGGGCCCCGTACCATATGGTTCTGACGGACGACATCCGCCCGGCGTCGAGCAAGCTGAGGAAGGCGGAGCTGGCGGACTGGCTGG
The DNA here is from genome assembly GCA_009829735.1 of Pyropia yezoensis. NCBI lineage: Eukaryota > Rhodophyta > Bangiophyceae > Bangiales > Bangiaceae > Pyropia > Pyropia yezoensis. Next base: position 21,123,999 of record CM020620.1, read on the forward strand.
AAGCGCATGATGCTGTTCCCAGAGGATGGGAGGCGGACTGGCGGCAGAATCGGACACGGGCAGAAATGAAGGAGCAGGCGGACAAGCACCGCCCAGCGCCGCGGTTCTTGGTGCAGGACCTGGCGGCGCAGTTTGATGTCACCATCCTGATATCTCCTGTAGCACATCCCGAGCTCAACCCTATTGAGATGGTCTGGGGAACCGTGAAGGCGGCATTGCGGCGCGCCAACATTGACTTCTCGCTGAAGCGGCTGAAAGAGCTGGTAGAGGTGGAATTTGAGCCCATCACGCCGGAAGCATGGGGCCGATACGAAGATCACGCGGTCAAAATGGAGGATTACTACCGGACTGTGGCATCGGCAAACGAGACTGGGGAAGCGGCTTCCGACAACGAGATTGAAGAGTTCGAGCCGAACGACGTTGGGGGATCCTGCAGCAGTGAGGATAGCGGTTCCGAGAGTGGGAGTGAAATGGAGGATGACGATTGATTGCGGCGATTTGGTGCAGTGCTCCATATTGTGATTGTTACTCGCTGTGATTGCTAATAGTTGCTCAAGCGTACGGAAGACCTGAGGGGTGGTGAATATTTCGCAGTGCGGGGGGCGGAAAGGAGCCCCCAGAACAGGGGGGGGGGGCGGAGCTCTGTCACGAGTCGACTGAGTCGGATGGAAGGTCCCGGGAGGGGCGTGGGGGACAGCACTGAGGAGGCTCACCTTGGAGAGTCACGTGCCGAAGGTTGGAAAGGAGTTCGGGAGGAGCAGGGCAGCTGGCGAGTGCTACACGCTGGGAGGCGGAGTTTCAGGGGGACAGATACTCCCCTTGCGGCGCGAGATGGCTGGCAGCGGGGGAGCAGAGAACGGCATGGGCGCAACAGGGATACGAAGAGGTGGTGGGGGCGCTGTTGGGTGGGTGGGAGCGCGGTGGGGGGGAGGCGGGCATGTGACTGGGAGCAGGTTGGCCGGGCAACGTGAGGAACTGCGGGCGGCGCGGCGGGTGTGGGGCGGCACCGGGGCGGGCAGGCCGTTGGGGAGGGGGCGCAGGGCGGGGGCGAGGGCGGGCGTGGGGAAGGGAAGGCAAGCGATTGAGGAGTGGTTGGGGGGAGGGGGGAGGCTATGGAGGGGGGGACTCGTCCACGTGGAGGGGGCCGGGCAACGTGGCAGCAGCCATCCAATGCTCAGAATTTGACAAAAAAAAGTAGTCCCCTTTTCTTGCAGGTGAGGATCTCTCGGGTGCGGCGTTCGGAGGAAGAGGCACCAGATGAGAGAAGACTCAGGGTGTCCCCGGAAAAGTATGGACGTACGAGACGCCAGCACACCACCTCCATACCAATGTCACAAAGCGTGCATGAGAGGAGTGCCACAGGGCACTCTCTCGTCTACCTGCAAAGTTTGGACCTGAAAGCTGCAGTCTGCTTGCTGCACGGGGCACTTTCTCATCCGTCTAGCTATATGGAATCGACTTGGGACAGGGGGGACGGCACAGGTGCAGACCACGCGGCGGGCGCCGACGACGGTTTCCTCGCAGGGGCCCTGTTTTGGCGCCCCCGCTGCCGTCGATGGCCCTCTCTCTTCTGCTGTCTGGGTCACATCCTCCCCATGTTCTGGGGGTGGGGCTAAGAGAGACGGGGCTGATTGGGGGGGGCGGCGTAGCGGCGGCACGGCCCCTCCCCTCTCTTCCCCGACGCCCTCTATCCCACACCCAACGTAAAGCGTAAGAGGGGTGGATGGGGGGTGCCTCCGCTGGCGGGGGCCCCCCGTGCGCCCGCCCCACCCCTTCTTACTGGCGGCCTCCCCAGCCGGGCTACGCGGGACACCGGGCCGTGCCGGCGCGGCGCCCGCGGCAGCAGACAGGCCCACGCGGCAACCCCCCCCCCCCCCCCCCCCCCCCCCCCCCGCACCACTCTCCTCCCGTGCCCCTCGTACGCCCTCCGCCTACGTTCATGGTAGCTCAGTAGGAGCGTGGCCCCGCGGCTTGGCGGGGGGTCGGTGTCGCCAGGGCGCCTGCGGGATCCGGGTGGCGGCGGAGGCGGCGGCGGCGGCGGCGGCGGGGGTGGGGTGGCCCGCACCGGCAAGGGGGGGGGGGGGGGCGGGTCGGCCACCGCCGCGGCGGGTGTCAGTGGCGGCGCTTTCGCGGCGGTGGCGGCGGCGGCGACGCGGGCGGGGCGGCCGGCACAGCGGTGGGCGGCGGTGAGGATGGAGAGGTAGGATAGCCAATGGGCGTGCCCGTGCAGTAGAGGAGGGCGCGGTCCTCGCCGGTGGGGTCGTTCAGGATGAAGCGGGCAAGGCTGTGCGGGGGAAGGGGGGGGGGGGGGGGGGCGGGGGCGGGGGGGCGGGTGGTCACAAAAAGAGGAGCGCAAGGCGGGATAGGGGGGTGGGGCCGGGCGGGGCGTGCCGGCCATGCCCGCCCAGCGGGGGCGTCCACGACAGGGGAGCGGCGGCGACGGCCCAGGTCCAGGATCGCGACGGGCAGCGGCCAGCGCGGCAGCGCGACGGCGCGCCCGCCCGCCTCTGCCTCCGCACGCCGCGGCCGTCCCCCCTCGGCCGTTGCGGGCTGTCGGGGCACGCCCCCCCCCCCCCCCCCCCCCCCCCCCCCGGTGCTCCACCCGCGGCGCGCCCCCAGTCCCCCGTGCGTCCTCCCCCACCACGTGCACCACGTGCACCACGTGCACCTCCTCCCCCGAACCCCGCCGCCCCGCCCACAGCAGCAGTTGGCAGCACCGCCACCACTGCGGCCCCCTCAAGCGGGTCCCGTCTACGGCCGCGCAGCGGCGGAGCCCCACCGACCGGCGCGCCGCTGCCCCGGCCGCCGCCCCACTCCCGGCGGCCGCCTCCGCCGCCGCCGCCGCAGCCACCGTCGCCCCCGCCACCGCAGACGCCGCCGCCACCGCCGCCACCACCACCACCACCACCACCACCAACACCACCACCACCACCACTACCCCCATCACCGCCGCCGCCGCCACCGCCGTGCGGCGCCGCCGAGCGGCGCCCGCGGACCGGTGGGGGACACCCGGCGTCATGGAGAGCGCCCCGGCGGGCGGGTGGCCGCCGGTGCGAGACCGACGCAGACGCCCGGCCGCTCACCGCCGCTGCGGGGCGTCTGCGGCGAGGGAGGCGCGGCCGTCGCCCCTGGCCGTCCCCCCCCTGTCCGGTCCTGGCTTGGGCCGTCCGCGCCGGCGGGGCGTCTGCCGGTGATCACCGGGGGGCCGTCGACGGCGCACGGCGGCACGCACCCGGCGCGTTGGGCACCCAGTCCCGGGCCAACGGCCGTGCTGTACCCTGCGCTCGCGGCTGCCCACCCAGAGCACCTGCAGGTGATGAGGGCAGGGGCCTCTGTTTATAGCGCCAGTTGCGGCGGACCCCACTCCCACTGAAAGGGGGTGAGGGGATGGCGACGGCGCAGGGTCGGCGCACGTCGGCGCGCCTGCCCCCCGCGGGCGCCGCCAGAGGGGCCCAGAGGGGGGCTGTCTCGCTCTCCCCCCCCCTGCCACTCCCCCCAAGGCCGTCATGGAGGGGATGAGCGCGACCCGACCGTCCCCGGTCACACCTCCCCGGCAGTGACAGTGCCGCGTTGGCAGCGGGCTGCTGCGCGTGACCGAGCTGTGGCTCGGTCACCGATACAAATACTGTATGTATTAGTCGTTCCGAGTGGATGTGTGCCGCTGCCGACATAGAGGCGAATTAAAGAGGCCCTGGAAGACTTTGGGCGACTGCGAAAGTATTTTCACGAATAGCTCGCCAACATTGTGTGATTGAATTCAGTCTTCGAGCTCTTTTTTCTTTCGTATGTACATAGAGACAAGAGCAACAGCGTGACAATAAGGCCATGGGCCAACCGCGTGCTGGGAGCTCGCAGCGGACCAATAGCGTGCAGTTGGACTTTCCTTTTGATCAGGCGATGATTGGCTGCAGTCGCGGCGGATCTGATACCGAACGCTGGTTGGTCAGATAGCTGTTGCTTTCTCCCACGATCTCGGCGGATCTCCCTCTATCTCGGCCCGATCCACTCAAGAGCACTGAGAGAGGTCGCAGCTGGCTCCTGCTCCCTCTTCGATGTGGGCAGAAATCCCGAGAAACTCTCAGATCGCACTGTTTCCACGCGGAGCATTCATTGGCCAGTGGTGCGCCATCTGAGGCATGTCATTGGCCTGTTGTAGCCCTGTTGTTGTTATTGTCGCCATGAGACAAAATTCGGGGTACTGCAATACAGTGCGTACGCGATTATATCGGGCTCGTTTATATCGGGCTCGTTTATATCCACCCTGGATATGAACGAGCCGAACAACGCACGAGAGAGCTCCTCAGCACTGTACAGCAAGATTCCAATAGTGTATTTCTTCGATCCCGTTCTGGAGCATTGCAAAATCTACAGCACTTATCGATTTCCTGTGCGCTGCGAACGCGCACCGCCTGCCAACATCACTGTGCTACGGACGGGAAATCGGCGACGCCACGGGTGTCACCCGCATCGCCCGCTTCTCTCGCCTGGTACCGCTCTTTCGACGCTTCACCCTTTGAGAACGCCCATATGGACGTCTCAGCCGTCGTTGCCTTGATGGCCAACACGTCGCTGGCGGACGAGTTGATGGGGGTGGACACGCCAGACCGCGTGCGCGTGTCGCAGCGGTGGATGGATGCTGAAAGCGACGTCGCTGCGCTTGAAGAGACAATGGATATGGTTCTGGACGGGGAGGAGGACGACCTGTGAGTGTTTTTCTACACATTTTTATTGTTTTTGTTTTACGCTTGCCCCCACATCATTCACTTGTCCAGATACAACCTCCGTGCGTCGTACCGCCACCGTCTGCGTCACGTCACCTGCGTGCCCCTCCGTACCCTGCCGGCCCCCTTGTACTCCCCATCTGCGGCCATGAGTTTCGGTTGGGCTCCATTCTCGCGAGGCCCCCCCGCACTTTTCGGTTGAGCACCGTTCTCGCGAGCCCCCGCCGCATCTCCATCCCGCTCCGCCGCCCCTCCCCGGCATCTCTCCTCCTTCACGACGATCCTCCCAGTCGCAGACTACGTCCGCCTCCTCTGTACGCGCGTCCCCTTCACATTTTTCCTGGCCAAGTCAGAACAAACATTTTTGTACTTTGTAGGCTCGATGTCGCGATTCCTCTCGCCACCTGACACATTACTGCACTTGGTGATACATCGAGTCGGAACAGTACTGTTCCGACTCCAAATGGTGCGGTACAGAAGTGCGCTACTTCCTCGGGAGACCCCAGGATATGATCGCGTACGCACTGTATCTGCTTGTTGACCACCACAGTGAAGGAGGGCCCTCGGAATCTTGCGGGCCCGGTTTACAACGAAAATCGCAGCAAGAACTTGAGACGGTTTAAGAGTGCTCCCACCAACGTCGTACTATCTCGATACCATCTCACCACAATATGGTTTTTAGGAAGCCACGTGGGCCCCTCTAACTGGCTGTTCTCTCGGCCAGTCGATATTCGCGAAGGAGTTGTTCAAAGACGGGGGCTACATAATTTTACGGCGAGACAGCTGTCTTGCCGGATGTCGAGAGGTCCTCAGGTGAGATGTGGACGAGAAAGCTTGATTTTGGACTCGGGTTATTGTCTGTTCGTTCATGGTGTGCATATTCGGCGCAGTGGGGCCACCCGCGAGTCGCTTCTTTTCCTCGCATTTGGCCCGAATCGCCCCTGTCGGATCTCGCAAGGTCGGCCCGACAGCCCTCAGCGACCCCGTAGAGGCCGAAAACTGTACATGTTTTCTGTTCAGATGACCTCACGAGGAGGGGGTTGCCCCGTTCGTCTCTCCTTCTTCAAGACCACGACCACGACGACAAGGTGCTCCTCCTCGAGAAGAAATGGTAGCTCTCCGACCATTTCCGGCTGAGATCGCACCTCCCAAACACATGTTTGCAGGCACATGTTTGCAGTAAACATGTTTCTAAAAACAGCGTACATGTAGTCTGTGTTTTCGGACATGTTCATACACAACACTGTATCTCAACTTTTATGCGGATGCATGGAAAACGACACCGCCACAGGAAAAAACCCAACAGGGATCTTGCACATCCGCTGCACGATTCATGGGGGATTTTCCGTGACAATTGAAGCCGGCTGCACGTTTGTGTCGAGACACTTCGTCCCGACGCGCCAACGCCCTCACCTCGCACTGGCTAGCACACGCCCGTGGGCGCCACCGCACGTGAACGTCGCTGCCCGCTCCCCCCCCCATGCCGCCCGTTCACCTCCCCCGGCCCCCTGCCAATCGGCTGTCTGCGACCACGAGGACCGCTACGCCTGCCAACGCCTTCCTCCCCTACCGCCTCCGGATTGTGCACGTCCACGACGCCCGCCGGCCACACTCACACGCTTCCCCCCCCCCACCCCCTGCCTCTGGACTGTGTACGACTACGAAGCCCACCGGCCCACACACACACACACCTGCCCCCGCCGCCGCCGGACACTACACGACTACGACGCCGGCCGACGTCGCCGTACACCCCCCCCCCGCCCCGCCTGCGGACTGTGTACGACCACGACCCCCGTCGGCGTCCGCCCTCCCCCCGAAGTACGGACTGTGTACGACATCCACGCCTGCTGACGTTCTCCGCCCTGCCGTCGGGACATCCTCTGTGCCGGATGATGTACTCCACCTCTCCCTGCCCACGTGACAACCTATCCCCTGTGCACCTTCACGAGGGATTGTTTCAGATCGCGTCTTCACCCACTTTCTCCTGGTCGATCGCCATTGTGGCGTGCACCTCTGGTCCCGCCTCTGTCGGCCGCCCATCATTCATCGACAGGCAGTGGTCACAATCGCTTTTTGACTCTGGCGTTTGTTCTCCTGCTTGGTCGTGTCGCGGTGGTGGTCACGTTTCGGGCGCACAACCATACTTGAGGCAGGCGCTGCCGCACCCCCTGCGGCACCTGCAGGCGACGGAAATGGCGGCCTTGACGACAGTGGAGGTCAAGACCTTGCAGCAGGTCAGTGGCAGCTCTTCAACGAACGTGACTCAAGTGGGACCTTTGTGAGTGACAGTCGACGTCGCAGAAAGCCACAAGCAATCACCATTCCCATCATTGTACAAGATGAACAGGCTGAAGGCGTTGACGCGCAATCGCCGGGCTCTTCCTCCTCTGCACCTGTCAATACGCGCACGTGGCTGATCCGGGGCCCCGTACACGGCTACTCGGATGATGCTTGGCGGCTTTCCACAATTACAACCGTGACGGCCGCGTCGTCGATGCCCTCGCACGAGGTTTACGTGCGAGCCATGTCGTGGTTGGTTCCTGGTACCTTCGTCGACGTCGAAGACGCGCACGCATCCATACGAGCTGTTTTTTCTGCGCGCTCGCCCTCAGACAAGCACTGGGATGAGACGACACCGACGAGCTCTTTTGCCTCTGTGAGGCAGCACGACTCTCTCTCCGACGCAGACATTGAGGAAGTGCTTCGTCTGGCGTCCGTCCGTGTGACAACGTCTCGGCAGCGCATCTCCGAGGGCTTCGTGGCACTTGCACACCGCCGTCATTCCATCGATGACCCAGTGAACCGGAAGGGCGTTGCCGCACTCCTCCGCCAACGCTCAATTCGTGCTGTCCGAGACTTCCGCAACCGAGGTGCTGCCTTGATGAGAGCAAGGTGGAACCAACTGCTGCGCGGGATGGGCGCGGGAACGGTAGCTGTAATTCGCCGCGTTCTGGAGTTGGATCCCCCACATCCGTCGAGGGGCACCGGAAAGCGGTCCACGCGCATCCGCGTGTCAATGGGGAAGACGCAAATGCGCTTGCTGCCGTCTCGGGAGGAACTTCGCGAGGTCCGCCGTACCGAGTTTGACATGGCCAGCCGTGTGAAGCACTTTTTCTTCACTCGACAGGGCGCCGAGCTGACTCGATGGGACTACGTGCGCGGGTCAGGGTCGGCCGGTATTCGTCGGTACAAATCTATGCACGAGGGGCAAATGAGGCAGAAGAGGCTGCGCGCGTACACCAACAAGTACTGGATGGCCCCAGCCCAGGCGGGGGACGACGATGACGACGACGATTCCTCCGTCGACGACAACGGCGTCTATTTTGACAACGACAACGCAGAGACTGAGGGTTGTTACGCACCGAGGGAGCGAGACAAGAAGCTCCTGGCCGAGCTTGTTGCTAACTCACATTCCTACCTCGAGGATGACGACGGCACTGGGGAGCTGCGCATCCTGGCCGTTGGATTTGATAGTGTGGCCGCCCTGCAGCGGGCAGTGGACTTGGCGACATTACCTGACCTCTCAGCTGGTGTAGCTCAGTTTGCCCCGCTTGTAGTTTTAACTTTCGCCGCTGACGGAGGCACAATCGCGGGCCAATGCGTTACTGCGTTCACCGCGGGGCTAGCCTGGCCTCACCTGAAGTATGGAAGGAACGACCTTACCCCGTTGGCGTTCTCACTGACGGGAGAGTCAGACGTTGACCACCTGCTTGCCCTGGCTGTTCGCGACATGCTGGCGTCCATTCTCACAGCGGACATATCTGTACCCGGTGAACCGACACTCGCTGACAGCGCCGCGGACATGGACAATGCGGACGATGGGCGCGACGTAGAACAGGACAATGTGGCCCTCAGGGTCACTCTCAAGCTATCCGACGAGGTGCAAGTGTGAGGTAAGCCAGACCGACCCCCTCTCCCCACCCAAACGCATTGTAAGCATGTGCTCGAACCATTGTACGAGCCGAGGGGCGTGCGGCTGCTACACGTTATGCGTTCTCTCCGATCTGCACCAGTACTGACCACCAGTTCATATTCCTGTGGTGCGTCCATTCTGGAACGGCTCGTCTTCTGTCCCACCCTCTGGACAGCCGATTTAAAAATGACCCACTGGATCCATGGCTTGACCGGCAGCGGAGACAAGTGGCGCTGTGTCCACCGGGCCGGGTGCCTCAACTTAGAGTATCTACGCGCGAGCTGCCATATGGACCAGATGGCTGACCGGTCTGCCGAGGTCGTGTCTGAGCAGTGGCATCTGGCCATCTGGACCATGGCCGGCTGGACGGTGCAGCACAAGAAATGCCCGGTCAAGTTCAATGAGGGCGAAGCGTACGTCGAATGCCCGTTGTGCAAGTCCTTGCTTGCGGCTTCGGGAGCCGACGCGCTCTTCTGCGGCGCTGTGCGGTGTCCCCAGGTCTCTTGCGAAGGAGAAGACCCTGTGTACCTGCTTCAGGACATTGCACGCAGTCCTTTCGACGACGCAATGAACGCTGCACGCACAATAAGCGGGGGCGTACGCGGCTACCCCCTACTCCGCAACATGAAGTCACGCCTCCAGCTCCCAGTTCTGCACTGCACCGGCAACATCGCGGAGGTGATCACGTACTGCGTACTCGAGTGCTTGCCGGAGGTTGTTGAGAACGACGCGCGGGCTTCCCTTCTGGCCATTACGGGGAAGGGCAAGATGGACGCGTTGTACCTGCGCGAGTACCGCGAGCTCGTTGCACACACAGCTGCCCGTCCTGCGATCTTCTCGAGGGACCTGGACTGCGTCTTCGTTATCCTCTTTCAGCTGACGCAGCTGCTAAATGCGGCATGGCGCGGTTCCCTGACGGACGAGGAGGTCAACAACCGAGGCGGTGCTGGGTCTATTGCCCGGCTGACGGCCTCCATTATGGGGCCCCTTTTTCAAGAGGTCAAGCCCCTGGACCCCCGAGCGAAGGACGCAAAGGTGCTGACGCTATACATGCACGCCCCTATCGCACACCTACAACAACTAGTCGGGAACCAGCGCTCACCCGTGGCGTACATTTCCGACGAGGCCATTGAAGGCCATCTTCGTGGTGTGGGCCAGTACACGCACAATCACAGTAACAATGCGCCTCAGGCAGCTGTGCTGTCTGACCTTGCCGGGCTGTGCGACGCGACAATAAAGTTCTCCACACCTCGTTCCCATCCCTCCTCTCTTGTTTACACCAAGCACATCCGGCTATGCAAGTGCTGGAAGACGCTAGGTCGGCATGGGGCTGCCGAGTTCGAAGCGCTTCAGACCATTGCGATCGGCGACCCCAACCTCCTCGTCGAAAGCCGCAACGGTGGAGCAGAACTGTTCTTCACGCTTCCCCTGCACGACGTGGTAGACGCCAACAAGGCCAGACGGTTTGAGCCGTCGGGGATCCCCCGCACGGGAAAGAAGGAGTACCTTCGACGCGGTCTGCGCAAGCGCCAAGAGGTCGTCACCGCGTGTTTTTGTGGAGCTTTGACTGGCACTGACTTCAGCTCCGTCATCCCCGTTGCACGCGCGCGACGGGCCGCCAAAGAAGCCAAGGCAGCCCAAGCAGCTGCGGCAGGGGCAGTTGCATCCTCTGGTGACGAGTCGCAAGTTGAATCAGGTACCGAAGCCCCCGCCGACGGTGGGGCTGGCGCGCAGCGACGGGCCGTCAACGCTAAGAAGGCCCGAGAGCGCTCGGTGATTCCGTCTGTGCGCCGGGCCCTGCCTCCTCTGTGGCTTTTGCACAAGGTGTTGACAACTCCTGCAGCGTACGCTACCGTACGGGAGGTAGCAGCTGGCGGCATTGACGAGCCCGCCCCTGACGTTGTCGAAGCTGTCATTCGGCGGCACGTTGCATACCTGCATTGCTTTTTGCTTCGCACGAAGACGCCACAGTATGCGCTCTGGGCGGCCCAAGCAAAGGTTCACCCTGCCCATGTAAGGGAAGCGACGGAAACGGTCCTAGAACGACTTGCTTCACTGGCTTCAAACAACGTACTGTTCAGGGAAACGGATGTGGTAATGGATGTGCAATAAGTCCACGCGCTTGCTGGAGTCATCTTTGCTACCACATTCTATTCCTCCTCATCATTGGTGATGGTGCCTAATTTCCTGCCGGACGAGCCGCCTGCTGGCGGCGCCGCTGCCACCGGGCTTCCGCGCCTCGCCAGCGAAGCTGCGCGCAGCTCTTCGCCGTGCAGCCTGCTTGGCCACCGCTGCAGCCTCTGCCGCTGCTGCCGTGGTTGCGAGACATGGGACGAATGGGGCCGACGGCAGGCCAGCCGCCGGCCGGGCCACCAAAGACCCGGCATGGCTGCTGTGCGCGCTGCTGGCCACTAGCGCGGCGCAACGGGCGAGGCAGGCGCCCGCCGCCGCTAAAACAGCGGCCGCTGCCGCTACCACAATGACCAATGACGGCATTGGGGGCGGGACTACCGTCCCGATCCATGTGTCGGGCATGGCATGGCTGGCACCGCGGCAGCCGCGAAAGCGTCTCAATCTGATGTGGGTGACCATCGCTGTGGCGGTGACGCGCGACGCGGCCGTGGCCGAAGCTAACGCGGTCACAGCCGGCCACCCGCGCTGTTTGCGGCGGTGGCGTTGGCTGTGGCTGCGGCCGTGGCGGTGGCGGCGGCAGCCACGGTGACAGCTACTGCTCCGGGCAGCACAGAAGGTGGCTGCTGCGGCGGTTGCTGTGGCGGCAGGCGCCTCTGCTGTGGCTCTGGTGGCGGCGGCGGCAGCAGCCGAAGCTGCGGCGGTGGTTCCGGCGGCGTTGGCTGTGGTTTCGGCTGCGACGCTGGCTGTGGCGTTGTCCTGTGGCGGCGGCGGCAGCAGCCGCCGCTGCCAGTCAGTGAGGCGGCCGTCGCTAGGGTGTCGGCTGCGACGCTGGCTGTGGCGTTGTCCTGTGGCGGTGGCGGTTGCGGTAGCAGCCACTGTTCTCTGCAACGAAGAAGGCAGCCGCTGCGGCGGTGGCTCCGGCGGCGTTGGCTGTGGCGGTGGCAGTGGCGGCGACTGAGGCGGTGGGTGCTGCTGGCAATGCAGACGGCGGTCGTTGCTGCGATGGCGGTGGCAGCAGCGGCAGCCGCAAAAGCTGCCGGCGAGGAGAAGGCGGCCACCGCGACGGTGGCGGTGGCTATTTTTGGCCATGCAGACGGCCGCGGTTCTTGCGATTGCGGTGGCAGCAGCGGCAGCCGCAAAAGCTGCCGGCGAGAAGAAGGCAGCCACCGCGACGGCGATGACGGTGGTGTCCGCAACCGCAACAGCGGCTGTGGCGGCGACTGTTGCGGTGGCTGTCTCTGGCCATGCAGACGAAAGCCGTTGCTGTGCTGGAGGTGGCAGCTGCGAAAACTGTACCAGAGGCCGAGGAGAAAAAGGCGGCCGTCGCGACGGCGATGGCGCCGGAGCCCGCAACCGCAACCGAGGCGGAGGAAAAGAAGGCGGCAGCCGATTGAGCGTTGGCGGCGGTTACCCCAGCCGCAGCAGCGGCTGGGGAGGAGGCGGCCGCCGCGACGGCGGCGGCGGCGGTGGGGGTGGCGGTGGCGGTGGGGGTGGCGGTGGCGGTGGCGGCAGCCGCAACAGACGCGGGCCACAAATGCGGCGGTGGCGGTCGTGGTGGCGGTGGCGGTGGCAGCAGCATCAGGTATCGGCCATCGAAGCGATTTGGGCGGTGGCGTTGGTGGTTGTCGTGGTCCTCTCCGGCAGCCTCCATGTATCCCGCATTGTGGCCGTCGTAGGCGGGAGTGGCCACGGTCGTCCAGCCGTGGGCGCTTGGTCGATATGCGACCTTTATCCCGATTGGTGGTTCGAATTTGATTTCAGTCACGGCCTTGCACCTCTCCGAACGCGCTTTCTTCTGATGTGTTTGTCCGCTGTGGCTGCGCCCCACGCTCTTCCGACGTCCCCTGCCCCGACCACCCCGCTTTGTCGTTGCCTTCCCGTCACGTCCCCCCTTCCCCCTCCCCCCCCCTCCTACCCGCCTCCACACCTTGTCCCTCCCCCCACCGGTATCGTCCCGCGCCCCCGTCCTTCTCTCGACGAGTGTGCTTTCCCTCTCGGAGCCATGCCGACGGGACCGCCCGAGTGGTGGTCTGGGCGTTATCCTGTCGGCCTTTGTGTACTCGTCAAGGTGGGCCCTCCTTCCTCTGACACATGGACCCGCGGCAACATCCCCTGGGCGGAGACCAAGGCCATGAGGCCTTACCGCGACAACCTGCCGAAGCACCAGATATTTGTACGTATTCCACAGCGCGGCGTGCAGCTGTTCTGGTGTTGGAACGTGCTGCGGATGCACAACCGCGTGAAGCAGCCTCGCTACCGGCGCATGCCCGCGCAGCGCCCCCGCGAGCCCCGTATGACGGCGGAGAATTATGAGCGTCGCGAGGTGGCCAACACGGACAGCGACGCGTCTACCGACTCGATCGACTCGGAGTCGAGCACGGAATGTGCGCACCATCACTCCGATGGCGTCGACTCCGACGACTCTTCCGATGTTGTTGCCGGCCCTATCATTCGTCAGGGAAAGATGTCTCCCGCTGTTGCGGGGAGTGCTGCGGCGACTGATAGAGGTGCAGATGGAGGTGCTGTCCGTGGTGGGGCGGTGGCGTCTGGTGGCCGCGCGTCCGGTGGTCGTGCTGGTGGTGGCGCGGCTGGGGGAGTTGTCGGTGGTGGGGCTGTGGCGTCTGCTGGTGTGAATGATGGCGCGGCTGCTGGTGCTGTCAGTGAGTGGGCGGTGGCGTCTGGTGGCGGCGCGGCTGATGGTGTTGATGGTGGCGGCGCGGCTGGTGGTGTTGATGGTGGCGGCGCGGCGGAGTCTGGCTGCGATGCGGCTGGTGGTGTGGTCAGTGGCCGGGCGATGGCGTCTTGTGGCGGCGCGGCAGATGGTGCTGATGGAAGTGGCTTGGCGGAGGCTGGCCACGGCGCGGCTCGTAGTGATGATGACGATGGTGGTGGGGCGGCGGCTCCCAGTGGCGGCGCGGCTGGTGGTGTGCACGGTGGTGCTGCGCGGGCTGGTGGTGGCATGACGGAGTCGGTCCGTGCCGGCGGCTCCCGTAAGCGCCATGCGGAGAAGCGGCCTGGCGGGCTTTCCGTGCGGCAGGTCTTTGCCCGCCGGCCGACATCAGGCGGGGGGCAAGCCGGGAACCGCCATGGCAGCTACTCCACCCGCGAAGTTTACGCGCGGCGGGGTGGCATTGCGTCTTCTGGGAGCCGCCCTGTTTTGCGCGACGAGGCGGGGCCCGACCTAGGCGCACCCGGCGTCTTTGGTGATGGTATTGGGGTCGACGAGGCGGCGCGTCTTCATCCTGTCTCTCGGGGCCGCGTGAAGGGAACCCGAAGCCTCTACTACGAGCCTCTTGCGCCTTACGTGGGGACGTATGGAGTGGGTGGGTCTGGTGCCGACGATTCAAATGACGGAGCTGAGCAGACGGGCGCTGGGCCGTCTTCTGGCCGTTGGGCTGGCAGCCGTGGCCATCCCACAGGCCATCTTGGTGACCGGCGTTCCATGAACGATGGCCATTGAAGGGAGAACGCGTGGCTTCGGCGGGTGGGGGGGTGGGAGGTTGGAGCTCCTTTTGTTGTGTTCTTGACGATTGTTTTTTTGCGTTTGTTGTGGACTTGGGGGGCGGATGAGTTTGTGCTGCAGCGTCGCCCTTGGTCGGGGCTCGTGGCGACGCGAGTTTTCCACGACCCCCACGTTCTTCATTGGTGACGCTTTGTAGGTACTGGGCACATGTCCCAGCGGACGCCACCTTTTCTTGCGCGGCAACACGCGGAGCGCGAAGCGTCTTTGCAGATTACTGGCAGGAAGACGAAAACACACACGAAGGAGGGGGTGGTGTGTGAGCGGACCTGGGGGGGGGGGACGGCTTGTGCCTAAAGTGGGTGTGAGCAGTGCCAGCGGCTGTCGCGTCCTTGCGTGCGACCGCGGGTCCCCCAGAGCCCCCCTGTTTCGCGGGCGCCTGCCACCATGCCTCCCCGCCGCCGCCGTCCCAACCACCACCGCCATCGCCACCCCCGCTTCGCTTGTACCGGCGACGCTCGCAGGGCGTGTCTGCGGCGACAGGCCTCTTCACCCCCCCCCCCCCCCCCAATCCTTCTCGCCCCTCCGCCTCCCACGCGGACGGGCAGGCGGGCGGGGTAAGCGGGCAGGGTAGGCGGGCGGGGTCGCAGGGGCGTGTCGTCGGCGGTACTATTGACGGAGGCGGGGTTTTCTCCCTCCCCACCCGCGGGAGGTCGAGGGCCGGGACGGCGACTGCCAGTTTTTGAAGCTCCCTGTGGCGACGGCGGCGGCGGCGGCGGCGGTGGGCGCGCGGCAGCGGCGGCGGCGGCGGGGAAGGCCACCCATGGGGGGTGGGGTGGTCTTGGGGGGGGCAGGGGAAAGCGGCGGCGGCCGCGAGAGACGCGCCACCGCCACCGTCCGGTACGCTTGCGCGACCGGCGGGCGGGAAGACGCGGCGGCTACCTTACGGGAGGGCGGCGGTCCCCATGGTGGGGGCGGGTGACCCGTCGCTGACGAGGCGGCGGCGGGGCCGGCGGCGTGCCATGCGGCTGCCGCCGGCCGGCCGGTGGGGCCCGCGCCTCTCCATCGCTCATGGGGGATGGCGACGGCGACGGTCGGGCGCGGGGTCGGGGACTGGGCGTTGACGCCGGCCGACAGGCGCGGCCGCGTGTCTCTGCCGACGCCACCGCCGCCTCAGAAGGCCGCGCGCGGGAGGAGGGCGCGCGCGCCAGGGAAAACCGCGGTAACAGGAACTCCCAGAGGCTTTCAAAGAGAGAGTACGTGAGCGCACAAAGAACACCTCGACCGTACTGGGTGTGGCAGAAATGCATGGCCCCCAATGGACCTCAAGATTGCCGACTCACCTCGACCGCGATGACCAGGTATGCACTTTCTTTTGTCTCATTCGCCCACGTACCAGAATATACGCCTACGACGACATGATCCGTTTGATCTGCTTGATTGGTGGAATTTCCAATTCTCTGAGGACCAGTTGGCGTGTCGACCAGTCGCAGTGAGCCTAATCCGCACAGAAGGGCAACGGTTTGGCATAGAAACAGCTGCAGCCAGGGTAGCGCTGGAAGTTTAGGCTACTCATGAGGTCTCCCACGAAATTTTCAAGTAGTGCGCTCGTCACGGTCTTTAGGAATGCGCTCATGCTGAAAGTCGCTCTCTACCCCAGCGCGAGTGTCGGTCAGCTCCTGTCCTCTCGGTCGCCTGCATGGGGGGAACACGTCCCATCGCTCTGTACGCGGTCGCTGATGAGATGGTGACGCTGGGGTTGGTCGACGGCTGCGTCCTACGACACCTCACGTCAACGCCCCCTCCTCTCCCCCTTCGTCTGTTGCTGTCCCGTTTTGTCGGGGGTCCGGCGTTGCTGGATCCTCTGCGTTCTGAAGCACTTTGGACAACGTATGGCGCCCCCACCGCAGAGCATCCGCGCCCCAGCACCTGGCCCGGGAGGGCGGGCGCAACTGACAGCCGTGGAGCTGGATGCAGCTAGAGCGTCTCCCGCGGGTGTTTGCGGAACGATCGCCAGTCGAGCCGTTGCCCGCCCCGGTGGACCCCTTAGAGGCGACATTTACACTGAAGCGGACGGCGGAGCATCGACTGATCGAGCAGGAGCAGCTGATGGCGGTGCAAGTCCCTACACTCGCACAATGTCATCGAGCAAGCGCCCGGCACAGCTGGAGGGAGATGATGTCGTCCCCACCGACCGCTGCACTGGGAAGCAGGCCAAGGTCATGCGGCGGTCGCCCACACCTGTGCGAACCGACTCGGGCGGCTCAGGATATTCCGCTGCCGATGAACAAGGTACCAGCGCGGACAGTTCATCCGAGTCGGGCGGGGAACTGGACAGCAGTGACGACCCAGACAAGGTGGCGTACAACAGGCCGGGAATGGCCGGGCGTGCCTCGGCGGCTGCCCCCACCCATGTCCCGTCCATCACCAGCACATCGGGGGACGCTGTGTTGCGTGCCGCTGTTTGCCATGCGGTCTTGGCGCTGGGCGAGTACAAGGTGTGGAGCGCTGGTCGTCGCACGGGGCGAAGCAAAGAGTCAGAACAAGACGATGTCAACGTGCCTGATGTGTTCGTAGTTGGCCAACGGCCGCAACGCTCTGTCCGCCTGCTATTGGCGATGTCACGGGGAGCGTGGGTGGTCTCCGATTCGTGGTTTCTTGCATCCGTGGGCAGTCGTGCTTGCAAGCCGTGCGGAGCCTTCGTCCCAGCGGCCTTCCCTGAGGTGGCGGCTGCTCGAACTGCTTACGCCACCGGCGAGTCCCTGCTCAGGGGCATGCGTATTGGCTTTGGGGGGGGGCTTCGCATTGAAACACGGGAGTTTGTTCAACCGGTCGAGAGCGCCGGGGGCGTTTTCGGGAATCGTGACGAGTCAGTTATTGTCCTGGGTAGTGCGTATTCGCCGGAAGCGCGTGTGCGCGTGGGGTCGGCTCAGTATGTGAACCAGCGCTGGTTGCCTGACTCGATTGCGCGGTGGGCTCTGCAGCCGTACACCGCTTACGTGGCGGAGTGAGTTGAGGGAGATAGGGCAGGAGAGAGCGTATGGTTGAGTGTGCTGCGGTGCCTGATGTTGGGGTCGTTGGTCGGTTGCCTTCTTTGTATCGCGAATTGGTCGCCTTCTTTGTATGGTCATGTTCTAGTGAGGGCGTGGCTGGCATCATTCGGGTGCAGAGTAGCAATAGAATGTCCGCGCTCAGACTACCATCCAAAGAACGCGTCTGAGTGGCCACAGATGGTATACAGCCCGGACGGGCAGGTGCAGTTAAGGGCGTGCGGTGAGCGTGAAGAAACTGAGTGGGAGCACGGCGTGGTCGTGGTGAGCGTGAAGGAACTGAGTATGAGCACACCGTGGTGGTCGCGACCGCTTTCTCTTGATGGGGGCATCAATCACATGGACGACAGGGACTCAGTGAATGTCGTCGTCGCGTGAATAAGCCCTGGCTGTGGAGCAGAAAAGACCAGAGCTGCCGATCGATGTACCCCACGTGGGCCGGCACGACACGCACTGTGGAAATATCCAGTCGACCCCTTCCACCCAGTCGCTGTACGGGCTGCCATCACCACCGCCACTACTGTTGCAACTGTGGGCTCCCTGTGCACTTGAGCCGTCGCCGGCGCGCGACAGACAACTGTCAACACCTGTGCAAATGGAATAGAGAGGCTCTCGGTCTCCCCTAAATGGGTACATTCAATGACGGGACCTGTTGTTCCCTGCGGCTGTCACACAGCCTGCTGCAGTGGCGAGCACACCTCGTCGCAGAAGGTGCGACACAACGAGTGTACGGGCGTCCGGAACCGCCTCGACGAGCATCCGCCAGCCCACCCATGCCACCTCTCCTCCCGTCTCACCCCCCAGGCCATTGGGTCCAAGCCATGCCGAGAGATCCCATCAGGAACTCAAGCAACCCTTGAACTCGTCCGACTACCTCGGCCGCCGTCACGACCTTCGTCGCGGTCTCGGCCACCCCTCTCCCCTCTTCGGTAGCGATCAAGTTGACCAACATATCAACCCAGGCTACATACCTCGAGTGTGCGCGCCTCGAAAAAATTGACGACCAATGCGTTCTCCACACAGTCGCAGCTCTTGTCGTCGCCGCCGTCGCCACCGTCGCCTGCGCCGCCTCTCGGGCCGCACTGCCACCTTATGCGACGTCCTCGTCGTCAAAACTGCTATAGACCGCTAGTCACAAGATACCCACGATCTACAATCCCCCTCAGGGCGTGCGACGTACGTGCTGTTGGTGAGGCCAAAGCGGCTCATCGGCGGCACAGCGGAGTGTGGCGGAGTAAAAGGATGTGGACGTGCCGCACCAGCGGTTGCCTCATTTCTTCGGCCGACACTGTAGCGCTGAGTGGCCTCACCCGTCGCGCCGTCGGGCCGTCGCCGACGCAGCCACCACAACCGCGTCGGACCCGGCGGCGCGGCGCCGCCGCGTCCCGGGCCAGCGCCGCTGCACTCGCCTACGCATCGAACGCCGCTGTCACAACCGCAGGGACCGTCGCGGGGTCGACGATGGCGCCATCGCCGCCGCAGCCGCCATCACCGCGGCGGCGGCGGCGCTGGGCGGCCGTGTCCCGAGCCACCGCCGCTGCGCACGCATACCCATCGAGCGTCGCGGCCAAAACAACAGGGACCGTCATGGCGGGGACGGCGGTGCCATCGTTGCGGCCGTCGCGGCGGCGACTGCGATGCGATGCCGCTACTGGCCCTGCCCATCTGCGACGCTTCCGCCGCTCCGGGACAGCCAGGCGGACGCGACCACCCCGACTATCTCAGCACTGCGCGGGTCTTTTAGACGAGCGATGACGTGGGTGGCCGGCTCACCATACGCAATCACAACCGCCACTGCCAGCAGGGACCAGAGCAAAACGCCAATCCCATTGCAACGCGAGCGCCGCGACCGCCGCAACCGCCGCTAGGGTGCCACGATCGGGGGTAGAGTCATCGAGGGCTGCGCAAGAAGCCCCTGGATACATTGTTCATTGAGGGCGAAGGACGGGGGGGGTGGGAGGGATGGAGTGGGGAGCGGAGAGCGACGCGGATGGTGGCGGGGTGGGAGCGACGACGATGGGCTTTCGGTGCCCTCTCATCCGCAGCTCAGCCTGCATGAGGAGAGGGCACGTGCTGACAATGGATTGTTGGAATGTACCAGGTTGTAATAGGTAGAGCCCATATGATTCCCATGTGGACGACTGAAAAATGCTCATGGAGTGGTGGGGACACCTCAAGAATGCTAACTTTTCGTATGCGGGTCAGTTAATGAGCCGAATGCCAACACGAACGTCCACATCCAGTTCCAAGAACGCGTGTCCTGCCTAATTAGAGAACACAGCTCTCTACTACTGTGGTTCAAGTTGATCAAGCAAAAGGCTTGACCTATTGAGTCGGCCAACAGAAGTCGCTGTCTGCCTGCTGGCTTGCAATTCAGGTGCTGTCCGCAGCCTGGAATTTGTCGGCACGTGTGTGCACGACGTTGCAGGGGACGTGTCTCCTCGGTTGCGTGTCCTGCACATGTCTGCATGGGGCAACATAGAGGTCTTGGCGCTTGTGACGTTCGTGGTGTGCTGCATGGCGCCTATGACGTTCGTGGTCGAGAGCGGGCGGCATTGACTCGATGTCCTTCGCAGCTTCATCCTTGCACAGATACGCTTGTGGGGTGGGCTGCTTCGAATGGGGCTCGCTGCGGGTCGGCGTGGGTCTGTGCTGCAGCAGGATGCTCATCGTCGCGGTCACGTGGCGAGGCTGGTAGTGGGCGTGGCTACTGACGCTTCTGCCAGCCGCAGTATGGACGCGCGCTGACGACGTAAAAGGTAGTCGAGAGGGGAGTCGAGAGGAGAGGCGAGAGGGGGTACAGGGCGACTCGCGTGCTTCGTACCAGGCGTGCTCTGTTCCCTGGTCGTGTGTCTGCTTTCTCCAGTGCCTCACGCCGTCTACTGTGCTTTTCCCTTTTTTGGACGTCGTCGTCTTTGTCGCTATGGGTCGCGTGGGGCCGGCTGAGACGTTCTCCCTGCTGTGTCGTACTGTCGCCGTTGTGAACACGAAAAATACCGCCAATGGGCACAACTTGCCGCTGTTGCTCTTGTTCAAGGTGATCACGGGGCAGCGGAACCTGGCCTTCCCGCACACGGCAGCAGACACACTGGCTCTGACTACGTACACGACGACCACTTTCCAGTACGCCAAATTGGAGGACGTGACGGCGCTACTCGCCGGGGCGTTCAAGGGACCGGCCACGGCACTGGACATCTCGGCGCGAGTCACGGTACGTTTGACGCTCACGTAGCTATTACGGCAGGGGACGAGGGGGGGGGGGGGGGGGTTGGGGGGGCGGGGAGGGGAGGCATGGAAGGGGAATACTCGGATTGCCGCTGGACCCTGTTCTGGTTACCGCCCGCAGCATGCGTGCCATGCCAGACCCGTGCGTTGGACCAATTGCTGACTGTCCTCGGTGCTCACTTATCGTCTGCGTCCCCTGCTCATCGGTGCCCAAGTTTGAGCACGTTTGCGTCGGACAACTTCCAGTCTAGCAAGCACATCCTCAACAAACCAGCGGATGTCAATGCGGAGCTGGTTGAGAAGGCGTTGAATCCTGATGCCAAGCAGTGGTCGTGGCTGGCGCGCAATGTCGCCCTGCGCTCCGCCCTCCCGCTAGGGTCGCCGAAAACCAGCGTGCTATGTCCAAACGGGTGGCCATCGCCGACGTTGCAGCTATCAGTGAATCCGTGGTGCAGCTGACAACGGTGGGGGAATCCATGCCGAAGGGCTGTACGTCGGTGGCCAGTCGTGGCGCGCTGGGGGAAGGTACCACCATCGATAAGATTGAGTGGTCATGGAGCGACATCCACGTCGCGGACCCGGACTTTCATCTTGTCTGGCGGCTGCTCAACTCTCGTTTCCTCGGAGGCGACATAGAGGGGGGTGTCGCAGCGGCAGCCCCTTCTGATGGCGGGGCACCTGCCGCGGCGTCGTCGGGGCCTGCCCGCGGAGTTCGTCCGCCGACCTCCCCGGCGAAGCGGGGCTCAAGTGCGGGGGGCCAGTCGGGCCGTGGAACCAAGCGTGCTGAGGCTGAACCGGTGGTCCCCAGCCCTACTTCTGTGCGCAAGCTGCTTCACCGCAAGGCGGCAGCAAAGAATGCCAAGACCCTCGAAGTCGCAGCGTCCCTCTTGGTTGAGCAGGAGCAGCGTGCAACTGTCGTCCGTCCCCCGTTCGTGCTCGGGCGTGTGAAGCCGTTCTCCAAGTGGCCTTTTGGTCGAGTGGTCGTGTGCGCCCGGCTTCCCTTCCTCTTGGACACGACTTGGAAGAAGACGATCACTTGGACTGCGTACTGCCGGAAGGTGTTAATCCAGAAGAAGAGTGGTCGCTACTGTGGCAGTATTGACCCCCAGGTAGGGGGGCAACACGTGCCATGCAAGGGGCGGCAGGCCACTAGCCTGATCCGTTCCTCCCCCTGCATTTGGGTCCATATTCCCTAAGTTTGGGATAGTTAGCTTAGTAGTAAATCCAACTTGGATTTGAGGGTTTTCTGCATTTATCGTCTTGAATTTTCGTGTGGCCCGGTGGGCAGGTGCTGGGGTGGAAGATTCTGAGTGGCGAGATTCTGAGTGGACCCTGGGGGGATAAGGGGAGGGACAGCGGGGCTTGGCCCTGCGTCCCCGTCCCGACCAAGAAACTGTTGGACCACACACCATCCTCTTGTTTGTCCGTGGGGGGTTTACCACACAACAGGGACAGAGTGTGTGCGACTTGCACTTCTTCCGGTTCCCCCGACACGGGAGGCAGCCCTAGCACACCGCCCCAACTTGGGTGCCGTGTGTGCTAGTGGTTTTTGCCACATTTGGTGGAGCAGCAGGGGACAGAGGTAAACTTAACCTCCGGGTGCACCCGGGTGTAGGGGGACCTCTGTCTCAGAGGAACGGTGGTCTTGGACCGTGTCATACGGATCTTCAGCCAACATGGCTAGCTCGGACCCCCCGTCGTCCGGGGAGTACACGGGTGACGCACGTACCTCAGTGCCTTTGAATACTGGTGAGACACAGGTGGGTTTACCTGGAGTCGCAGAGGGACTAGAGGTCCCTCAAGCCAGCAGGACTGGAAGTACGGGCGGGCAACAGGCCACCCCGACTCAGTCGGGAGTTCACTCGGGTGACACTTCTGATGTGGGTGGGCCGAAGTCTGGCCACCGTGTGGTATACTCAACGGGAACGTCCCAAGGGGTGAGGACTGTCCCCGCGGGTTCCACTCGGGTTGGAGCCAACTTTGGCTTGGAGTCGTCGCCAACTAGGCTTTCGGAGGACGGTGGACCTCCGTTGGTCGGCGATGGGCTCGCGCCCATGCCCCCGGTTGAGACCCCTGAGGAACGTGGTTACCCCTCAGGTGGACTCCCGGAGGCGGACCGAGACTCAACTGGAGTCGTCAATCCACTCCTCGCGGAAACTGTCCGTCGGGAGGCGACCAATGTGTTGCGGCAGATTTTGCCGGACCTGGTGGTCACGATGACGAATACAATTCTGAATCAGATTGTGGCGAGTTTGCCAGATGGCCTTAATGTCCAGACCGGATCGGGGCTTTCGAGCCCGCAGGCGCAGGGGGAATCCCCCCTTACGCCTATCCCTGGTCGCCCCGAACTGGGGGCGACACCTGTGACTCCCAACGAGGGAGCCACACCATACTCGGTGGGGCGTACGCCCTTCACGGGGGAGTTCCCCCCGGAAACGCCGGCGGCTACACCAAGCGCGCCGCGCCGGACTACAGGCACTGAGAGTGAACTTACCCCAGTGCCACAGCGGCTGTTCCCTCAACGTGAGGTGCCGCCCAAGATCCAGGTAGCCAACCCGGTCTACCAGAGGATCTTTGACTGTGAGACCTACGCCCTCCACAACAAGTCGGTGGCGTATGGTCCTGATCAGGCCCGAGCCATGGGCCGTGCCAAGAAGAATGCACTTTATTCTTTTGGGCACAAAGCGGAGTGGGACGGAACTCCCCCCGTCCGTGTCTTTGAGTTCCTACGTCGTTTCACAAAAGCCTGTGACGACAATGCCATAAGTGAAGGCATGGCTTTTTACATGCTACAGGAGTTTTCGAAGGGCGACCTACGGACAGAACTTATGTCCGTCATGCGCAGCTCCTCAAGTGGAGGCGCTGGGGAGGTGACGTCCTATTTGGAGCTCGTCAACTGGTTGTTGAGAGCCATGGTTGATGAGGCAGCGTTGGCTTCTCAAGTCGAGGAATTTACGCAAGCCCACCAGGAAGAGGCGGAGGACGAGTTGTCCTTTGCGGAGCGAGTCCGTAAGCTCAACAATCTTTGTGGGTTTCTTCATCCACAAGCTGTTGTGAAGAGTCGGTTTGTGGAGGGACTCCATTGGTCAGTCCGGATGGAGACCCGGGAGCATAACACTGCCCGGGCGACCCTGGCCGAGTTGGCCAGGTTCGCCTATCGCAGAGGCGAGGCCTACCGCAAGTTGCGGGAGGAACAACGCCAGGAGCGTCAGGCCGAGTTGGCCAAGGAACGGGAGGAGGCGCGCCAGGCCAGAGAGTTGAGAGAGGCACGCCGAATCCGCAAGGAGAGGGTGGTAGCTGCCGTGGGAACTTCCCAGGGTATCCCTTCGTCTTCCCCAGTTGGGAAGACCCCTCCCGGAACGGACCATCGGTGTTGGAACTGCAACTCCGATGGTCACTGGGCATATGATTGCCCCAAGTTGAGTAAACGCATCCAACAACTTGTTAGGAATGCGAGTAAAAAGTCGGCTAAGAACGAAGTACGTTCACGCCGCGAGGGTGGGTCTCGACCGGTCGTTGCGGTCGCCACACCCTCGGCGGAGGAGGCGGACACGTCGTCCTCGGACTCGTCGTCTTCCTCCCCGCCCTCAGATTCGGACGCCAAGTCGGCGGGAAACGAATGACCGTTGGGGCTGGTCGTCCGAAGCTCGCAACGGCAGCCTCGGCCAAGTGGGCCAGGAGGACGAACCAACCGTGCCGGATACTGCGGCGACCTAAGGGAGTCCGCCCACCTCGGGTAGGACTCCCCAAGAACGTAAACCCACGTCGGGTCATCGCGGTGCTGACGGGTGAGAACTTCCAGGTGGCTGGACGGGTGCAACTTGCCCCCGGCCGTGCATGCTGTACCCGTATCGTACTTGATACCGGGTCAGGAGCCTCCTTGATACGCAAGTCGCTATTACCAAAGGAGGTGAAGCTCCAACGCTGGAGGTCCAAAGCTGACCATATGATTGACATCAATGGTGGGGTACTTCCCATCGTTGGTGCCGTGACCCTACCAACTAGGTTGGGGACTCATGAGGTCGACGTGACCTATGGCGTTGTTGAGAATATATCGGTACCCCTGCTTCTGGGTACCCCTTATGTTGTTACACAAGTGCATTTGATTTGTGGCCCTGAGTACTGGGTCAAGTTCATGAATGGGGAGACTATCCCCATCCTTGGTAAGGGAAAGTCTGTGGCTCCTGTGACAGTCTCACAGTCGAAGCCTGTTTGTTCGGTGAGGGAAGGGTTTACTGCTACCCTGCGTTTAGCCCGCAAAGTCACGTTGCCCCCCAACTCGGGGGCGCACGTTGATGTTGTAACTGATTTTATGGGGAACGGGTTGGTGCACCCTCACCCCCGTCTTGCTCGCAAGCACCAAGTGCATGTTGCCCTTGGCACGATGGACTCCAAAGCCGGAACCCCGTGGAGGATCCAGGTGATGAACCTGAGCCCGACGCCCAAGTACTTCAAGTCGGGAGCCAAGTTCGGCTATATCGACCAACACGAGGGACCGGTAGTAGCGGTCACCCTCAACGCGGGCGCAAGTAGCGACCCGAAGTCCGGAAAGGAGAAGCATCAAGCCAAGTCGGCCGCCTCTCCTCGACCCATTGTGAACATGGAGGGTGTCCCCCCCAGGTTGAGGGTTCAAGTTGAACGCCTCTTGGACCAATATCACAAGTTGTGGGATGGTCAATTGGGACTCATGAGAGCCACCCAACACCGGATCGAGTTGAAGCCCGGTGCACCCCCTATACGCCAACAACCGTATAGGGGAGGACCTCGTTCAAGGGCCCTCGTTAAGGAGCTAGTTGCTCGCATGGAGGCCCTCGATGTGATCGAGGCCAGCAACGCCGAGTGGGCGAGTCCGGTGGTTATCGTCCCCAAAGTTGATGGGACCCCCCGGTTCTGTATCGACTACCGTAAGCTCAACGAGAGCACGGTGAAGGACAGTTATCCCCTACCTAGGATGGATGACTGTCTGGACTCTCTGGGGGAGGCAAACGTGTTCTCTACCCTGGACTGTAACGCGGGGTACTGGCAAATTCCCATTGCCCCGGAGGACAGGCATAAAACTACCTTTACCTGTCACTGTGGTACCTACCAGTGCAAGCGTCTACCGTTTGGTCTGTGTAACGCGCCGGCAACTTTCCAGCGCGCTATGGACATGATTCTGGCCGGAGTACGGTGGCAGATCTGTCTTGTGTACCTAGACGATATCATTGTGTTCTCCCGAAGTCCGGAGGAACACATTGGCCATCTTGGCCAGGTGTTCAAGCTACTTGCTGACGCCGGTGTGTCACTGAAGGCGAGTAAGTGCCACCTCTTTACTCAAGAGGTGGAGTACTTGGGACATGTTGTCCATCCGGGGCGTCTCAGTGTTAACGAGAAGAACTTGAGGGCCATTCGTAAGGCTCAGTACCCCCGGACCCAGACCCAGATGAGGAGCTTCCTCGGGATGTGTAACGTGTACCGACGTTTCACTAAGGGCTTCGCCAAGGTTGGCGAAGCCGTTGAATGAGCTAGTGAGCTCAACGCTACCGAAGAACCTGCCTCCCCCAAGTCGGGTGGAGCAGGAATCCTTTGAGACTCTTCGGGACCTTCTGCTGAAGCCCCCCATCTTGGCTATTCCCAGGTTGGGAGGCCACTACATCCTGGATGTGGACGCTAGCTACGACCAACTTGGTTGTGTGTTGCTTCAGCAGCAGCCGGAGAAGGAGTACTTGCCGGTGGGATACTTTAGTAAGGGGCTGAACTCGGCCGAGAAGAACTACGGAGTCACCGAGTTGGAAGGACTCGCAGTGGTGTGGGCGGTGACGTCACTTCGTCACTACCTGGAGGGTGAGAAGTTCCTCATCCGCTGTGACCACCGCGCGTTGCAGTTCATCTTTAAGACGGACTGTACGAACACTCGTCTCAACCGGTGGAGGGTGCGACTGGCACCCTTCAACTTTGACATTGAATACCGACCTGGCAGGCAACATGCCCTTGCCGACGGCCTCTCTCGGGTACCTACCGAGGGGCTGGACACTAACCCAGTCGATGAGGACATCCCCATCGTGGGGGTAGTCACGCGCTCGGGTCAGGCGTTGAACCCCGAGGCGCCAGGGAACAAGAAGTACTTGCCCCTGTCCCTGGACGAGGTGGTGAAGGCCCAGGCCGAGGATCCCTTCTGCAAGTCGCAGAGGGATATACTGGATACAGTGGTAGAGACGCGTTTCTTTCTGGGACACGATGGCCTCCTCATGAGGAGGGGGGTATTCCAGGGGACCGAACAACTTGTCGTCCCCGCATCCCTCAAGGACAGTATCCTTGAGAGGGAGCACAACGCTCCCACGGGTGGTCACCTGGGGTCTAGTAAACTGTACCAGACCCTGAGGACCAGGTACTACTGGCCGTCCATGGTGGTGGACATCTACAGTTGGGTGGCTGCCTGCACAAGTTGTGCACAGAATCGTCTGATGGAACGGCGGCCTACTACGTCTATGCTATTGTTCCCGGCCAAGGAGCCCTTCGCCGCGTTGGCGATGGACATCCTTGGGCCACTGCCCGTGACCGAGGAGGGCAACCAGTACCTCCTGGTCATCTGTGACCGCTTCACGAAACTTACGCGAGCGATCCCACTGGCAGAGATCACGGCCATGTCGGTCGTGTCAGCCTTCCTAGATCACTGGGTTGCCGCGTATGGCATCCCAGATAGTACACTATCGGACAATGGACCGCAATTTGCGTCTGTACTGTTTCAGGGAGTGCTGGATATGTTGGGGGTTAAGGCAAACTATGCCACCCCCTACCACCCACAAACTAATGGGCAGGTGGAGCGCTTCAACAAAACTATTGTTAGGCAGCTGCGCCACTATGTGAGTGAGCACGTGAAGACGTGGGACCAATACATTTCTATCCTTACTACTGCCTACAATTCGCAGGTTCACTCATCTACAGGGGAAGTACCCCTCGCTTTTGTGACCCCCCGTCGCATGCGGTCTATTGCCGTGCGGCGGTCGCTCCCAACTAGGGAGGATGGTGGCAGTACGCCTACTCCTACTGAGAGTAAGGCGGAGTTCGCCGCTAGGCTTAAAAACCTCATCCCTAAAGTCAGGGCTGAGATGGACAAAGCACAAAAGCGCTACAAGCGTACCTTTGACAAAAAGGTGCGCAATGCTAAACATGTCCCCGAGCAGGGTGACTGAGTGCTGGTACACTCGCACACCCCAACTGGGGGTAAGCTGGTATTCCAGACGAAGGGACCGTACCAGGTCCTTCGTACTGATGGGCGGCGCTTCACCATCGAAAGTGACGATGGGGTCCGCACAGTGAACGGACAGGACGTGGTCAAAGTTGCACCACCGCCTGCAGGCGACCCAGCTTGGGCGCGTGCTTTGGAAGCGTGGCGCCTCCCCTCACTGCCTGCGGCCAAACAGGGCCCGCAGGAGTACGTGTTCGATAAGTTCATCGACCACGGATGGGATGAAGACACTGACCGCCTCATGTTGAGGGTGCGTTGGTTTGGCTACAAAGCCAAGGATGATACGTGGGAGTATGTGGAGGACCTTCCCGCTGAGAAGGTCCGGGCGTACTGTACCCGGAATGAGATAGACCCTAACAGCCCTCCCTCAACGTGAGGGAAGGCCGAACAACAGTGCCAAGAGAGTGCTTCAAGTCGAAGTGGTACGCAGAGTGGCTTTTAACTACAGCCCTAACCCTCACACTCTCACAACAAAGGCAGCTACCAACTAGGCACGCATGCTAGACTCTCCCGCTCCACGGCCCTCGCCCTCACGTGGAGGCGAGCGGCGAGACCCACGCCGATAACGGTCTCCACTTGTTGGAGGGGGCGGCGGCTCCAAGTCGGAACCGTCGCGCCCCTCACGGTCGCGCAAGTGGCGCCGACCGTGGCCACTCTTCTGCCTGGTCTTGCGCGCAAGTTTGCGACGCAGACGCTGGACAGACTCCGTCTCCGACGGGGTAGAGGACTCCGAGACGGAGTAAGACAACTCGTCTTCCGATACGGAAGGAGAGCGCCGCGAGTGTCGGCGACGACGGCGAGGAGGCGAGTATGCCCGGCTCGCGCGACGTTTGCCACGCCCAAGTGGGGCTGGCTGGGGCATAATAGCCCCAATGCGAGCCAACTCGGCTGTCATAAACTCCGCCACCGACTCGCAACTCGCGGTCGCCACTGCAGTACGAACGCGCTCCTCAAGTTGAGGAGTCTCGGACCTCTGTAGGGTTGCGGTCGACGCGGCCAACCAGGAAATGGTGCGCACCAACGTGGTGATCATCATCTCTGAGGTTAGAGGCGTGGGCGGCAACACCAACTTGGGGTATACCGTCAGGAGGGTGGCCCCCAAGTTGGGGGACACCGGGGTGGAAGACTCCACGGCCACGCTGATCGGGATGTTCCCGTGAGGTTGGAAAGGAACAGGAAGAAGCGGAGGGGCCCGCCGAGGTGGCGGTACCCGGGTGTAACTGCGACCCCGACTTGGGGCCCCCGCAGTGGGTTGAGTCATATGGTCATCATAGGACGGCACGGCCATAACTATGGGCTTGTCCGGGGGTGGCGCAGTGTGGCGATCCACCCCCGGGGCATACGGGTAGTCCCCGATGCCCAACCCCTCTCGTAGGACCACACGGCCGTCGTGAAGTTCACGAGCGACCCACACGAACTGGCGAAGTGCGCCATCGTCCTTGGGCCCACGAGTGGGGCGGCGCAATTTGTGCTCAATGCTCTCCCACTCGATAAACTTATGGAGCCGGAGCATCTCCTCAAGTAGAGTGAGTTGTCCTGATGAGCACCCCTCAGCACCTAGCTGAGGGGTGAGCTGTTCCAAACCTTGGAGGAGCCGGAGGGGGAGATGCCAGAGCATCCCCCGCCGCTGAACACAGGACACCCAGGTCGACATGACCTCGAGGAGCCACTGGGTGGCCAACATGGCCCACACCAGGTGATCAGGGGCAGCCGTGAACATGACAGAGCCGAAGTGGTCAAGCAACCGTGGCAACAACGCCGGGAACCCGTAGGGGACCTCAACTTGAGGCCACCACTCGGGCTTCTTCGGATAGTACTGCTCCTTACTGGCAGCAGACTGTTGAGGAAACTCAAGTTGAGCCGAGGTCACCAAGTAGGGACCTCGCCGGAAGTCTTCCTCCATCCGCACATCGAAGTGATGAGTGTGCGGATCGGCCTCGTGGAGATACGGTGGGCGAGTTGCCACAGCGTCCCACGTGAAGGTCGGCAAGTCTCCCGGGACCCGGGATAGTTCCCCCGCGGTCCACCATGGCCTTGGCACGCTGAACGTCCTCAACCTCCTCATCGCCCAGGAAGGCAAACTGGTCCGTCCTGAACCCGGCAGGGAACCCGACCCTACGGGGGTACTTCTCCCGTAGGCGGTCACATACCCGGCCCATCGCTGCGCCAAGTCGGCCACAGCGAAGAACAGTCAGCCCCTCCTCATAGAGAGGCCAAGCGGGGTAAAACCACCCGCCCCAAGGCCTCACGCGGGACAACTTGTCCCGCCTCCGGGGGAGACCCCGCCGTCAACCCAAAGCCGGGTGACGCGGGAGTCCCGTCCCCCGGAGCGATCGCGGAGCCCCCGCCGGAAGTTCCGGCGGGTGCTGCCCCGTAGGAGGTGTCCCCCATGCGCTCGTCAAGAGAGTCGGTCTCCACTCCCGGAGTCGCCATGGCTCTCCCCAAGTTGGAAAGAGACGCTCTGGCTATCGCAGCACGAGACCCGCCTCGAGTTGAGGGGGACTCGGATCGTGGGTATACGGGTGGCCTCCCCAGCGTGGGGCGGCCCAGTGGAAGGTGAAGGGGAGGTGGTGGTGATGGTGAAGTGTGACCTGAGGAGAACAAGCTGCCGAGTGGGCAAGCTTGAGGAGAGGGGCGGTCAACGTGACCGCCTCCACATCCGTGTTACGTACTCGATGGGG
>CM020620.1:21154909-21218373 GCA_009829735.1 Pyropia yezoensis
GCGAACAGCCTCAGCCGGTACGGCTGGGTTGCTACATGAAGCTCTGACAACCCACCGGTCAGATGACCCGGTGGGACCGGATGGATTCCATACCAAGTAGAGAGCGTGGTCGGACACACCGACCCGGACCTACCAGGACCCTGGTACGTCAAGGTTATGTGGGTCGGATACGACTCACCACCTGGGAAACAGGCAAATATACCCCGCCAACTACTCATGCCTTACATGAGGCGACGACGCCTACTGTAACAACCCAAACCGACACCGACTTCGGCTGTTGGGGGGTGAGGCTTTATACCTACTAAGTAGGGGTGTGACATGGTTGGCAGACTTAGGTTTCTAAGTTCAAATCAGACTTAGGTTTCTAAGTCGAACCAAGCTTAGGTAACTAAGTAGAGCTAAGCTTAGGTAACTAAGTAAAAACCTGAACCTTAATAAGGTAACTTAAAGGTAAAGGCTAACTCCGATAATATCGAAGTAACTAGGGGGCTTACACGGAGGATGACCTCCCCAAGCCAAGACACAAAGTGAGGAGGATAACCTCCCCAAGCATGAACCAACCGGAAGAAGTTGGACGGGAGGCAAGGCACCACTGAGCCAGAAGGGGTACTCCCCAGGGCAGCAAACAGAGGCAAGCAATGCCCCAGCGGGGGATGAGTTTATACTCACTACTACCCGGCTACCATAAGGGTTGCCGGGGCCCTCTCCCGCACAAACAATAGCACTCCTCAGTGGGTAGACCCACTGCCCGAGGGAGGCCACTCACGCGTAAGCGCGTAGACCTCCGTGCTCCACCGGTCGGCAACGTCACGACGGTCGACCACCCGAGTTACCTCGGTGCATAGCTGGACGAGGGTGCTGCGGCCAGCCTCCACGTCCTCCAGAGCTTTCTGGAGGCGGTCCAGCACGCCACCGAAGCAACGCGCTGACCCAACCAGCGCAGCACCTGGGGGGATATCCCCCCAGCTAACAGAGAGACCCCCACGCATTGCGCGGGTAACAAGGGCGTCAACGTCTTCATACCAGAGACGGGGACCCCCGTCATGTAGGACAGGGGCGGGAGGTGACACTGGCGCAGCCAGAGGAGCCACAGGAGCCGACACGGCTACCACCGGAGCCGGTGGCACCTGATACGAGGCCCGGTAGGACCCTACCGAAGGGGCTCCACCGTAACCACGGCGGTACTCCGCCCGACGACGGGACACCTCACGCTCCCCACCCACAGAGCCCCACTCTCGGGGACGACGGCCAACCGCCGCCGGCATCGGGTTACCGAACCACGGAGCAAGGACCTGAAGAGGGTCATGGATAACCATGGGAATACCCAGGTCAGCAACAGCCTCGGTGGATGCCCACCCATGGCAACTGGGCTCACCCGGCTGAGTACGCCGGACACGCAACGAGTGACGAGGCAAGGGGGAAGCCCCAGCCTGCGGGTCCCGGTACGGGGGAAGGTCCAACACCCCAGCCCAGTTCACGGCATCGTGAACAGCCAGCAGGGCTTCGAACTCCCGGGCCAAACCCGGTCTTGGCGGCTATCAGATCCACGCCCAACTGCGCGATGTGCCGACGGACACCCGTCGGAAGATGAAACAGACGACCCTGCCGGCGGACGGACAGCAAGAAGGATGAAGCCTGCCCGAGGGTAACCTCAAGGGTGAAGGTACCCTGCAACGGGTGGACCGGTCGCGAGGCCAACACACTCCCGAAGTAGCGAAGGCAGGAGCCGGTGTCAAACCGGAAAGCAGGGGCGGGTTCCCACCCCTCCTGCCATAGCGGCGGGCGCACGGGAGTGTATACCGGAGCACGACCGTTGCCGGTCTGCAACGCACACGTTATATCCGTGCGGAACGCATCCGCCATGACACCATGGTTACGTCGCCAACTCGACGCCGACTTCAACCCCGCCATGGGCGGGTAGGGAGCCGTCAACGACAGATACGGGGGTTCCCCCGGGTAGTAGTCAAAGTCGGATACCGACCGGTACGGCTCACCGTCTCCCCAAACGCAACCGGCTCCGCCGCCGCCGCAATCCCCCGAGCACTAGCCGGGTAGTCAATCTCCCGCGGCAACGCGGGGCAATCAAGTCGCAGACCCCGAAGTTGGGGTCGAGGTAGACCTCACCCCGTCCCACCCGGGTGCGCCAGAGCTGCGCATGCCGGTCGTCCGGCTGACTCAGGATCCAATGGTGTTCCACCCGGACCGCGTTCGGCTGGTTGACAGCCGCACCAACTCCCGCTCCCAGCACGGGTCCACCTTGACGCGCCGGGAGGATTCTCCACGGGGATGCACCAGGTGGAAGTCCACCCGCATACGCCCATCGGACTCCATCGACTCTTGCACCGTGAGGCCTCGAACCCGAGCCAAGTCGGACACCGACATGGCGGGTTGACCCGCCGCCACGGCGACGCCGCCACCCAACGGGGCAACCCGGGCAGGACCAGGAAGAATCGGGGGCGCCGGGGGACGCACCACCGGCAGAGGGGCCGACGTCGGAGATGGACGAGGCCGAGGAGGAAGAAGAAGGGCGGGCGCCCGCCCGGAGTAACTCCCGGTGTCAACCGCCATGGGAGAAGGAGCGTCTTGACCGCTCGACACCCGCGGCACCGCAGGTATGGTACCGGCGCCGGCACCACCCGTCGGCGTAGCCCCCGCCTCGGAAGTGGAAGGCACTTGGACAGCCTCCGGAGCCGGAGCCCCGGCCGTGCGGACACCCGCACCGTCTTGACCCCCGCACCGGGTGTCGCACCGCCACCACCACCCGCGTCAACGTCGGGACCGCCTCGAGGAGTCACCGCCCGGACCCCCGGACCACCTTGACCAGCCGGAGTCGGCTGCGGGTCGCCACCTCCGCCGCAGGGCGGACCATCTTGAGGTACCTGCGGTGAGCCGGCACCGGCACCAGGCTCCATCCGGGCAGCCGGCAGAGAGGGGGTAGAAGCCGCCACGCGCGGTTGACCGCCGGGTTGACCTCCGGCCGACGGCACCGTCGTGCCGCTGCACACGGACGACAGTCCTCCGGCCGACAGACGGACGGACACCGCAGGCCCGTCGTCGTCAGACGAGCTCACCCCGTAACGCGCGGCGTCGGGACCGACAGGCGCGTCGTCCTCCATCTCCTCCCGATCAGGAGGTCTTCCTCCTCTTCAAGCACCTGGGGATAGGACATGATAACGGGTGCGGAGTCCCCCGCCCCACAAGCCGTCGACGGCTACAACCCGGTACGGTGGGATAACCGGGACGAGCCAGGGAAGCGCGGACACCCGCGCTTATGACCACAAACGGCCACGAGAAGCGCCGCAGGCACGCGGGTCGACCCGCGCCCCACGGGGCTACGACCGCGCTCCACCCAGGCACCTGGGGGGACGGGGCCACACCCACACACGGGGTAAGTAAGGGGGGTCACCCCCAACCGCCCCCACGCAACGCGGGCAGCCCCCGCCCCCACTCAATCGTCCACACGAGAGGGGCCCCCCTACCACCAGGCACCTGGTGGCGGATCCGCTTGCACCACCCCTCGGAAAGGGGGGGCGTGAACAGCAACCCGCATCGGGAATTTAACGGTCCGGAAAACGGATCGTGTGTGTGTACCACGCAAAGGGGGGCACCCCCCTGAGACAACCTCGAAAAGGGGTGTCTGTCGCGACGGGGCGCAAAGCCCCACCCGACGGGTAAACGGTCACGCGACCCACTTACATTCGGTACCCCGAATGCAACTCGACCCGAGGACGGGCCGAATCTAAGGGGGGGATAGCAATATGGTTGTCCGTATTGTGACCCTAATATCAGGGGGGCTACTTCTAACCCTTAACTTTCAATTTGATAGTTCGTACTGGTCACGGTATCTATAAGTTACGTATGACCAGAGGGACTTGCATCTTGGGGTGGAGGGTAGTTAGTAGTGTCTCCGAGGGTTTATAACGAGGGGGCCGGTGGCGAATCCACCGCCGGCCAAGGTAGAACAACAAACCCCTCCCATTTGGGCTCCCATCTTGGTCCCGTGGCTTGCGCTCCAAGGACAGCAACCTTGGCCTCCCGGTGACGTTGGTGCCGATCCCCTTGGTGAGTGTTCCCTGAGAGTGGACGTGCGACGGATTCCTATTGTGCTACAGAGACCCGGGAGCATAACACTACCCGGGCGACCCTGGCCGAGTTGGCCAGGTTCGCCTATCGCAGAGGCGAGGCCTACCGCAAGTTGCGGGAGGAACAACGCCAGGAGCGTCAGGCCGAGTTGGCCAAGGAACGGGAGGAGGCGCGCCAGGCCAGAGAGTTGAGAGAGGCACGCCGAATCCGCAAGGAGAGGGTGGTAGCTGCCGTGGGAACTTCCCAGGGTATCCCTTCGTCTTCCCCAGTTGGGAAGACCCCTCCCGGAACGGACCATCGGTGTTGGAACTGCAACTCCGATGGTCACTGGGCATATGATTGCCCCAAGTTGAGTAAACGCATCCAACAACTTGTTAGGAATGCGAGTAAAAAGTCGGCTAAGAACGAAGTACGTTCACGCCGCGAGGGTGGGTCTCGACCGGTCGTTGCGGTCGCCACACCCTCGGCGGAGGAGGCGGACACGTCGTCCTCGGACTCGTCGTCTTCCTCCCCGCCCTCAGATTCGGACGCCAAGTCGGCGGGAAACGAATGACCGTTGGGGCTGGTCGTCCGAAGCTCGCAACGGCAGCCTCGGCCAAGTGGGCCAGGAGGACGAACCAACCGTGCCGGATACTGCGGCGACCTAAGGGAGTCCGCCCACCTCGGGTAGGACTCCCCAAGAACGTAAACCCACGTCGGGTCATCGCGGTGCTGACGGGTGAGAACTTCCAGGTGGCTGGACGGGTGCAACTTGCCCCCGGCCGTGCATGCTGTACCCGTATCGTACTTGATACCGGGTCAGGAGCCTCCTTGATACGCAAGTCGCTATTACCAAAGGAGGTGAAGCTCCAACGCTGGAGGTCCAAAGCTGACCATATGATTGACATCAATGGTGGGGTACTTCCCATCGTTGGTGCCGTGACCCTACCAACTAGGTTGGGGACTCATGAGGTCGACGTGACCTATGGCGTTGTTGAGAATATATCGGTACCCCTGCTTCTGGGTACCCCTTATGTTGTTACACAAGTGCATTTGATTTGTGGCCCTGAGTACTGGGTCAAGTTCATGAATGGGGAGACTATCCCCATCCTTGGTAAGGGAAAGTCTGTGGCTCCTGTGACAGTCTCACAGTCGAAGCCTGTTTGTTCGGTGAGGGAAGGGTTTACTGCTACCCTGCGTTTAGCCCGCAAAGTCACGTTGCCCCCCAACTCGGGGGCGCACGTTGATGTTGTAACTGATTTTATGGGGAACGGGTTGGTGCACCCTCACCCCCGTCTTGCTCGCAAGCACCAAGTGCATGTTGCCCTTGGCACGATGGACTCCAAAGCCGGAACCCGTGGAGGATCCAGGTGATGAACCTGAGCCCGACGCCCAAGTACTTCAAGTCGGGAGCCAAGTTCGGCTATATCGACCAACACGAGGGACCGGTAGTAGCGGTCACCCTCAACGCGGGCGCAAGTAGCGACCCGAAGTCCGGAAAGGAGAAGCATCAAGCCAAGTCGGCCGCCTCTCCTCGACCCATTGTGAACATGGAGGGTGTCCCCCCCAGGTTGAGGGTTCAAGTTGAACGCCTCTTGGACCAATATCACAAGTTGTGGGATGGTCAATTGGGACTCATGAGAGCCACCCAACACCGGATCGAGTTGAAGCCCGGTGCACCCCCTATACGCCAACAACCGTATAGGGGAGGACCTCGTTCAAGGGCCCTCGTTAAGGAGCTAGTTGCTCGCATGGAGGCCCTCGATGTGATCGAGGCCAGCAACGCCGAGTGGGCGAGTCCGGTGGTTATCGTCCCCAAAGTTGATGGGACCCCCCGGTTCTGTATCGACTACCGTAAGCTCAACGAGAGCACGGTGAAGGACAGTTATCCCCTACCTAGGATGGATGACTGTCTGGACTCTCTGGGGGAGGCAAACGTGTTCTCTACCCTGGACTGTAACGCGGGGTACTGGCAAATTCCCATTGCCCCGGAGGACAGGCATAAAAACTACCTTTACCTGTCACTGTGGTACCTACCAGTGCAAGCGTCTACCGTTTGGTCTGTGTAACGCGCCGGCAACTTTCCAGCGCGCTATGGACATGATTCTGGCCGGAGTACGGTGGCAGATCTGTCTTGTGTACCTAGACGATATCATTGTGTTCTCCCGAAGTCCGGAGGAACACATTGGCCATCTTGGCCAGGTGTTCAAGCTACTTGCTGACGCCGGTGTGTCACTGAAGGCGAGTAAGTGCCACCTCTTTACTCAAGAGGTGGAGTACTTGGGACATGTTGTCCATCCGGGGCGTCTCAGTGTTAACGAGAAGAACTTGAGGGCCATTCGTAAGGCTCAGTACCCCCGGACCCAGACCCAGATGAGGAGCTTCCTCGGGATGTGTAACGTGTACCGACGTTTCACTAAGGGCTTCGCCAAGGTTGGCGAAGCCGTTGAATGAGCTAGTGAGCTCAACGCTACCGAAGAACCTGCCTCCCCCAAGTCGGGTGGAGCAGGAATCCTTTGAGACTCTTCGGGACCTTCTGCTGAAGCCCCCCATCTTGGCTATTCCCAGGTTGGGAGGCCACTACATCCTGGATGTGGACGCTAGCTACGACCAACTTGGTTGTGTGTTGCTTCAGCAGCAGCCGGAGAAGGAGTACTTGCCGGTGGGATACTTTAGTAAGGGGCTGAACTCGGCCGAGAAGAACTACGGAGTCACCGAGTTGGAAGGACTCGCAGTGGTGTGGGCGGTGACGTCACTTCGTCACTACCTGGAGGGTGAGAAGTTCCTCATCCGCTGTGACCACCGCGCGTTGCAGTTCATCTTTAAGACGGACTGTACGAACACTCGTCTCAACCGGTGGAGGGTGCGACTGGCACCCTTCAACTTTGACATTGAATACCGACCTGGCAGGCAACATGCCCTTGCCGACGGCCTCTCTCGGGTACCTACCGAGGGGCTGGACACTAACCCAGTCGATGAGGACATCCCCATCGTGGGGGTAGTCACGCGCTCGGGTCAGGCGTTGAACCCCGAGGCGCCAGGGAACAAGAAGTACTTGCCCCTGTCCCTGGACGAGGTGGTGAAGGCCCAGGCCGAGGATCCCTTCTGCAAGTCGCAGAGGGATATACTGGATACAGTGGTAGAGACGCGTTTCTTTCTGGGACACGATGGCCTCCTCATGAGGAGGGGGGTATTCCAGGGGACCGAACAACTTGTCGTCCCCGCATCCCTCAAGGACAGTATCCTTGAGAGGGAGCACAACGCTCCCACGGGTGGTCACCTGGGGTCTAGTAAACTGTACCAGACCCTGAGGACCAGGTACTACTGGCCGTCCATGGTGGTGGACATCTACAGTTGGGTGGCTGCCTGCACAAGTTGTGCACAGAATCGTCTGATGGAACGGCGGCCTACTACGTCTATGCTATTGTTCCCGGCCAAGGAGCCCTTCGCCGCGTTGGCGATGGACATCCTTGGGCCACTGCCCGTGACCGAGGAGGGCAACCAGTACCTCCTGGTCATCTGTGACCGCTTCACGAAACTTACGCGAGCGATCCCACTGGCAGAGATCACGGCCATGTCGGTCGTGTCAGCCTTCCTAGATCACTGGGTTGCCGCGTATGGCATCCCAGATAGTACACTATCGGACAATGGACCGCAATTTGCGTCTGTACTGTTTCAGGGAGTGCTGGATATGTTGGGGGTTAAGGCAAACTATGCCACCCCCTACCACCCACAAACTAATGGGCAGGTGGAGCGCTTCAACAAAACTATTGTTAGGCAGCTGCGCCACTATGTGAGTGAGCACGTGAAGACGTGGGACCAATACATTTCTATCCTTACTACTGCCTACAATTCGCAGGTTCACTCATCTACAGGGGAAGTACCCCTCGCTTTTGTGACCCCCCGTCGCATGCGGTCTATTGCCGTGCGGCGGTCGCTCCCAACTAGGGAGGATGGTGGCAGTACGCCTACTCCTACTGAGAGTAAGGCGGAGTTCGCCGCTAGGCTTAAAAACCTCATCCCTAAAGTCAGGGCTGAGATGGACAAAGCACAAAAGCGCTACAAGCGTACCTTTGACAAAAAGGTGCGCAATGCTAAACATGTCCCCGAGCAGGGTGACTGAGTGCTGGTACACTCGCACACCCCAACTGGGGGTAAGCTGGTATTCCAGACGAAGGGACCGTACCAGGTCCTTCGTACTGATGGGCGGCGCTTCACCATCGAAAGTGACGATGGGGTCCGCACAGTGAACGGACAGGACGTGGTCAAAGTTGCACCACCGCCTGCAGGCGACCCAGCTTGGGCGCGTGCTTTGGAAGCGTGGCGCCTCCCCTCACTGCCTGCGGCCAAACAGGGCCCGCAGGAGTACGTGTTCGATAAGTTCATCGACCACGGATGGGATGAAGACACTGACCGCCTCATGTTGAGGGTGCGTTGGTTTGGCTACAAAGCCAAGGATGATACGTGGGAGTATGTGGAGGACCTTCCCGCTGAGAAGGTCCGGGCGTACTGTACCCGGAATGAGATAGACCCTAACAGCCCTCCCTCAACGTGAGGGAAGGCCGAACAACAGTGCCAAGAGAGTGCTTCAAGTCGAAGTGGTACGCAGAGTGGCTTTTAACTACAGCCCTAACCCTCACACTCTCACAACAAAGGCAGCTACCAACTAGGCACGCATGCTAGACTCTCCCGCTCCACGGCCCTCGCCCTCACGTGGAGGCGAGCGGCGAGACCCACGCCGATAACGGTCTCCACTTGTTGGAGGGGGCGGCGGCTCCAAGTCGGAACCGTCGCGCCCCTCACGGTCGCGCAAGTGGCGCCGACCGTGGCCACTCTTCTGCCTGGTCTTGCGCGCAAGTTTGCGACGCAGACGCTGGACAGACTCCGTCTCCGACGGGGTAGAGGACTCCGAGACGGAGTAAGACAACTCGTCTTCCGATACGGAAGGAGAGCGCCGCGAGTGTCGGCGACGACGGCGAGGAGGCGAGTATGCCCGGCTCGCGCGACGTTTGCCACGCCCAAGTGGGGCTGGCTGGGGCATAATAGCCCCAATGCGAGCCAACTCGGCTGTCATAAACTCCGCCACCGACTCGCAACTCGCGGTCGCCACTGCAGTACGAACGCGCTCCTCAAGTTGAGGAGTCTCGGACCTCTGTAGGGTTGCGGTCGACGCGGCCAACCAGGAAATGGTGCGCACCAACGTGGTGATCATCATCTCTGAGGTTAGAGGCGTGGGCGGCAACACCAACTTGGGGTATACCGTCAGGAGGGTGGCCCCCAAGTTGGGGGACACCGGGGTGGAAGACTCCACGGCCACGCTGATCGGGATGTTCCCGTGAGGTTGGAAAGGAACAGGAAGAAGCGGAGGGGCCCGCCGAGGTGGCGGTACCCGGGTGTAACTGCGACCCCGACTTGGGGCCCCCGCAGTGGGTTGAGTCATATGGTCATCATAGGACGGCACGGCCATAACTATGGGCTTGTCCGGGGGTGGCGCAGTGTGGCGATCCACCCCCGGGGCATACGGGTAGTCCCCGATGCCCAACCCCTCTCGTAGGACCACACGGCCGTCGTGAAGTTCACGAGCGACCCACACGAACTGGCGAAGTGCGCCATCGTCCTTGGGCCCACGAGTGGGGCGGCGCAATTTGTGCTCAATGCTCTCCCACTCGATAAACTTATGGAGCCGGAGCATCTCCTCAAGTAGAGTGAGTTGTCCTGATGAGCACCCCTCAGCACCTAGCTGAGGGGTGAGCTGTTCCAAACCTTGGAGGAGCCGGAGGGGGAGATGCCAGAGCATCCCCCGCCGCTGAACACAGGACACCCAGGTCGACATGACCTCGAGGAGCCACTGGGTGGCCAACATGGCCCACACCAGGTGATCAGGGGCAGCCGTGAACATGACAGAGCCGAAGTGGTCAAGCAACCGTGGCAACAACGCCGGGAACCCGTAGGGGACCTCAACTTGAGGCCACCACTCGGGCTTCTTCGGATAGTACTGCTCCTTACTGGCAGCAGACTGTTGAGGAAACTCAAGTTGAGCCGAGGTCACCAAGTAGGGACCTCGCCGGAAGTCTTCCTCCATCCGCACATCGAAGTGATGAGTGTGCGGATCGGCCTCGTGGAGATACGGTGGGCGAGTTGCCACAGCGTCCCACGTGAAGGTCGGCAAGTCTCCGGGACCCGGGATAGTTCCCCCGCGGTCCACCATGGCCTTGGCACGCTGAACGTCCTCAACCTCCTCATCGCCCAGGAAGGCAAACTGGTCCGTCCTGAACCCGGCAGGGAACCCGACCCTACGGGGGTACTTCTCCCGTAGGCGGTCACATACCCGGCCCATCGCTGCGCCAAGTCGGCCACAGCGAAGAACAGTCAGCCCCTCCTCATAGAGAGGCCAAGCGGGGTAAAACCACCGCCCCAAGGCCTCACGCGGGACAACTTGTCCCGCCTCCGGGGGAGACCCCGCCGTCAACCCAAAGCCGGGTGACGCGGGAGTCCCGTCCCCCGGAGCGATCGCGGAGCCCCCGCCGGAAGTTCCGGCGGGTGCTGCCCCGTAGGAGGTGTCCCCCATGCGCTCGTCAAGAGAGTCGGTCTCCACTCCCGGAGTCGCCATGGCTCTCCCCAAGTTGGAAAGAGACGCTCTGGCTATCGCAGCACGAGACCCGCCTCGAGTTGAGGGGGACTCGGATCGTGGGTATACGGGTGGCCTCCCCAGCGTGGGGCGGCCCAGTGGAAGGTGAAGGGGAGGTGGTGGTGATGGTGAAGTGTGACCTGAGGAGAACAAGCTGCCGAGTGGGCAAGCTTGAGGAGAGGGGCGGTCAACGTGACCGCCTCCACATCCGTGTTACGTACTCGATGGGGGACAGCAAGTCGCGCCCCCAACGCCGAGACGTGCGTTTACGCACCCCCTCACAGGGCCGACCGGGTCGGTCGGAACTGAGGAGAGGGGAGTGTGGCAGTATTGACCCCCAGGTAGGGGGGCAACACGTGCCATGCAAGGGGCGGCAGGCCACTAGCCTGATCCGTTCCTCCCCCTGCATTTGGGTCCATATTCCCTAAGTTTGGGATAGTTAGCTTAGTAGTAAATCCAACTTGGATTTGAGGGTTTTCTGCAT
Organism: Pyropia yezoensis; assembly: GCA_009829735.1. Taxonomy (NCBI): domain Eukaryota; phylum Rhodophyta; class Bangiophyceae; order Bangiales; family Bangiaceae; genus Pyropia; species Pyropia yezoensis. The sequence continues at coordinate 21,166,084 of CM020620.1, forward strand.
TTATCGTCTTGAATTTTCGTGTGGCCCGGTGGGCAGGTGCTGGGGTGGGAGATTCTGAGTGGCGAGATTCTGAGTGGACCCTGGGGGGATAAGGGGAGGGACAGCGGGGATTGGCCCTGCGTCCCCGTCCCGACCAAGAAACTGTTGGACCACACACCATGCTCTTGTTTGTCCGTGGGGGGTTTGCCCCACAACAGGGACAGAGTGTGTGCGACTTGCACTTCTTCCGGTTCCCCCGACACGGGAGGCAGCCCTAGCACACCGCCCCAACTTGGGTGCCGTGTGTGCTAGTGGTTTTTGCCACAGCTACGAGATCGTCTTCAAGCCGAATAGGGTCCCTACTGAAGATTCTGTTGGTCACCGGAACGGGAATGAGCCGCTCGCGAGAGCCGGTGATGCTGCGGCGGTGTCGGCGGCGGCCGCAGCAGCGGGGACAGTGACGGGGACTGTCCTTGCGGTGGGGACGGAGAACGAGAGCGCTGGGGAGGGGGCTGGGGCGGCGGCCGGAGAGGACGAAGGGACAGAGGAGCCTGGCGAGGATTCCGATGTGGATCCGGACGTCGGTCCCACCGCCGCTATGGATGCTTCCGCGGGTGATCGAGTGCGTGCCTCGACGACCAGGTGCTCTGCCTCTCCTGCTGTTGTCGTCGGACCCGCTGGTGAGGACGCCAGTGCGGCTGAGGAGACCGGCGTGGCTGAGTTGGTAGCCGCAGGCCGGAGCGCCGCCGGTGCATCCATGACATCGTCCGGTGGGACGCCGAGAGCGGGTACGGGGGACCCCACCAGCTCGACCGGTGGCGCGAATGGAGCTCCGACAGATAGCTGGGATGCGACGGACTTTGCGGTGGCCGACCTGTTCGAGGACGACCCGGACGCCTCTTTGCCGGAGTTTACCCCGCTGCCAGACACTCTGCAGCAGCACTTCATCACAGCGCTGGAGAATTTCAAGGCCTGGGGGGCCCCAGAGGAGGACGAGCAGATTCAGTGGTCGGTCATCACTCAATTGCCGGCTTCGTGCTTTACTTTGGTGTGCACGTTTGCAAGCAGCATGGACTTGGGACGGTCTCAGAGTCTGCCATGTGGGACACATCGCTCAAGCAACACGGTAACGTGTGCCTATCCGGCACGAGATCCCCGCGACGAAGAGGCAATGGAGGCGGCGTGATGGCTCAATGTTGAGCGCTCGTCGAGGGGCAGCGAGACTCTGCGTGCTCTCTTAGACGAATGGGTGGGAGAGAGAGCATCTGGCCATGATGGTACAGGACTCGACTGTGTACGTACATTCTGTTATCCTGCACGTGGCGGGACAAGAATGTGTCTCCCGGCCGCCTGCACACGCTCAGATTGACAATCAAATGGCGCATGCCTCACGCGGTCGCCGTGCGCACTCTCAACAAACCCGCCACCGCTTCCACCCCCATGAAGACTGCCGCAAGCACAACAACAGGCTGCACAGTATTCCCGCTGAATCCCCTCGGACAAAGCCACCGCCGCCGCCGCTGAAGCCTCCGGCCGTTGTAGATACCAGGAGCACAACGGTCGCGTCAGGCGCCACCCTGGCTGTACGAATGTCCCGAAACACTCAGAGCGCCGCCACCACGCACCGGCCAGGAACGCCTCCACCGCCGCCGAGTGGCGGAGGGATCGAAGAAGTACAGCGGCCGCCGCGTTTGTGCATGCGCTCACCGGCCCCGCGGGCTGCCGTTGGGGAAAGCCGAGCCGCCGCAGCCAGACCCCGCAAGCCCACAGTGGAGAGACGTTGGCGTCGCCACCCGGCATCACCGCCGCTCAGGAAGGAGGAGGAGGGGAGGATGGAATAGCCACCGACACCGGTCGCGCCGCACTTGGCGCAATACTACGAGCAGAGGGCGGCGTGCCGCCACAGTCTCTCCACATCGCGCGGAACTCCGCCCTGCGAAGGCCGCTGACGTACCGCCGGGGGCGGCCGGACTGTCCACGGGGAGCCTGGCCGGGGACACCCGCCGCCGCAGCAGCAACCACCGCTGCTCCTGCTGCCGCTGCTGCTGCTGCCAACCGCAGCGCCGAACGCGCGGAGCATCGCGTCCTCATCCTCCTCCGACGACGACGTCGCCGCCAGTGCCGGTCACGGCGGCGGCGGCGGCCACCGCGGCGACCGCGGCTGCAGGCGCGGCAGGGCCAGCTTCATGGCCGCCGCCGGCGGCGGCGCGTCCATGTCGTCGACACGCACACACCGCTCAGTCGACGCCGGCCGACACGCCGCGCGTGCGGCTGGCCCGCGGGGACGCCCGCGTTGGCTGCTCGACGGTGGGGACCGCGGCGGCAGAGTCGCATACGGGCCATCGTCGTCGGGGATGGGGGTGCTCCCGTTATGGCCTGCGATCTACACCAGCGGTGGCCAGTGGGTGGCGGCGCGGTCGCCGCCGCTGCCGCCTTTCCGAGGGGGCGGCGGCGCCCGTTCGGACCGGAACAGGTGAGGAGGGGGGAGGGCAGGGCGCGGGTCATGGTTCGCACGTAGCACGCAGGCGCCTTCTCAGGCTCCATCCGAGCTGCCACGGCCAAGTCGAAATCCACACCAGCGCACCGACGCACAAGACCCAGACCCAATTGACCTACTTTCATGTCGAGACAGACATGGTCTGTGGACAGTCCTGTACCTGACGTGCGGAACGCTGCAGGGAAGCTTGGGCGGGGTGGCAGGAGACTGTGCAAGTTGTGCAGGAAACGAGACATTTCGTCATCGGAGCGCATGCACGTGCGTGCCGATTCTTGCACACGGGGAGTGCGGAGCGGTGCCTCATGCGACCACTCGCCGGCAAATTTAAACAGAAAAGCGCCTCTCAGCCCGTCCCTAAAAAGGGTCGAAAAAGGCCCAAACAGACGGAAACAGGTGCACGCATGTGCACGCGCAAAAATTAAGCGACTGGCGGCCCACCCTGCTGCGCGGGGTAGCCCCCCCGCAGGATCGCAGGCGGCAGTCGACAAAGCGGCGCGATCGTCGACTCTTGCGTAAAGTAGTGGACGCCACGAGGCGACACGCGGCACAAAGCGGCGCATTGCGGTGTAGTTTGCCCTATTTCAACTGAAGTCAATGCCATATTGGATGAGATCGTGCCCACTTTGCGCCACGTTGGGTTTCCTTTTCTTGCAATCATCTCCTCCGTATGCCACAAAAAGATTGAAGTATGAACAATTCTGAACACTTCGCGACCCCCTATTTATGGACAGCCAATCAGAAGCCCAGGAGCTGCTTCGTCCGTTGGACGGGCGACCGTCAACCCCCCCGCTTCTGCCGAGCGTGCGACTGTTTGCGCTCCCGGGCCCGGTTGGCGCACGCTTGTCATTGGTCGCGCGGTGACGAGGCAGAAGGGGCTCAACATTTCGAGCCTTCGAGCCCATTACGTTGGCAGCTCCGAGTGGTTCTCCGTTGCGCGGGGCGAGGGCGTGCCGTTCGCGTCCCCTCCTTCGAGGTCATCCCTCCGCCCCACACGAAGAATGGCAGCGCGCCCTGCGCGAGTGAGGTCAGTCCTCCTCCCCATCTTGTTGCGTGGTCAGCCACGCTCTCTTGCCGTGGGGTGGGCGGCCGCCAGTCCCCCACACAATGTGCGCCGATGAACCCGGCGCGAGTGCCACGAGGCTGGCGAGCGTGGCAGGCAGCCGCGTGAGGGAGCGTGAGGGAGCTTGGGGGAGCGCACAGACCAACTTTTGGACGCACTCTTGGAGGCCAGCTCCTGTAAGGGAGGCCCCCCGCTCACCCAATTAACAGCTGCTGCCCGCGACACCAGACGTTCGGCCGCGCATTCGCAGCCGGCCGCACTCCCCGGGGACAAGTGCCCTATCTGTGTGGGCTGCCGCGCGGGGGTGATTTCGTTTCCCTCGTCTCTATCATGGGGGCGGGGGAGTCATGACGGATGTGCGGCCGCGCGCGCATACCTCTCGCACAGCTCGGGCCCACCCTGTTTTTTTTTGTATTTTTTGAGGTGGCGGGCCCCCCCCTGCCAGCCGTCCGGAGCGCCCCCTCCATCTTCGCCGCAACCCCGGGGGTCGCCGCCGTCGATGGTGCCCAGGTCGTCTCCCTCCGCGGGAGGCCCCGCGGTGGCCTCCACGACTTCCTTGGCGCGGCCGCACAGAAAACCGAGTTGTTGGCCGCGTTGGGAAAGAAAGAGTGGCGGCCCCTTGCGCGGCCTCTTTTCCAGGCTGCGGCTTTTGAAGCCTCCCCGGTGGCCCCGGCGTGTTCCACTCTCGTCGCTGTTGCCGACCGCGCGGTCGCATCTTCCTCGTACACTCCACGTGTTGGGCGTCCTTACGGGTCGGAGGGGCCGCACGGCGAGAGCTACTAGGGAGCATCCCGCCTGTGCGGGGCCACACGGCTTTCTCGTTTGTGGGTCTCCTTCCGCGTGTGGCCCCTCCTTCTCGGTCGCGCCGGGTAGGGCGGCCACCCCAGTGCGTACAGCCGGCTGGTAGAGTTTGGCTGTGAGCGGCCGCGCGCCTAGCGCGGGTGGCAGCTGGCCGCACGGGCCAGACGCCCGGTGGCGGCGGCGCCCGCGTGCATGGTGCCCTGGCGGGGCGTTTGAGGCGTCCGGCAGATCGACGCCTCGTCCGACACCACAACCTAGCGGGGACGAGTATGGCCGGCGGCTGCGGACCGAGCCGCCTTATTTGTTCCCTTCCACTGGACGTTTTCTGGCGCCAGCGCCACCCCACGCTTTTTTGTCTCCCTCTGTGTGCGGCCCCCCCACCTCATCCACTACCCCTGCTGCCCACTGTCAACCATGACACCGCCCGGAAGCCGCCGTGTTGAGGGGAGCGGGGGCGGTGGTGGCGATCGACGCCCCGGAGGGCGATTGCCGCCGGGCGGGGGGCCGCCCCCAAAGAAGATCACAAAGGAGCAGCGTCGACGTGGTCTCCGGCCCCTCTGCTCGCTGTGTCACCGAGCGCAGCATACGGGGCCGGAGTATCCTCTCTGCCACTGGCGCTGCGGGTGCCCCTGGGCGGCGTCGGCGCCACTGGTATCGGGCCAGGATCGTCCCCGTGGGCGCTCGAGCGACCGCCGGACGCGGGTGGCTGGTCGCCGGCGCGGCCCGTCAACAAGACGCGGCGACGTCGTGGCTTCCGGCGCCTTTGCTGGCAGTGTCGGCAGGCGGAGCGCGCGGGACCTGCCCACCCGTTGTGCCACTGGACGTGCCGGTGCCCGTGGGCTGCCATACCGCCGAAGCAGGAGCTGTCGCGGGCGAGGCGGCCCGCGGCCGGCGCAGCCGGCCTTCGCGACAACGACCGGCGGCTGCCGGGCACCGGCGGGCACGCGACGCTGGGTGCCCGGCACGACCAGCAGCAGAATCCTCCGCTGTTTGGACCGCTGGCGGGGCCACCACCGCGCTGCGACGCGCCGCGGCGGCCACCGAGTCAGCCCCGGCGGGGGGGGGGGGGGGGGTGGGGCAGCAGCCGGTGGCCGCCGAGTCCCCGCGGCCAGGCGAGGACAAGTGGGTGGCGGGAGCGACAGGCGAACTGGCAGCAGGAGCCACCCGTCAAGGGTCCCCAAGCAGGGCCGACGGGGAATCAGGACGTGGGGCCGCGGCCGCTGAGCCCGCCCCGGCCTTCCTGTGGGGAAGTGGTTGGGGCAACAACCGGCGGCCGCCGAGCCCCCGCGGGCAGGTGGGGCCGAGTGAATGGCGGGAGCAGCCGTGGGAGCAGCAGCAGGAGCCGCCCCTCTTTGGTCACGAAGGGGGGCGAACGGGGTATCAGGACGGGCCGTGGCGGCCACCGAGCCCGCCCCAGCGAGCCGAGGGAAGTGCGTGGGGCAACAACCGGCGGCCACCGAGCCCCCACGGGCAAGCGGGCCCGGGTAGCCGGCACGGCGTGCAGCAGCATCCCCCAACCTTTGGGCAGCAGGCGGGGCCACCACCGCGCCGCGTCGCGCCGCGGCAGCCACCGAGTCAGCCCAAGCTGAGCGGCGTGAATTGGTGGGGCGACGTCGGGCGGCCGCCGAGTCCCCGCGGCCAGGCGGGGCCGAGTGGGTGGCGCGGGCTGCAGCGGGAGCAGCCGCATAAGCGGGAGCAGCGGCAGGAGCCGGCCCTCTTTGGGCCCCAGGTGGGGCCGACTGCCTACGGCTTCACACCTCGGCGGCCGCCGAGTCCAGCCCGGCAGGGCGGGGAGGGTAGGAGGGGCGACTTCTGGCGCCCGCCAAGCTGCGCGGCCAGGCGGGGCCGAGTGGGTGGCGCTGGCCGCAGCGGGAGCAGCCGCAGGAGCGGGAGCAGCGGCAGGAGCCGCCTCTCTTTGGGCCCCAGGCGGGGCCGACTGCCTACGGCTATACGCCTCGGTTGCCGCCGAGTCCAGCCCGGCTGGGCGGCCCGGGTGGGTGGGGCGACGCTGGGCCGCCGCCGAGTCCGCGCGGCCCGGCGGGGCCGAGTGGGTGGCTCGAGCAGCAGCGAGAGCAGCCGCAGGCGCGACAGCAGCCGCAGGAGGCTCCCCTTCTTGGGCCCCAGACGGGGCCCACAAGGGGCCGCGCGGCGCCGCAGCAGACGCCGTTCTCTTCGTCGACGGCAGTCGGCCTTCAGCAGCCATCGTCGCGGCTGCCGATTCCCGCCGGCGGTCCAGGGGTAAGCGGGCGGCGGCCCGGGACGCCGATCGGGGCAGCGCCAAGCGCTCCGCAAGACGTGGTCGGGCCACACCTGGGGCAGCCGGGACGGAGGGCCAGCGGCCATAACTGCCGCCATTCTCGAGCAGTTGGCCGCTGTCGCCGGCGTCCGGCAACGTCCACACGGCGGAACCGGAACCACCAGCACGGGGCCACGTGGAGAGTGGCCCACAGCCGCGGCTTGGCACGCCTCCGAGCGCACCCACGCAGCCGGTGGCTGCGGTGGCAACTCCGGCGGCAGCACTACGGTCAGCGAGTCCACCATGTCCGCCCCCGGCGGCTCCCGCAGAAGTGGCCAATACTTCGTCGGCGTGGGGGCTGGCAGCGGCTCCGCTGGGACCGATGGCAGCGCCCGCATCGCCGCCGCAGTCGCCGAGGCTCGCTCCCGCGCCCGCGCACGAGTTCGTGGCGGCGCTCGCTTTCGAGGTAGTGGCGCCACGCGTGGCGGGCCCGCCGGCACGGCCCCCAGCGGACCGCGTCGAGCCACCAGCGACGGCGACGACGACGGCCTCACCGATGGCGACGAAGACAGCGAGGGGGAGGCCGCAGCAGCCGCAGCCGGAGCCCGCACGCAACGTGGCGTCCGGCGCGGCGGCGCGGCCGGCCGAGCATGGGCCGGCCGCGCCCGCGGGGGAGAAGCTGCAGCACGTGGGGCCGGCAGAACAGCAGGCAGTGCCGGCGGCGCCTCCACCCCCTGTGGCGGAGCAGGTGCCGCAGCGCCCATGGCTCCCGGGGCTGTCGGCCGCGGACGCGGAACGGGCAATGCTGGAGTGGGACCTCGCGTCAACACCAACGGGCTCCCCTACTCCGCCGTCGAGCGACTACAGCTGAGCAAGGCGTGGCTGGACGTGTCTGAGAATGCTGTGGTGGGGACCGACCAGGACCAGAAGGAGATTCTCTCCGTCGTCACTGCCAACTTTCAGGCCCGAATGAACCGTATCGGCCAGGCAGTCCGCCGGGGGGGGCTTCCTGAGCGTGTCGTGCGGGAGCCGTCCGGCGTGTATCGATACTGGCAGAAGCGGATGAAGATGGTCATGAGGCTTGTGGAAGCTCGCGTGTACGTGGAGAGCCAGGGCCTGACGGGCGACCCGTCGGAGCGTGACATGGAGCTGGCCATGATGGCCAAGTTCGAGAAGCGCGACACGTTCGATGCCATCAGGCTGGGGCAGTACAAGCCCAACTCGGCCTTGGCTGCGCCAGAGTCTAAGGCCGTTTACTGGATGGACCGCTGGCGAGCGCTGAGGGAGTCGAACAAGTTCAGTGCGGCCTCGGCAATGGCGGCACTGGCAGCGCGCCGCAGCCGCGCTGCTCGCGCGGCGGGGGGGGGGGCGCTAGCCGTGGGTGGGGAGGGCCGCGGGGAAGCTGGATCGATGGGGGGGGGGGCGGCCGCCGGTGCGGCCGCCGACTTGGGGGGCGAGGCCGCCGCGGATGGCACAGCCATCGACGTGGACGGCCTCGCCTTTTCGACTGGTATGCGACAGCGGCCGGCATCTTTTGCTGCACGGCCGCTGGGGACGCAGTCGACTCTAGCCCCGAACGCGCTGCACACGGCGATGCACAAGGAGAGCGTCTCTGCCACGTCGGCGCTGAAGGCCCTCACTGGGGCTGTGCCCGATAGGGCCCTGACGGCCGCGCTGTCGGCCCCGGCCATCCGCGATGTACCGCGCTTCCGGGATGTTCTTGCCCGACGTGCCGACCAGATGATTGCGGCGCATCTGGCCGCGCATGGACAGCCGGCCGCTCCGGCTGCAACGAACGGGGCGGCTGCCGGCGCCGCCGTCGGACAAGAAGGGGAAGGTAGGAGGAATGCACAGGCTCCTCGCGGTGCGGTGCCGGCAGGCGGGCCACCAAGGGCCGTGGCCGAGGCCACCGGCGAGACTGCTGCCGAGTCGGCAGATGGAACGTCCGAGGAGGCCGAGGCGGAAAGTCGGGCGGCGGCGGGCAGTGCTGTGGCGGCCGGGGGAGTTGGGGCAGTGGCGGCCGCCGACGCGGCCGCCGTTGGTGGTGAAGCCGACTCAACGGACGCGCCTACGCATACGGCCGCAGCAACAGACGCTGGGGAAGACGGGTCACGCGGGAGGGGGGCTGGCGACTTGGCCGCCGGCGGGACTGCAACCGGCCGCGTGGAGGACACCGCGGCCGCCATCGCCGCCGCCGCGGTGAGAGGGGCGGCCGCCGCGACCGCTGAGGTCGTTGCCGCGGGCGTTGTGCGCCTGGACGGCCGCCCGCCGGCGAGCGCCAGGGAGTGGGCAGGACCCGATTATTCCCCCATCCCCGCGGGACGCTTCAGCCCTGCAGACTCGCCGTCTCCATCTCTGTCTTCTGCCGCCGTCCGACCGCCGCCTCCTCCACGGACTGCCCCCGTACTGTGGCCACCGACGGAGCCAGCACGCCCTGTGACGGCCGCAGCTGGCGGCCGCGTTGCGGCCGCCTTTTTGTCAGTTGGCCGCCGCGCGCAGCTGACAAAGCAGTTGCAGTTTGCGGCCGCAGCGCGGCGCAGCGCCAAGGGGAAAGGCCCGAAGCGTACGCCCACTTTCACGTGGGGAACTCCATCCCCGTCGATGTCATACGAGACGCTGGGCGCCGGCGCGGGTGCCGACGCGGATGCCGACGCGGGTGCCGACGCGGATGCGTACGACAACGTGGGGGACGATAAAGAGTTCTCCTCTTTGATTAGAGAGGTGAAGGAACTGGAGGAGGAGGAGGTGGACGACGATGAGTTATACCTGTGAGAGGGCTTTGCTTTAGTTGGTTTCGTGTTGGTGTGCGCAGCGTGCTGCGTGCCCTTCATGATCATTGCGTGTGCCATTTTGATTGCGTGGGACACTCGTTTGTGTTGTTCTAAGCGGTGCACGCGCGGCACCGTCATTGTTGTTCCCGCTGGCGTGTAAAAACAGTTAGTTCTTGGCAGCGACTCCAACTGGCCTCTTTCCTTTGCCCAGAAAAACACCCTCGTCACTCCCGCGAGGCACGTCAAGCGTGGTGACAACGCCCAAAGTCCCACAGAGGGCCTGTCCATCCACTCGGGCGCCAGGTTTCACAAGCCCGCGCCCAGTTGTGCCCTTTCGACGCGCACGTTACTCAAGCGGCAACCTTCCGGCACGCGGCGACCCCTGACTGCCTCGGTCCCTCTATTCCGCCCTGCTTGCTGCTCAGGACGGTCCAGCACGGCTGTCCTGCAGTAAGTGCACATTGGTCACGCAGCGTGATTCCACGACAAGGAGCCACCCAGGCCTGCAATCGGAGTTCAAGTCAGCGCTGGGCGCCAAAGCACCACGCAAAAAGGCAGACCCCATTCATGTGAGGAAAAAAAAAAATCCGCGACGCGGTAAAAAAAAAAACCTTTACGCTCCAGCCCAATCGCTTCGACCCCCTGTCATGTACAGTCGGCACGGCGGCGAAAGTATGGTACAAGGGCCACCTCCTTGTGCGCCCAGACATGCGCCATGAGATCCTCTCGTACGCCGTAGAGGCGCTCCACGTCCTTGCGCATTGCCTCCTGGAGGCGGTTGTACGTTCGTCTTTTCAGCGTGTTGTTGGCGACCCGGGAGAATGGGCGGGCAAAAATCGGGAACTTGAGGTACACGCCATCAGCCAAGGAATAGGGTGAGCGACGAGTCCGGCCATTCAGTGTATAAGAAAACTTGTTGGGGGGCCAAAGTCCCGCGGTATAATCCATGTACAGTGGCGATTGGCCCCAAACGTTGATGTCGTTCTGGCTCCCAGGCGAGCCCACGAAAATGTGCCAGATATATAGGTCCTCATCGCAGACAGTCTCCATGGCAACGGAGCGCCGCTTCTTGTAGTCCTGGTACTGTCCAGCCAGCGCCTTGGGGCACATGCGCCAGACCCAATGTGAGCAGTCGATGCTGCCCATGCACCCAGGCATGCCCCGTTGCGCGTTGCGATCCGAAATATGGGCCAGCTCCGTGTCATTGGGTGACCGCAAAAAAACATCCTCGTAGTTGTCCGTGATGTGGTCAACCAACATCTGAGTAGCCATCGCATTGGACGTTCGAGACAAGCGCACGTACTCGTCCGAGCGGTCGTTAGACTCTCCATACGCAAGCACACGGAAGGCGGCCTGCACCTTTTGCAGTGCGTGGGCTTGCGGCCGCCCCGTCGCGTTGATGCTCCGCTTCCAGTAGGGCAGGTCCTTCTCATCATTGTACACGTGCATGAACACGTTCCGCGGCACGCGAAACCGCGTTTCAAAGCCCGCCGCCCCGTACACAGGAGGGCGGCCATCCACGCCGAAATAGTCGCGCTGCAGGCTGTGAAACCCCACGTCGAAATCGCGTGCCCGGTTCTGTCGGCGGCCGGGGAGAGATCCGCGCGAGCGGCGCCGCTCAATGGCGCCCGACAGGGCAATGAAGTGTCGCCGCCGCTTCAGCGACTGCTGGGCAACGGGAATGGCCGCGTGCATGTCATCCGCCGAGCCATCAGACATGTCCCACACCTCCGTGTCGTGGATAGGGTTGGGGGAGAGGGGGGCCGCCATCTCTCAGCACGGCCGGCACCCGACAAGACGACACGACGTCGCGACGACTGGGTGGCGCTTCCGCTCCGGGGGCCTCGGCTGAGGCCACACTCAAACTGCAGGTGGTAGCGAAGGCCGGTGGCCACGGTGGCAAAGAACAGCTGTCAAGGGTACGTCCCGTCCTTGGCGAGGAGAGAAGGGGCCGCGTGCGCGACCACGACAGTTGCCGTCAGTAGCCGCAGGATACGGTGGCCGTGGTAGAGGGTGCGGCCAGCGTGGGAGCGGCCGCTCGAGACGGACGCAGAAACGGCCGCGTGGGCGGCAACGATGGTGGTGGCGACGACCGTGGTCGGCAGGACGTCGGCAGGTCGGCACACGGGCTGGTATGGCCCAGCATCCTTGCGTGGATCGCGCCCAGGGCACCCACCCCGGACAGGACAGGCCCGTGGGTAGCTGCGCGCCCCCCTGCCCCCCCCATCTGGATCGCATCCAGGGTGCCCCCCCCCCCAGTACCACGCCCACAGGCGGGGTGGGCCAAACCGCCCCGACTGGATGCTACCGGGGCGCCGCCCCGTCTCCCCTCCCCCAAGAACATTCCCACAGGCCTGTGCGCTCCCTCCCACCCCCCGCCGGGATCGCACCCAGGGTGCCCATTCCAGGCCCACAGGCGGGGTGTGCCCAACCGCCCTAGCTGGGTGCCACCGGGGCGCCGCCCCCCCACCGCCCCCCCCCAGAACCGTCCCACAGGCGGGTGGCTGCCATCCAAGCCCGCCCCGCCCGGGAATCACCCGCGCGCCCCCCCCTAGAGCGGGCCCACAATTAAACGAGTGTTCCCCCCCCCCGCCTGCATCGCATCGAGGGCCGCCCCCCCCCCTCGAGCGCACTCACAAGGGGTGTGTGTCTCCTCCCCCCCCCCCACCTCGATCACGCCAGGGCACCCCCCCCCCCCAGTACAGGCCCACAGGCGGGTGTGTGCCCGCCCCCCCCCCCCCCCGAAACAGGCCTATGGGCAGGTGTGTGCCCGCCCCCCCCCCTTGAATAGTGCGTATGGCTGCCCCTCCCCCCACCAGGAGCTCTCCCGCACGGGCCGACACAGGGCCCCGCGCCAACGACCCCACCGCTGAGCGAGCCTGGTGGCTGCATGTTGTATTTTTGCTTATTTTGCCCGGCACGTGAGCGGGGCGCGTCGGGCGCGTCGGGGGCTCCACAGCACGGCGACCGTGGGGCGTGGTGCTGACGTGTATCACTTCCTCACGGGACCACCCAGAGGGACGACGAACGTGGCAGCGATACCTGCCACACAATTCGAAAAATCGGCCAGACGTGTGACAAGTCGGTCATGATGGCGCGCGGTCAACATCCATGGCGGACGTGCCGACCGGCTTCGCCGCGAAGAACCCCGCCTCAACCAGGCGAGCGGCGCCAGCAATGTTGCCAGATTGCATTCCGAAACTTTCGAGAGGGTCTTCAATCTTTCGAGTTCGACCCCGTTCTGGCGCAATATGTCGTCCCACAAGCCGAAACGAGTTGGTCATGTACAACTGCGATATTGCAGGCGTCCCAATTTTGGCGGTGTGCTCGAAGACAAGAGTTCAACAGCGGTTGACCAATGGCGTGCATCAGATCTTGCTATCGCGACCAATGGCAGCCTTGGAGCGGGGTCCGTTGTTGTGCAAACAGAGCGATCGGAGATTGCCGACCGATTTCTGAGCCGATCTGCCGGAGAATCGAGAACGACTGAGCCTTCCCAACTGTTCCTGCCCAGGACTCGCCTGAGATCGAGGAAAAAGAGGGGAGATCGTTGGAAAGAACAACAGTATTCTGGCCAATGAGCTCTCTGATGGAGAAGCCTCAGGACATGGGGCCAATCGCGTACATCTGGGATCCGAGAGCTTATGCATTACTGCGCCGTTCTCGTGCCCTTCTCAAACGTCATTGGCTGACGTGCTGTCAGCCACCTGTTGTTGTGCAGTTGTACACATGCACAACCGCCAAAATTGGGACGACTGCAATACCATCTCGGGGATCAAGATGGTATCGGAGTGCTACATGACCATCTTATGTAGATCTCTGACGTATACGTGGCAAAGAATACTTGACGCAAGTCCACCAACTCCTTTAACGTCCAAACCCGAATCGAGGGCCCGGATCAGGCCGAATCGAGAGCCGAACGGCGGCCCACAAGCCGACGCTGCTCTCCCATTGGCCAACTGGACATTCGCAGGCCACGTGGATCCTCAAATGAAAGTTCCGAAAATACATGCGAGATGGTATCGAGTTGCTACGACGTTGGTGGGAGCACTCTAAGACCCCTCAGCGCAGGGGGCGGCGGTGGCTGGGGCAAGAAGGTTTGCTGGGTTGTTTGGGGGGCGGGGAGGACAGTTCAGTGGTGGACGCAGACCATGACGCCCAATGAATAGACTGTCGCTCCACCAGTCTGGTAAGGGGAGCGTGCACGCAGGTCTTTCATCGCTGCGCCACCGCTGCCAGCTAGCCAACAACTACAACTACTCGCCCCTCATGGGCGCAGTGGCCACCCGCCGCCGCCCTCCCGCCTGGTTACTCCCGTGTCCTCGCCACCGCTCGCTAACCGCCCTCGAGGAGAGGATGAAGCGATCAACAGCTGATGCCGCGGGTGCACACCTCGCACCGCCCGCAGGCGCCCGTGCGCATGGCGTGGCGGATCTGGGCCACCGCGTTGTGCTTGCGGTCCGCCGTGCAAAAGTCGTTGCGGTCGGCGGCGCTGAGCACGTACTCCGCGCCGCGGAAGTAGCAAAAGCCCGAGTCCCCCACGCACCCCGTCCCGTCATTGTTCTTGCTCTTTGGGTGCCCCTTGTCCCCCCGCACCCCCTTGACGGAAGACTTTGCGTACAGGGAGCAGGAGCCGCCGCCCTCTTGGATGTAGCAGCCCCCGATCGAGGAGCGGCCCGTGAGAAGGAAGTAGAGGATGGTATCACTGGCGCTGGCCATTGCAGAGCAGTCCCTGGTGGAGGACGCGGCAGAGACCACCGTCGCTAGCGTAACACAGAGGGAAAGGAGAGCCATCATGGCGCGACGGGGGGACGCCATGGCGCCTAGACGAGCGGGTGGGACGGGGGACAAGGGGGAGGGGAGAAGGCGAAAAGGGGGGGCGGTGACCGCGCGAGGGTCGGAAGCGGGGGAAAGCGGGTTGAAAGAGGTGGGTACAAGTGCTCAGGCGCGATCGGGTTTTGGGGTGGAGCGCCCACACCGAGCGGGAAGACCCTCAAAGGCCCCCTTTATATGCTGCAGGCGCCGCTGCGACCGGCGGCAGCGAGGCCGAGGCACACGCCCACAGGCCGCCCGCTGGGAAGCGGGGCCAAGCGGTCGGTAGCGGCGCCGAGCCACCACGCATGGGGGCCCCCAGTGCCATCGCATCCTGCGACTCGTATCGCGGTGGACGACCCGCAAGTCGGGGGCGAGACAAGTGGCGTGGCCGGCGCAGTCACTCACCATGGACATTGTCCCGACGCCATGCATGGCCCAATTCTGCCAACACGGGCCTTGGGGGCAGTGAAGCGTACCGCTTTTCAGTCACCAGCGTTTGCGTACGACCCCTTTCTACTGTATTGGATGAGTAATATGTCTGTCAAACGAGCAACCTGGCTCGACTGTGCCGCATGCCGAACTACAGTACACACCGTACAGTACAATCACAGGGGGACGTGGGGGGACGCCGGCGGCGGCGCCGCCGGGGGGGTGGGGGGGGATGGTGGGCGTGGGGGGGGGGGGGGGGGTGGTGACCGTGGCGGGGGTTGTTATCCAGTTTCCTGCGCCCTGAGGCTGGCGTGTGGGTGGAGGGGGGGGGGGGGGGGGGTACGTGTCGGGCGCCTCGGCGTGGTGGTTTGGCGGCGGCACCTGCCGTGTGGGGGGTGGGGGGGACCCCGCGCGCGCCCACCCTCCCCCACAGCTCTGGGTGCAGCGGTAGGATGAATGGGGGGGGCGGTGCGGGCTGCCAGAGGAAGCGGGTGGGGGAAACGGGGCAGACAGCCGACGGTCGGGACGGTGCGGGTGGCGTGGGTAGGTAGGTAGCCCTGCTCGGTCGTTTTGAAATGCGTGCCCCCCTCCCGCACCCACCCCCCCCCCCCCCCCCTTTCCACCCCCGCCACCGGCTCCCCGCTCTCACGCGGCCGGCGGGTCGTGCTGGGCGTGGCTCAATAGTACCCACCACTGGCCTTGCCGGTGGCGTCGAGCAGGCCCGACCAGTAGCCCTTTTCAAAGTCTGCCTTGGCGTCGGCGTCGACGAGCACTTCCACCTTGTTGGCCTGCGCGCCGCGTGGCCACACGTGATGGCAGCCAGCCCAGTGGAGGCCAGTACGATAGGGGGGGGGGGGAGGGGGGGAAAGGGTGGGGCGGGCGTCGTGTCAGGTTAGAAGGCTGTGGTGGTGGTATGGGCGGCGGCGGCACGGCGCAGCGCGAGGGGAACCGGAACGGCGCCCGTACGAGACGCCCAGCAAGCGAGTCGGCAAACGAAAGAGCCAAAGAAGGACAAACGGTTGGCAAAGAAAACGAGAGGGACAAGTCGAGGCACCACGGACGTACCGACGTGACGCGCACCGGGTAGACCGGGATGGGGGTGGGGGTGGGGAAGACGCGCCGCAGGATGGACGCCACGATGGGAGGCGACGGGATCCACGGGCCGACCACCTCCCCCGTCTCGAGCGACCAGCGGGTACCGTACTGGGGGCACTGCACCGTTCGCGCCTGTGGGGGAGGAGGGGAGCGGTCACCGGGGGGGGGCACCCCGTGCGGGGGGGAGGTGGGGAACAGCGGGGAGGGCAGCGGGGGTGGAACGCACGTGTCAGATTGGGTCGCGTGCCATGTATTCAGGGCAGAAGAAGTCAAGGCATCTGCCAACCTTCCCGCACGTCCGCCGATGCTCAAGGGGGTGGGGGGAGGGGCGTGGCGCTACGATGCTGTCTCGTAGCGATGGGCCGGTGGCGGTCCCCCTGACGTACCTCGGCGTCCACCGCTGCGCCCGTTAGGGGCAGACCCGTCGGGGGCACCTTGCCCGACACGCAGTAGAGTTCCCCATCATCCTGTGGCGCCGACGGCGGGTTGAGTGGGGACGGCAGTTCAAGGCCTTGCAAGGGAAAAAACGATGAGGGGGAGGCCAGTAGCGACGAGCAGGCCATCGGACAGAGTCAGCGATTGGCGACAGGCACGCGTGGCGCGGCGCCACAGGCTTCCACCCACCCGCCTGCGGGAGCGTCGGTTCCCGCCACCCCCGTCCATGGAATAGGGGCACACAAAGGAAAACAGACAAGTACCACACCCCCTCCACCCTCGGGGACGCCCCCACCCGCTTGGCCTCTATCTCCAAAACGTACGGTGTAGACGAGCGTCAGCGACAGGCCGACCGCCTCAAACGGCGTGGCGCCCGGCGACACGGCGCTGACGGGCCCCACCGGCGCCCACACCAGCGTCTCCATGGTCAGCCGCCCGCCGGCGCGGCCGCCGCGGACGCCGCCGCCGCCGCCGCCACCGCTCGCCGCGGCACCCGGCACACGGCGGGCACCAGCGGCCGCGATGGCACGGCGGCAGGCCGGGGCGCACGCGGCGCCGCCGACGAGCCGGGCGGGCGAGGCCGCCCAGGGGGCGGCGACCACAAACGCGACGGCCATGGCGGCAGGGCAAGGCGTCCACGGAACAAGAAGAGGCGCACGGGGGAGGAAGGGGGGGAGGGAGGGAGGGATGCAGTGGACGGGACTGACGGAGAAGGACGGCTCGAACGCTGAGGCGCGCACGGGGGGGAGCGTGGGGGAAGCGCCGCGTCTGGTCTTGCTCCTCCTCAGCTCACCTCGTCAGAAGATGCCACGAAAGGGGGGCGGGGTGAACTGTGGGGGGGTCGTAGCCGTCGGCCGTGGCACCGGCGGTGGGGGCGGCGGGTGCTGCTCTGACCACCCCCGGCCGACCGCACCCCGTCGACCGGCAGGCCGCCCCTTTTTGATTTCCCCCGCCGGCGTGCGTGAGGGGGGGGGGCGCCGCCCAAACCCGCCGGCCGGGGTGACCTCCCGCTGCGAGGTGCGGCGGCTGCGGCTGCCCCCCCCTCAACGAGAAAGAGGGGGGGGGGAGGGGGGGGGGAGGGGGGGGGGTGGAGGACGGCACCTGGCAGCTCAGCAGGGCACCGCGCACCCTCTCTCCCCCGGCTGGGGCGAGGTGCGCCGTCCCCCCCGCGCACCCCCCGCCACCCCTCCCCGTGCCCTGCGGCGGGGGCGCCCAGGCGGCCGGCCGCCCGGCGCCTTGCCAGGAGCCGCGACGGGTCGGCGAGCGGGACGCGGCCGGCACGGCCACTCCGGCGGGAGTAGCGGCGGCGCCCTCACGGTACAGGCGCGGCCGCCGCACAGGGGGGCCGACGCACCTCCCGTGGACGCCCCCCGCTCACGCCCGCCCGCCCGCCCGCCCGCCCCCGCGCCCGCCCGCCCCCGCGCCCGCCCGCCCGCCGCCCGCCCGCCCGCCGACGGCCGTCGTGCGGCGGCGCCGGCGGCGCCGGCGGCGTGCGGCGGTGGCGGCGCGCCCCGGCGGCGGGCGGGCGCGTGCGCGGCGGGTCTTGCCCAACAGCGTGCCGATGGGCAAAAGACCCGCCGCGTGCGTACGCGGCGGGGAGCGCCGGCGCTGGCGACCACCGCTACGAGTCGCTGCCACCCCCCCCCCCCCCCGCGCCCCTCCCCCCGCTCCCCTCCCAGCGCCCCCCAGTCACCCCATGGGCCAAGGCCAGAGCGATGGGATCCGGCAGGGCGCCCGCCCGCTTCCCCCCCGCCCCCGCCGTGGCGGTCGCGTCCGATTGGCCCCGGCGCCCCGCCTCGTCCTGCGGGGCGTGCCAGCCGGCGGGCGGCCGCCGTCCGGCGGGCGGCCCGCCTCGGCCACCCGCCCGCCAGCAGGCGGCGCCCCGTCGGGGGGCGCCGCGGCCGCTTCGCCCCGCCACCGGTCAGGCTCGCCCCCGCCCCGCGCCGCCACACCCCGTCTGCCTTCTTCTCCCCCCCCCCCCCCCCCCCCGCGCCCCCCGCCTCCCATCACGGGAGAGGATGACCATGGCGATGCCTACCCATCCTGACCATGTCATGGTGGGGGTGGGCCCAGGGCGCTCCTCCTGCAAACGCTGTCAGCTCGGTCTGGTCCATTCGTCGGGGGGGAGGGTCGTTTGACAGGCGCGCCCTCCTCCCCGTCGGCCCCCTCCCGGGGGGGATCCCCCACCCCAGGGGTGTCGGGGCCCCCCCCCCACGGGCGGGGCGTCTGCTCTCCCCCGGGGACTGCCCCCCCCCCCCCCCCCTTCTGTCCTTCCCCGCCCGTTGGCCGCGCCGCCTGCCCCCCCCCCCCCCCCCCCCCCCCCCGCCCCACTTCCCCCCGCCCTCTAGAGGCGCGCTCTGCCATGCTCCCCCGCCGCCGTCCCGCGCGGACAATGGCGGGCGGCCGTCGGGCGGGCGGCGTGCCGCCAGCGGCGGGTGGGGGGGGAGGAGGGTACCAGGAAACGACGGGGATGGTCGTGGGCAATCGCGGGGGGGGGGGGCGTGGGAAGGGCGGGGACCCCTGCGGGGTGGTGCCCCTGGCGGCCCCACCCGCGCCCCCGCCGGTAGGCGACCAACGTACAGTACCGCGTCATGCCGGTATGCACCGTTGGGGAGTGTGACGGCCAAGCGGAGACGGGGGGGGGGGCAGAGGGGGGGGGGGGATGGTGACCTGCGCGCGGAGCGCCTGCCGGCGGCTCGACGGCCGCCCGCCGTCGAGCGCCTTTGCCAATGGCCCGCCGCCTGCAGCGCGCTCCCCCCGCTGGCAGCGGCACATTGACGGGGGGGAAGGGGGTCGTTGGGAGAGGTGCGCACCTCCCCGGGTGCTCGCGCTGTGAAGCGGGTGGGGGGGGGGGGGGGGGTGCGGGGGGGAAGGGGGCGATGGCGGAGCCCCCGCGAAACCCCAAGTTCCTTCTCTGTGACAGGGGTACTTTAGGGGGCGGCGTGGCGTGGTGTGGGTGTGTGGGGCGACGGGTGGCCATTGCCGCTGGCAACGGTCGCGCTGAGGAAGCTCGTCAGGGCAGCGCCCCCCCTCCCCCGTCCCCCCTCCCTTCCACTAGCTTCTCCAGCATCCCCACCCCCGCCTTTCTCCCTGGCCCGTGGTGGACTGTGCCGCCCAGCGGTATGGCGGGCGCCTTTGTCTTGCCCCCGCCCGCCGTTGACCGCGCCGCCGCCGGCCGCGTCGGCCGCCGCCGGCCGCCGACGGGCGCCCGCTTCCCCCGCTGCCGCGTAGCGTCTGGGCGTGCGGGGGTTCCCCCCCCGCCGCCGCCGCCCCCCCCACGGCCGCGGCGGCGGTCCCCACCGCCGCCGCCGTCCGCGACCGTATCGTCGTCCTCGCCGCCGGTGGGGGCGCCCAGGGCGGCTGCGGCGGCGGTCCGCCGAGCCGCCGCGCGGGGGGCGATTGGCATCCTCGACGACCCGCCGCCGCCGCCGCCGCCGCCGCCGACGGCGCGCCACACGTCGTCGGCGGTGGTGGCGGCGGCGGCGGCGGGGGCGGCGGGGGCCGCCAACCCCGTCGCCGCTGCCACCCCGCCCGACCTCAGCCACCTCCCCCCAGAGGGGGTGGTGACGGTGGCGCTCGCGGCCCTTGCCGCCGCGTCCGCGGCGGCCACCGCAGCTGCCGCCGCCGCCGACGGCGAGCCGCCGTCGCCGCCCGCGACACCGTCCCACCGGCAGGTGGCCGCCGCGGCGGCCGCCACCCTCCGCGCCTGCTGCACAGTGGACCACCCGGTGCAGCGCCCCGCCGGGGGCCCCCTGTGGGCGGCGCTCGTCGGGCCGCTGCCGCCGCCGCCGCCGCCGCCGCCCCCCGTTGCCGGCGTCACACCAGGGACGATGCCGTCCGCGGCGGCAGCCGCGGCGGCGCCGCCCAGGCCGCCGCCGTTGGCAGGGGCGGCGGCGCCCGTGGCGGGCCGCCGGTGGGTGGCAACCGCCGCGGCGCTGCGCCGCGCGGCGGGCCTCGCCGGCCAGGCGGTGGTGCCCGCCGCGGGGGGCACCCGCCGCGACCGCCGCCGCGCGTGTGTGGTGACGGCCGGCGAGGGGCTGCGCGTCGCGTGGCTCCTCACCGCGGGGGGGGGGGGGTGGCGCATTGGGGCGGTGTGCCCGCGGGCGACGGGCAGCCTTGGGGACGGGGGGGGGGGGATGTGAGCAGAGGGCCAATCCCTACAGCAGGTACTGTACCAGGCGACCTTTTCCCCGCCTCCTGGTCCTTGGCCGGCAGTGGGGTGCGTTCTGGCCTCTGGGAAGGCGGGGCGAGTTGGCCAACCAGTTCTGTCAGTCAAACGGAAGTTTGACTCCACTGTTGTCGTTTCTTTTTGCGGGCGAAAACACGATGGACAGGAAAAAAAAAGGGAACACAAAACTGTGGAACAAAGCACCACTTGTGGACCGGCAAACGGTGGACAGCAAGTGAGCGGGTGGCTCCCCCACAGAGGCGCGGGTGGCTTCCTCCTCCACCCGCCCGCGGTATGTATGTACCCCTCTGACGTCCACCCCGACCATCGGTCGCCTCACCGCTGGACGCTGTCGCCCCCCCCCCCCCCCCCCCCCCCCCCCCCGGCGCTGCGCCCCCCCCCGCCCCGGCGGGGGGGGGGCCCCCCCCCCCCCCCCCCCACCCGCCCCGCCCCCCCCCCGCACCCTCCTCTCCCTCCGCGCCGCGGCGGTGGCGCCGTCAGCGACGACGCGCGTCGCCGCCGCCCACGACGCGTCCATCACCGCCGTGGCCCTCCACCCCACCGCGGGGGGGGGGGGGCGCTACCTCCTCTCCGCCTCCCTCGACGGGAGGCTTGCCGTCTATGACCTGGCCGCGCCGCCCGCGGCGGCGCCGTCGTCGCCCGGCGGCGGCGGCTGGGGGGGTGCCGCCGTCGGCGGCGGCGGCGGCGGCGCGACGCTGGGGGAGGGCCACCCAACGCACCCGCCGGTGGGGGTGACGACCAACCTGGGCCTCCCGCCGCCGCCGGCGGTGGCGCCCGCGTCGGTCCTCGGCGGCCCCCCCCCGCCTCGGTGGGCACGGCGGGCCGGCGGCCGCGGCCGGCGGCCCGCCTCACCCCCCCGCCACTACGCGCCGGGGACGGCGCGGCGGCACGCGGCGGTGCCCTCTGCCGCCGCCGTCGAGGCGCCCACCCCCGACGCGCCCGTCGGCGTCACCGCCGTCGGCTGGTACCCCCCCGACGCGGGGCTGTTTGTCACCTTGGACGGGGCGGGGGTGCTCAAGGCGTGGGACACGGCCACCCTCCTGCCCGCCGCGGCGGTGGCAACGCCGCCGCCGGGGCGGGCGGCGGCCTTTGCGGCCGCCCTGGGGGGGCGGCCAGACCTGGTAGCCGTCGCCGGGGGCGGGGGGGGGGCGGGGCAGCTGGTGCTCGTGGACCTCACCGCGGGGGGGGTGGCGGGGGTGCTGGGGGGGGAAGCCGCCGCCGCCGCCGCGTCGGGGGGGGGGGGTGCCTCGGCCGGCGGGCCCCGCCGGCCGGGACCCCCGGGGCTGGGCGCCCTCGCGTGGAGCCCAACGCACCCGCACATGGTGGCGGCCGCCTCGGCAGGCGGCGGGGTGGTGCGCCTCTTTGACGTCCGCCGGAGCGGCGACAGTGCGGTGGTGGGGGTACTCGACGGCCGGCGGGTGGCGCGAGGCCTCGGCGGCGGCGGCGACGCCCCCATCGCCGACCCCGTCGTCGACGACAGGGGCGACGATGGCGACGGCGGCGGCTGGGCGGCCGGCCCACCGCTGGGCCTCGCCGCCACCGTCGGGGAGGCGCCGACGGGGGGCGGCGCGCGGCGCAAGCGGCGGCGGCGGCTGTCGGCGGGCGCCGTCGGCGGCGCCGCCGACCCCGCCGGCGTTGCGGACGTGGCGTGGAGCGGCGACGGCCGCTGGCTCTTCACCCGCGGCCCGGGGGGGCTGGCCAAGTGGGACCCCCTGTCGAGCCACCGGCTGCCGCCCGCGGCGGGGTGGGCGGCGCTGGGCGGCTGCACCGGCGGCGGCGCCGGCGGCCGCGGCGGGATGGTGGTGGCCGCCGACGGGGAGACGCTGTACGTGGCCGACGGGCCAGAGGTGGCGGTGGTGGACGCGCCGACGGGGGCGGCGGTGGGCCGCCTGGCGGGGCACTGGGGGCGGGTGACCGCGCTGGGGGGGGGGGGGGGGGGGGAGCTGCTCGTGTCGGCGGGCGAGGACCTGCGGGTGGTGGTGTGGGAGCCACCGGCGGTGGGGTGGGGGGCTGAGGCGGTGGGGGGGGGGGGGGCAGGTGCCCCGCCCGGGGGGGGGGGGGGGGACGACCCCGACTGGGAGGGCGACGACCGCGGCTGGGGGGGCTGAGCTGTGGCCCGCGCCCGACGCGCGGTCTTGCTGTGACGGGCGGGCCATCGGCGAAAGGACGCGAGGCGGCCTGGCGTGCGAAGCATCCGTCCCGCGTCGCCTTCTCCCTTCCATTGGCGGGGTGGCAGCCGCTGCGGTGATGGAGACGGCTGGCGGCGGCGGGTACCGTCTGCCTGGCGGCGACACAAGGGTGGCCACCCTCCCCTGCGGCGCGCCGCGACGGCGGCAGTTGGGCAGAGAGTGGGCTGGCGTGGGCGGGGGATGTGGGCCCCCGGTGCCGTTCATGTCGTTGGTGCCCGCAGCCGGGACCGCGTGTACCCACCGGCGCCGCCTGCATGGAGGCGCACAACTCCCTTGGGGAGCGGTGGCGGCGCCGCTGGCAGATGACCTGTGGGGTAAGGCCACCAGGGGGACGCGGTTGGTGCTGGCCCGCCGCGGGTAGCGCCGGCGCTATCCCCCTCGAGCGTCGCGTGACCGCATCGCCGCGTCGCCGCGTTTGGGGTTGGCGGTGTGGTGCGTGTGTGGCTGGGTGGGGCCCTGCCGCTGTCGACGCTACCCTCGCCTGATGGGTGGTCCAGCTGACGCGCAGCTGACGCGCGGCTGACCCGCGCGGTTCGCCCAGCTGCTCTCAGCGCTGGTCGCTGGTGGCGCCGCTTTCGCAGACGACCCGAGGCCCGAGGTACGTCGCAGGCGCGTTGGGAGACGAGGGCTGGCCCGCGCACATAGCGGGCGTCGCTTTGGCTCGATCTTTGGGTGACGGGGTTGTGTGACGGGGGGGTTGGCAGCCACCACGCCCACTGCTGGTCGCCAGTTTGGCGCAGAGCTTGCTCGCGGACCAGCCGCGGATGGCTCGCCGTGGCCGCTCGGCAGCCGACAGACAGTGGACAACACCATTACAAGAACCCGTATACAAGGCCACCAACAGAAAATGCACGGGCCCAAGGAGCCCGCCACCACAGCCTGCGAGACAAAACAAATAGCGCGATGTACACAAAGCGTGGACCCCGACGACCTACCAATCGGCACAGACACAAACCACCGAAGAACAACACTACACCACGAAGATGGGAGCGGCCTCAACACTATTGTCAGCAACCCAAACAGGACAGTAGACCACCCGTGGAGATGAGGGCAACACAGATGCGGCGCACCAGTGCAAGGGAAATGTACCGCGGTTATGACTCGTATGCCTCCGACGACCGTCGTCATCAAACGCCGCCCCCCCTGCCACCCCCACCAAGTGAGGGGGGCAGAGAGGAACAGAGGCAGCCTTAAGGACCGTGGACAACCCCCCCTCCACACCATCGCCCACCTCCCTCTCCTCAGAATGGGGCCAGCCCCACACGAGGAGCACATCCCCCACCCCCCCCGCCCCCAGTCGCCGCCCAAACCCTCTCAAGCCCCGGGCACCAAGTACGACCAAGCCACGAGGCCTGGACAGCAAGAGCCACGGGAGAAAAGAGGAAGAGGGGAAGAAGAGGGTGGAGAGGGCGTTGGGGACGGCTCCCGGCGACAGGGACCCCCCCGCCAGTGGTCCCGCCCGGTGTGCCCCGGCACACGCGCTGCCAAAACGGCAACGCACGGCCGGGGTGCGGTGGGCAGGCAGCGAGGGGGGCCCCGTCACTCACCAGTGCTGGGGCGCCGGCAAAGGGGGCTGGGTGTTCCCCAGAGAAGGGGGCGAGGGCGACAGCACGGCGGGGGGGGCGCTCTGCCAGACTGTCTGGGCGGGCTGACGTGGTAAGAACAGCGTCGATGCTCGCAATTTGGATCTGGTGGGGATGATGGGGGATGGAACAAGGCACGCACATACGTGAGGGGCAGGGAAAGGATGAGACGGAGGCCGACCTGATGGAGGGCAAGGAATGACGCGAGAGGAAAGAGAAGCAACTTAAAAGCGAGCGAGACGTACGTCGTGGAACACGTCGGCAGAGAAGACCCGCACCAAGGACCTGCACCAGTAGGGTCGACACGCTCGTCTCTCAGGGACAACGACGGCCACATCGTTGGGTCCAACGATGCGGTGGTGCATCGACAAAGAAGGTCGGCTTTGTGGTGGTCGAGGACGTGTTGGTGGTGTCGAGGTGCAAGCGAGCGTGGACTGAGCGCCAGACTGCGGACGCCGTCGAATTTGGTGCACGAGTCAGTCGCTGGGATCGAAACTTTGGGGATCTTGGATTTGAGGCCGCCGGATCACGGCGCAAGCCGCCACCATCGATGGCCTCAACGCCTTTTTGTCAATCCGCTCGCCCCTCGGCGACGCTGCCCATCCACGCGACCACTCAACAAGCTGCCCACCCACGTCCATCCCCTGTGCTGCTGGTGATGCAGGACCCTGTGTACGGCACCGCAGCGTCGACAAGGAAGCTGTGAGGTTGTAGACACGCTCTGTTGTTGTGGCGGGGGCTGCCGCACCGTTCTGCACCGTTCGCCCACCGTCATCCCGCCGACTCATGCTCATGATGGTGGCACTGCTGCTGTGCTCCCCTCTTCCCCCTTCGTGTCGCGTAGGGGCGTACAGTACCGTGGTGCTCGTGGTGTTTGTAAAGTCATCCTCGTTATTTTCTACCCCCTTCCCCTCCTCTTGCTTCTCCCATGGTGCTACATTCTCCGATTGGTTGCCGCCCATCGCTGTGGTGCGCCGTGGTGTAATTGCTCTCCACCATCCTCCCGCGGTGGCTGTTGCTACTATCTTCTTATTGAAGTGCTTGCTTGTCTGTCTCGACCGGTCGTCCCGAGCGCTGCCTCCCCCCTTCCCCCACCCCCGTCCCCAAGTGCGCTGCAGGGACTGGGCGACAGGGTGGCAAGAACCACTCCGGCGACGGGGCGTGCGACGTGATGATCACATTTTTCTATTCCACAGCTCACTCGTACGAGGTGCCTCTGGCGCCCCTGCCGATAGCAATAGATCTGATCCACGCCCCCTCCGCCGACATGTTCGTAGTCAGCTCGCTCTTTCCATGATTGTTTGCCACTTTAAAACAATGTTCCATTGCATCTTCTCGTAGGGCACTGAACTGCACGACACGCTTCCGACGCTCCTCGCCTCGGGATTGTCGATGAGACTGCTCGACGGGGAATGGGAGAGGGTTCGTATGCGGCAAGAATGTGATGTGACGTCAGCCCGTTCGCAGTGACCCGTCGCCCGTTCGACCTGGACTTCTGCCACCACCACCCTCGCCCATGCCAGTGAGGCGGTTCAAGGGGGCTTGCTCTCTTCCTTTCGCCCTCCCCACCAAAGTACTGGTCACCGCTCCTCGATTAAACGGATTGGCGGCGGTTTGTTGCATCTCTGTGCATGATGCCAGCTTAGAGTGCGTCGGACACCTTGTATGGTATGGCGGCAACAGCCCATGGATGCGGGAGCACCGAGAGGCAGCCTATCTCCGTAGACCAGCCGGCCTGCCTCTGACGGCGGCAGTTGATGCGCGGGGTGCTCTGTGGTTGTCGTCATTGGCACGCGCGCTTTGGCCCGCGATGCCTTCTGGAGACGGGGGGTCTGGACGCACTGTACCCGGTAATCGTGGCGACCATGTGGTGGCCGCCGTAGGCGACGGTGAGAGCGGGGGCACTCAGAATGGTCTCGTCACTGCCACCGACGCAGTCGTGGAGGTAGGTAGCTTTCGGCGGTGGTGCGCCATTGGGCTGGCCGCTGCCAAACCGGTGCCTGGCAGCGGTGCTTGCGCTCGCCGCCGCCCCTACAACCCACCTTTGTACGCCCGCGGGGGGGGCGATGGGTGGATGGGGGAGGTGCGTGATTGAGATGGTGGGGCGGCCGCGGCCGTCGCCTGCAGCGGCCCCTGGCGCCCCCCTCACCGGTGCTCCACCTGCCCTCCCCATCCCGTGCCCCCGCATCCGCGGTGACGCGTCACCGGAGCCGGCGTCGGCACCGGCGCTTGCAATGCCGGTGCCCACTCCCCCCACCCTCCCCCCCAACCCCCGAAAAGCCCCCGCTCAACATGTGCATATGTGGACACGACAAAGCAGGGTTAGAACACCCCAGAGACTCCCCTGATCCTTATCGAGCCTCGCACCTTGTGCTCCCGCGGCTCCCACCCTGCGTCCCCCAGTCCGCCCGCTCCGGGTCCAACCGCTGCCGCCCTGTGTGTTTTACGGCTTCCCCACGGGGCAGCAGACACGTCCTCCGCACAAGTCAGCGGGCGAAGCAGACGCTAGCCATCGAGCGGTGCTGGTCGTGCCCCCCGACGGCGGGTGCCGCCTGTGGCGAGACCAAAATAGGGGGGAACTGCGGGTCGGAGCGGCCAGGCACCCCCATCCGCCCCACCGCACCCGCCCCCCCCGACACCCAGCCGCGCCCACCGCAACGCGGCCGGGGCATCTCTCCCAAGTGCTGCCTCTCGTCCATGCCGCACTGCGCCAACATCGCCCGCGCCAGGGGACCTCGGGTGAACACGCGGGGTGTAGGCTGAGGGGAGGCCGCTCCCTCTCTCCCCCGCACCCACGGCACCTTCCCGCCGGGGCCGCTACTCCGGGCGCGCAGCGTGGTGCGCGGCCGCGGATGCCCTCCCGCCCGCCGCACCGCCCGCCACGGCCAGCGCTGCATGCCTGCCGCCGCGGCCAATCCCGCCGCCTTGCCATCGAGTCTTTCGAAATCCAAGCCCCGGGCGCAAGCCGCGGAGGCGTGCGCCGCACAGGCAGCAGAG
Source organism: Pyropia yezoensis (assembly GCA_009829735.1). Lineage (NCBI taxonomy): Eukaryota > Rhodophyta > Bangiophyceae > Bangiales > Bangiaceae > Pyropia > Pyropia yezoensis. The sequence continues at coordinate 21,193,160 of CM020620.1, forward strand.
CAGGAGTGGGGCAGGGGGGGCGGCCACAATGGGCGGCCCGCCATCCGCGCCCCCTCCGCGTACTTTCCCCAAAACGCACCTGGTATCGTTCTGACTGGGTTTTTTTATTCTTGTTGCGACCGCGAGGCCAACAGCCGTGGCCTAGTCGCGACGTGAGCGCCGGCCGCCGAGGCCGCGGCTGCTTTCATTTTCGACACCTTACCTTAAAACGACGCGTGGGGCACGCCTGCCTCCGCGGGTCGACGTCTTCAAGTCGCCACGCCGGGCGCCGCCGTCCACCGTCACACCACCCCCGGTGGGCCTCCCGCTCCCGGCGCCCCAACGCATGGACCCCTACTGCTCTAAAGAACGGTCACCCAGCCCCCCCTCACCTCTCCCGAACAGCCCCCCCATAGTCCTCATGCCTTACCCCCCCCCCCCAAGGAGCATCACCCCCTGGACACTAAAGTCATACACCACATCTTCCATATTTTGGACTTCCCCCAGCTGCCCGTCAATGCGGCGGGTGAGGGCGTCCCCCCCCCCACGAGCGCCTCCAACGAACGCAGGACGGCGTACCTGTCCGCCGCAAGGCCCGCTGCGCACCCCGCAAACGACGCGTCGCCCACCGCCACGCGCGTCACACACAGGCGCGACAGGTCGCCTACGAGGCCCACCATCCCCCATACATAGGTAGTCGTCGGGGGTGACCACCACCCCCGGGGAAGGCGGCCGCGGCGCTCTGTCCACCCTCGCCGCCTTCGCAGGGACCAGCTCGCCCACCACCCCAGCATCGACGCCCAGCGCTGCCCAAGCCGTGGCAGTTGACACTAGCGCACCACCGCCCCCACAACCCTCCCCACCGCCGCCGCCGCCGCCCGTCCAGCCTGCCAACCCCACCAGTAGCGCGTGGCCAACGGCATCGCGGACGGCGGCGGCAACCCCACCCCCCCCGCCCCCGCCCCCGCTCCTTGCACCAAGCGCGGCGGTAAGCGCGGTGCTCTGCTGCGGCAGCCCCGCCGCGGTGGCCGCGGCCGTGGCGGCCGCATTGGCCCCCGCGGGGGTGTGGAGGGTGCCTGGCGACAGCGCCACGGGGCGGGCGGCCTCGTAGATCGCTGCCACCGCGTCATGGGCGGCGGCGGCGGCAGCGGCGGTAGCTTCGGCTGCGAATGCGTGGGCAGATGGCTGTTGGGATGGTGGTGGGCGGCGGCGGTGTGGCTAGGGGGAGGAGAGGGGTGGGGAGCGTCGCCGTCCATGACGACGCGAGGCCTTGGAAGGGTCACGGGGAGTGGGGGAGCGGGGGGTGAGGGGGGGCGGAGGGGGGGGCGGAGGGGGGACGAGTGGACCGCCTCGATTGCCTCTGCGAGGCGAACGTCCTCTACCGGAGTCAAGCCCGGCCAGGCAGGCGCTGCGCTCAGACTGCGGTCCCACGCCACGGCGCCGTGGCGGGGGGTGGCGGCGGCGGCCGTGATGGCGGCGGTGGCGGCCAAGCTGAGTGTGTGGCCGTTGGGTGAGCGGTCCACCCCCAACCATGACCCACCGTGGCGGGTCGTAAATGGAGACGGCCTCCTTTTCGCAGACTAAACAGTCGACCGCCCGGCCAACCTCAATAGCCTGCCTCGCAATCCGTCGCTACGCCCGCTCTAGGGCTGGCGGCGACAGCACCATTGGCGGCGGGAAGGCAATCTGTGCGGAGGTGGGGTCCTGAGCCTGTACGCACCCTCCCCTGGGCTTGAACAGCCCAAGCCGCCCCGCTGCGCTCAATAGTCCGCCCGCGCGCGGCTGCCGCCAGAAGATGCCTCTAACCACTGCCCACCAGACTGCGGCCGCTCAGCGCCTTGCAGCACCCCACCACCCATCCGCCCGCAGCAGTGTCTCACCACTGCCAGTAGCCGGCTGCGGCCGCCCCCATGGCGGGAGACTTCTGCCCGCGTGGCAGACTCCGCAGCCCGTACAGGCAGGAGTCGTCCCCTGAGGACCGCGGCCGCCCCCCACGGCCACACGCAGCCGACGTATGCGCGGGCATTCCCCCCAATCAGGGCAGCAACGGGCGCCGCCCTCCAGACGCAACCTCCTTCCTCCCTGCCGCAGCAGCCCTCCTCCCAGCCGCGGCGAGCGGCCCGATCGACGGCGCCCAACGCTCTGCCGCAGCCCCGCCCCAGTCCCCCCCCCGCCGCCGCTCTTTCGGGATCAGTTCCCCGCTCCCCGCCTGCAGAGCGCACCTCCTCCGCCACCGCTGGCTCTGGCGCAGCTGCCGCGTGCCACCAGCACCCGCGGGCCGGGAAGGGCCACTGGGCGGCCAGCGTGAAGGATGCGGCCCAATTGCAGCACTCGATGCGCTCTGGGTGGCATCACGACTTGAATTCAGATGGGTCAGACGGCGGGCCCGAAATGAAGAAATCTGACCTCAAGTCCATGTCTGGCACGTATCCGGAGATCCTGGGTAAATGATAATGTCGGATGCAACCTGTCCGCAGCAGGGTTGATATATTTTGCGAAAGCATCCATCGTTAGCAAAAACATGCGATACTTATTGAAAACGTTTCTGATAGTTATCGCCCAGGGGCCACGTGTTAGGATGACAGCAATGAATTAAACACGTCGTGCCCAACACGAGCCGCCCGACGAGCTGCGGACACGGCTTTCGGAAAGGGCGTAGAGCCTAAATTGGGCCGCGTAGTACGCAGGCGGCGGAGAACGTGCCGCGTGGGGCGGCCGCACCCGCCGTGTACAGTACGCCGCGGAGGATGTGAAGTCCTAGTCGGCGTAGGTAGCTCCTATCGTCCTCGTGGTGTGGGTCTGGATCTTGGCTGGGAACGCTGCCGTACTGTATCGCGGCTACGTACACAGTTCCGAAGACGACGACAGGGTGCGGCACTGCCGCGTGATCAGGCGGTCCGGTCTGGTCTGATGGGCCTCCGAGCCGACACGTGGTGGAACACGTGGACGTCTGATAATCATTATCATTCCGGTTCTCCTGAACGTTATTCTTTTCTGATAATTTACTCGATAATTTTGACTCCATAATTATCGCCTCTCAACCCTGGTCCGCAGCCACGAGCGGCACGTGCGACCGCACAGTCCACGCACTCTGGAAGAAGTCAGCGCAATCACTTAGGAACCCCCCATCCAGTCTGTCAACGTTCCATCCCAAGCACTGCGCATGGCGGTGCTCAAATTTTGCGTCCTCTGGATTTGTCAACGTGTGTACATAAAATTACAAATCAATTCTAAACCGGCTTAGCCGGTCCCTCGCACTGTTGTGAGAGGCCACAGCCAGCCACGGGACAGCTCTGGGTGTCCTTGAGGCAATTCCCAGCTAACTGCGCGTGCGCGTGGCCGATGTTTTCCAATCCGGTGTCGCAATCTGCACGCCCTTCGCCTTCTGCATGCCTGCCCACTTCGTCAATGACCTCTTCTCCCTCCATCGTACGCACCCTATGCTCTGATACCATGTCGTTCAACGCACAAGGCTACCACCTCGATGAAGACCGGCCAGCGCGTGTATTCACACCTCGGCCCCTCACACCCGCCCACCTGATTATCTTTGAGGAGCAGGCTGCGGCTCCACTAGACCCCACTCTTGCCAACTGGATGGAGACTCTCTTTCAGGAGAGCTTTGCGGCGGCGAGCTCCGACGCCGCCCAGCTTAACGCCTTGATTATATCTCATGCAGCACCATACGTAGCTCCGATGCCGTTGCCGACACTGCCGCCTCTTCTTTCAACCTCGACCCCCCCGCCACACGGTGGTGATCGCCCTGAAGCCGGCATACCTCGTGTTTTGCAACTGTCTGTGGATCAAGTCCTCTGAGACTCCTGAGGCTCGGCGTCCTTCTGTGACAACGCGCTTAGTGCAACAGAAGCTGCCAAAGAGCCTGTCGTCGGTTTCGGATGTGTTGAAGGCCTGGAACGAAGGCGTTAAGGGCCTCCCGCCTATGCGGTTGTTCGTGGGCAACAAGCACTCGACACTGCGGACGGACCGGTCGGAGCGTAAGCGGCTGAGCGACCACAAGCGAGTCGTGATGGCAGTGGAGCTCCTTGGGCGCAAGCACGAGCTGGACAGCAACGGTGAGCCACGTCCGCTGCGGGTTATTCGTGCGATGCTGGAAGAAGAAGCGCAGAAAAAGTAGAGTTAAAATGGGGCAGCTCCCGCGATTGGGAGCACAACTCTTTCACCCTCTCCCCGGTCGGCTTCCTATCTTATTTACTGTCGAAGGACGTGAACCTAACTGGGAAAGTCTGTCCGTAGCAGTCGCCGAGCTTTGGAAGGAGAGGACCATGACGTGCGGAGCCTGCTCAACGAGTTGCGCAGCGGCTTGCAATAGTGAATCAAAAAGTGCACACATACACATTTTTTCACGACCAGTAGTGACCCCACGCCCGCGGCGGCGCGGGCGGGCTCGGCCGGCGTCGAGCCGCCGGGTCACCTGGCAGGTGAGGCCCAGCGGGGCCGGACACAGGTCGGGCCGCCCGACAAAGATTCATCAGGGTACAGCCGCAGTGGCAGCCGCCAATGGAAAGTTGGCGCAGGAGGGGGCACGCGCGGCAGCTGGCGAAGGGGTTGGCAGCCAGAGGTAGGCGCAGAGGGGGCCTGCGAGGCAGCCCTAGTCGGCTTCGGCAGACCCCAGCCGAGGAGACTGCAGCGAGCGTTGCCACGCCGCGGGGAGGGGGGGGGGGGGGACACACAGCACCGCCAGCCCTGAGGACGTCGGTACAACCCGTGCGGGCAGGTGGTGGGGCTGAAGAGAGATTTCGAGTGTTACGGGGTCCCTCGGTTTGGTGGGCGGGGGGGGGTGCGGGGAAGCCGTCTGGGGAAGGGCTGTGCGCACGACAGCGGTGGAGGGGGTGGGAGGGGCGTGGCACGGTGGTAGCGTTCATGGCATGCTCCGAAGGCGTATGGGGCCGCGGCCAGCGTGGCAGGAGATGGGGAGGTGGGTAATGGATGCCACATTATGGTTGCATTAAATCACATGAAGTTTGTCTCAAGGCACGTGAGCTGGTCGGGGTGCGGCGCCGAGGTGGCCAGGACTTTGTTGGTACGTTGCCGGCCGCGGCGCGCTCTCAGAGCTCTTCGGCGGCTGCCTCATCTAAAAGTGGGAATCTGACAGGTATACGTTTTGATGTCCCTGGCACGGAACTCAGCCTCCCCCCGCTGTGCCAGGCATCTAACCTTGTTCGAAACGCAAAGCGGGCGCCCCGCCCACAACTCAGCGCTGTTGTCGAGCGCAACACCGATTCCGCCTCCTCACCGAAGCCCTGCTGTGGTGCGCACGCACCTCCACCGTCTACTCCGTCCGCTCCACCCCATCGCGCTTTTCACTTCGTTTCTTCGCGCCCGTCACCGCCCCTCCCCTCCCGCCTATCCACAGCGGCCCGCTCCACTCCCCGGGTGGCGCTCTCTTCTTTGATATTTTTTTTCTCGGCTTCTCTGACGGGCACTCGTTGAGAATGGGGCGGCGGAAGTCGGCTGCAGATGCCAAGGCGCGGGCCGCTGCGGGTTCCGCCCCGCGAAAGTCAGCCATTGGCCTTTCAGACGCTGTCAACCTGGCAGCAGTCCACCAGAGCGGCAAGGCAGTAGCGACTCTGAAGACGTACGCCAGATACGTTCGGGGCAAGCGCGGGTGGGTGGAGTGGACCGCGGCGCAGGGTGTGCCCGTTGTGGGCCTGGACAAGGATGCCGCGGAGCGCGTTGCGCAGAACTACTTTTCCCGCACCGACTGCCACACCTTGGGGGAGGACCTCGGCGGCCAAATTATTGCAGAAATATCGGCGTACTACCACGAGCAGACCAGTTGCAGCCGCGACCGATGGGTGGTCTTGGAGCGAGACGGGGTGACGCACACGAGTGGAAATCCGGCGAACTCTACTTTCGTCGACGACGCCAAGAGCACTCACGCGAAGACGAGAGCTCGGAATGGGGAGGCTGCCCAGGATTCCGTGGACGTTCTGGATCCAATCCACATTCGCGCTTTTTTTGACATTTACGTGCCCGGTCGCTCCCTTGGGGAGTGTGACCCGGAGGCTATCATGCTGCACGCCGCATTACTGATGGGAATGTCTTTCCTGCTCCGCTTCAATGAGCTGACCAGGCTGCACACTGACCACCTCGTCTGGTCGGAGCGCTTCCCCAAGTTCAGTATTGATGAGCCAACCAAGGCGAACCTAGCGCAGAGCTCGTGCGACCTGATGCCTTGGCCTACCACGCTTCGATTGGACCCTCGGTAAGCTCTGAGTGTGATGCTTCCTTGTTTTATCGTAGAGCTGCCACTGACGTCGTATCGAGTCGTTTACAAACGCGTGTGGGACCAAGCGCTGACGGTGTGCTGGTTCATTTTGTCGCTTTCACATTGGTTCCTGCATTGGTCGCCGGGTACTAGTTCGAACCCAGTTCTGGCATTTGCGTGCTGGATGCACTTGCGCGGCGGTGCGAGCGGTTTCATCTTTCCCGCCTTCAAGGTCACCTCTGGGAAAATGCAGGTGTATCCCACGCAGGCAGCGGGGCCAAGCGTATTTACGGCGCTCTTGCGGCGCCTATATGGCCCATGCGGCGTCTTAGACGCTGGCGAGCTCGCCACGCACACTGCAAAGCGGTCCGGCTGTCAGCTGTACAAGGCGCTGGGCCAGCCTGACGTGTGGCTCATGATCAAAGGCGGCTGGACAGACCCCAGCTCGTTCATGCGCTACACGCCATTGTGCAATCGCAAAGAGCAGCGCTTCGCGTACCATCGCCCTGGATCCTGGTAGCTCATGCTGGTGCCGCATACTTTTCTGGTCTTCCGCTGTGTGTTCTTTTCGTTTTCATGTCTCACTTGCCGGCTGCCAGGTGGCGGCGACTGCGATCGCCCCCACCTTAAGCCCCCCCCCACCCCCCACCCTCCCCCCCCCCCGACCACGTCCGGCGACGCCGCATTGATGCGCTCCCCCCGCGGTCGCCTGCCACTTACACCGTGAGGGCCACCACCAGCGTGATAACCGCCGGGGCCTTGGCGGAGCGTGGCAACCTCAGCGCGATCGCGACGCTGGCCATCGACAGAGGCCGCTGACTAGCGGTGAAGGCGGTGAAGCTGAAGAATGCCGGCGGGGGGGGGGGGGGCTAGGCCTAGGACTGCCGCCCGTGGGGCGGAACTGCGGGCGGCGGGCGCCTGGCACGCGCCCAGGGCAGCGAGCGCACCGCTGGGAACCACCGCGGTGCGGAGGTATCTGCGTAGAGCATCAACCGCGAAGGGGGGACGCGCCGCGAGTGTTGCATGGGGAGCCTACTCGCCGGCATTGGGGGCTTGGGGGGGGATAAGTTGCCTGGCGGGAAGCGGGGTGCGCCCGCCCGCGGCCGCCGCGGCCAAGGCGCTGCTGGCCGGCAACACCGCCGCTGCAGACGCCGCCTCCGCCGCCGCCTCCGCAATCCCCGCCATGGCGGCCGCCGCGTCTTCGGCGGCGGCGGGCGCAGCCACGCCGCTGCCGACGCCTCTCCCAACGTCAACTGTGACCGCAACCGCAACCGCGACAGCGACGTGGACCGCGAGTGTGACCCCGGCGAGCCAGGCGGGGGGGATCCCGATGCTTCTGCACGGCCTCTACCTCCTCTCACACCTGTATGACCCGCCTGAGGGTTGCGGCGGTGCCGCCCGTGGTCCATCCCAGTGCCAGATGAGTGGAGGCGGGAAGAGGGGAGCTTGGCAAGGTGGAGGGCTTGGGGTGGGGGACAGAGGGGCGAGCTTTATGGGGGGGGAGAAAGGGGGGCGAACTTTTGGGGTGAAGGGGGGGGGGACATGGAGGCAGAAGGGCGTGGCGGGCAACGGTGAGCAGGGGGACGGGGCGGGAGGCGCGCAACTGCGAGGGGCACGGTGGACCAGGATGAGGCGATGACACGAGGGATACCAGCGGCGCGGACTCCCTCAGGTGGCGCTTGGGCGGATGCTGCCAGGCAGTGGGTGGGTTCCGCCGCAGATGACGGCCGGGCGCGGCGTGGGTTAGGGCGGGGGCATGAGACAGGCGGAGAAGAGCGGCAGGAGCGAGGGGAGCGGCATAGGTGAAGCCGGCAGAGCGAAGCGGAAGAAGCCGTGCAGGCGACGTGGGAGGCGCGATGCACGAGGGATCCGGGATCTGTCTGAAGCATATGTCCAACCACAGCGGTCGGATCCAGCTCCGAGTGAAGCCTCCGCCCAATTACAGAGGTCGGATCAATCCCTGATGCGTATGTCCAATGAATGCTGTCGGACTACTTCATGCCTCGCTGACGCCTGTTCTCCTTTTCGACATCCCCTCCCACGCTGTCCTGCCGCCCCCCCCCCCGACCCCCACCCACACCCTGCTCACGTACCCACCCACCCGCTCACCCGGCACCCGCCGCGCCTGCTCGGCGGCCAGTTCCAGCCAGCCTCGGCAGCTGCAGATGGCCAGCCGCGCCGCTCTGCGGCGGCGTTGTGTACACACGCGCGAGGCGGCTCCCAACGGACAGCGGCAGCGTTGGGGAGCGGCGGACTCCGGACTCGATATCAGGAGCCTTCAGCGCCTTGGCGGACAGGGGCGAAGGCGGGGGGGGCGCACGGCACATCCAAGTACACCGCCGCGGCGTTGACGTCAGCGTCAGCGGCGGCCGTCTCCTTTACAGCGTTTGAAGATGACGAGCCGCCGCAGCCACTGGGTGGATCAGCCGCGGGAGGGGCCAACGGCCGCGGCAGGGGGGCGGCGGTCAGTTGGAAGGTGCGGCGGCTGCGCCCCATACAGGCAGGAGCCCCCCCCCGCCGCGCCCAACGGCGATGGACCCAGCGGCGACGGCGGGCCAAGCCTCCTAAAAGCCAAAAAGCCGCCGCACGTCGCGGACCGGCAAGCGCATGTGTGGCCACCGTGGCCACCCGCAGGTGCAACGGAAGGACCCGAGTGTACCGCCTGGCCCTCCCCCCACGTCCTTCCCTGCGCCCCAACTGCCACTGCCCCCGCCACCGTCGCCGCTGCCGCTGCCGCCGCAACCACCGCCCCCCGACAGGGGGATGAGGGGCGGCAAGTCCCCGGCCAAGGGCCCGAGAACAGACACCCCACCACGACCACCACTGCCTCCAGCGCCATGACGGCTGCTCCGGCGGCCGCCACCGCGCCCTCCCCCGCCCTCCGACGGCAGGGGGGCATTGGAGGCTAAGAGCGGGACGCGTCCTCCGCCGCGCCCCCCCCCCAGCCCCCTTGCCCCCCCGCCGTCTTCTGGGTGTAGCGTGTTGGCAGGCCCGCCGTAGCGCCCGCCCTCATCCCTCCCCCCACGCGAACCCCTCATGCTCCCTTTCCGCCCCTACAGCAGCGGCATAGCTCCTTGACCCTCACCACACATCCCCCGAGCTCACAGGACTCAGTGGGGAGCCTCCACCGCCGGATCCTTCCCCGCCGCCCCCGCCCCTCCGCACCCCCGCGGCGCCCCCCGTCCCCCGGAGACGGCCCGCGCAGGCTGCCGCCTCTCCCCCGCACAGCCTCTTCCTCCCCCCCCCCGCGCCAAAACCACCGCCATCACCACAACCGCCACTGGCGCCACTGCCACCACTGCCACCGCCACTGCCGCGTTCACCGCTGCCGCAGTCGTCGCTGCCGGCAGCACCCGCCCCCCCAGCAGTGACGCCCTCCGACGGGCGGCCAAGAAATGCCGACGGGCGGCACCGGCAGGGGCGGGGTGAGGACGAGGCTTGGCGCCGGCGAGGGGTAGGCAAAGGGCGGTCCCCCCCCTCGCCGGGGCGCCCCCCGCCCCCCACCACCGCCGAGACTGCTGCACGGGAAAGGGACGGCCGTGAGCAGGCGGCGTCTAGTCAGCTGCGGCGGGTGACCGGAGGCGGGGGCGGAGAGGCAGCGGGGGGGCGGTCGACATCGTCCCCCGCCCCCAACTCATTGCGCATAATCGATGATCGCCTTAGTGCAGTGATGTCCGGAAAGAGCGCTGCGCACTTCGTATGTACTCAGGGGGACGGGAAGGGGCGGAGGCATTGGCGGTGTACTGCACGGAAACATTATTCTCAGGAGCCTTGGCGATGCTGGTAGAGAGAGAGTGAGCCTATGGTCCGTTGCCCAATAAAGATACATCGAGCATTCTTTTCTCTGTCCTCCGAGAAGCTTCGGGCCACGGGCCTCGGCCAATCAGGTGCGCCTACAGATGCCCCTGTGTGATGGGCCCCGCATAAGCGTTGGCCGGTCCTTTTTGGGAACCCGCTGCCAGCGCGCTCATTACCTGGGACTGCGGGTGAGGACACACTGGGTGGGGAGGGCCACGACACGAGGGGTGAGGCCGGCGCCACCGTCAGCGTCGATGATGGTGGCCATGGGCGCGGCGGTAGCAGCGTCGGTGGCGACGGCCGCAGTGGCGGCGGCGGCGGCAGCGGCGGCGGCGGCGGCAGCGGCGGCGTTGGTGTCAACGGTTTCGCGACGAGGACCGCCACGGCGACGAGGACAACGAGGGCGGTCACGACGACGAGTTTGTCGCGGGGGGGGGGGGGGGGGGGGGCAACGGCGGCGGTGATGGTGGCGGCGGCGGCAACGGAAATGGTGCCGGTGTCGCCGGCTGCTGTAGCAGACAGCCCGGCGGCCGAGGGGGTTGTGGCGGCCATCCCGGCTGCCGCGGGCCGCTGCGGCCGACACGGTGGCGGTGGTTCCCGCGACGGCGTCAGTGGCGTTGGCGCTACCGCGTCGTCAGCGGAAGCGGCGACCGTCCTGACCGAGGCCGAGGCGACGGCCACGGCGGCCGCCAGGGCGGCCGCGACAGCGGTCAGGCCCCACGCCGCTGCAGCTATGGGCTTTTTGAAGGGGGCGGTGCCAGCAACGGTGTTTTTGGAGGGGGGCAGCGGGTCGCAGGCGGCCGCGTCGACGTTCTGGTGGGCAGGGGGGGGATAGGCCACAGGCAGCTGTGGCTACGTTCGTCGAAGAGGCTGAAAGTGGTGCCAATGTTGAGGGCAGGAGGGGGAAGGGGGGCAGGCGTCCGCGGGAACGGTGTACAGGGGGAGGGCGGGGGGACGATGGTGACGCTGTTCGCGTGGTGGGGGCCAGTGGGTGGGGACTGCGGGGTTCGTGCTTGGGCTGAGGGGTGTCGTGGAGGCGGTGGCGTATGGGGGCGCGGGGAGAGGATCTCAAGGGGTGGTGCTGTCCTCTATTGGTGAGGAGGGCATCTGCGGCGATGGCGGGAGGGTTGATGTATGGATGGGGGAGGGGACAGAACGATTTTCTATGTGAGATGTAGACGGTTGGGGTGAAGTCACTGTTACACCAGGAGTGGAGTGGGCGGCGGCGACTGTAGCGGCGGGGTTGTGATAGCGCCACGAGCGCGTGTACCCGTCCCTGCGCCGGAGTCTCTCTATTAGTTGCGGGCGCAGGGGGGCGGGCACGGCGGCTCCGAAGGGCATGAGGTAAATGTGCGGCAGGGTGCGGTACTTCTGCTTGAACGGAAGCGGCAGCGAAGTGGTGCTGGAAAGACGCACGGCTATGTGGAGACCGAATATTGGGGGGCCTCGCGAAGGGGGCGGTCAGCCCAAGAGGCGAAAAAGCAGCAAGGCACGTTGTGCACTTGCGTCTTTTCTCACACGCTCCACGCCCCCACCCCCTCACACCCCATAGACGCGGGACGCTTTGCCCTTTGTTCCATTGGGCCGGACACTGTTGGCGGCTGCGAAGAACCCACTCAGTCTCGGCGCAGCCCCCCGAGCAGCGCTCCGTCCGCAGCTAGTGGACCCGCCCAAGTCCCCGCATGAGGTACTGCCGCGCAGGGTGGAGGGGGTGGCGGGAGGCAGGGGTGGGATTGTCTCCTTGAGGTATCTGGTCCAGGAGAGGGGACCAGGAGCGGCAGGGGGACGAGAAGCCACTTCATAAGGAGCACCAGGCGATGTGTACATAAAGCCAGAAATGGCATTTCACACGTGAGGACCCGGCTTCTTCGTGGACCAATCAGACGAGCCGATGACACGGAACATTTTCCCCACGAACGGCCATCTCAAAAACGAGGACTCGCTCACGAAAAAAGAAACTCAAAACAATGGCATCCAGGCACCCGCTGGGTTCTCCCCAAGAATGACCACCCCTCTTCCAAGCCTCTGTTAGCACATGGGCAAGAACCCACCCCCGAGCAGTGCAAGTCAATGCGAAAAGGATGGCCCCGTTTCAAGGTGGTCAGCAACCAGTCCACTCAGAGTGTCCCTCAGAGCGGTACCCTACCAGGAGACCCAAGGACCCCATGAGTTCGCAAGGACCTCTGTGATACTACTGTCAGCATGGCGGCGTTGGACCTTGTCACGGCCGATGTGCTGCCCGAGCCCGAGCCGAGAAAAACCTCGATGTATCTTTTTTTTGCAACGGACCATAGCTGCTTGGCCGATCACGAAGCAGCATTGGTAAATTGCGAAAATCCGGGGGGACCGACCGATTCGTGGGGGGACCGGGGGACACCCCCTGAGCGACACAGTCCTGGGGGAGGCCGGTCCCCCTAGCGCGAATGGGAGTAGCTTATCCCCTGTCAAGATACAAGCCCGATTTTGGCCAGATCTCTTGCTTCGTTGTGCAAATTCTTGCTCTGCACGAGCATGAAAGTGAACGGCTCGAGCAGAATTTTCCTTTTCTGATCGAGGGGCTGGTCTGAGGCCATAGAGTCTCCCCAAGGATGACCGACACGACGGCCGCTGTCGGTGTTCTGTCAACCAATGACAACAGCGGTGGCGCTGCTGTTCGCTGGATGGAGCGTTCCATTAGTCAGCGTTCACGCCGTAGACGTCGAGCAAGGCAGGGAGATTTTTCCGTGCAGACTCGAAAGCTGTCGTCGGGCACGTTTTTGCTTAACCAGTACGAGAGATTTCGCGGTATTTAAACGCGATTGTGTAAGCATTGCACCCAAGCGTAGCGATGGTCGGTTGCTTCTTTGCGCTTCGCGAGAGTTCTCTCCTGCCCCGTGCGCTTCCAGTCGTACCAAGAGAGGTCGCGACCACCAATCGCCCGAGCTGTTTAGGGCAGTAAGCAAAAAGAGCGGGGAAAAACGGTGTCTATGATGACTTGAGGGGGGGTTGATGCAGGTCTTTTGCAGGTTTTCGCTCGAGAATTTCCCAAAAAAGCAAGAAAACTTTGACAGGCGATAAGCAGTGCTGCGCTGGTACCTGCTGCTCGGGTGCGATGCACATACGAGAATTGTGTTTTGATTAGGGACGCTTTTGAATTTTTATTCGAGCTTCCCGTGATATTTGAAAAGTTAAAATATTCTATTACTTTTTGCTCGCCATGTATCTACCTAGCATGAGGTGAAGAGAGCGGCGTGTAGGACTGACGTTTTTGGACCTCCAGGAGGAGCACTTACGCGGAGACATACAATGATGGAGAGGGGGCGCTCAGGGGGTGAAGAGGGGGCGCCATGTTATGAACGATGTTTGATGGCGGCGTCGGCGTGCGGATTCCTCAGGAAGCTCTCCCACATGACTCGAGGAGAACGACGAAAAGAGAGTGAGGGCGAGGGGAGGGGGGGAGGGTGCTTTTCAAAGTAGAAGTAGGTAAGGCTTTGTGTGGAGCAGGGGCTTGGGGTGTGTTTGCGTGGGTCGCGGCCGTCCCGCCGCCTGGCACACGCTGAGGACGCCACCGTGCTCCGAAGGTGTCACCTGGGATATGCCGGGGAAGGTCATCACGACGAGCCAGGCACAGTTGGCTCGCCTCGGCCGCGCGGTTTTCGAATCGGGAGTGGTTGTGCTGATGGAGCGGCCGACGCAGCCGCTCAACAGCCGCAAGGTGCTGTCTTACGGCGCGTAGGGCGGGCAGGATTGACTCTTGGGAACATCTTCGAGGAGGGGAGAAGGGGGATGAGTGAGAGGGGACGAAGGTGGGGAAGAGACGGAAAGAGTGTAGCAATATGGTTGGCCGTATTGTAACCCTAATATTAGGGGGGGCTACTTCTAACCCTTAACTTCCAATTTGATTGTTCGTACTGGTCACGGTATCTATAAGTTACGTATGACCAGAGGGACTTGCATCTTGGGGTGGAGGGTAGTTAGTAGTGTCTCCGAGGGTTTATAACGTGGGGGCCGGCGGCGAATCCACCGCCGGCCAAGGTAGAACAACAAACCCTTCCCATCTGGGCTCCCATCTTGGTCCCGTGGCTTGCGCTCCAAGGACAGCAACCTTGGCCTCCCGGTGACGTTGGTGCCGATCCCCCTTGGTGAGTGTTCCCTGAGAGTGGACGTGCGACGGATCCCTATTGTGCTACATTGGTGGAGCAGCAGGGGACGGGTTTCCGTCACCCTTGTGGTGACGCCGTCTTCGGCCCTGGCACACGGATAGGGATCCGGTCCTTTTCTTGTACTCGTGGTGTTGCGACCTGATCGATTGTGTTGAGTTTTTACCTTTGACTGTGATCTACTGTTACTCTCCCCAATCTACCCCCTCGCTCTCTTATTCGTGGTGATTGTTACGTCGGTTGACTGATTGTGACTATGTCTACCCAAGAGACGGGGAACGTTCAAGATGACGGATCGGCGTCGACGCCGACTCCGGAGGTGACTACGGGAGCCGGGATCGGGAACCCGATCGATAACATTGAGACGCCAATGCTTTCCGGTGCCGGATCGACGTTTGGCACAGCTCGGACGGCAGGAGGCGGGGGCCCGCCTCAACTGTCGTCGACCGACCTCACTCCGCCGCCTCCTTCACCAGGGGATTCCCTGATGGCATCATTGGCCCGCATCGAGGCCCGGTTTTCCGGACTCGACGCTCGCCAAGAGCGGACGGAGGACGCAATGGCCGTGTTGATGTCAACACGCCACACGACGGGACCCCGACGTGTTCCTCCCACACCGGTACGGTTCGAACCGGCCGGACTACCTTCGGAGTCCACCAGGGTCAACCCCGGTGTTGCTACTCCTGGACAGCCCCCGGACACAATGGGGTATGGATCCGACTCGTCGGCAGCGTTGGAACGGAGCCACACGGAGCGATACGCTCGGAGCACCCGAAGCGGACTCCGCGGACACGACCCGGCGGATACTTACGCCGGTGGAGAGTCGGTTATTGGCGGAGGGGGTACCCTCTCACAGTATCCCCACGACGAAGGAGGCCAGGCAACTCGGGTTCCCGAGGTGCCGACGCCTGAAGTACCATCTTTAGTGGTGGAAGCTATGACCGCGCAGGTCACTGCGAGCCTACTGAAGCGGATGGAGTCCGATGAGTTTGCTCATCAACTGGCGAAGCGACTGGATATCCAGGACGCTGACACGGAGATCGTCAACGAAGTCTTCAGGTCAGTACTGACTCCCGAACGTTATCGTTTGGAGGACCGATCTACCACCGTATCGGAATCGATGCGTAATACGTCGCACCGAGCGATTCGCTCTATGCAGACCCTTATGAAGGGAGTCCCTATGTTCGGAGGGCCGAACGGACGCCCGTTGGCAGTCACCGGCTTCTTGACTAGCTTCAAGGCAGCCGCGGACAAGGCCCTCGTTAACGAGGGGCTGGCCCTGGAGATCCTCCCGTTCTTTGTTGATGAACGGGTGCGAGGCATCCTTCGCCAGGCATCCCCGATGCCGGGAATGAGGGTCGCGGCCACCCCCATGGATTACCGTGGGATCCTCAAGGAGCTGCTGAGCAGTTACCTCAGTGAGGACAAGTGCGAGGACCACTACCGGGCCCTTCGCACTGCCACCGCCCAGAGCCGGGAGGATGAGGAGATGTTCGGACGACGCATTCAAGAGCTCGACTACGAGCTGGGGAAGCTCCTCGGAGAAGGGGAACTACGGGCCATCCTGTTCGCAGGAGTACCCAACTACGTGCGGATATCTGCATGGGGAGCCAACACGGCACGGACGAACTTCAGTCGACTGATGCATATGTGCAAGTCCCTAGGGGAAGCCTACCGGGTTCTACACCCGGAGTGTGCTCTGGCCTCAAAGCCCAAGGGTGAGGGGAGCAAGCTCAATCTTACCCCGGTACCGAGGCAAGAGAAGGTGGAACGTAAGGCCGCACCAGTACTGGTGGCGACCGAACATACCCCTACGGGCGAGGATGAACCTCTAGTTGACCAGCAGGGCCACCTGCTGCTACCGGCTACGCCGGTGATTGATGAGCACGGTACGGTAGCGTACATCGCCCCGGCTGGGACCCAGTTCCAGGTCAACGAGGGAGCGGGACGGCGCGTCCCGTATGTGCGGACAACGGGGTATGCCCCGGTTACGGGTAACCCCCACCAGCCCCTGCCTACATGGGCAGTACGTACGGAGGCACCTCCGCAGATTGCGGGCCGACCCAACCGGTTGGGGGAGTCCATGTTCCGGTTGACCCAAGGACCCAAGGCCTACCAGGGAGCAGGCACTCGGGCGCCCGAGGGAGGCAACCGCAGCTACGGGGCTACCCCGATGCGAACTCAAGGAGGGACCGGCACGTCCGGATGTATGTTGTGTGGGGATCCCCAGCACTGGGTGTCTTCCTGCCCACTCATCCCCGAGGAGTCTCAGCGGGCAGCGGCGCAACGCAAGGCATCCACCGGGGGGTATCCCGCCGGAGCACCCGGACCCGCACCGGGTAGGCAGCCAGCTCCAGGTGGAGTACTGGCCGTCGAGGAGGCACCTCCTCAGCCGGATGTCCCGGCGGACAGCACCCTACCAAGGGCGGGAAACGAGTAAGAGGAAGGATGACCGGGGGGCGCTGGGGTAACCCAAGCAAGCCATCCGGAGTACCGCGGGGAAAGCCCCACGGAGAGCGCGGTTGAGCCGACGCCGCATCAACCCCCGGGTACACCTTCCGGCCCCGACGACACGGCGTCAGGGGATTGATGACCAGCCACCAAGGTTGGGAGGAGAGGACGGGAAGCCCCGTCACATGGAACCAGACAAGGGCCCTGTTCAGGATGCCCGAGCTACACCGGATATCGGTGTAGGCCACGTGCTGTTTACCTTGGAGAACTTCAAGGTATCAGCCACACTGGGGGTTGACCCCCAGTCGACACGATCGTACTACCCTGTACTGGATACAGGGGCTGGACCCAACCTTATCCGGAAGGATACCCTCCCGGACAAGTGGCTTCCGCGAGTCAGAGTGACTCGGGGACCCACCATCAAGGACGCGAGTGGTCGCCTCATTCGTACGACCGCAGCGATGTCGCTGCGGGTTACCATCGGGGAACTCACCACGGAAGTCGACTTCCTGGTGTGTGAGACCCTATCGGTGCCCTGCATACTGGGGTGCACCTTCATCAACGTTCACGTTGATGCAATCCGGCCAGGCCGGAGGACCGTCGAGCTTCAAGAAGCCTACGGGACGAAGCGAGGACACACGGCTATCGTCAGGGACCTGACGCTACAAGGGAGCCACGTTAACGTGGCTGAGGTGTACGCAAGTGTCGAGCCGAAGACACTTCGGTTGGCCAAGCGAACTCGCTTTGAGCCGTTGTCGGAGACAGTCCTCCCGGTTAACTGTGACCTCGCAGGCATCTGCAGAGTCAAGTCCAACCTGCGGACGTACAAGCGCCATGGGTTGACCATGGCCAACGGTCTCATAGACCTCCCATCAGGAGGGTCGTCCCTCCTAGTGATGGCGAACTACCGCCGTAAGGCAGTCACCCTCCCGAAGGGAACTATCCTCGGGATTGCCGAGCTCTACGAAGGAGATATCCTTACCCCTGACAAGGAAGGTCAAGTGGACCCACTTGAGGTGCTGGCGGTCGCCGAGACCACCGAGCGACAGCAACCCGATGACGGGAAGCCTAGTCGACCATCATTACCGGCGGATAGTCCGCCGAAGGATCAAGAAGCATTGAAGGCACTGGCCGAGGCTGACCTCGACCACCTTCCCCCTTCGGTAGCCGAAGGGGTACGACGGATGCTAAGAAAGCATGACGTCATGTGGACAGGCGGGGCCTTGGGTACCATTGGGGCAACCCAACATCGTATTGACCTGGTACCAGGCGCACGACCCGCCCGGTCACAACCGCACCGAGCGGGACCTATGCAACGAGAGATCGTTGATGGAGAAGTGAAGAGGATGAGCGAAGCGAAGGTGATACGACCTTCGATGTCGGAGTGGGGTGCCCCAGTCGTTATCGTACCGAAGAAGGATCAAACCCCTCGGTTTTGCATCGATTATCGACGCCTCAACTTGGTTACCAAGAAGGACTCATACCCTTTACCAAGGATGGATGAATGCATCGACTCCCTGGGGGAGGCTACGGTGTTTACCACCATCGACTGCAATGCCGGATACTGGCAGATCCCGGTGGCGGACGAGGATATCCCCAAGACGGCATTCGTCTGTCACAGTGGAGTGTACGAGTTCCTAAGGATGCCCTTCGGATTGTCCAACGCCCCCGCTACATTCCAGCGGGCTATCGACATCATACTGTCGGGGGTGAAGTGGCGTAACTGCCTAGTGTACCTCGATGACGTCATCGTCTTTTCGCGTAACATGGATGACCATGTGCAACATGTTGACGAGGTACTCACCCTCTTGCGGAACGCCGGGGTAACCCTGCGTCTGAAGAAGTGCGCCTTCTTCCAACAGACGGTCGAGTACCTGGGCCACCAGATAACCCCTGGTAAACTAGGGGTACTCGAAGCCAATACCCGGGCACTCCGGGATGCCCGGTTCCCTAACACCCAGACGCAGCTCAAGAGCTTCCTGGGAATGTGCAATGTATACCGACGGTTCGTCAAGGACTTCGCTCGGATAGCTAAACCGTTAACGGTTCTTACGAGCAGTACCCTGCCCAAGGTACTCCAACCCCCTTCGCCTAGCGAAGAGGAGGCATTCGAGTCGCTGAAGCGAGCCCTTCTATCCCCACCCGTCCTTGCGTTACCGCACCGACGGGGTACCTTCGTCATCGATGTCGATGCATGCGATACACAAGTGGGATGCACCCTGTTACAGGGAGAGACATTGATCGGTACCGATAACGTTATCCCGGACCTACGTCCGGTAGGATACTTCAGCCGGACACTCAACCCGGCTGAGCGTAACTATAGTGCCACCGAGCGTGAATGCCTCGGAGTTATATGGGCAGTGCAACTGCTCCGTCCATACCTGGAGGGCTCCAGGTTCATCGTGAGGTCCGACCACGAACCCCTACGATGGCTCCTCAACCTTGGTGACAAGGATTCCGATAGCCATGGAAGGCTAGCCCGATGGAGGCTAAAAATGGCCGAGCACGACTACCGTACCGTGTATAAGGCTGGGTCAACCCACCATCTCGGAGACGCATTGTCTCGACTCGACACCCCGAGCGGGGATTCCCGCCCGGTGGACGAGGACATCCCGGTGGTACCGGTCTGCATGGTGGGTAACGCTACCCAAGGTATGGTTGACCATACCATGGCACACCGAGCATGCCCACTAACCCTCGCGGACTTCCGCGAGGCACAAGCCAATGACGACGACTGTAGACGTCATCGCGCTAACCTCCTGGCCGGTACGGCCGGCATCTTCCCCGAGAACGAAGACGGACTCATATACCGGCGGGCACCCGCCGATGGACGACATCAAGTCGTGGTTCCCGTTTCCTTACGGCAAGCCGTCATGGAACGAGAACACGAGAACCCTACAGCCGGACACCCGGGGGGTTCACGTATGCTCGCAGCAATGCGAAGGTTCTTCTACTGGCCAGCAATGGCCGTCGACGTGGTCGACCACGTAAGGGGGTGCCACCCCTGTGCACGTAACCGCATGAGTCTACATAGGCAGGCGTCTGCCATGAAGCTATTCCCACCCGATGGGCCCAACGAGCAAGTCGCTATCGACATACTCGGGCCACTTCCGGTAACGGAAGAAGGGAACAGGTACATCCTGGTCATGTCTGACCGCTTCACTAAGCTGTCACGAGCGGCAGCCATCCCGAATGATACGGCATACACGATTATGAACGCAGTGGTTGACCACTGGATCAGTGCATACGGAGTCATGAAGCAACTCCTCTCCGACAACGGAGCAAACCTTACGTCAGAATTCTGCACTAAGGTCTTGGGCATGTTCGGTATCGAACCACGTCGGGCATCCGACTACCACCCGCAAACCAACGGGCAGGTGGAGCGGTCCAACCGCACCATCGTCAAGATGCTACAGTGCTACGTGGCAGAGCACACGAACACTTGGGACAGGCTTCTGTCCGTACTCACCCTGGCATACAATGCCAGGCCACATCGGAGCACGAACATCGCTCCGCTGGAGTGGGTCATGCCACTAGGCGTCGGTAACCTGACGCTGCCACCAGGCAGGTGCACTCGGTATGATACACCGAAAGGCCGACCGGCCGAATGTATCCACCTAGCTTGGTTGGCCAAGCTATCGTGGATGATTCCTAAGCTCAAGGGTGCCCTTGACAGAACACAACTTCGATATAAGAAGAACTTCGACGCCCGGCTACGGGTGCGCAACGCAACCCTGGTAACAGGTGACTGGGTCTATATCAGACACCAGAAGCTCCGGGGGAACAAGCTCATGCAACCGGTCAAGGGACCGTACCAGATTCTCCACAGAGATGACCACTCTGTTATCTTACACTCCGATACGGAGATCCAACGCATCAGTGTGAATGATGTCACACCTGCTCTGAAGCCGGAACAGCCTCAGCCGGTACCGGCTGGGTTGCTACATGAAGCTCTTACAACCCACCGGTCAGATGACCCGGTGGGACCGGATGGGATTCCATACCAAGTAGAGAGCGTGGTCGGACACACCGACCCGGACCTACCAGGACCCTGGTACGTCAAGGTTATGTGGGTCGGATACGACTCACCCACCTGGGAACAGGCGGCAAATATACCCCGCCAACTCCTCATGCCTTACATGAGGCGACGACGCCTACTGTAACAACCCAACCGACACCGACTTCGGCGGTTGGGGGGTGAGGCTTATACCTACTAAGTAGGGTGTGACGTGGTTACGGCAGACTTAGGTTTCTAAGTCAAATCGGACTTAGGTTTCTAAGTCGAACCAAGCTTAGGCAACTAAGTAGAGTCAAGCTTAGGTAACTAAGTAAAACCTGAACCTTAATAAGTTAACTTAAAGGTAAAGGCTAACTTCGATAATATCGAAGTAACTAGGGGGCTTACACGGGAGGATGACCTCCCCAAGCCAAGACACAAAGTGAGGGAGGATGACCTCCCCAAGCATGAACCAACCGGAAGAAGTTGGGCGGGAGGCAAGGCACCACTGAGCCAAAAGGGGTACTCCCCAGGGCAGCAAACAGAGGCAAGCAATGCCCCCAAAGAGGATGAGTTTATACTCACTACTACCCGGCTACCATAAGGGTCACCGGGGCCCTCTCCCTCACAACCAATAGCACTCCTCAGTGGGTAGACCCACTGCTCGAGGGAGGCCACTCACGCGTAAGCGCGTGTACCTCCGTGCTCCACCGGTCGGCAACGTCACGACGGTCGACCACCCGAGTTACCTCGGTGCATAGCTGGACGAGGGTGCTGCGGCCAGCCTCCACGTCCTCCAGAGCTTTCTGGAGGCGGTCCAGCACGCCACCGAAGCAACGCGCTGACCCAACCAGCGCAGCACCTGGGGGGATATCCCCCCAGCTAACAGAGAGACCCCCACGCATTGCGCGGGTAACAAGGGCGTCAACGCCCTCATACCAGAGACGGGGACCCCCGTCATGTAGGACAGGGGCGGGAGGTGACACTGGCGTAGCCAGAGGAGCCACAGGAGCCGACACGGCTACCACCGGAGCCGGTGGCACCTGATACGAGGCTCGGTAGGACCCTACCGAAGGGGCTCCACCGTAACCACGGCGGTACTCCGCCCGACGACGGGACACCTCACGCTCCCCACCCGCAGAGCCCCACTCTCGGGGACGACGGCCAACCGCCGCCGGTATCGGGTTACCGAACCACGGGGCAAGGACCTGAAGAGGGTCATGGATAACCATGGGAATACCCGGGTCAGGAACGGCCTCGGTGGACGCCCACCCATGGCAACTAGGCTCACCCGGCTGAGTACGCCGGATACGCAACGAGTTACGAGGCAAGGGGGTAGCCCCAGCCTGCGGGTCCCGGTACGGGGGAAGGGCCAACACCCCAGCCCAGTTCACGGCATCGTGAACAGCCAGCAGAGCCTCGAACTCCCGGGCCAACCCGGTCTTGGCAGCTATCAGGTCCACGCCCAACTGCGCGATGTGCCGACGGACACCCGTCGGAAGATGAAACAGGCGCCCCTGCCGGCGGACGGACAGCAAGAAGGAGGAAGCCTGCCCGAGGGTAACCTCAAGGGTGAAGGTACCCTGCAACGGGTGGACCGGCCGGGAGGCCAACACACTCCCGAAGTATCGGAGACAGGAGCCGGTGTCAAACCGGAAAGCAGGGGCGGGTTCCCACCCCTCCTGCCATAGCGGCGGGCGCACGGGAGTGTATACCGGCGCACGACCGTTGCCGGTCTGCAACGCACACGTTATATCCGCGAGAAACGCATCCGCCATGACACCATGGTTACGTCGCCAGCTCGACGCCGACTTCAACCCCGCCATAGGCGGGTAGGGAGCCGTCAACGACAGATACAGGGATACCCCCGGGTAGTAATCAAAGTCGGGATACCGACCGGTACTGCCCACCGTCTCCCCAAACGCAACCGGCTCCGCCGCCGGCGCAATCCCCCGAGCACTAGCCGGGTAGTCAATCTCCCGCGGCAACGCGGGAGCAATCAGGTCGCATACCCCGAAGGCGGGGTCGAGGTAGACCTCACCCCGTCCCACCCGAGTACGCCAGTGCTGCGCATGCCGGTCGTCCGGCTGACTCAGGATCCAATGGTGTTCCACTCGCACCGCGTTCGGCTGGTTGACCAGCCGCACCAACTCCCGCTCCCAGCTCGGGTCCACCTTGACGCGCCGGGAGGACTCTCCACGGGGATGGGGCAGGTGAAAGTCCACCCGCATCCGCCCATCGGACTCCATTGACTCTTGCACAGTCAGGCCTCGAACCCGAGCCACCAAGTCGAACATCGACATGGCGGGTTGACCCGCCGCCACGGCGACGCCGCCACCCAACGGGGCAACCCGGGCAGTACCAGGAAGAATAGGGGGCGCCGGGGGATGCCCCACCGGAAGAGGGGCCGGCGCCGGAGTCGCACGCGGCCGAGGAGGAAGAAGAAGGGCGGGCGCCCGCCCGGAGTAACTACCGGAGTCCACTGCCATCGGTGTAGACCCACCTTGACCACCAGACGCCCGCGGCACCGCGGGCAGAGCATCGCCGCCACCCGGACCCGACGTGGGTACCACGGGGGCAGCACGGGTAGACCCGCTACCCGCCGCAGCGGACACACCAACCGGGCGGGCACCCGCGCCGTCTTGACCCGCCGGACTGGACGGGGTGCCAACACCACCATCCGCCACGCCGGCGACACCGTCTTGAGGTAGAGCCGCGCCGGTACCGGCGACAGAAGCCATCCGGGCCGCCGGAGGAGAAGCGGTAGAAGCCACCGCTGCACGCGGTTGTCCGCCACCCGACGGAGCCGTCGTGCCACTACACACGGACGACAACCCGCCCGGCGCGCCGTCCGGAGCCACACAAACGGTCACCCGGTCGTCCTCGTCCTCCTACGAGCTCGCTAGGAAGCACTCGGCGGCGGTGGCGGAGACGGGAACGTCGTCCACCATCACCTCTTCCCCCTCTTCAGGCAGGAGGTCGTCCTCGCCCCCGGGTACCTGGGGGTCCGACATGGTGCAACCGGGGTGGCAGGGGCGCCCCTTGCAGAAAAGCCGAGGCCGGCTCGACCCGGTACGAGGAACGCTCGCGCGGACGAGCCAGGGAAGCGCGGGCGCCCGCGCTTATGACCACAAACGGCCACGAGAAGCGCCGCAGGCGCGCGGGTCGACCCGCGCCCCACGAGGCTACGAACGGGCTCCACCCAGGCACCTGGGCGGGCCGGGGCCACACCCCCGTACGGGGCAACCAAGAGGGGTTCACCCCGAAACCGCCCCCGCGAAAAGCGGGAGCGGCCGCCCCCATTCACTCGGAAACACGAGAGGGGCTCCCCTACCACCAGACACCTGGTGGCGGATCCGCTTGCACCACCCCTCGGAAAGGGGGGTCGTGAACAGAACCCGCATCGGGAATTTAACGGTCCGGAAAACGGATCGTGTGTGTACCACACAAAGGGGGGCACCCCCCTCAGACAACCTCCAAAAGGGGTGTCTGTCGCGACGGGGCGCAAAGCCCCACCCGACTGGTAAACGGTCACGCGACCCACTTAAATTCGGTAACCCGAATGCAACTCGACCCGAGGACGGGCCGAATCTAAGGGGGGATATGTAGCAATATGGTTGGCCGTATTGTAACCCTAATATTAGGGGGCTACTTCTAACCCTTAACTTTCAATTTGATAGTTCGTACTGGTCACGGTATCTATAAGTTACGTATGACCAGAGGACTTGCATCTTGGGGTGGAGGGTAGTTGGTAGCGTCTCTGAGGGTTTATAACGTGGGGGCCGGCGGCGAATCCACCGCCGGCCAAGGTAGAACAACAAACCCCTCCCATCTGGGCTCCTATCTTGGTCCCGTGGCTTGCGCTCCAAGGACAGCAACCTTGGCCTCCCGGTGACGTTGGTGCCGATCCCCCTTGGTGAGTGTTCCCTGAGAGTGGACGTGCGACGGATCCCTATTGTGCTACAAAGAGTTCCCGGAGGGCTTGTAGTCAGGGGACTACCAGCCGCTGCCGGGGTATGCCTTCGTCGGTGGCTGTCAAACCTCACACGTACATATAGCTGCGGACCTACCAACGCCTCTCGGATGGGTGGCGGGAGAACGGGGCCTCCCCGCATGCGTGATGTGGGGGTGCGACTGGAGTGCCTGTGGATGAAGAGCGCGAGAATGGACCAAATGGACAGTGAGAGAGGGGGCGGATACGGGGGCGGACCGATGGGCGTAGCTCAAGTGGCGAGACGGTGACGGGAGGCGACTATACGAAACCTACCCGAGGCCAACAAGTGTTCCAAAAGTCGATATATTTATTAGTATTTTGTGTCATTTTTTACGGTGGTCGAGGTCGTGAGGTGAAAGTTTTATCCCAGGATTCTATAGGCTGATGCCCGACGACCGTACTGCGCTGGGGGCCATCCGTTTACAGGTGCGGTCAGGATTGGCCGAGGGCTCGGCACGAGGTCCCCACGTCCACAGAGAGGTCAGATTCTATTGGCCGGCTGAACTGGGAATCTCGTATGTGCTTGGCATTTGAGTCGTTCTTGCGCAGTGCCCGTTGTTGCGGGATCCACCGCAAGCGCGTTTTGACCCCAGAGCCGTTGTTGAGACCTGGTAAAAGCTTGTTGAGGGG
>CM020620.1:21218873-21249726 GCA_009829735.1 Pyropia yezoensis
TGTGGGGATCCCCAGCACTGGGTGTCTTCCTGCCCACTCATCCCGAGGAGTCTCAGCGGGCAGCGGCGCAACGCAAGGCATCCACCGGGGGGTATCCCGCCGGAGCACCCGGACCCGCACCGGGTAGGCAGCCAGCTCCAGGTGGAGTACTGGCCGTCGAGGAGGCACCTCCTCAGCCGGATGTCCCGGCGGACAGCACCCTACCAAGGGCGGGAAACGAGTAAGAGGAAGGATGACCGGGGGCGCTGGGGTAACCCAAGCAAGCCATCCGGAGTACCGCGGGGAAAGCCCCACGGAGAGCGCGGTTGAGCCGACGCCGCATCAACCCCGGGTACACCTTCCGGCCCCGACGACACGGCGTCAGGGGATTGATGACCAGCCACCAAGGTTGGGAGGAGAGGACGGGAAGCCCCGTCACATGGAACCAGACAAGGGCCCTGTTCAGGATGCCCGAGCTACACCGGATATCGGTGTAGGCCACGTGCTGTTTACCTTGGAGAACTTCAAGGTATCAGCCACACTGGGGGTTGACCCCCAGTCGACACGATCGTACTACCCTGTACTGGATACAGGGGCTGGACCCAACCTTATCCGGAAGGATACCCTCCCGGACAAGTGGCTTCCGCGAGTCAGAGTGACTCGGGGACCCACCATCAAGGACGCGAGTGGTCGCCTCATTCGTACGACCGCAGCGATGTCGCTGCGGGTTACCATCGGGGAACTCACCACGGAAGTCGACTTCCTGTGTGAGACCCTATCGGTGCCCTGCATACTGGGGTGCACCTTCATCAACGTTCACGTTGATGCAATCCGGCCAGGCCGGAGGACCGTCGAGCTTCAAGAAGCCTACGGGACGAAGCGAGGACACACGGCTATCGTCAGGGACCTGACGCTACAAGGGAGCCACGTTAACGTGGCTGAGGTGTACGCAAGTGTCGAGCCGAAGACACTTCGGTTGCCAAGCGAACTCGCTTTGAGCCGTTGTCGGAGACAGTCCTCCCGGTTAACTGTGACCTCGCAGGCATCTGCAGAGTCAAGTCCAACCTGCGGACGTACAAGCGCCATGGGTTGACCATGGCCAACGGTCTCATAGACCTCCCATCAGGAGGGTCGTCCCTCCTAGTGATGGCGAACTACCGCCGTAAGGCAGTCACCCTCCCGAAGGGAACTATCCTCGGGATTGCCGAGCTCTACGAAGGAGATATCCTTACCCCTGACAAGGAAGGTCAAGTGGACCCACTTGAGGTGCTGGCGGTCGCCGAGACCACCGAGCGACAGCAACCCGATGACGGGAAGCCTAGTCGACCATCATTACCGGCGGATAGTCCGCCGAAGGATCAAGAAGCATTGAAGGCACTGGCCGAGGCTGACCTCGACCACCTTCCCCCTTCGGTAGCCGAAGGGGTACGACGGATGCTAAGAAAGCATGACGTCATGTGGACAGGCGGGGCCTTGGGTACCATTGGGCAACCCAACATCGTATTGACCTGGTACCAGGCGCACGACCCGCCCGGTCACAACCGCACCGAGCGGGACCTATGCAACGAGAGATCGTTGATGGAGAAGTGAAGAGGATGAGCGAAGCGAAGGTGATACGACCTTCGATGTCGGAGTGGGGTGCCCCAGTCGTTATCGTACCGAAGAAGGATCAAACCCCTCGGTTTTGCATCGATTATCGACGCCTCAACTTGGTTACCAAGAAGGACTCATACCCTTTACCAAGGATGGATGAATGCATCGACTCCCTGGGGGAGGCTACGGTGTTTACCACCATCGACTGCAATGCCGGATACTGGCAGATCCCGGTGGCGGACGAGGATATCCCCAAGACGGCATTTCGTCTGTCACAGTGGAGTGTACGAGTTCCTAAGGATGCCCTTCGGATTGTCCAACGCCCCCGCTACATTCCAGCGGGCTATCGACATCATACTGTCGGGGGTGAAGTGGCGTAACTGCCTAGTGTACCTCGATGACGTCATCGTCTTTTCGCGTAACATGGATGACCATGTGCAACATGTTGACGAGGTACTCACCCTCTTGCGGAACGCCGGGGTAACCCTGCGTCTGAAGAAGTGCGCCTTCTTCCAACAGACGGTCGAGTACCTGGGCCACCAGATAACCCCTGGTAAACTAGGGGTACTCGAAGCCAATACCCGGGCACTCCGGGATGCCCGGTTCCCTAACACCCAGACGCAGCTCAAGAGCTTCCTGGGAATGTGCAATGTATACCGACGGTTCGTCAAGGACTTCGCTCGGATAGCTAAACCGTTAACGGTTCTTACGAGCAGTACCCTGCCCAAGGTACTCCAACCCCCTTCGCCTAGCGAAGAGGAGGCATTCGAGTCGCTGAAGCGAGCCCTTCTATCCCCACCCGTCCTTGCGTTACCGCACCGACGGGGTACCTTCGTCATCGATGTCGATGCATGCGATACACAAGTGGGATGCACCCTGTTACAGGGAGAGACATTGATCGGTACCGATAACGTTATCCCGGACCTACGTCCGGTAGGATACTTCAGCCGGACACTCAACCCGGCTGAGCGTAACTATAGTGCCACCGAGCGTGAATGCCTCGGAGTTATATGGGCAGTGCAACTGCTCCGTCCATACCTGGAGGGCTCCAGGTTCATCGTGAGGTCCGACCACGAACCCCTACGATGGCTCCTCAACCTTGGTGACAAGGATTCCGATAGCCATGGAAGGCTAGCCCGATGGAGGCTAAAAATGGCCGAGCACGACTACCGTACCGTGTATAAGGCTGGGTCAACCCACCATCTCGGAGACGCATTGTCTCGACTCGACACCCCGAGCGGGGATTCCCGCCCGGTGGACGAGGACATCCCGGTGGTACCGGTCTGCATGGTGGGTAACGCTACCCAAGGTATGGTTGACCATACCATGGCACACCGAGCATGCCCACTAACCCTCGCGGACTTCCGCGAGGCACAAGCCAATGACGACGACTGTAGACGTCATCGCGCTAACCTCCTGGCCGGTACGGCCGGCATCTTCCCCGAGAACGAAGACGGACTCATATACCGGCGGGCACCCGCCGATGGACGACATCAAGTCGTGGTTCCCGTTTCCTTACGGCAAGCCGTCATGGAACGAGAACACGAGAACCCTACAGCCGGACACCCGGGGGGTTCACGTATGCTCGCAGCAATGCGAAGGTTCTTCTACTGGCCAGCAATGGCCGTCGACGTGGTCGACCACGTAAGGGGGTGCCACCCCTGTGCACGTAACCGCATGAGTCTACATAGGCAGGCGTCTGCCATGAAGCTATTCCCACCCGATGGGCCCAACGAGCAAGTCGCTATCGACATACTCGGGCCACTTCCGGTAACGGAAGAAGGGAACAGGTACATCCTGGTCATGTCTGACCGCTTCACTAAGCTGTCACGAGCGGCAGCCATCCCGAATGATACGGCATACACGATTATGAACGCAGTGGTTGACCACTGGATCAGTGCATACGGAGTCATGAAGCAACTCCTCTCCGACAACGGAGCAAACCTTACGTCAGAATTCTGCACTAAGGTCTTGGGCATGTTCGGTATCGAACCACGTCGGGCATCCGACTACCACCCGCAAACCAACGGGCAGGTGGAGCGGTCCAACCGCACCATCGTCAAGATGCTACAGTGCTACGTGGCAGAGCACACGAACACTTGGGACAGGCTTCTGTCCGTACTCACCCTGGCATACAATGCCAGGCCACATCGGAGCACGAACATCGCTCCGCTGGAGTGGGTCATGCCACTAGGCGTCGGTAACCTGACGCTGCCACCAGGCAGGTGCACTCGGTATGATACACCGAAAGGCCGACCGGCCGAATGTATCCACCTAGCTTGGTTGGCCAAGCTATCGTGGATGATTCCTAAGCTCAAGGGTGCCCTTGACAGAACACAACTTCGATATAAGAAGAACTTCGACGCCCGGCTACGGGTGCGCAACGCAACCCTGGTAACAGGTGACTGGGTCTATATCAGACACCAGAAGCTCCGGGGGAACAAGCTCATGCAACCGGTCAAGGGACCGTACCAGATTCTCCACAGAGATGACCACTCTGTTATCTTACACTCCGATACGGAGATCCAACGCATCAGTGTGAATGATGTCACACCTGCTCTGAAGCCGGAACAGCCTCAGCCGGTACCGGCTGGGTTGCTACATGAAGCTCTTACAACCCACCGGTCAGATGACCCGGTGGGACCGGATGGGATTCCATACCAAGTAGAGAGCGTGGTCGGACACACCGACCCGGACCTACCAGGACCCTGGTACGTCAAGGTTATGTGGGTCGGATACGACTCACCCACCTGGGAACAGGCGGCAAATATACCCCGCCAACTCCTCATGCCTTACATGAGGCGACGACGCCTACTGTAACAACCCAACCGACACCGACTTCGGCGGTTGGGGGGTGAGGCTTATACCTACTAAGTAGGGTGTGACGTGGTTACGGCAGACTTAGGTTTCTAAGTCAAATCGGACTTAGGTTTCTAAGTCGAACCAAGCTTAGGCAACTAAGTAGAGTCAAGCTTAGGTAACTAAGTAAAACCTGAACCTTAATAAGTTAACTTAAAGGTAAAGGCTAACTTCGATAATATCGAAGTAACTAGGGGGCTTACACGGGAGGATGACCTCCCCAAGCCAAGACACAAAGTGAGGGAGGATGACCTCCCCAAGCATGAACCAACCGGAAGAAGTTGGGCGGGAGGCAAGGCACCACTGAGCCAAAAGGGGTACTCCCCAGGGCAGCAAACAGAGGCAAGCAATGCCCCCAAAGAGGATGAGTTTATACTCACTACTACCCGGCTACCATAAGGGTCACCGGGGCCCTCTCCCTCACAACCAATAGCACTCCTCAGTGGGTAGACCCACTGCTCGAGGGAGGCCACTCACGCGTAAGCGCGTGTACCTCCGTGCTCCACCGGTCGGCAACGTCACGACGGTCGACCACCCGAGTTACCTCGGTGCATAGCTGGACGAGGGTGCTGCGGCCAGCCTCCACGTCCTCCAGAGCTTTCTGGAGGCGGTCCAGCACGCCACCGAAGCAACGCGCTGACCCAACCAGCGCAGCACCTGGGGGGATATCCCCCCAGCTAACAGAGAGACCCCCACGCATTGCGCGGGTAACAAGGGCGTCAACGCCCTCATACCAGAGACGGGGACCCCCGTCATGTAGGACAGGGGCGGGAGGTGACACTGGCGTAGCCAGAGGAGCCACAGGAGCCGACACGGCTACCACCGGAGCCGGTGGCACCTGATACGAGGCTCGGTAGGACCCTACCGAAGGGGCTCCACCGTAACCACGGCGGTACTCCGCCCGACGACGGGACACCTCACGCTCCCCACCCGCAGAGCCCCACTCTCGGGGACGACGGCCAACCGCCGCCGGTATCGGGTTACCGAACCACGGGGCAAGGACCTGAAGAGGGTCATGGATAACCATGGGAATACCCGGGTCAGGAACGGCCTCGGTGGACGCCCACCCATGGCAACTAGGCTCACCCGGCTGAGTACGCCGGATACGCAACGAGTTACGAGGCAAGGGGGTAGCCCCAGCCTGCGGGTCCCGGTACGGGGGAAGGGCCAACACCCCAGCCCAGTTCACGGCATCGTGAACAGCCAGCAGAGCCTCGAACTCCCGGGCCAACCCGGTCTTGGCAGCTATCAGGTCCACGCCCAACTGCGCGATGTGCCGACGGACACCCGTCGGAAGATGAAACAGGCGCCCCTGCCGGCGGACGGACAGCAAGAAGGAGGAAGCCTGCCCGAGGGTAACCTCAAGGGTGAAGGTACCCTGCAACGGGTGGACCGGCCGGGAGGCCAACACACTCCCGAAGTATCGGAGACAGGAGCCGGTGTCAAACCGGAAAGCAGGGGCGGGTTCCCACCCCTCCTGCCATAGCGGCGGGCGCACGGGAGTGTATACCGGCGCACGACCGTTGCCGGTCTGCAACGCACACGTTATATCCGCGAGAAACGCATCCGCCATGACACCATGGTTACGTCGCCAGCTCGACGCCGACTTCAACCCCGCCATAGGCGGGTAGGGAGCCGTCAACGACAGATACAGGGATACCCCCGGGTAGTAATCAAAGTCGGGATACCGACCGGTACTGCCCACCGTCTCCCCAAACGCAACCGGCTCCGCCGCCGGCGCAATCCCCCGAGCACTAGCCGGGTAGTCAATCTCCCGCGGCAACGCGGGAGCAATCAGGTCGCATACCCCGAAGGCGGGGTCGAGGTAGACCTCACCCCGTCCCACCCGAGTACGCCAGTGCTGCGCATGCCGGTCGTCCGGCTGACTCAGGATCCAATGGTGTTCCACTCGCACCGCGTTCGGCTGGTTGACCAGCCGCACCAACTCCCGCTCCCAGCTCGGGTCCACCTTGACGCGCCGGGAGGACTCTCCACGGGGATGGGGCAGGTGAAAGTCCACCCGCATCCGCCCATCGGACTCCATTGACTCTTGCACAGTCAGGCCTCGAACCCGAGCCACCAAGTCGAACATCGACATGGCGGGTTGACCCGCCGCCACGGCGACGCCGCCACCCAACGGGGCAACCCGGGCAGTACCAGGAAGAATAGGGGGCGCCGGGGGATGCCCCACCGGAAGAGGGGCCGGCGCCGGAGTCGCACGCGGCCGAGGAGGAAGAAGAAGGGCGGGCGCCCGCCCGGAGTAACTACCGGAGTCCACTGCCATCGGTGTAGACCCACCTTGACCACCAGACGCCCGCGGCACCGCGGGCAGAGCATCGCCGCCACCCGGACCCGACGTGGGTACCACGGGGGCAGCACGGGTAGACCCGCTACCCGCCGCAGCGGACACACCAACCGGGCGGGCACCCGCGCCGTCTTGACCCGCCGGACTGGACGGGGTGCCAACACCACCATCCGCCACGCCGGCGACACCGTCTTGAGGTAGAGCCGCGCCGGTACCGGCGACAGAAGCCATCCGGGCCGCCGGAGGAGAAGCGGTAGAAGCCACCGCTGCACGCGGTTGTCCGCCACCCGACGGAGCCGTCGTGCCACTACACACGGACGACAACCCGCCCGGCGCGCCGTCCGGAGCCACACAAACGGTCACCCGGTCGTCCTCGTCCTCCTACGAGCTCGCTAGGAAGCACTCGGCGGCGGTGGCGGAGACGGGAACGTCGTCCACCATCACCTCTTCCCCCTCTTCAGGCAGGAGGTCGTCCTCGCCCCCGGGTACCTGGGGGTCCGACATGGTGCAACCGGGGTGGCAGGGGCGCCCCTTGCAGAAAAGCCGAGGCCGGCTCGACCCGGTACGAGGAACGCTCGCGCGGACGAGCCAGGGAAGCGCGGGCGCCCGCGCTTATGACCACAAACGGCCACGAGAAGCGCCGCAGGCGCGCGGGTCGACCCGCGCCCCACGAGGCTACGAACGGGCTCCACCCAGGCACCTGGGCGGGCCGGGGCCACACCCCCGTACGGGGCAACCAAGAGGGGTTCACCCCGAAACCGCCCCCGCGAAAAGCGGGAGCGGCCGCCCCCATTCACTCGGAAACACGAGAGGGGCTCCCCTACCACCAGACACCTGGTGGCGGATCCGCTTGCACCACCCCTCGGAAAGGGGGGTCGTGAACAGAACCCGCATCGGGAATTTAACGGTCCGGAAAACGGATCGTGTGTGTACCACACAAAGGGGGGCACCCCCCTCAGA
Organism: Pyropia yezoensis; assembly: GCA_009829735.1. Taxonomy (NCBI): domain Eukaryota; phylum Rhodophyta; class Bangiophyceae; order Bangiales; family Bangiaceae; genus Pyropia; species Pyropia yezoensis. The sequence goes on from CM020620.1 coordinate 21,226,570, forward strand.
CAACCTCCAAAAGGGGTGTCTGTCGCGACGGGGCGCAAAGCCCCACCCGACTGGTAAACGGTCACGCGACCCACTTAAATTCGGTAACCCGAATGCAACTCGACCCGAGGACGGGCCGAATCTAAGGGGGGGATATGTAGCAATATGGTTGGCCGTATTGTAACCCTAATATTAGGGGGCTACTTCTAACCCTTAACTTTCAATTTGATAGTTCGTACTGGTCACGGTATCTATAAGTTACGTATGACCAGAGGGACTTGCATCTTGGGGTGGAGGGTAGTTGGTAGCGTCTCTGAGGGTTTATAACGTGGGGGCCGGCGGCGAATCCACCGCCGGCCAAGGTAGAACAACAAACCCCTCCCATCTGGGCTCCTATCTTGGTCCCGTGGCTTGCGCTCCAAGGACAGCAACCTTGGCCTCCCGGTGACGTTGGTGCCGATCCCCCTTGGTGAGTGTTCCCTGAGAGTGGACGTGCGACGGATCCCTATTGTGCTACAAAGAGTTCCCGGAGGGCTTGTAGTCAGGGGACTACCAGCCGCTGCCGGGGTATGCCTTCGTCGGTGGCTGTCAAACCTCACACGTACATATAGCTGCGGACCTACCAACGCCTCTCGGATGGGTGGCGGGAGAACGGGGGCCTCCCCGCATGCGTGATGTGGGGGTGCGACTGGAGTGCCTGTGGATGAAGAGCGCGAGAATGGACCAAATGGACAGTGAGAGAGGGGGCGGATACGGGGGCGGACCGATGGGCGTAGCTCAAGTGGCGAGACGGTGACGGGAGGCGACTATACGAAACCTACCCGAGGCCAACAAGTGTTCCAAAAGTCGATATATTATTAGTATTTTGTGTCATTTTTTACGGTGGTCGAGGTCGTGAGGTGAAAGTTTTATCCCAGGATTCTATAGGCTGATGCCCGACGACCGTACTGCGCTGGGGGCCATCCGTTTACAGGTGCGGTCAGGATTGGCCGAGGGCTCGGCACGAGGTCCCCACGTCCACAGAGAGGTCAGATTCTATTGGCCGGCTGAACTGGGAATCTCGTATGTGCTTGGCATTTGAGTCGTTCTTGCGCAGTGCCCGTTGTTGCGGGATCCACCGCAAGCGCGTTTTGACCCCAGAGCCGTTGTTGAGACCTGGTAAAAGCTTGTTGAGGGGCGCCGCCGCGCCGTCTCGCCCGGGTGAAACGACCTCAAACCTGGGCTGAATATCGCACTTAATGAGAAAGAATTCCAACAAAGCGCATACTATTAGAGGGGTAGGCTCGCTATTAGGAGCGCCGGAAGTATTACTGAAGCACTCAGAAGTATTACTGCTGGGTCCAGAAATCCCAGAGGCAATGCTCATCGTGAAGAACCACGCGCCGCCGTGGGTTTGTCGCAGAGGCGCCAACACCCGTGGCGAACCCCGCACCCGTGCATATCATGACTGCGTCACTGCGCGCATCACTTCGTCCATCTGCCTCACGCTGGTTGGCGGCTGCGGCGGGGGCTGGGCGCGGTCGGCACGCTGGCGGCAAGGGTCGCGCGTAGAGTACCGGCGGCCGCGGTGGGCGCGGTGGGAGGGATCTTGGGGGGGGGGATGCCGCTGCCAGCTCAACCGCCAGCACACCTCAGCAGCGAAGGTGGGCGGCTGCCGGCGTTCCTCACGGCTTGGCGGCGATTGCAATGGTTGTTGCAGGCAACGGGGCGGGATGCGAGGGTGCTGGTGTTCTTCCTCTCGTTGAGCCTTGTATGGGAGCTGCCTCCGACATTCCTTGCCCACTCCATATCGCGGCCTGAAAGCTGACTATGAGCGAGGCTGCCAACTCCTGAGGTGCGCAAAAGTAAGCCCAGGAAGCTCGTGAAAGCGCATTTAGAGACCCGCTTTCCGGGCCATGCGTGCTGTATTTCCTCTTTGTAGCAGTTCAGTCGCCCAAAAGCAGACACTCCTGTCACGGCAAGGGGCTTGTTGAACGCTTGTAAAACCTTGTTAACTCTTCGGGGTCGGTACGTCCTCTATTTTTTTTTAACGTCTTCTGGTACGCACCGCCGAGGGCCGTCTTGTCGTACGACGAAGCCCATGTTCCAGAGACGCATAGATGCATCCAACAAGGGTCAAAGGCAAAAACCATATTCCACCGGCCTGTACGGGGGTGTGAAGGGGGGTGTAGAGGGCTACTTCACAAGGTCTCAAGAACGGTTCCGGCCTCAAAACGCGCTTGCGATGGATCCCGCAACAACGGGCACTGCGCTGGGATGCCTGTTCCCTCTTCGATGTGGCCAGAAATATCGAGAACGTCTCATATCGCACAGTTACTGTTAACGCCGAGCACTCATTGGCCAGTGGAGCGCCATCGGAGGCATGCCATTGGCCTTTTGTGGGTCTGTTGTTGCTATTGTCGCCATGAGACAAGTTTTCGGGGTACTGAAAATAAAGGCCTCACGTCATATCTGTCGCTCTTGCTCTTTGAATTCGCTCAAACAACAATTTCTTTGTAGGTAATGTACTGTACACACATCAAAAAACTATTTCACATTGTGTCGGCACAGGCAGCGGGGGTGTGATGAAGGTGGGGTTGGATCCGCCCCTAAGGGGTGGGGTTGGATAGCTTTTCGGTGCATTTATCCCCGTGGATTGCCACCTGTACGATGCGCAGGGGTGGGGTCGGGATCGCGACGGCCCGCCCATGGCAGCCCCCCCAAGGCAGCCCCCGCCGCCCCCCGCCGCCCGGCCCCGCCCGTGGCAGCCCCCGCCGCCCGACGCCCGACCGTGGGTGTGGCCGCTCGCCCGCAAACCTGGGATGGATGCAACCACCGCCACATCGTTCCCACACCTGGTGGTGGACAGCTGCACGCTCCCTCCGCGCATTCACGCATGCTGGGCGCCACATCGCTCCCACACCTGGTGGTGGACGGCCGCACGCTCCCCCCGCGCATTCACTCATGCTCGAGCGCCGTGGCCGCACCCACCGCCGCCCCCTGTTCTTGTCCCTCCCTCCCCCCGACCCCGCTCTCCCCCCCCCCCCCCTTCCCCCCGCTTCCCCCCCGTAGTGGCCGCACCCACCGCCACCCCCTGTTCTTGTCCCTCCCTCCCCGCGACCCGGTTCTTCCCCCCCCACCCCTTCCCCCCCGTTTGTCTTCACTGATTGGGATCGCCCCATGTGGGTTTCCGCCTTGACTGGTTGTGGTGACCTCGTGTGGGTGTCCGTGTCTGTGCTCGACCCCCGCTCTCCTTCCTCGGCCTGCATCCGTTCCACCGCGCACACGCGCCTTGTGAGACATCTTGGCTGGGCCACGATTGCCCCCTACGCTGCGTATGCGCTCTTCCCAGCACTTCCATCATGACGACTGTGTATCCCGTATGAGTTGCCAAGGTTTGTTTGCCGGTCCGGTCCGCTTGTATGTGCCCCCGTGACCGTATATCCTCTGTGAGTTGCCAAGTTTTGTTTTGCCGGTTCTGTCCGCATCTACGTGCCCAGCGAAGTACTGCGACAGCCACTGCGTGGCGTAACGGTATATAAATGCGCCTGCCCTTTTCCGTTTTCTCACTACCCACTGCCCCTCGGCTCGATGCTATGCATGACCGAATTATGTCCCACTTCTTGCCCATCTGGTTGTGTGTGACCTCGCTCGCCCTGTACCCCAACGTGTGCTCTGAACAATCTTCTATCGCTCCACTCCCGTTGCTTTCTCTCTTGCTGTGTGTGCCGTGTCAATGGCACTTGTGGTCGTGTTGCCTGCTATTTCTTTTCTTCCATTTCAGTCTTTGCGCTGCTTCGACACCTATATGCTCCTCGCTGCTGCGGTTGCTTTTCGATTACGTGTGCAGTTCTTCTCCGGCCTGGTTTCTGTCTCTGCTTCTCTTTTGCATGCTTGCATATTGGCTGCATCTCTTTCGGTCACATTTTTCGTGCAGTTTCAGCGTACGGTCACCCTCCCGAAACGCCGCATACATGTTGCATTCGTTCGATGCCATACGTAGCTCGCCGCTCCCGATTGAATCTCTTTCCGTCTTCTCGTACCGTCTGCCTCGGCTCTGACGCATCGCTGTGCTTAAAATTCTCTCTATCTCATTGAGCTGCTATCCATGAATTGCACTACCCTGATACTGCCTTGACACCCTGTTATCCCCTCCACCTCTATCGAACGACCGGTAGGGCCTACGACGTCGGTGTTTGCGAGTTATCCCCTTCACTGCCCCCCTGCCGGCAGGCCAAGAAGGCCTTGAACTGCGCGACGAGCTCCGTCGTCAATTGGGACGCCTGCTGGATAGACGAGCCTCCTTACCCCGACGCCAGCAGAGCTGTAAGCGCTGCGTACGTGGGGTCTGGCAGGGGGGGGGTGGTCGTTCCAGGAGATCCGGCGGCAGCCCGCTTGCATTTGATGCCCCTTGTCTTGGGGGGCTGTCCGCTCTTAGGAACAGCATGGGTTTTCTGCTTCCGTTTGATGCCCTCCGCCATGCGGGCCACTTGGTCATTGACGTACGTGGTGGCATGCGGGCCAATGAGTGTTGCCTGCAACATCCGCTTGTCGAAGTCAGAGAGTGCTTCAATCACCTCCAGCAGCGTCCTCGCGCCGCTATCATTAATGACTTGGTTGGTCTGCGGTTGAGCGACTCACAGCAGTTTGTGTCGTTGCTGCTAGCCAGGAGCTCCGTCCGCTCCAACGCTCTGCTGGCCTTCGGAAATGCGGCCAGCAGGGCTGCCCGCGTCCGCAGCAGCCACTGAATGCCGTTCGCGCGGTCGGTTTGGCCCGAGTTCACGCACTCCAGCCTCAAGTCGTCCAGGTTCCGGCGCACTTCGTCCAGCCCTCCGTCAGACTCCCCCTGCCGGACGGCCATCATCCCCAAGAAGAACTGGTCCCGTACGTTGTTGCCGACGAGGGGAAGCAAAAAGCGCTTGTAGTGCACGCCGCACCCAATGGCTCGGCCGTAGTAGTCAGAGGCCTGGCCTCCGAACACGCGGCTCATGGCCAGAAAGAAGCCGTTGTGTTGGGCTGTCTCAAAGTCCATGGTGATAGATACAAACGTTGTCTTTCGCCTGCCCTCCGTACTCCCTCCGCTTGCGGCCTCTGGCCCAGCGGGTGCGACCAGCCCGCTGGCTGCCGCCGACGAAAAGAACGTCTCAAAGAGCGTCTCGTACATGGCTGTCGTCTTGCCAATCACCGTGGCTCGAAACAGCGTGACGGCGCGGTTCAAGGATGGAACAATTGAGCTGTTGCGGCAAAAAACGGAGTAAGAGTACAAAAAATGGCCAGAAAGACCTGTTTGGCACTGTGAGTGCGAGCCCCAACCGCAAACACAAAATAAACTTACCACACTGTACACGGCCCCCAGACGGTCCGAGTCCAACGTACACAACCGAGAAATGATTCCAGTAAAACGCCTGCTTGGCGGAGCTGGAGACGGCTTCCGGTGTGACCCCCTCCTTCGCTGCCCCAGGGGCAACCACCCCAAATGTAGAGTCCGCCTCGCAGTAGCGCAGCCTCCCAGACAGGCGTGCCTGCTCCTCGTTTTGGAGGACCACAATTGTAAAGTCGTTCCTGTCAACGACGGCTTTGACGTAGGGGTGCTTGTAACCGCTGTGGCGCCGCAGGTCCATGACGCCCAACGGGTAATGCCCAAACGGATGGGCGTACACTCGTGCCTAGTGGCGTAGCTTCCGCACAAATGCGGAGCTGGCTTGTGCACCGTCGCTTGCATCAGCGACGGCGCTCTGTTGGCAGGTCCAAGACAGCTCAATAAAAAAAGAACAATTTGTACGGTCAGATTGCTGCTGAACAGCAGCGATTGCCGCTCGGTCTACCCCCCCCTTCTATCCTCCGACCGAACGCACCGACCATGCAGCGTACGCAGAGAACAAGACTGGCGCGGGAAGAAGGACCCAATATCGGCTGCGGAGCTGGAGCAATCTCCCCCTGGATAGAAAAAACGAGACACTAACAAACGACAAAAAGACAACAATTGCATACCTGAAGCGGCCGGATTGATAGAGCAGAGTTGTCGCCCACAATCTTCTGCACCATATCGCTGCTCGGCTTGCAGACAGGAACGTGGGAGTGAACGCCGCGGAGCACGACGATGACACGAACACTCCCCGATGTCGGGAGCGGAATAGGAGTGTGCACCTCCACCCTCACGGGGCACTGGCGGCCAGCAGGTCGTCGGAGGGCCGGCAGAAGTCCGCCATCGCGCTTGCATGTCTCGTCCTTCACCCGCTTGCTGGAAATAAATCAGCAGCTCTCACCAGACTCATCGTCCTCCACCCCGGACTCCATCCACTTGCGGAGCTTCTCCTCATCCACCCCATGCGGCGAGACAGTAGACATGTGTCCGCCGTTGCTCTTCAGCGAGTCGCCGCTGCGCCAGCCTGAGCAGCCAATGAAGGCGCCCCTGCGACCTCGGCGAGGAACAAACGCAGGCGTGCCCCCACTGGGACAGTCCTCTTGGTCTCTGAAGGAGCATCCACCTTCCTTCATCTTCTAAATGGTCTTGAAAAAAGCCTACCGGAGCCAAAAAAAAAGCAGAAGAAGGGGAGCATGAAGGCGCAGTATGGTCAGCCCGGAAATTCATGCCGTCCGCAAATACAACACCACGCCGGTAATTGCATCGTTAGCGCTCGGCGGAGGGTAATAAAAAACGTGCCGTTCTGGCGAGTCGCTGTCCTCGCACAGATTCATTAGCGGAAACCCGAGTAGGGTGCTCAAAAATCACTTCCTCGTGCGAGAGGTCCGCCACCGCCTGCGGCATCAATGAACAGACCTTGGGGGGGTGATAGCTGCGCTTTCGCACAGAGTAGGGGACGCGACGCCCGCCAATTTCGCCAATGGTGCGGTCGCTGCTCTTGGGCTCCGCCCACGAGTACGGGCTTTCCGTAAACCAGTCACCACATCTACTGACGTCCATGTCCAAAACATGTGCAACGCCGCCGTCGCTGGTGCACAGGTACTGTGTGTTTGCGTTGGCATAATGGATGATCACGCGTCTAACAGCTTTTCCACTGCTGATCTGTCAGGAGGGGGAGGAGGGGGACGCGGGGGGGGAATGAAAAACATATGCGACAGGCGCGGCAGCGAGACCGGCGGTCAACAAGCGAGACAAATATTAGCAATAATGTTGACCAGTGTCTCATATGACGCGCTGAAACCCACAGCCGGCACACCCAAATAAAAGAGAAAACAATAAGATACAAGAACCAGCATTGACGTACTCGGTAGGCACCGGAGCGCTCCTTCGTAAACAAAAGAAATCCGCTCGAGACATCCCCAGCATCGCCAGTACCGCTCGCAGCGGCCCCATCGGCGTGAGTGGGGGCACGAGCGTCAGAGGATGACGAGTCGGCGCTGTCGATCCCGTCGTACATTGAAAAAAGCTCCATGGCCCAGTGGAGGTCCAACAGCAACTGCGTGGAATACTCTCAGGTCCGCGCGCGTGTGCTCCCAGCAGTCGGTCCGACCATACAACAGGGTCAACTCAGTCCTGTCGTGTGAACCAGTACCGATGCGGTCGAGTCCGCCCGACGCGGTCGAGCCCAGCAGACGAGGTGACTGCCTGGCGATGGTGGTCGCATCATCGGGTAGGGTCACCCCGCGTCCTGGCATGCGGTGGCGCGCACCACAATTAAGGCGCGCTCTTTTGGCGCCACCAGTGACGGATGCAGCGAAACCGCACCAATCCAACCCAACCCCATTGCATCGAACTTGCTGCGCCAGTTAATCGGGTGCAACTCCAGGTACGGCGTCAAGGGTCCCAACCCCGCCCATCCCACCCACTCCAATCAAAACTTCATCACACGTTCCCACAGGCAGGGGCGCCGCGACCCGACATGCACGTGGCAGGGGTGCAACTTTCGCCCGAATCTCCCTGACGTTTGGATATTCGAATGCAATTGCAAAAACCGAAACCGAGAGCGTTCGCTTCGCCTTACAGTATGCTAACATTAAATTTTCACAGTTTTTGACCACGTCGATCTCGTCACCCACCCGGACTGCTCACGGGGGGGCGTTACATAGCGACCCTGGTAAAGACCGCCTCACTGCCGCCACTGCAACAGTTCGCCTGGTCTTGGCTGGCTGGGAGATCGCATGAGCCGCAGCCGCTGTGGCTGGCCGTAGATATCTGACAGACGGCAGGAGTGCTCTCGTAGGGGTTGTGGATGCTGCGAAAGGGACCTCGTCGGTGCACCCTCGTTGAGGCAAGGCAGCACGACCTGGCCGACGATGCGGAGCCGGCTCACACCGCCGTTGTATTTTCGCAGCTTGTGGCGGGCTTCAACGAGTGCCGCCGCCTTGACACTCCATGTCGGTGCCATGAAGTAGTCACTCGTGCTCTGCCCACTGGGGGCAGGTAAAGCTTTCACTTCCCTTTTGGACGCGGCAGTCGACCTTAAGTATCCGAAAGTTCAGTATCGTTAATGACACGAGGAGAAATGCTCGCCGCTTGCGCTCAGTACAAGTCACGTTCGGGCGAATGATTGGTTGGAGGGAGCAGATATGAGGCCCATCGCTGATTAGTCACATCATAGTGTTGTTGCGTGGTGATGTCTTCCCCTGCCCACGCTGCATTACGCAATGAGAGTTGTGTGCGCTTCATATCCACCAGCTCGCCCGTCGCTGTGCTTTGCAACGCCGAGCGAGTCCCAAATCAATCTTTTTGGACACGATCGGTCCGCCACGCGGAGCGGTCATGGGTGCGCGCCGGTTCGTCTGTGGCACTTGTGTGGCAGTATTGACCCCCAGGTAGGGGGGCAACACGTGCCATGCAAGAGGCGGCAGGCCACTAGCCTGATCCGTTCCTCCCCCTGCATTTGGGTCCATATTCCCTAAGTTTGGGATAGTTAGCTTACTAGTAAATCCAACTTGGATTTGAGGGTTTTCTGCATTTATCGTCTTGAATTTTCGTGTGGCCCGGTATGCAGGTGCTGGGGTGAGAGATTCTGAGTGGCGAGATTCTGAGGGGACCCTGGGGGGATAAGGGGAGGGACAGTGGGGCTTGGCCCTGCGTCCCCGTCCCGACCAAGAAACTGTTGGACCACACACCATCCTCTTGTTTGTCAGTGGGGGGTTTGCCCCACAACAGGGACAGAGTGTGTGCGACTTGCACTTCTTCCGGTTCCCCCGACACGGGAGGCAGCCCTTGTACACCGCCCCAACTTGGGTGTCGTGTGTGCAAGTGGTTTTTGCCACATTTGGTGAAGCAGCAGGGGACAGAGGTAAACTTTACCTCCGGGTGCACCCGGGTGTAGGGGGCCCTCTGTCTCAGAGGAACGGTGGACTTGGACCGTGTCATACGGATCGTCAGCGAACATGGCTAGTTCGGACCCCCCGTCGTCCGGGGAGTACACGGGTGACGCACGTACTTCAGTGCCTTTGAATACTGGTGAGACACAGGTGGGTTTACCTGGGGTCGCAGAGGGACTAGAGGTCCCTCAAGCCAGCAGGACTGGAAGTGCGGGCGGGCAACAGGCCACCCCGACTCAGTCGGGAGTTCACTCGGGTGACACTTCTGATGTAGGTGGGCCGAAGTCTGGCCACCGTGTGGTACACTCAACGGGAACGTCCCAAGGGGTGAGGACTGTCCCCGCGGGTTCCACTCGGGTTGGAGCCAACTTTGGCTTGGAGCCGTCGCCAACTAGGCTTTCGGAGGACGGCGGATCTCCGTTGGTCGGCGATGGGCTCGTGCCCATGCCCCCGGTTGAGACCCCTGAGGAACGTGGTTACCCCTCAGGTGGACTCCCGGAGGCGGACCGAGACTCAACTGGAGTCGTCAATCCACTCCTCGCGGAAACTGTCCGTCGGGAGGCGACCAATGTGTTGCGGCAGACTTTGCCGGACCTGGTGGTCACGATGACGAATACAATTCTGAATCAGATTGTGGCGAGTTTGCCAGATGGCCTTAATGTCCAGACCGGATCGGGGCTTTCGAGCCCGCAGGCGCAGGGGGAATCCCTCCTCACGCCTACCTCTGGTCGCCCCGAACAGGGGGCGACACCTGTGACTCCCAACGAGGGAGCCACACCATACTCGGTGGGGCGTACGCCCTTCATGGGGGAGTTCCCCCCGGAAACGCCGGCGACTACACCAAGCACGCCGCGCCAGACTATGGGCACTGAGGGTGAACTTGCCCCAGTGCCACAGCGGCTGTTCCCTCAACGTGAGGTGCCGCCCAAGATCCAGGTAGCCAACCCGGTCTACCAGAGGATCTTTGACTGTGAGACTTACGGCCTGCACAACAAGTCGGTGGCGTATGGTCCTGACCAGGCCCGAGCCATGGGCCGTGCCAAGAAGAATGCACTTCACTCTTTCGCGCACGAAGCGGAGTGGGATGGAACTCCCCCCCTCCGTGTCTTTGAGTTCCTTCGTCGTTTCACAAAAGCCTGTGACGACAATGCCATAAGTGAAGGAATGGCTTTCTACGTGCTACAGGAGTTTACGAAGGGAGACCTGCGGACAGAACTTATGTCCGTCATGCCCAGCTCCTCAAGTGGAGGCGCTGGTGAGGTGACGTCCTATTTGGAGCTCGTCAACTGGTTGTTGAGAGCCATGGTTGATGAAGCGGCGCTGGCTTCTCAAGTCGAGAAGTTTACGCAAGCCCATCAGGAAGAGGCGGAGGACGAGCTGTCATTTGCGGAGCGAGTCCGTAAGCTCAACAATCTTTGCGGGTTTCTTCATCCACAAGCTGTGGTGAAGAGTCGGTTTGTGGAGGGACTCCATTGGTCAGTCCGGATGGAGACCCGGGAGCATAACACTGCCCGGCCGACCCTGGCCGAGTTGGCTAGGTTCGCCTACCGCAGAGGCGAGGCCTACCGCAAGTTGCGGGAGGAACAACGCCAGGAGCGTCAGGCCGAGTTGGCAAACGAACGCGAGGAGGCGCGCCAGGCCAGAGAGTTGCGAGAGGCACGCCGAATCCGCAAGGAGAGGGTAGTGGCCGCCGTGGGAACTTCCCAGGGTACCTCTTCGGCTTCCCCAGTCGGGAAGACCCCTCCGGGAACTGACCATCGGTGTTGGAACTGCAACTTCGATGGACACTGGGCATATGATTGCCCCAAGTTAAGTAAACGCATCCAACAACTTGTTAGGAATGCGAGTAAGAAGTCGGCTACGAACGAAGTACGTTCTTGCCGCGAGGGTGGGTTTCGACCGGTGGTGGCGGTCGCCACACCCTCGGCGAAGGGGGCGGACACGTCGCCCTCGGACTCGTCGTCTTCCCCTTCGTCCTCAGATTCGGACGCCAAGTCGGCGGGAAACGAATGACCGTTGGAGCTGGTCGTCCGAAGCTCACAACGGCAGCCTCGGCCAAGTGGGTCAAGAGGACGAATCAACCGTGCCGGATACTGCGGCGACCTAAGGGAGTCCGCCCACCTCGGGTAGGACTCCCCAAGAACGTAAACCCACGTCGGGTCATCGCGGTGCTGACGGGTGAGAACTTCCAGGTGGCTGGACGGGTGCAACTTGCCCCCGGCCGCGCCTGTTGTGCCCGTATCGTACTTGATACCGGGTCAGGAGCCTCCTTGATACGCAAGTCGCTATTACCAAAGGAGATGAAGCTCCAACGCTGGAAGTCTAAAGCTGACCATCTGATCGATATCAATGGTGGGGTACTTCCCATCGTTGGTGCCGTGACCCTACCAACTAGGTTGGGGACCCATGAGGTCGACGTGACCTATGGTGTAGTTGAGAATATATCGGTACCCCTGCTTCTGGGTACCCCTTATGTCGTAACACAAGTGCCTTTGATTTGTGGCCCTGAGTACTGGGTCAAGTTGATGAATGGGGAGACTATCCCCATCCTTGGTAAGGGAAAGTCTGTGGCTCCTGTGACAGTCTCACAGTCGAAGCCTGTTTGCTCTGTGAGAGAAGGGTTTACTGCTACCCTGCGTTTAGCCCGTAGAGTCACGTTGCCCCCCAACTCGGTGGCGCACGTTGATGTTGTAACTGATTATACGGGGAACGGGTTGGTGCACCCTTACCCCCGTCTTGCTCGCATGCACCAAGTGCATGTTGCCCTTGGCACGATTGACTCCAAAGCCGGAGTCCCGTGGAGGATCCAGGTGATGAACCTGAGCTCGTCGCCCAAGTACTTCAAGTCGGGAGCCAAGTTCGGCTACATCGACCAACACGAGGGACCGGTAGTAGCGGTCACCCTGAACGCGGGCGCAAGTAGCGACCCGAAGTCCGGAAAGGAGAAGCGTCAAGCCAAGTCGGCCGTCTCTCCTCGGCCCCATGTGAACATGGAGGGTGTTCCACCCAGGTTGAGGGTTCAAGTTGAACGCCTCTTGGACCAATATCACAAGTTGTGGGATGGTGAATTGGGACTCATGAGAGCTACCCAACACCGGATCGAGTTGAAGCCCGGTGCACCCCCTATACGCCAACAACCGTATAGGGGAGGACCCCGTTCAAGGGCCCTCGTTAAGGAGCAAGTTGCTCGCATGGAGGCCCTCGATGTGATCGAGGCCAGTAACGCCGAGTGGGCGAGTTGTAGCAATATGGTTGTCCGTATTGTGACCCTAATATCAGGGGGGCTACTTCTAATCCTTAACTTCAATTTGAGAGTCCGAGCTGGTCACGGTATCTATAAGTTACGTATGACCAGAGGGACTTGCATCTTGGGGTGGAGGGTAGTTAGTAGTGTCTCCGAGGGTTTATAACGAGGGGGCCGGTGGCGAATCCACCGCCGGCCAAGGTCGAACAACAAACCCCTCCCATTTGGGCTCGCATCTTGGTCCCGTGGCTTGCGCTCCAAGGACAGCAACCTTGGCCTCCCGGTGACGTCGGTGCCGATCCCCCTTGGTGAGTGTTCCCTGAGAGTGGACGTGCGACGGATTCCTATTGTGCTACATTGGTGGAGCAGCAGGGGACGGGTTTCCGTCACCCTTGTGGTGACGCCGTCTTCGGCCCTGGCACACGGAAAGGGATCCGGTCCTTTTCTTGTACTCGTGGTGTTGCGACCTGATCGATTGTGTTGAGATTTTACCTGTGACTGTGACATACTGTTACTCTCCCCAATCTACCCCCTCGCTCTCTTATTCGTGGTGATCGTTGCGTCGGTGGACTGATTGTGACTATGTCTACCCAAGAGACGGGGAACGTTCAAGATGACGGATCGGCGTCGACGCCGACTCCGGAGGTGACTACGGGAACCGGGATCGGGAACCCGATCGATAACATTGAGACGCCAATGCTTTCCGGTGCCGGATCGACGTTTGGCACGGCTCGGACGGCAGGAGGCGGGGGCCCGCCTCAACTGTCGTCGACCGACCTCACTCCGCCGCCTCCTTCACCAGGGGATTCCCTGATGGCATCATTGGCCCGCATCGAGGCCCGGTTTTCCGGGCTCGACGCCCGTCAAGATCGGACGGAGGACGCAATGGCAGTGTTGATGTCAACACGGCACACGACGGGACCCCGTCGTGTTCCTCCCACACCGGTACGGTTCGAACCGGCCGGACTACTTTCGGAGTCCACCAGGGTCAATCCCGGGGTTGCTACTCCTGGACAACCCCCGGACACAATGGGGTATGGGTCCGACTCGTCGGCAGAGTTGGAACGGAGTCACACGGAGCGATACGCTCGGAGCACCCGAAGCGGACTCCGCTGACACGACCCGGCGGATACGTACGCCGGGGGAGAGTCGGTTATTGGGGGAGGGGGTACCCTCTCGCAGTACCCCCACGACGAAGGAGGCCAGGCAACTCGGGTTCCCGAGGTGCCGACGCCTGAAGTACCATCTTCAGTGGTGGAAGCTATGACCGCGCAGGTAACTGCGAGCCTACTGAAGCGGATGGAGTCCGATGAGTTCGCTCATCAACTGGCTAAGCGACTGGATATCCAGGACGCTGACACGGAGATCGTCAACGAGGTCTTCCGGTCGGTTCTTACTCCGGAACGTTATCGTTTGGAGGACCGCTCTACCACCGTATCGGAATCGATGCGTAATACGTCGCATCGGGCGATCCGCTCTATGCAGACCCTTATGAAGGGAGTCCCTATGTTCGGGGGGCCGAACGGACGCCCGTTGGCAGTCATCGGCTTCTTGACTAGCTTCAAGGCAGCCGCAGACAAGGCGCTCGTTAACGAGGGGCTGGCCCTGGAGATCCTCCCGTTCTTTGTTGATGAACGGGTGCGAGGCATTCTTCGCCAGGCATCCCCGATGCCGGGAATGAGGGTCGCGGCCACCCCCATGGATTACCGTGGGATATTGAAGGAGCTGCTGAGCAGCTACCTCAGTGAGGACAAGTGCGAGGACCACTATCGGGCCCTTCGCACTGCAACCGCCCAGTCCTGGGAGGATGAGGAGATGTTTGGACGCCGGATCCAAGAGCTCGACTACGAGCTGGGGAAGCTCCTCGGAGAAGGGGAGCTACGGGCCATCCTGTTCGCAGGAGTACCCAACTACGTGCGGATATCCGCACGGGGCGCCAACACGGCACGGACGAACTTCAGTCGACTGATGCATATGTGCAAGTCCCTAGGGGACGCCTACCGGGTTCTACACCCGGAGTGTGCCTTGGCCCCGAAGCCCAAGGGTGAGGGAGGCAAGCCCAGTCTTACCCCGGTACCGAGGCAAGAGAAGGTGGAACGTAAGGCCGCACCAGTACTGGTGGCGACCGAACATACCCCTGTTGGTGAGGATGACCCTCTAGTCGACCAACAGGGTCACCTGTTGCTACCGGCGACGCCGGTGATTGATGAGCACGGTACGGTAGCGTACATCGCCCCGGCTGGAACCCAGTTCCAGGTCAACGAAGGAACGGGACGGCGCGTCCCGTATGTGCGGACTACGGGGTACTCCCCGGTGACGGGTAACCCTCACCAACCCTTGCCAACATGGGCGGTGCGCACGGAGGCACCTCCGCAGATTGCGGGCCGACCCAACCGGTTGGGGGAGTCCATGTTCCGGTTGACCCAAGGACCCAAGGCCTACCAGGGAGCAGGCACTCGGGCGCCCGAGGGAGGCAACCGTAGCTACGGGGCTACCCCGATGCGAACTCAAGGGGGGACCGGCACGTCCGGGTGTATGTTGTGTGGGGATCCCCAGCACTGGGTGTCTTCCTGCCCACTCATCCCCGAGGAGTCTCGGCGGGCAGCGGCGCAACGCAAGGCATCCACCGGGGGGTATCCCGCCCGAGCACCCGGACCCGCACCGGGTAGGCAGCCAGCTCCAGGTGGAGTACTGGCCGTCGAGGGGGCACCTCCTCAGCCGGATGTCCCGGCGGACAGCACCCTACCAAGGGCGGGAAACGAGTAAGAGGAAGGATGACCGGGGGGCGCTGGGGTTACCCAAGCAAGCCACCTCGGAGTACCGCGGGGAAAGCCCCACGGAGAGCGCGGTTGAGCCGACGCCGCATCAACCCCCGGGTACACCTTCCGGCCCCGACGACACGGCGTCAGGGGATTGATGACCAACCTCCAAGGTTGGGAGGAGAGGACGGGAAGCCCCGTCACGTTGAACCAGACAAGGGCCCTGTTCAGGATGCCCGAGCTACACCGGATATCGGTGTAGGACATGTGTTGTTTACCTTGGAGAACTTCAAGGTATCAGCCACACTGGGGGTTGACCCCCAGTCGACACGATCGTACTACCCTGTACTGGACACAGGGGCTGGACCCAACCTTATCCGGAAGGATACCCTCCCGGACAAGTGGCTTCCACGAGTCAGAGTGACTCGGGGACCCACCATCAAGGACGCGAATGGTCGACTCATTCGTACGACCGCAGCGATGTCGCTGCAGGTTACCATCGGGGATCTCACCTCGGAAGTTGACTTCCTGGTATGTGAAACGCTATCGGTGCCCTGCATACTGGGGTGCACCTTCATCAACGTTCACGTTGATGCAATCCGGCCAGGCCGGAGGACCGTCGAGCTTCAAGAAGCCGACGGGACGAAGCGAGGACACACGGCTATCGTCAGGGACCTGACGCTACAAGGAAGCCACGTTAACGTGGCTGAGGTGTACGCAAGCGTCGAGCCGAAGACACTTCGGTTGGCCAAGCGAACTCGCTTTGAGCCGTTGTCAGAGACAATCCTCCCGGTTAACTGCGACCTCGCAGGCATCTGCAGAGTCCAGTCCAACCTACGGGCGTACAAGCGCCATGGGTTGACCATGGCCAACGGTCTCATAGACCTCCCAGCAGGAGGGTCGTCCCTCCTAGTGATGGCGAACTACCGCGGTAAGGCAGTCACCCTCCCGAAGGGAACTATCCTCGGGATTGCCGAACTCTACGAAGGAGATATCCTTACCCCTGATAAGGAAGGTCAAGTGGAACCACTTGAAGTACTGGCGGTCGCCGAGACCACCGAGCGACAGCAACCCGATGACGGGAAGCCTAACCCATCGGCGGCTCCGGCGGACCTGCCGCCAAAGGACCAAGAGGCCTTGAAGGCACTGGCCGAGGCTGACCTCGACCACCTTCCCCCTTCGGTAGCCGAAGGGGTACGACGGATGCTAAGAAAGCATGACGTTATGTGGACAGGCGGGGCCTTGGGGACCATTGGGGCAACCCAACATCGTATAGACCTGGTACCAGGCGCACGACCCGCCCGCTCACAACCGCACCGAGCGGGACCTATGCAACGAGAGATCGTTGATGGAGAAGTGAAGAGGATGAGTGAAGCTAAGGTGATCCGACCTTCGATGTCGGAATGGGGTGCCCCAGTCGTTATTGTGCCGAAGAAGGATCAAACCCCTCGGTTTTGCATCGATTATCGACGCCTCAACTTGGTTACCAAGAAGGACTCATACCCTTTACCAAGGATGGATGAATGCATCGACTCCCTGGGGGAGGCTACGGTGTTTACCACCATCGACTGCAATGCCGGATACTGGCAGATCCCGGTGGCGGACGAGGATATCCCCAAGACGGCATTCGTCTGTCACAGTGGAGTGTACGAGTTCCTAAGGATGCCCTTCGGATTGTCCAACGCCCCCGCTACATTCCAGCGGGCTATCGACATCATACTGTCGGGGGTGAAGTGGCGTAACTGCCTAGTGTACCTCGATGACGTCATCGTCTTCTCGCGTAACATGGATGACCATGTACAACATGTTGACGAGGTACTCACCCTCTTGAGGAACGCCGGGGTAACCCTGCGTCTGAAGAAGTGCGCCTTCTTCCAACAGACGGTCGAGTATCTGGGCCACCAGATAACCCCTGGTAAACTAGGGGTACTCGAAGCCAATACCCGGGCACTCCGGGATGCCCGGTTCCCTAACACCCAGACGCAGCTCAAGAGCTTCCTGGGAATGTGCAATGTATACCGACGGTTCGTCAAGGACTTCGCTCGGATAGCTAAACCGTTAACGGTTCTTACGAGCAGTACCCTACCCAAGGTACTCCAACCCCCTTCGCCTAGCGAAGAGGAGGCATTCGAGTCGCTGAAGCGAGCCCTACTAGCCCCACCCGTCCTTGCGTTACCGCATAGACGGGGTACCTTCGTCATCGATGTCGATGCGTGTGATACACAAGTGGGATGCACCCTGTTACAGGGAGAGACGTTGATAGGTACCGACAACGTTATCCCGGACCTACGTCCGGTAGGGTACTTCAGCCGGACACTCAACCCGGCTGAGCGGAACTATAGTGCCACCGAGCGTGAATGCCTCGGAGTTATATGGGCAGTGCAACTGCTCCGTCCATACCTGGAGGGCTCCAGGTTCATCGTGAGGTCCGACCACGAACCCCTACGATGGCTCCTCAACCTTGGTGACAAGGATTCCGATAGCCATGGGAGGCTAGCCCGATGGAGGCTGAAGATGGCCGAGCACGACT
Organism: Pyropia yezoensis; assembly: GCA_009829735.1. NCBI lineage: Eukaryota > Rhodophyta > Bangiophyceae > Bangiales > Bangiaceae > Pyropia > Pyropia yezoensis. The sequence continues at coordinate 21,244,319 of CM020620.1, forward strand.
ACCGCACGGTGTATAAGGCTGGGTCAACCCACCACCTCGGAGACGCGTTGTCTCGACTCGACACCCCGAGCGGGGATACCCGCCCGGTGGACGAGGACATCCCGGTAGTACCGGTGTGCATGGTGGGTAATGCTACCCAGGGTATGGCTGACCATACCATGGCACACCTTGCGTGCCCATTGACCCTCGCGGACTTCCGCGAGGCACAGGCCAACGACGATGACTGTAGACGTCATCGTGCTAACCTCCTGGCCGGTACGGCCGGCATCTTCTCCGAGAACGAAGACGGACTCATATACCGGCGGGCACCCGCCGATGGACGACATCAAGTCGTGGTTCCCGTGTCCTTACGGCAAGCCGTCATGAAACGAGAACATGAGAACCCTACAGCCGGACACCCGGGGGGTTCACGTATGTTCGCAGCAATGCGAAGGTTCTTCTACTGGCCAGCAATGGCCGTCGACGTGGTCGACCACGTAAGGGGATGCCACCCCTGTGCACGTAACCGCATGAGTCTACATAGGCGGGCGTCTGCCATGAAGCTATTCCCACCTGATGGGCCCAACGAGCAAGTCGCTATCGACATACTCGGGCCACTTCCGACAACGGAAGAAGGGAACAGGTACATCCTGGTCATGTCTGACCGCTTCACTAAGCTGTCAAGAGCGGCAGCCATCCCGAATGATACGGCATACACGATCATGAACGCAGTGGTTGACCACTGGATCAGTGCATACGGAGTCATGAAGCAACTCCTCTCCGATAACGGAGCAAACCTTACGTCGGCATTCTGCACTAAGGTCCTGGGCATGTTCGGTATCGAACCACGTCGGGCATCCGACTACCACCCGCAGTCCAACGGACAGGTGGAGCGGTCCAACCGCACCATCGTAAAGATGCTACAGTGCTACGTGGCCGAGCACACGAACACTTGGGACAGGCTTCTGTCCGTACTCACCCTGGCATACAATGCCAGGCCACATCGGAGCACAAACATTGCTCCGCTGGAGTGGGTCATGCCACTACGCGTCGGTAACTTGACGCTGCCACCCGGCAGGTGCACTCGGTATGATACACCGAAGGGCCGACCCGCCGAACGCATCCACCTAGCTTGGTTGGCCAAGCTATCGTGGATGATTCCTAAGCTCAAGGGTGCCCTTGACAGAACACAACTTCGGTATAAGAAGAACTTCGACGCCCGACTACGGGTGCGCAACGCAACCCTGGTAACAGGTGACTGGGTCTATATCAGACACCAGAAGTTCCGAGGGAACAAGCTTATGCAACCGGTCAAGGGACCGTACCAGATCCTCCACAGAGATGACCACTCTGTTATCTTACACTCCGATACGGAGATTCAACGCATCAGCATGAATGACGTCACACCTGCTCCGATGCCGGAACAGCCTTAGCCGGTACCGGCTGGGTTGCTACATGAAGCTCTTACAACCCACCGGTCAGATGACCCGGTGGGACCGGATGGGATTCCATACCAAGTAGAGAGCGTGGTCGGACACACCGACCCGGACCTACCAGGACCATGGTACGTCAAGGTTATGTGGGTCGGATACGACTCACCCACCTGGGAACAGGCGGCGAATATACCCCGCCAACTCCTCGTGCCGTACCTGAGGCGACGACGCCTACTGTAACAACCCAACCGACACCGACTTCGGCTGTTGGGGGGTGAGGCTTATACCTACTAAGTAGGGTGTGACGTGGTTACGGCAGACTTAGGTTTCTAAGTCAAATCGGACTTAGGTTTCTAAGTCGAACCAAGCTTAGGCAACTAAGTAGAGCTAAGCTTAGGTAACTAAGTAAAACCTGAACCTTAATAAGTTAACTGAAAGGTAAAGGCTAACTCCGATAATATCGAAGTAACTAGGGAGCTTACACGGGAGGATGACCTCCCCAAGCCAAGACACCAAGTGAGGGAGGATGACCTCCCCAAGCATGAACCTACCGGAAGAAGTTGGACGGGAGGCAAGGCACCACTGAGCCAGAAGGGGTACTCCCCAGGGCAGCAAACAGAGGCAAGCAATGCCCCCAAAGGGGATGAGTTTATACTCACTACTACCCGGCTACCATAAGGGTTGGCGGGGCCCTCTCCCTCACAACCAATAGCACTCCTCAGTGGGTAGACCCACTGCCTGAGGGAGGCCACTCACGCGTAAGCGCGTAGACCTCCGTGCTCCACCGGTCGGCAACGTCACGACGGTCGACCACCCGAGTTACCTCGGTGCATAGCTGGACGAGGGTGCTGCGGCCAGCCTCCACGTCCTCCAGAGCTTTCTGGAGGCGGTCCAGCACGCCACCGACGCAACGCGCTGACCCAACCAGCGCAGCACCTGGGGGGATATCCCCCCAGCTAACAGAGAGACCCCCACGCATTGCGCGGGTAACAAGGGCGTCAACGCCCTCATACCAGAGACGGGGACCCCCGTCATGTAGGACAGGGGCGGGAGGTGACACTGGCGCAGCCGGAGGAGCCACAGGAGCCGACACGGCTACCACCGGAGCCGGTGGCACCTGATACGAGGCTCGGTAGGACCCTACCGAAGGGGCTCCACCGTAACCACGGCGGTACTCCGCCCGACGACGGGACACCTCACGCTCCCCACCCGCAGAGCCCCACTCTCGGGGACGACGGCCAACCGCCGCCGGCATCGGGTTACCGAACCACGGAGCAAGGACCTGAAGAGGGTCATGGATAACCATGGGAATACCCAGGTCAGCAACAGCCTCGGTGGATGCCCACCCATGGCAACTGGGCTCACCCGGCTGAGTACGCCGGACACGCAACGAGTGACGAGGCAAGGGGGAAGCCCCAGCCTGCGGGTCCCGGTACGGGGGAAGGGCCAACACCCCAGCCCAGTTCACGGCATCGTGAACAGCCAGCAGGGCTTCGAACTCCCGGGCCAACCCGGTCTTGGCGGCTATCAGATCCACGCCCAACTGCGCGATGTGCCGACGGACACCCGTCGGAAGATGAAACAGACGACCCTGCCGGCGGACGGACAGCAAGAAGGATGAAGCCTGCCCGAGGGTAACCTCAAGGGTGAAGGTACCCTGCAACGGGTGGACCGGCCGGGAGGCCAACACACTCCCGAAGTATCGGAGACAGGAGCCGGTGTCAAACCGGAAAGCAGGGGCGGGTTCCCACCCCTCCTGCCATAGCGGCGGGCGCACGGGAGTGTATACCGGAGCACGACCGTTGCCGGTCTGCAACGCACACGTTATATCCGTGCGGAACGCATCCGCCATGACACCATGGTTTCGTCGCCAACTCGACGCCGACTTCAACCCCGCCATGGGCGGGTAGGGAGCCGTCAACGACAGATACGGGGGTACCCCCGGGTAGTAGTCAAAGTCGGGATACCGACCGGTACTGCCCACCGTCTCCCCAAACGCAACCGGCTCCGCCGCCGCCGCAATCCCCCGAGCACTAGCCGGGTAGTCAATCTCCCGCGGCAACGCGGGGGCAATCAGGTCGCAGACCCCGAAGTTGGGGTCGAGGTAGACCTCACCCCGTCCCACCCGGGTGCGCCAGAGCTGCGCATGCCGGTCGTCCGGCTGACTCAGGATCCAATGATGTTCCACCCGGACCGCGTTCGGCTGGTTGACCAGCCGCACCAACTCCCGCTCCCAGCTCGGGTCCACCTTAACGCGGCGGGAGGACTCTCCACGGGGATGCACCAGGTGGAAGTCCACCCGCATACGCCCATCGGACTCCATCGACTCTTGCACCGTGAGGCCTCGAACCCGAGCCACCAAGTCGGACACCGACATGGCGGGTTGACCCGCCGCCACGGCGACGCCGCCACCCAACGGGGCAACCCGGGCAGGACCAGGAAGAATCGGGGGCGCCGGGGGACGCACCACCGGCAGAGGGGCCGACGTCGGAGATGGACGAGGCCGAGGAGGAAGAAGAAGGGCGGGCGCCCGCCCGGAGTAACTCCCGAAGTCAACCGCCATGGGAGAAGGAGCGTCTTGACCGCTCGACACCCGCGGCACCGCAGGTATGGTACCGGCGCCGGCACCACCCGTCGGCGTAGCCCCCGCCTCGGAAGGGGAAGGCACTTGGACAGCCTCCGGAGCCGGAGCCCCGGCCGTGCGGACACCCGCACCGTCTTGACCCGCCGCACCGGGTGTCGCACCGCCACCACCACCCGCGTCAACGTCGGCACCGCCTCGAGGAGTCACCGCCCCGGACACCCGGACCACCTTGACCAGCCGGAGTCGGCTGCGGGTCGCCACCTCCGCCGCAGGGCGGACCATCTTGAGGTAGCTGCGGTGAGCCGGCACCGGCACCAGGCTCCATCCGGGCAGCCGGCAGAGAGGGGGTAGAAGCCGCCACGCGCGGTTGACCGCCGGGTTGACCGCCGGCCGACGGCACCGTCGTGCCGCTGCACACGGACGACAGTCCTCCGGCCGACAGACGGACGGACACCGCAGGCCCGTCGTCGTCAGACGAGCTCACCCCGTAACGCGCGGCGTCGGGACCGACAGGCGCGTCGTCCTCCATCTCCTCCCCGATCAGGAGGTCTTCCCTCCTCTCCAAGCACCTGGGGATAGGACATGATAACGGGTGCAGAGTCCCCCGCGGCCCACAAGCCGTCGACGGCTACGACCCCGGTACGGTGGGATAACCGGGACGAGCCAGGGAAGCGCAGGCACCCGCGCTTATGACCACAAACGGCCACGAGCAGCGCCACAAACACGCGGGTCGACCCACGCCGCACGGGGGCTACGAACGCGCCCCACCCAGGCACCTGGGCGGGACGGGGCCCACCCCCACACATGGGGTAAGCAAGGGGGGTCACCCCCCAACCGGCCCCCACGCAACGCGGGCAGCCCTCGCCCCCACTCAATCGTCCACACGAGAGGGACCCCCCTACCACCAGGCACCTGGTGGCGGATCCGCTTGCACCACCCCTCGAAAGGGGGGGTCGTGAACAAAAACCCCGCATCGGGAAATTAACGGTCCGGAAAACGGATCGTGTGTGTACCACACAAAGGGGGGCACCCCCCTCGGACAACCTCGAAAAGGGGTGTCTGTCGCGACGGGGGCGCAAAGCCCACCCGACGGGTAAACAGTCACGCGACCCCACTTACATTCGGTAACCCGAATGCAACTCGACCCGAGGACGGGCCGAATCTAAGGGGGGGATATGTAGCAATATGGTTGTCCGTATTGTGACCCTAATATCAGGGGGGCTACTTCTAATCCTTAACTTCAATTTGAGAGTCCGAGCTGGTCACGGTATCTATAAGTTACGTATGACCAGAGGGACTTGCATCTTGGGGTGGAGGGTAGTTAGTAGTGTCTCCGAGGGTTTTATACGAGGGGGCCGGTGGCGAATCCACCGCCGGCCAAGGTAGAACAACAAACCCCTCCCATTTGGGCT